>VDFB02281492.1:716304771-716720331 GCA_007258455.2 Sequoia sempervirens
TCGGAATCTCGAAATAGCTGACAAATTGCCCTGAATTTCACACTTACTAAAAATAGTAAGTACCTTGGAATCTGATGAAAATTGGCTGGAAACCCGCTGGATGTCTGCTGACAACAACGTTAAGTTCAATTTTCAATTTTCTCACTTTACTTGACCTTGGACTGACCAGAGACGATGAAACCCTAATTTTAGACTTGGCCAATATTTCGCGTTTAAGCTCAATGACGGACACAACCCCCCGAAAGACGGACATCAGGAAAGAGATAGAGCGGGAGAGAGAAGAAAACCCAAGCCAAAAGACCGAAACGGAGCAAAAATTAGGGGGTCCCCATCTTGAATGGGGCGATGTGTGAAAAGGTCACAACATTTGGCGACTCCACGGGAAAGTGTTTAAAAACACTTTAAGAATTGAACTCAGATCAGTCTTCCTCATACCATCATACAAAGAGGACACTTACTCAAAAGGGGAGAAGAATCCGATATTGGATCAAAACACTTTCATCTAAAACCTTGTGAGTGTGTGCATTCGTTCCATCCTTGAACCATGTCGACTTCCGGAATCGGTTGCAGCAGGTTATATAAATATCTTAACTTCAAAAGCATCCTGGACATTGCCTCGCTGCCAGTCAGGCGTCTATAGCCCCGACGAGGTTATCGCTACAATTCTCACGAATATTGCTCCACTGCCGGCCGGGCGTCCATAGCCCCGGTGGAGTTACTCGTATGTTCCCGAAACCAATATTTCATGATATTTCTTTCATTTTCATCTTGTTCTTGACGGGTGTGAAAGGATCTTAAGGTCTTGCGGCATACTTCATCGTGGGTGGTCAAGCTTGAAACGAGGTTGGATCTATTAATTAATATCTTCATTTTCAGTTTCATTTCTCAGCAAAGGAACGCTTTAATATTATTGCAAGCTTCACATATGTTGATTTGTAATTGATAGCAAGTTGTCATCTTTCAAATTGTATGCTGGCAGTAGTACTGACAGTCTTTAGATCCTTGCTTATCAGATTGTAGTGTTCTTTCTTTCAGCATTTGTTATTGTATGTAATCCATCTCCGCCCTATGGTCGCTACTTACCCACTCTGGGTCAGCAAGCACATTTTGGGTGTTGAGTGTTTCAATTTTCAGTAGTTCTTTTCAAGCATTGCTTTGTATTCACTCCGTCATATGGTCGCCCCTCACTCCGCATTGGATTGGGTAGCACATACTTGACGTTGAGTTCTTTCCCGCATTTAGAATAGGAAGATCCTCTGACCAATGCTCGCCATCATCGGCGCCATTCTGGTTAGAGTTGCTTTCTTGCACGTTTTGGTCTTCTCCTCTAACCTTAACGGGTGCACTGCTTGTAATTTATAAATTGAAAAACGAAAAAATTTGGCTCGAAATATTTCAGTGGTATCAGAGCCAAGATCTTGCCATCCTGTGAACAATCCGTCCGTGGAGAAAATTCTTTGCACTTGCTCTTTTAAATTTTGTGGCCGCAAGTGTTTCTTTCGGACAATATCTTTATCGAGCACATCTGTAGCCATCTGATAAACTTCACTACGAAGCTCCTTTGCTTGTTCTTCAACCTTGGTGCCATCCTGCTTTACCCTTTCCAGGACTCGTCTTCTTGAAACCAGAGCATGGTACCAGCCACTGAAATCATATGCAGCTCCGGCTTCAATAACCCTTTCATCAATCAACTTTTGCTTCGAGATGCCTTTTAATTCTCGAATACATGGGATAATCTTATTCTGAATATCTTCGAGGCCACCCCATGATTCCGCTAAGTCTGCAACTCGTGACAGCAGAAAGGAAGCCTGTTCATACACATATGCCAACTTCTCCATGAATGCCATCGCCTCCTCTTTCCTTCCCTCTATCCAATCTTTAGCCTCTCTTGTCGTAGTCAATTCTTCTTCAAAATTTCTGACTGGTTCTTGTGAAGAATTTGGAGGTGGAAGTGATGCCTGGTCACGTTGAGTGAGTGGCCTGGTCAAGTGCTGGATGTAATCTTTTAGGCGCTGAATCTTTTTTTTATATTCTTTTTTCGTTGCCACTTCCCTTTCTAGCCTAGACTTGATGGTGGCAACGGAATTGTCTAAGTCCTCAACTTTTTTCCCTTTCGTTTTTGGACCCATGTCAATGGTTGTGATGTCATACTCATTTGGGGCAATCTCATCCTAGAACTTATCGACTGTAGGCACTGCAACTTGCACTGTGCGGTTGCCAGCCTCATCCCTTTGTATGGCGGAAAATTTCTTGGCTTTCTTTCTTGTAGCAACTTGCTCTAACCTGGCCAAGAAATCTGTGGCATCATCTTCTTCAGGAACCTCTAGTTGTGCCTTTCTCTTTAATCTTTCTTTCAGCCAATCTGGGATGGTTGACTGCTCAATTCTGTCATCTTGTTGACCTTGGATATCTTGCATATCCTGCACTTCTTGCACGTCTGGAATTTCTGGCATAGCTGGAGTTTCTTGAACATCTTGAACTTCATGCACCAATTGGATTTCAAGCATACCTGGAATTTCTTGCACAGATGGATCTTCTTGGATTCCTTTGAGGGCGGAAATTATTCCCTCTTCAAATTCTCCATCCATGATGTCCATATCATTGTTTGATTCCAGAATTTCCGTGCCTGTAGGGGAAGGCTGATCATCATCTTCTGATTGTACTGGCTCTACATCTCCAACTAGAGAAGGAATTATGACATGTTTCCAAGACTCTTCATCCATGGCTAGTATTTCATCCACATTTCTGGAAGTGGCCGACTGGAGAGGCTTGGACTTGTGCTTCTTTTGAGGAGGTCCCTCATCCATTGCTTTGTTCTTATTTTGCTTTGCAGGATCGTCGACCCCTTTCCTCTTTTTCAAGCTGGCAATATTTGTTGCTCCATCTCTACGAGATGCATCGACATTTGATCAACAGGATTCTGTATCACCCATCAATTCATACGCGAACTGCACATTTCTCCGCCGCAAAACTTGCACTTGTTGGTCTATCCACCATTGAGAATATTTGAAAACAGGCTGCATTAATGTCGCCAAGTCACCCATCTCAGGCTCAGACCACCTCACAGGAGGAAGTGGCTCTTTTTCGTTGAAGCCTAGTTGCAAATACACTCCGTCATCCTCCAATTGATCAGGCACCTTGAAAAGTTCAGTTGCCCTTATCATACTCAGTGGCAATCTTGTTCACAGCCTCTTCCTTACATCACACTCATCAGCCGCATTGGCCCAGAAATCTTCTAAGTCTATCCGGTGCTTGTATTTCTCTCCGTCCACAGTTCCAATGTGATGGAGTGGATCAAAATTATTCCTCGGCTTGTATGATACGAATGGATATTTTTGTGTCTCTAGTCGAGCACTCTGTGCTGCTTGCGCCGTTGGACATGATTCCTCCATATTACCGATGAAATAAGGAAAAGTGACAGATGCCTTCTGTTTTGGCCTATGGATATTCTGATATGTTTCCAATTGCCTTAGAACTTCCAACAAAACCATTTTGTTGGTCGGATAGATGGACAATCTATAAGGGCGTCTTGAGAATGCTTGAATCCTGATGTAAGTAAACTTGGGATACTGGATGAACCAGGATCCATATCGGTTGATTAGACTCTTGGCCTCATGGGTGAGTCTCTGATGTGTTCCGCCTTGTAGAAGTCGAGTGATGTACATAAGGAAGGCGTCATGTGCTCTTCGGAAATGTGATTTCTCCTTCAGCTGCAACTGTGGATAGCAATCATACGATTTGAATTGTCCTTCGCCGTTGCCGACTATACCCTGGCAAACCAAGCCAGCATACCTGTAAGACCTTGCCAACAAATATACAACGTATGAGCTCATATGAAAGGTCTTGGTTTCCTCCAGGTTGACCAACTGCTCATGGATGCTATCACTAATCATTCTGGACCAATTAAAAATTTTCACTTTGGAAATTATTTCATCAACAAAATAATACATCTAGTTTTCAAAAGGTGCACCATGAGGATTGCCTACTATCCTGTTCAACAGCAAGACGATGTCGCCATATTCTTCATTAAAATGTGTTTTGACCAACTTCTTTGGCATCTTCCCTGTAGTAGGTTTGGGCTTCAGCAACCAAGTCTTGTTTATGTTTGATGCACAAAGGTCTCGTTGATTTTGGTAAAGCTTAAGTGCATCTTCTTTAGTTCGGTAGGACGTCCGATTGTAAATTGGAATTCCAAATGTTTCTTGAATGGCTGGCTCGGACAAGTATGTAAGAACTCTTCCATCAGGAGCTTCTATCTGTCTTTCCCGTGCATTATAATGTAATGCACTGTGATGTCCCCACTCTAGTCAGTCACCTGATGCAGTGTGTTAGCCCTTTTCTTGGACCCTTGTGGGCTAATTGGATTGGTTAGAGGGTCAGTGGTACCTTCTGGAGAGTTCGGTCGATTTCATTTTCTGAGATCGTGGATAGGCTCATTGCAAGCCTTGGCAGTACAGGAGTTTCTTTGCTTCTGACGGCATTGAATTTTGTTGAGAATTGAGGGAGATAGGCTTACTTAAGTGATTTAAGTTAATTTTTAACTTAAAGTCTTTTTATAAAGTCAAATTGACTTTATAATTCTTATTTCACTTAAATTAAGTCTAAAGTGAATATTTTAATGTTATATCTTTTATTCACTTAAAGGAGGCGCCAAAAATCAAAAAGAAGACTATGGAAAGTGACTTAAGTTTAGTTTCATAAATTTAAATGAGCTAAAGCCCTAAAATGTACGGCCTTCTTAGGGTTTCACCTCTTTTGCTTTATAAGGGATTTGGGCAATGAGAAACTCATCTTTTTGAATATTTCAACTTTGCCTTGGAGGTTTTTTCCCTTGCTTTCAGCCTGTGACCAGGTTTGCAGCAAATCCACCATTGGAGAACGAAATCTCTTCAGTGTGAGCACTTGTGAAGTTGTGAAAGATCAGCTGAATTAGTGCAGATTGAGAGAGCTTCATTTCAGAAGTTCTGCAGTGCTTCAACAGATTTTTGTAGTGTTCTTCATCAAAAACAGAGGGTTTATTAGTTGCTGTTCTTCCTTCACCATGGCAGACTTCATGGCTGTTTGGGCACACCTTCAGAGATGGTTTTTGGTGCTTTTTGTTTGAAAGGGCGTGGCACTTGCAAGGAAGGTTTTTTTTGGCTTTTTGGAGAAACGTCTTCTTTCTGAGGATCTCTCTTCATGAACTTGGGCGCCCTACCTATACTTCTCTCTGGCTTCAGTTTCAAAATAAACTTTGCAATCTGTAACTCTCTACTCCAGTTTTCGTCAGTTCTTCACTATGCTGGTCGGATTTCTTATTTAAAAAATCTGGAGGCTTTCGGGTATGTTTGTATGTTTTAAATCCATTGTTGATGATAATAAACACCTTCTACAATTTCAGTTTGATTAAATTTGCTCAAGTTTTCATTCTGTGAGCTTTTATATGATGCGCCCCTTCTCTTCTGTCTACAAAATTTCTCTAAAAAACTAAAAAACACAAATAGACTTAAAAAAAAGACAGGGGTTTGAGCAGTGAGCTAGCAAGGCTCATCACAGTGGTATCAGAGCTCTGATCCTGCCAGCTTGTGGGATTTGAAAAAATTTATGAAGTCACACCAGGAGGGTTTTGACAAGTTCTACTCTCGTGGGGGCCCTAGAAATCAAAGAGGTGATCATAATCCTTTTCCATCATTTCCATTTGACGAACAGGAGGAGGAAATAGACTGGGATAATATGGCTAACAGGGAAGGAGAAAGTTCTCATATGAACAAAGAGGATAGAGAAGCTAGAGATGTGCTAAGAGGTATGGTTGCAGGTCAAGAACAGGTAGCAAATATTCTCCAGCAACTCAGCACAAATGTAGAGAACTTAACACTTCAGAGAGGCCAGCATCCAGGGCATGATCATGAGGGCAGTATCCATGGCGCACCTCATAGACCTATTGTTCCAGCTCGCACTTTTGTGAGAGCAACATGTCCTACCTTCACCAGGAATGATACGGAGGATGAGGAAGAGGTTGAACAGGGTGGTGAGATTAATTTTACAGATAACATCATGGTTATGCATGATGAATGGGACGCATTGCCACCTAGAGTTAAGGAGCACCTTAACTTTGATAGATTCATGAGCCAGAGGAGAGAACATAACAGAAATAGGAATGACAGGAGGCCTTGGTACAAGCACAGTGATCTTAGACAGGCTACCAATAAACTCACCTTGGCGAACTATGATGGCAGTGGTAGAGTTACAGCACGTGCTTGGATCAGCAAGTTAGATACATTCTTGACTCTACGTCCCATGCCCGAGGAAGATGCTATTCGATTTGCAACACTTCACCTTGATGGCGTAGCTCATGATTGGTGGATTCATGGCATGGCTACTCTTCACCATGATCAGATTACTTCATACCAGGAGTTCACAGATAGACTGGTAGAGAGGTTTGACAAATGTGATCCCGAGCTATTTTTCAGAGACCTAGCACAGCTGAAACAGCTAGGTAGTTTGGAGTCATATATTGGGGAGTTTCAGAGATTGTCAGTTATGGTTACAGGCATTTCTGAGAGGAGGCTGATCATACTCTTCATTGAGGGACTTTTCGAGCCTATGAAAGGATGGATCAAGGCATTTGATCCCCCTACATTACAGGAAACCATGAGGAAAGCTCGCAGCATGGAGCTCACTACTCCTCGAAAGCAATTTGGCACCAAACCTTCTACTTCTTACAATGAACATAAATCTGATCCGAAAAAAGCTGATAATGCTGATCATAAGAAGAAATATACAACACCTTTGGATCGAGAAACCATGAATGATCTTCGTAGGAGGAGACTTTGTTTTTACTGCAAGGGCCCTTATGACCAAAATCATGATTGCCCCCTCAAACCTAAAGGGCAAAACAGGAACATGGAGTGGTTTTATGAGGGAGAAGAAGTGACTGATTTTTCTGATCAGCAAGCTCCAATTTATGATACAGATGGAGAAGAATCAGAAGATGAGGCTGAAATTGTAGTAGAAACTGAGTTAAAGGAGGCTCATTTATCCAGCATGCAGAGAGAGGGATCTTTTAGACTCCGTGGGGTCTTGGCTGGTCAAAGAGTCATATCTCTTTTAGATACAGGTGCAACTCACAATTTTATTGACTCACGTTTGGTGGAGAAAAGAGGAATTCAAACTCAGCAGTTTGAAGGCATTCGAGTCAAGGTTGCTGATGGATATACTCTCACTTGCGAGAGGATGGTTCCAGACTTGCCTTTGAAACTCAATAACTATGAGTTTAAAGCAGATTTTTATGTTGTGAACATGGGAGGAACTGATATAGTTCTCGGCATGAAGTGGCTTCATGCTATAGGAGAGTTCACACTTAATTTGAACGACATGGAGATGAAATTCAAAGTTGATAGCACGAAACATGTTCTAAATGCCATCAAGGACAGCAATGTGAAAGAAATTTCACTCAAAAGAATGGAACGTTTGGTTCGTCATGACATGGTAGATTGGGTAGCTGAATGCAAGTTAATGCCTTCACATTTGGATCAGCCAGTTTCTTCTTACCATCCTGATGTACAAAAACTCAGAACCAAACATACCAAGGTTTTCAGTGCAATCCCACCAGGTAGACCTCTTGATAGAGGTATTGAGCATATCATAGAGCTGGATGAGGGTACGAAACCTATCATGATCACTCCTTATCGGCACCCCAAATGCTTGAAAGATGAAATTGAGAAGACCATCAAAGAACTTTTGGCTATGGGGCACATTAGGCCAAGTAAGTCACCCTTTGCTTCATCAGTTGTTTTGGTGAAGAAAAATGATGGTACACTCAGAATGTGTATTGATTATAGAATGCTTAACAGGAGAACTATAAAGAACAGATATCCTATTCCGCGGATTGATGAGTTGATAGATGAGCTTCATGGAGCTTGCTACTTCTCAAAGATTGATTTGAGGACAGGTTATCATCAGATCAGGGTTCGAGAGGAGGACATAGAGAAAACCGCATTCAGATGTCACTGTGGACACTTTGATTTCTTGGTTATGCCTTTCGGTTTAACCAATGCTCCAGCCACATTTCAGTCCACTATGAATAGGGTTTTCCATCCTCAATTGAGGAAACATGTGTTGGTGTTCTTCGATGACATCCTAGTCTACAGCAGATCTTGGGAAGAACACATGGTTCACCTGGATGAGGTTTTGAGCATACTTGATAGGGAGTCCTTGTACGCCAAGGAGTCCAAGTGTGCATTGGGCATGGCTGAGCTTTTGTATTTGGGTCACATTATCAGCAGTGAGGGAGTTAGCATGGATCCAGAGAAGGTTCGAGCTATCATTGATTGGCCTACACCTGAGACATTGACACAGCTCAGGGGATTTGTAGGATTATGTGCCTTCTATCGTCGGTTCGTTAGTGGATTCTCGCGGCATGCTGCGCCACTAACTGATTTGACTAAGAAGGGTGCATTTGTGTGGACACCATTAGCACAGGCGTGCTTTGAGAAGTTCAAACTTCTCATGACTTCATGTCCAGTGTTGGCTTTGCCGGATTTCACCAAACCCTTTGAGTTACATTGTGATGCCAGTGGTGAGGGAATTGGTGCAGTCATTATGCAGGATCGTCATCCTATAGCTTTTGAGAGCAGGAAGCTGAGAGGTCCTGAGAGGAGCTTTAGCATCTATGATAAGGAGATGTTGGCCATCATGCATGCCATGGCTAAATTCAGGCAATACTTGATTGGTAGTAAATTTTGTGTCAAAACCGATCATAATAGTCTGAAACATTTCCTTGGACAGCGGGATTTAAATGAAAGACAATAGAAATGGGTCAACAAACTTCAGTCCTATGATTTTGACATCTCCTATGTCAAGGGTACTCAGAATGTAGTTGCTGATGCATTATCTCGCCATCCTGACTTGAGCTTCATTACACAGATTTCATAAGATTGGAGACATATGATTGTAGTTGAGTATGCTAAGAACCCGTGGGCTTCTAGCATAGTGGATGGAACATTACAGGATGCCAGATACTCACTTGTAGATGATCTTATCATTTACAAAGGGAGGATATTTCTAGTTCCAGATTCAGAGATGAGGAACCAAGTTTTGAGATCATTTCATGATGCACCTATGGCAGGACATCCCGAGTACTTTAAGACCTATAGGCAGGTACGGGAAAGATTCTCTTGGAAGGGTCTCAAATCCTTTGTTCTCCAGTATGTCAGGGAATGCCTTGTTTGTCAGCAGAACAAGCAAGAACACACATACCCTGCAGGATTACTTCAGCCACTTCCTATCCCTGAGAGGAAGTGGGAATGCTTGTCTATGGACTTCATTACGGGCTTGCCGAAAGCTCAAGGGAAAGACAACATTTTTGTGGTGGTAGATCGATTGACGAAGTATGCTCATTTCTTCTCAATCCCTACTACGCACACAGCTACTCAGGTGGCAGATTTGTTCTTTTGTGAGGTATTCAGGTTGCATGGTTTGCCTCGGAGTATAGTCAGTGACAGGGACAGCAGGTTTATGAGTAACTTCTGGCAAGAGTTATTCAAGCTATGCAGAACAGAACTCACTCCAAGTACCAACTACCACCCCCAGACGGATGGGCAGACTGAGATAGTTGACAAATGGGTGGAGGGATACTTACGGAATTACAGTTCAGGGCAGCAGAAGGCATGGGTGAGATGGTTATACCTTTGTGAGTATTGCTACAATACCACTCATCACATGAGCATTCAGATGACCCCTTACCGAGCCTTATATGGATATGATGCTCCGAGCTTTCTAGATTTGTTACTGAGTGATAGTAGAGTACCTAGTGTTGGTGATCTATTGCAGGAGAACCAGGATATTATGAGAGCACTCAGAGAGAATATACAAAAAGCTCAGAATCAGCAAAAGCAATATGTTGATAAGAGGCGAGTGGAGCGATCTTTCGAGATCGATGATTTGGTGTATTTGATGCTCCAGCCTTATAGGCAGTCCACCCTTCGTAAGAACGGCGCAGAGAAACTTAAGCCGCGTTACTATGGACCATTCAGAGTTGTCAGACGGGTCGGTGAAGTGGCTTATGAGTTAGATCTTCCGATGGATAGCAAGGTTCACAATGTGTTCCATGTTTCACACCTCAAAAAGGCATTGGGACCACATGTGATTCCTTCTGTTGATTTACCACCCCTGGATGATGAGGGGAAGTTGATATTGGTTCCTGAGGCCATTCTGGATTCTAGAGAGCGTCATCTTCGAAGAAGGGTTATCAGGGAATACTTGGTGAAGTGGAAGGATCTACCAGCAGAGGATGCGACTTGGGAGGGTGACAGTGTTTTACAGCATCCAGCTTTGAGTTTGCTTGCGGACAAGCAAATTCGGGGAGGGCGGACTGTGATGTCCCCACTCTAGTCAGTCCCCTGATGTAGTGTGTTAGCCCTTTTCTTGGACCCTTGTGGGCTAACTGGATTGGTTAGAGGGTCAGTGGTACCTTCTGGAGAGTTCGGTCGATTTCATTTTCTGAGATCGTGGATAGGCTCATTGTAGGCCTTGGCAGTACAGGAGTTTCTTTGCTTCTGACGGCATTGAATTTTGTTGAGAATTGAGGGAGATAGGCTTACTTAAGTGATTTAAGTTAATTTTTAACTTAAAGTCTTTTTATAAAGTCAAATTGACTTTATAATTCTTATTTCACTTAAATTAAGTCTAAAGTGAATATTTTAATGTTATATCTTTTATTCACTTAAAGGAGGTGCCAAAAATAAAAAAGAAGACTATGGAAAGTGACTTAAGTTTAGTTTCATAAATTTAAATGAGCTAAAGCCCTAAAATGTACGACCTTCTTAGGGTTTCACCTCTTTTGCTTTATAAGGGATTTGGGCAATGAGAAAGTCATCTTTTTGAATATTTCAACTTTGCCTTGGAGGTTTTTTCCCTTGCTTTCAGCCTGTGATCAGGTTTGCAGCAAATCCACCATTGGAGAACGAAATCTCTTCAGTGTGAGCACTTGTGAAGTTGTGAAAGATCAGCTGAATTAATGCAGATTGAGAGAGTTTCATTTCAGAAGTTTTGCAGTGCTTCAACAGATTTTTTGTAGTGTTTGTAATGTCCCCCTCTCAGCGGTGATCGTTTCAGTTGACCGTTGGCCTATTCCGGAGACCCGTAGGCTATGCGGAAGGGGAAATTAGGGTTTCCTAGTTTTGAGGAGGTTGTTGCTTGGAGTTTGGGATTCTGATTGCGAATTCTTTCTGGGTTTTCAGAGAGCTTCGCAGTGGTGTGTTCAGTTTGGCATTCCGGGCAACTTCGCGAATTTACTATTTTTAGTAAATTCTATTTTTGGCAGTGGACAGTTTGGGTTCAGTTCAGTTGGTCATCTTCTTCAGTTGTTTCAGCTGACACTTTAGTTCTTGGCCTTGGGTGCATTTTTAGTGGAGAGATAAGTATTTTCATTATAATATTATTATTTTAATATTATACCCCCTTGCCTACTAGTACAACTTTAAGTTTTTTTTAAAAGGGGGACTTTTGAGGGTCAAGGCATCATAAGGAGATAAATTATATTTTTAATGTCAAATATTGAGACTAAGAAATGGGACGCCCTTTTGAGAGATGGATTTTATTTTAAAAAGTGAAATATTTTATTGATGAAAAAGGATGCCATCTTTTGGAGGGAAAAGGTGAATTTGAAAATTAGGGTTTGGGGCGCCCTCTGGAAGCTTCTAGATGTTTCTCTCTCGTCTATTTAATCAGGCCTCAGCTCTTCATTTGGGACCTTCTGTCTATTACATCGTTATGCTGCTGGATTGACTTCAGGCACTCGCTACGAGGAAAGCACACCTCCTAGCATTGGCTCATCTTCTTGCTTGAAAGATAGCAACTAGTTGAGAGGTTAGCTTGTAATTGGTAGTTTTGCATTGTAGTTGAGTTCTATTGCAATTGGTGTTGTTGTTCAAGCATTTTGTCATGTTTTAGAGTTGCTGATGATGCATTGTTGTGGCATGTTTTGCTCATAATTCAAAAATACAAAAAGATTGCATTCTGGGTGTTTCATATTATCATTTGTCTAGTTAAGGCGCCATCTTCTGCAAGGTTTCATAATTTTTAAACAAGTGCTGATTTTTATAGAAGAAAATCGCCCTTTCTCTTGGGCCGTACTTTGTACTTGTATTGGGATTCGTGAGGAAATAAAATATTGCAGATTGGGCCTGTTTCTTGTGTCTTATTTGGGCGCCCTGGTTATAGGGAGCTATTGCATTTCGTTTGGGATCATTTGGTTGAGTATTGGGTGAGCTATGTTCATTTCAATGGGTTTTCTCTGTTGCTGATTGTTAGTTTCAGACCTGGTTACAGTCATAACAGTCTGTATTTTGGATGGGTTTTAGAGCTGTGATGGTGTTAGAAAGCCTTGAAGATCATTGTGGAAGACTCAATTAACATTGCTTGGATTAAAGACTTCTAAATCACTGATATTGCAGATATACTTCACATATTGTAAGCTGAACAGTAGTACTGTCAGCAACTTTAATAATATTGCAAAATTCAATGTTTGTATCCGCCCACTGAATAAGTGGAAGAGGCTGGCTTGCCGCCTATTTACTTAGTTTGCATTGTAATTTCCTAAGTCTCTGCCACATGGTCGCCTCTTATCCATCACGGATTGAGTAGCACATACTTGGTGTTGAGCTACATTTTCGGTATTGCAATAGATAGGGATCCTTTGACCGAATGCTCGTCGTTCACCGGCGCATCTCTGGTTAGAGTTCTTGTTCAGCATTTACTTTTGAGATCCTCTGACCAATGCTCACACCTTGCCCACATCAGGATCCTGGTGTACATTCTGGTTAGAGTTACTTTCCGCATCGTTCTGGTTTATGCTAACCTTAACGGGTGCGTGTTGCATTGTAATCATTTGTAAAAAAACAAAAAAAAATTGGTCCGGTTCATTACAGTGTTCTTCATAAAAAACAGAGGGTTTATTAGTTGCTGTTCTTCCTTCACCATGGCAGACTTCATGGCTGTTTGGGCACACCTTCAGAGATGGTTTTTGGTGCTTTTTGTTTGAAAGGGCGTGGCACTTGCAAGGAAGGTTTTTTTGGCTTTTTGGAGAAACGTCTTCTTTCTGAAGATCTCTCTTCATGAACTTGGGCGCCCTACCTATACTTCTCTCTGGCTTCAGTTTCAGTATAAACTTTGCAATCTGTAACTCTTTACTCCAGTTTTCGTCAGTTCTTCACTATGCTGGTCGGATTTCTTATTTAAAAAATCTGGAGGCTTTCGGGTATGTTTGTATGTTTTAAATCCATTGTTGATGATAATAAACACCTTCTACAATTTCAGTTTGATTAAATTTGCTCAAGTTTTCATTCTGTGAGCTTTTATATGATGCGCCCCTTCTCTTCTGTCTACAAAATTTCTCTAAAAAACTAAAAAACACAAATAGACTTAAAAAAAAGACAGGGGTTTGAGCAGTGAGCTAGCAAGGCTCATCACATGCACATTCCACTATAAGTTCTGGACATTCCTTTGTTGGCGGAAATCCAGCTGCATGAACAATTCCGTTTCGCATCATCCTCCTTGCAAGTGGCGTAGGAAGACGTCCATCGCTTCCGTACATTCTTTCCTTGAAATCTTCGAGGTCAACGTGGCCAAGATTGGTGTCCACAATATGCTCCCATTTGGATTTGATCTTTGACTGCAGCTGCACACCCTTGCTGGCAAACTTCATCTTTACTTTCTCAAAAATAAATCTGCAAGGAAAAAAAACAAAGAGAATATTTAGAATTCAAAATTTAAATCACTCGAAAATATTCCAGCTAGTTGTCAAATCAAACTTTGTGAAGAATCATGTTGGAAAGAAAAAGTATGACGAAGTTTTTATGCAAAAATGAAGTGGAGAAAATGAATCTGCCTGGCTTCTTCGGAAAATATGAATGATGACGATCACAATGCCGGCTGGGATGAATTTACCTCCTTCACTTTGCCTCAAACTTTCAACTTTCTTGCCGTAGACAAATTATCTTCTCACAACTTTCTTTCGAGAACTGAATGATTTAAAAAAATGAGAAGTGAAATCAATTATAGAGATGAGAAAATCAACCTATTTAGCAAATTTCGATGTTTCCTTTAAATCGAGTTTGAACTTAGCTTGTACTTGGCAAGTTTTATCTTTAACGACAGTCTCCGGGGAAAGTTTCTAAATCCGACGCCAGTTCAGTAAAGCTCTTTTTGTATTTTTCCAATTTTGACTCTTCGAAGCTTATCTCTTTAAGGTGTTGAAAATAAAGAATTAAAATAATTAAAAATGATTATTTTATGTGTTGTTTTCAACCCGTTAATTTTATGGCAAATTTTTTTTCTTACCTAAGGCAATATTTGATTTTTCAAAATTTTCTTGCCATTACCTTAGGCGAATTTTTCTTTCCAATTTTACCTTGCCATAATTTCTATCCTCCAATTTTTACTTCGCCATAACTTTCTTTTTCCAAATTTATTTCGCCATAAATTTTCTCCAATTTAAGTCTCAAGCGAAAATATTTTAGACATATTTATGTTGGACTTAGATATGGCGAATTTCTCTAGTGCCAAACATATTTTAAAATTTTCCAAAGCCCATACTTAGGCAAAATTTTGTTTTTCTCATACTTCTCTAAATATGGCGGACTTGCTTGAACATCTTGCCACTTCACATGGGGCGGACTTGTCTTGACTTTAAGCCATTTAGACTACCTTCCAAGACGGACTTTGCTTAGCATTGTGCCATCTTCAAATTGTTAAGGGCGGACTTTACATGTGTTCATGCCATTTCCTTTATGTTGCTGGGCGGACTTCACCCTACTCCATGCCATCTCTTTGGAGCGGACTTTACCTCTTCTCAAGCCACTCCTCATTTTTCCTAGGGCAGACTTGGCTTAATTTCTTGCCACAATGCTTAGGGCGGACTTTGCCTTAAGTCAAGCCACTTCACATCTTTTGCTGGGCGGACTTCCTTCATGTCCTTGCCATGTATGGGCGGACTTGCTTTGACTTCATGCCATCTTTCTATGTGTCCAAGGGCGGACTTCATCTATATTCAAGCCACTCCTCATTTTGCCTAGGGCGGACTTCACCCTATGTCTTGCCATTTTCATTTTGTCCAAAGCTGGGCTGACTTCACCTTCAGGCATGCCATTCAAGGGCGGACTTCATCTAACTTTATGCCATTTCCTTTACTTTTCCAAGGCGGACTTGGCCAATCTTTGTGCCATTTCCTTCTAAGTGGCTGGGCGGACTTGGCATGATTTTGTGCCATGGCAAGTCGGACTTGCCTTCACCTTTTGCCATTGCTGGGCGGAGTTGCCTTATGTTCATGCCATTTAATTTTTCCTTGGCTGAAGCTATTCGCCATTGACTTTCTCTTTCTCCTTGCTGGTTGGACTCCACACTTAGGCAAATTCACCATGAATTTCAGTCTTCTCCATGAATTTTCTAGATCTCTTTATGAATTTCTCAGATTTTTCATTATTCCCTGTGATTTCTTGACTGATTTTTCCAGATTATTCACCATTTTTCTGTGATTTTTTTCCAGATTTTTCACCATTTTTCTGTGATTTTCCAGAATTTCAGCATGAATCAGAGAGTTCTGTTGAGCTTTTCGAACTTCTGAGTGGATTTTCGAAATCCGGACCCCTTCCCAATATAGAAACTTTCTAAAAATAGAAATTTTCCCAAAATAGCAACTTTCTAAAAATAGCCCCTAAAAAATAGGGATCTCAGAATTGCTCAAAAGTGCCAAAAAAGTAGGTCCTAAAAAATAGGGGGCCAAAGTGAAAAACCCTGAAAGGTAGGAGGTGTCAGATTTGACCGAAATGACAGTCGATCTTTGTCTCTCGGGTCCCCTAAGCACGATGGTGATGTTTGCACAATGATTTAGGCTCAAATTCTCTTGCTTGACTCGGGTGACCATTCAAAATTCAAACTTAAAACCCCAAACGGAGATCAAACAAAAAACCAATACGCAACGACAAAACCCTAAAAGGCCAACCACGAGGGTCCCCATTTACAATGGGGCGAGGTGTGAATTAGGTCACAACAGGACGATGGTGCCCAAACTCAAACTACAAAACTACATCAAAACTCAAGATATTATTCTTGCACGAATCCCAAAGCACTCATGAGATGGTACGGCCCTGTAGAGGGGCGATTTCTCTTGGAAAAATCAGAAACTTGGAATTAAAATCTGAAAACCTCCAAATATGGTCGCCATTATCATAGAAATGCAATGATCAAATACCCATAACCAAAATAAATTCATACCAAAAGCTGTAAATGAAAACCACCTTCAGCTGTGTATACACCAGCAACATAAAAACTGAAGTTCTCACCAAAATTCACCAATTTTGAAGCACAATCTGCTAGTCTAATTGAGAAGCAGCAATAATACCAACTAGGTGTTATCTTTCAAACACGAAATTGGATTGGAACTAGGAGGTAAGCATCCCTCGAAGTAAAAAACAAGTTGTCATTCCGACAGCATAACATTATCATAAACATTGGATAATCAGCTCTTCAAATAGCAGCAATATATAAGCTATAGTTGGCAAATGAAGCAACAAAAACTCTTCAAATTCCAAGAAGTTGAATCACTTCAACTTCCAAAAGGGACGCCACCTTTTTGCCTTTTACTTTTTGAAATAATAAAATATTACTCAACCTCCTTTAGGCGTCCAACTTCATTTTGCAACAATAAAGCATTTAATAAATCATTAAATGCACAATTGACCCCCTTAATGGCCCCTCTTTTAAAACAACATGAAGTTATTATTCCTAGGCGTGGGGTACAACTGAGAAACATGAAATTTGACTAAGTATAAACTCAACTCATGAAGAAAATCAAACCCAAAGCCAAACTGAAATTGATGGATAACAAGATGACTTGAGTTGAACTGCTGATGATGCCACTGCCAAAATTAGATTTACTAAAAATAGCCACTGCCAAAAATAGTAAGTTTACCTCAAAACCAACATAAAGCAGAACTGAGCTGGAAGCAAGACTAAATGAAAGTGGAAACCCTAAATTTGCACAACTAAGTAGCCTATGGATTTCCGGAAATAGGCTAAAACCAAACGAAGAGCGTATGGCCAAAATGGGGATATTACAATATAAAAGTATATGGCTTCACAGGTGATCCAGTCATGCTTCCTAGATATCTAACAGATGAGGTCATGTTCAGGGAGTTTCTGAGGCAAGTACATGAGGTGCACACATTTTTTCGTAACAAACGCAAGACTGCATTCAACTTCCCATTTGAGATGAGTATATACAGATGTAGATCAACAACTGATGCTAGGTTGATAAGTGAAGAAATGTCAAAGTTTGGTCTCCAACTTTTCAAGGAGAGATGTTCATACGATCCTCGTGGTGTCTTTGTAGCTCTTCTTAGTGAAAATCTTGCACATGTATCTATAGTTGAAGATTTTTGGGTTAATTGTGCAGATGAGTTTGAAGTGCACAAACGCAACTACTCCAGACTTACTCTTTGGTAGATGGCAAATTTCTTATTAAAAAGTGTGAAGGGTTTGTCAGATGATGATGGGGAAGTTCTACATCCCATGTATGTCTGAGATTGGGTCGATCAATGGCCACTTCCACAAGTTGATTGGTTTGCCAAAGAGAGCACCTCAATTGAGGAAAGACCAAGTCGAGTTATGAAGAACAGTAGGATGTTCCTCAGTAGTAAAAGAACACGGAAGGTAGTTGGAGAGCTACAAATATTTCATACATTTCTACCTCCTAAATCAAAACCGAGAGAAAAAGGTATGAGCAATCCTCCAAAAGATACAAAGATTAGCAGAATGACAAAGAGCTTGAAGGAAAAGGTAAATTAGTAGGAACAATTAGAAGATGCACCAGAAGTTCCAGTTGAATCAGCATCACGAGTTGAAGCAGAGCCTTTATCTCCTATTCTTTCGCTGTCACCAAGGCCTTCTCCTATTCATATAGATTCAGAAGGTGATTTGCCAGTTCAGAACGTTTCAACATCGAGTGATCCATCAGGAGTTTCTAGAGTTGAAACCGATCCTCCCAGAGAAGATAGTAGAGACTCCTTGTCTTGGCTTGAGAACTTACTAGGTAGGAAGAGGAGGAAGCTTTCTTATTAGTTGAATTTTGCATAGGTTGATAGCTTCTACCAAGACACAATAGAGAAGAAACTTAAGAAGCAAGTTCATACGGAGAAGAATTCTGATGGAGAGATCATCGTTGAGTTTGCCACCCCTCTAGAGGACAAGAACATTGATTTGGTTTAAATTGATGAATTCAAAGTTGTCAAGGCCAATCTCGGAAGAAGCACCCGACATACTAATGTAAATATCTTTGAGGTTGTAGTAGATAATCAGAAGGAACGAGTGCTCAAGGATGGAGAAGATAAGGCAGCCCTCAAGGTTAGGATTCGATAGTTGCGGCAGTATGCTTCCAATCTCCTTCATGGTACTTCACAGGCCACCTTGTTGCTTCCACAAATTCTGGAGTCACCTACAGATCATCACCAGCTAAGTCAGTTGGTCATCTATGGAAAACATCTGAGAGATTGGATAGAAAAATTTATCACTAGGGGCAGATTTATACTTGCAGAGATGTACCAATTAAGGTACGATGCCCATGATCTTCGCTCATGGATTTAGGAGTTTGAGCATAATATAGCGGAAAGGAAACCAAAAGACGAGATCGCCATTTCAAACTTAAGGACGGCTTATGATTCAGTCACTTCAGAAGAACACACGAAGCTTTTTGCTTGGAGAGAGCAACACCTCTTCAAAGTAAAAACCTATGAAGGAATATTTGTAGAATTTGCTGGATATAGAGAAAAGGCTGCTAGTATGCTCAAGTTTGTAAGTACGTTTGTGTCATAGATCCCTTGTCAATATCAACATGAAGATGGCACTTACTTTGATCTCGATGAAGTATAGATGAAATTTTAGAACCTTGTCTGTGGTAGTTTTAATGGTGATCCTATTGCTTGCAAGATGAATCATTTGCAACAATATTAGCAAGATTTGATGAAGCAACTGAAAAGAGGAAGGAATTGCTAAGTTTGTGTATAAGAGTGAATTTGCACCCAATGTGCAATTCCCCCTTTTGCCTTTACCCACCTTAGAAAACCAAGTTGAGAGGCTTAATTCCACCTAAGCTCGTTGCTTGCATGACACTTGGTGCTTGTTTTGAGTGTCGGTGGAGGTGTTTCTATTGGGGACGTACGTGTGGCGCGCAGATGTTTGCGTGGCGCGCTTACGTCCCTGACAGATTCCCATGTTTGGAGCCTGCCGAGGTGTTACACTTCCCATTGGGGGTCATTTGTAATGCTCTCCTCTGCTGATCGACCCGAATATGGCCGTTTCTCTTCATCTCTTCTTCATATTCACTCTTTGAAAAAGCATTCCATCTTCTTCCATCTTTTAGACATCTCTTCACCACTTTTGGACTTCATCCACAGGCTTCGCAATCTCTCTACAAGCTTCAAGCAACTTCTCCACCATCCCTTCAATCTCCAAACACTTTACACTTCACAATAGCAGTATCAACACTCCACCACTTCAGTAGAGCAAGTGTGGAACATAACACCATTGCAGCAGAGGCTTGAGCTCCTCTCATTTTCTCCCCCAAGCGGCTTTGAGTGCTCTTGCTGGAGGTGGTAAGCTTTCACTCCTCTCCTCTATTACTTGGTTGAGTAGCATAACACTGTTTTGTAGTGTTTTAAGTGCTCTTTACTTCATTTCTACTTTTCTCTCTATCTATGTGGCTGTCCGTAGAGGTGGGAACACTAAAATGGGGTCTGATTGAGGTAGACCCCTATACAACCACCAACAATTTTTCTCTCCCTCTTGTGTGCAGGTACTGAAGATACCCATGAGCTGGAAGCTTCATCACTCGCATGGTCGTAAGTATTTCCTTTCTCCTCCTTATCTTTGTCATTCTACTTCTCTTCATTTCATTTCTATCACTTTATTGCATTCTGTCATTTTCCTACACTCTGTTAGTTCTTAGTAATTTGTTTGCTAGTAGTCATTTAGGCATTTTTTAGACATTCTCACTTTTTGGTTCGTACGAGATGCCAGTGCACCTCTAGGAAGCTAGCGCGCTGCGCTGTCGTCCGTTTCTTTCATTGACATCCTTTGGCCGAGAGCTTATCAGTTTGTCCAGAGAATCTTTGTGACCCACTCTTTCTGATTTTAAAACTCTCGCCATTGTTCCATTGAGGTAGTATAGGGCAGTTCGCCCCGTGAGGCTCTTTGAATGAAGAGAACTCGTGAGTAGCGAATCCCCCTATATTACAGTTTGATCACAGATGGTGAAGAGATGTTGGAGAAGCAATATGTTGTTCTAGATAGTATCAGTGTTCTTGATGAAGAGGCAATTAATGGCTTTTTGGAGGATATGATATCCCAAGTTGTCAATGAGTGAACTACTAGTTGGCGCATGCAAAGATTTCCAAAGAGAGAACTCAAGGAAACGCAACAGTTAACTTGATGCTTGTTCCAAGTTAACTGGCTGTTCTCTTTACATGCATATCTATTCTTTGGAAATATGTAATGGTTATTTGGAGCTTTTCTTGTATTTAAATTAGTTAACCGATGTTTGTAGTCTAGTTAATTGTTAGTTATCTTTTGTTTAGACTAAGAAATAAAGCTTGTATGTTTGCAAGTCTAGTTGTTAAAAACAAGGAGATTTTAGGGTTCCCTACTCCTTTGTGTATAAATAAGGGTGGCCTTGTCCATTTATTTTTAACCGTTGTGATAAAAAATTGCTGAGCCTAGTTTGCCTGCAACTTTGCTATTTAGCGTCTGTTCAACTTTTATGTAATCTGGTTTGATCGCTTATTGTATGCCTATCTTTGCTACAATCTGCTGTCTCAAAAGTGTTATTGCTGTTAGAATTTGAGCAAATAAATCTCATGCCTACTTTTCTTTGATCTATGGTCTCAATATCTTCCAATGTTTTGTCTTATATGTTTAGCTTACATAATCTTTATTTCAGCATACATCTCAAAAGTACAATGAGTCTTCGAGTATGTTTTAGAAGAAAGTTTATTAAGTTTTTGTGTTATCAATCATTCCTTGTTTACTTCTAACTCTCAAGCTCTAAATTTACTTGAGTTATTAGAAGCGTCATTAGTTTAGGCCTAGTTATAGTTGAAAGTTTACAAACCCAGAGAAAACCTCAGCTACGACGCAGATAGTTTTATAATCTTGTGCTCTTAGCTGAGATAAAAAGATTGGAAATTAGTGTTAGGAATTAGTGCTTAGCATAGATAATTTAATAATAAATAAATTAACATGCTATTGTTAATTTAATAAATAAATCTAGTTTTGGTAGTTATATTCCTATAAATAGTTTCATACATGATAATGGCCTTTTGAAGGCAATACAGTGTAATAGTTTTTGGTGGAATGTGAATGACTGAATTTTGATTCGAGAGCAATCTTGATTTTTCTCTCCCATTTCAATATGGTATCAGAGCAGGTTTCTTCTTGGACCTTTCTCTGATCTCTCTCCATTCATTTGTTTTCCTCATAGTGGTGTTTAGAATGGTATTGTAGTGAAGACCACGTGCAATTGCTATTGTTTTCTACCATTCTTGCATTCATCAATAGGTGAGCAATGTAGACCATGTGCAAAACCCTTTTTGACTCCATCATTTATTTGCATTTCTTCTCTTTCTCTCCATCGTGTTCATTCTTGCCATTGTTTTTATCACTTCACTTTGTTCATTGTTGTCATTCCAAATTTTTAAAATTTAACATTTATATACCCCCAATCTATTTCAGAAGTGTGATTATATCCAGGTATTAAAAGCCAATTGAAAATTTCAAAAATGAATATTTAGTTTTTTGGTTGCTGTCCTGCAAAAGCTTGTATAAGTTTCTATTTGGTTGCCCTAAACCATTAAATCTGTAAATGGTTTCTAGAGATAAGAGTTGAAGATTTATAAATAAAAAAAGGGAATTGCATTTTATAGTGTTTTCCAAATTTCTATAGATTCTGTCAACCCTATCTTGGCAGATTAATCTCTTCATGCCTACCATTATTCTTTATATTATTGCCTCTAGATAGAGGCATTTAAGCCTATCATTTGAGTTTATGAAGAGTGTTGATGCAATTTTTGTGAGCGCACCAATCAACAAATTAAGTATCCAATGGCTACTCCATTCTCTCTTGATCAAAGTATTCCGTACGCTAAGATTGCGAGAGAGATCGTACGTTCAACTCCAAGGTTGCTTCAATGTAATGGAATACACTCAGTTAGTTCGTTGTGATATGCTGTCTTCATGAGGGGACTTACTCAATTGTTCAGATGTAGCAGTTAACAGCAAATTAATGAAAAAGGGGATTTTCACGTGATGCGAATGATTTGGCAATAAGGTACGAATTTCCTAAAACTAACCAGAAATGTGCTGAATTTAAATAAGTGCAGGGTTTAGAAGATCTAAGTTCTATCCTAAAGCGGGACATGGGATCAATTGCAACAGACTTCAACCAGACTTTGCTTTGCCTCCCATTGGACAACCTCTACAAAGTCGGTGCAATCTTCAAAGGGGTAGTGAAGAATGTTGAAATCACAATTCAGCATAAAGACATCGTCACAACGACGCATGCCAAGACGTGAATCATGACCGAAATTAAGCTTATAAAGTATTCCAGTCGACCGCACAAGACAAACTTACCGTCAACAAGTTGCTAGTGGTATGGATTAAACGAAGCTGCCTTGATCAAACACCACAATCGATAACTAACATCTATTTGCATGAAAATGAAAATTGTTCTACTTTATGCTACTTGAAAAATGCTAAGTGATTCAGAAGGACGAAAAAGCCTTGCTAGCTACTCACAACAAAAGATGCAAACATCATTAATGAAAACTCTTTTATTGAGAGAGTGTTTACAACAAGCTTTTACAAAACATTAAATGAGAAAGCTTTCCTTCCTCTTCAAACTATGCTAACAAACTAATGCTAACTCCAAACTATCTCTCTATGCTCTATCAGAATGTCTACTCTCTAGTCTCATCTAATGAGATACAAATGAGGGGGGATGCCCCTTTTATAGATAAACTAGTCCAATGGACGACTTAGATTACAATTGGCTGGATGGCCCAAATCGTGCCACCTCAGCCCTAAACAAGATTTATTCTAAAAACCACCACCAAGAGGAGTGGCACAATAAATGAATCAAAGGATTCCCACTCACTCCCAAAATATTAAAGGCAATCAATGCCCACCATCAATCATCCAAAAGGTCATCATCTAGAAATGCATTTCCGTTCTCCTTCTCCTTGGCTGTAAAGTCAATGAACCTGGTTAGCACTGCTTCAACTTCCTGAATTGAAATAGGCGGGATATGATCAAGCTGAAACTCAAGTATTGTTACCATATGCCCATGTCGAGTGCAAGACTTATTCCAAATAGTCAAGGCATCCTGGGTATTCTCAGTTAGGCTGGAGAAAGTCGAGGTGTTCTCAAAGTCATCCTGCACAAAAGTTTTCACCTTTGAAAAGGCGTCAATCCATTCCTCAAACTGTCCGTAGTTACTTCCTCTGATGTCAATCTCCTAGCAAAGATAGCCTCCAGTGTGTTCAGAACTCCATCCATAATATTCCTCATGGTCTTTCTGACTGTGGCCAAATCTGATTATGCTGCATCAAAGAATCCTTGGCCTGTGACAACTGAAGAATACCAGCCAGTGAAATCATATCTATCACCCTCTTGTATCACGCCTCCCTCAACCAAAGTTTGTAAGGGAGTATGCATCAAAGCCTCTAAGCAGAGGACAACCTTGGTCTGATAAATATGAGCATCGCTCCAAGCATGATCAACTACATCCATCTGTGCCATAATGTTGGAAGCCTGCTGATAAGCATGAACAAGATCCTACATAAAATTTTCTGTCTCAACACGAACGCCAGCAACCCACTTATCCGCCTCCTGTGCCATCTTCCTCAAGTCTTCCAAGCCACTGATAGATTCTCTAGGAAACTCGGTTGGAAGCTCACTTGCCGGATTCTCTTGCCCACAAGGACGAGACAAATGCTGTACGTAACCAATCAATGTCTTGTGATCCCTCTTCAATTTCTTATATTTTCCCTCAGTCCGGAGTAACCTGTCCTTGAGTGCCTGGTAGGAGTTATCACACTCGTCAATTATCTGTGCTCTCGCGGGGCGACCTAACTCCATGGTGGTAACCCTCATCATTTTCCTGCACCAAAATTGCTGATAGCGTATGCTCGGAAGCATAACTGTACATAACAAAATCTTTGGTGTAGTTAGGGCAAACCAACATAGGCGCATGAGCAATGGCCTCCTTGATGTCATTGAAAGCTGCCTTACCTTGTGCCGTTCAATGAAAAGTGGCGTTACCCTTCATCATATTCACAATGTGACGAGTCTTTTCAACAAAGTCTGGGAGAAACCTCCTTAAGAAGTTTACTTTGCCGAAGAAAGAATGAACGGCTTTCTTGCTTGACAGCAAAGTGAGGGATTTAATTCCATTGACTCTTTCCAAGTCAATCTTGATTCCTTCAGTAGATACAACGTGACCAAGAAGTTTACCTTCTGTCACCCCAAAAGTTGACTTTTTGGGATTGAGGGAAATGCCGTGCTGACGGCATCTCTCTAGAGTTTGCCTCAAGTGGTAGAAATGCTCATGACGTTGCTTAGAGAAAACCGTAAGATCGTCAAGGTACGCCACAATGAACTTGCCCATCACATCGCGAAAAGTGAGATCCATGGCACGTTGGAATGTAGCGCCAGCGTTGATCAAACCAAACGGCATCCTGCGATACGCAAAGGTTCCCCATGGCGTTGTGAAAGCGGTTTTGTGTTGATCGCTTGAATTAACTTCAATTTGATTATAACCGGAAAACCCGTCTAGCATGGAGAGCATCTCGGATCCAGTCACATTTTGTAGAACTTGATCCATCACCGGAAGTGGATAGTTGTCTTTGAGAGATAATTGATTTAGATTTTTGAAATCTACACAAATGCGGATTTCACCATTCTTCTTATGAACGGGGACGATATTGGCTATCCACGTTGAATGATGGATAGGGAATATTATCCGTGCATTAAGCATCTTTTGAACTTCCGCCAAAATCGTTCCAAAGATCTTGGGATTGTACTGCCTCTGCTTTTGTTTGTAAGGCAAAGCTCCAACCTTAAGAGGAATATCATGTTGCACTTCCTTAGGCCGAAATGATTTTAGATTGTCATATGAATATGCCAAGACGTCAATGTACTCCTGTAGTAGCTGAGCAAACTGTCTTCTTTCTTCAGCCGTGCAACATTTGCCAATGTTCACTGTCATGTCCCCTTCTCAGTGACATCTCTCGGAGCACAGGATTAGCCTATCATACGACCCTCGTAGGCTGATAGACTGGATAGAGGGTCACGTTGGAGCTTGGCTCAGCTTCAGTTGGCAGAGTTTGATCAGTTGGCTTTCGTTTGGGCTCGATCGGACACTTTTTGCATAAGTTGCTATTTTTAGCAGTTCTTGGCAGTCAGCGTGGGACCCCTGCTATTTTTAGCAGTATGGATTGTTGGTATTCAGAATCACTTCAGTGTTCGTCAGCTTCAGACGGATCAGGCATCGGATGAGTAATGAGAGAGAAATTAATATTTAATTGAATTAATTAAATATTAATTGTTTGGAGATTATAATACAAAGTTATAATATTTAATTATAACTTAAGTGATTTTGTTAAAGGGGTCGCCCATCATCAGAAAGGGGCCATTTGAAGATTAAATTTATAATAAAATATTTGAGCTGAGACTATTGAAGAATTAAAATGAAAAGTTCGAAATATTTTAATGATTCCCTATTATGGTGGAAATCGCACTTTTGAAGGTTATAGTGCATTTGCCTTGGGATTCGAGCCATTATGCATATTGAGTTATTGAAATTGATCAAGTTTGGTCTGAGCAAGAAGCTTTAGGGTTTCAGTCTCGAAATTCATTGGGGAACGAGCCATCTCCATTGAAAGCAGTTCAGAGGGTGTGAGATATCACCTGATTTATTGCCAGAAAAGAGATTTCTTCATCCAAAAGAAATTACAGAGCTTCAGAGCTATTTAATATTCAAAGTTTCAGAGTAGTCATTCATCCAGAAGGATCTTCTGCAGTAGGCGCCTATTTCAATTGTATCTGGAGATTATCACAAGGGCCGTACATTTTAATATTTTGCTGCTGTGTACCAGGCCGTACCAGTCATGTACCTGGCCGTACTGTCATTAAAGGGCGAGCTTATGATCTAGAAGAAAACGCCTTCCCTTTTGGTTTCCAGTTTTCATCATTGAGGGCGCTAGGGTACCAGGAGTCATTTGGGATTGCCAGACAGGAGGAGAAGGGCAAATCTCATACAGCCGTACCATCTCAAGCAGTTTATCAGCAAGCAGCAATTTCCAGGTTTTCAAATAAAAATCATTGCTTTTCTATTTTGCATGTATCTGGATCTTTATTGTAATCACTTCAGAAGAGTAATAGATAGACTGGCATACTTATTGGCAATAGAATCTACCGTTTTCAGTGTTGATTTATTTTTAGAGAATTTATTTTCAATTCTTTGCAAAATCGCAATTTACCTTTACTGCACAAAAACCCAAAAAAATCAAAAATTGCAAAAACAAACAAAAACTCAGTCAGATTCAGAAACAGGGGAAACAAGGGGTTTCTACATTCACCATTTTAGGATTGGCTTCAGTTCCTAAATTTATCTATTCTACTTCATTAGATGAGTCAAAATCTAAGAGTTGCTTCTTCATGTGGCGATCATGCTTATCAAAAAGCTTTTCCAAGGATACCAATCCTTTAGGGATCTTATTCCCTTTGAGTTGCAGATATTCCTCGCCTGTAACAGGATCTATATCGGACACGGATTCTTGAAGCGGAGAATCGCTGCCCTCAAAATATAACTCATCAAAATTCTCTACTTTCTCAAGAAAGGCGATAATTTGATGGTTGTCATTGAAAATCTGCCAGTTCTCTGAATTGTCAGGTACGCTTGGGCGGAAAACTAACTCTATGGTGTAAGTAGAACCTTGAAAGTCTTTGTGTGGTACCAAGAGCGTGGCAGAGATTGCGAGGGAATCAGCTCTGGTATTGTATTCTCTGGGAACAACAGGGATATCAAAAGCTTCAAATTCCTCAATGGAATCCCATACTAGATTACGATAATGCCTGAGTCTCTCATTCTTTGTTTGATAGAGATTTCTTACTTGACATACTATCAGCTCGGGATCACCTTGTACATGAAGATTTTTTATACCTTTCTTCAACGCAATTTGCATTCCCAACTGTTGTGACCTTTTTCACACATCGCCCCATTCAAATGGGGACCCCTAATTTTTACTCCATTCTGGTCGTTTTGGCTTTGGTTTTTGGTCTCTCTCTCTCTGTCTGTCTCTTTTCTGATGGTCTACTTCCCGGGATTCCTCTGCCGTTGAGCTTAAAATGCAAAAATTCTGGCCAAGTCTGAAAATTAGGGTTTTGTCTTCCTGGTCAGTACAGGGGTCGAATAAAGTGAATAAATTGAAAATTGAACTTAACATTGTTGTTACCATGTTCCAGCACGCTCTCAGCAAATTTTTATCAGATTCCGAGGTACTTACTATTTTTAGTAAGTGTGAGATTTAGGCAATTCGTCAACATTTTTGAGATTCCGATCATCACACTGCATTCAGAGTATATCAGACTGCTCACGTGCAAAATTTGAGCGAAATCGGACAACTTACTATTTTTAGCGTCGGCTTCGACGAATTTGGGTCAGATCAGAGATTTTCTTTGCCGGATATTCCTTGTTTTTCGAGACCTTTGATGGTATAACATGCAAAATGATCACTTCGGGATTGACCGAGGCTATTTTTAGGGTTTGCATGTCGAGCTTTTCTTTGCATGTCGGGTGATTCTTGGTGGGTTTTTTGAGACCTACGCGATGGTGTGACATGCAAACAAGGATTCTCACTCAGTAAGGAACTTGCTATTTTTAGCAGGTATGCCCGGCAGCCGCCTCCCAGCAGTTCAGATTCACGAGCTGATCGCAGTGCCGCAGAAACGAAGACAAACAGAGTTCATTTGATACGCATGCAAAGTGAATTAGGGTTTCCAGCTTCGGAGCCTAAATATAGGCATCAAAAGTCAAAATCTTCAAAATCCGATGTAAACCACTGCGATCAGCGTTCTTCAGGCTATCTGCTGGTGAAATTTCGAGTCAAACGAAGCACTTACTATTTATAGTAAGTCAGATTGGAAACTGGCTAAAAATAGTAAATTGAGCGCATGCGTCAGTGTCAGCCAACAGGTCACGTGGTGAGGAGCGCCTCATTAAAATTTCAAGCTAATCGGAGCTGTGGAAGTACCGGAAACGAGAGGTTACTATAAATAGCAAAACACTTCCCAAAATGTGCTATTTTTAGTAAGTCAGCTCAGAATGGCAGTGTTGACAGGATATCAAAGTCGTGAGGATCCGGTGTTTAAAATTTCATGGCAATCTGAGCTTCCGAAGTAAGAAAATCAAGAGGCTTACTATAAATAGCGGGGTGTGAGAAGCTGGCAAAAACAAGAAAAATGGCTAAGTCTGGAACTTCATCCTTCACTTCCTTGAAAATGCGCCCATCTCAGCTGGAGGTCATGAAATTTCTCTAAGTGTTGAACTTCGTCCAGTACACATGCTAAAATGCGCCCTCAAAGAAAAGCTGGTGAGAGTTCAAAAAAAATTTCTAAGTCTGGAATGTTTTCATCCGCCTTACCCCTCTAAATGCGCCTAACTTGCAAGTTTATCCTGCTCAAGGGGTGAAATGCGCCCAAAAGCAAATTGGTCAAAGCAGTCAACAAGTTATATCCTCCACCCCTTGTGAAATGCGCCCACCCCTCAAGCAAGAAGCATAAAAAAAAATTCTAAGGCAAACTCGTCCTCCTCCTAGGTAGAAATGCGCCAAGTCTTGAGAAAGTCAAACAGGTCAAAGATTTACATCCTCTTGCATGGGTAAAATGCGCCCAAAATGGGCCATGTAAAGACAAAAATGGAAGTTGAAAAGTCACAAACAAAGGCGTTGGAAAAAGTTTATCCACCAGCTACATGGAAATGCGCCCAAAGCTGAAAAGAGGTCAAACAAGTCAACGTTTTTCATCCTTCCCACACATAGAAATGCGCTCAAGTTTGAGTGGGTCAGCAAGTCAAAGTCTTTTATCCTCCTCAAGAGCCAAAATGCGCCCAAAGCAGCTCAAGTGAAGACAAAAAAGTGGAGTTGAAGGGTCATCCCTCTTGCATGTTCAAATGCACCCACATTAAGGTGTAAATAGTGAATAGAGGGTGGTGAATAGGGTGAAATGTGATTAAAGCGTAGTAAAAGGCGAGTAAATTCCTCAATGGCGTGGTGAATACAAGGTAGATGCTAGGCGTTATTCCTTTCCTAGCCTCAAATGCGCCCAAGGTGTTGTAGAATGTTGCAAAGTGTGTTGGGCGTGATTTTTCTTTCCTCTCCTAGCCTCAAATGCGCCTAAGTGGTAAAGTGTTAGAATTTTTTTTTCTAGACATGTGAGGTGTGAAAATAAAATGGCAAGTGCTAGGCGCCTCAAGTAAAAAATAAAAGATTTTCTAAGTATTGAGGGAGTTGCCTAGGTGTTGGGTTTTTAAATAAATATTTTCAAGTGTGAAGTGCGAAGTGAGCAATGACAGTGTGCTAGGCACGGATAAATTTTTTTCTCTAAGTGAGGATGATATTTCTTTCGCCGGCAAGTGATCAAATTATTTTCTAAGGGAAATTTTTCAAAATACAAGGTGATTTTAAATTTTCTAAGGCAAATTATTTTCCCTTGGAAAATACGCCTAGAGTTCAGAGTGATGAAGTTTTCCGAAGCACGAGCAATTTTCTCGGTGATGAAGTCAGGAATGCAGGATGAATTTAAGTTTTCCAAATTGGAGCAACACAGGAAGATCGCAAGCGAAGAATCAATTTAAAATGGTGAAAATAATATTTTTTTTTTCTAAGGTTCAAAATTGAAAAATAAAATGAACCCGTTCGTTGGGTACCCATGAATTCGATGCGTTCTGGAGGAAATTTTCTTCTGGGTATCGAAGTTTATCGATGAGGAGTTGATTTTAAGGTCTTCCACAGCTTGCCGAGGATTTTGGGATGAAGATGTTAAATGGGCACCAGGTTGATGAATTTCCTAAGGGAAATTTTAAAATTTTCTAAGGCAAAATGAAGAAAATGTGTTTTCAAGGTGAAATCCTCCAAGACGATGAATTTGAAAGAAACTGCCTAGGTGAATTTGCTTAAATCCTTCGTAAAGATAGTTTCCTTGAGCCAGAGGTGGATAAAATCGAGGTTATCAGAGCTCCAGCAGGTGAAATGAAGTTCTCAAGGATGGAAATTTGTCTAAGGCATGAACTTGAACACAAAGTTGGCGATGGGCGCTTGAAGGATGGAGCGTGAAACCCTGGTAAGTAAGTTGGATTTATATCATGAAGTATTCTAATACCCCTCTCCTTGCTTGTTTGCAGGAGAAATGTTGAAGCCTGAGCACGATGTCTGGAAGTGGTGAAGCACGATGAAGATGAGTTTCAATCTCGAAGGAGGAAAATTTGCAAGAAAATGGCTAAGTGTTGAAGAAACATTTTCAAGGCTTAAGATGAAAAGAAGAATGAAAACCCTCAAGTGGAAGAAATCAAAGAACAATGCCAAGAAAGAAGATCGAGAGCAGTGTGAATGCGTCTACAAATGGAATCTTCTAGAAGGATGATGGTGGACATTATGGCGCATTTTTTACCCCACTCTCTTCTGTGGCGGTTTTTAGGGCAATATTATTTAGGGCTGAGGTGGCACGATTCTGGCCACTCTATTGATTGTAACCCTAGCCGTCTTTTGGGACTTGGCTAGCTATAAAAGGGGGAGTCCCCCTCATTTGTAATCTCATTAGAGTAGAGGTTAGAATCAGAGTAGACATTGAGAGAGCATTAGAGCTAGATAGTGTAGCATTGTAGAGCATTTTTGCATCATTTGGAGAAGAAAGAAAGTTTTCCCTTTGAAAACTTTTGAGGAGATTGTTGTGTAACACATTTTATGATAATAGATCTTTTCATTGATGATGGAATTCGTCTTGTCATGAAATGCTAGCAAGGTTTCTTCTTCCTTTCGTATCCAAGTAGATTAAATTCATGCAAGTAGCATACTTTGGTGTGTGATGTTTTATTGAGATAGCTTTGCTTTATTCCATACCACTAGCGGCTTGTTGATGATAAGTTCGCCTTGTGTGGTCGACTGGACATTATCTTGAGTTTAACTTCGGTTGTGATTTATATGCTTATATGCGTCGTTGTGATGGTGTATGCATGTTAAGTCATAATTTGAACATCTTTTGCTATTTCCCTTGAAGATTGCACCGATTTTGCTGAGGCTGTCCGACGGAGGCTAGGTGAAATCCGGTTGAAGTCTATCGAAATGAAGCTCCACATATCCTGCATTTAGAATAGAACATAAACTTCTTAGGCCCTACACCCTTTTAAATTCAGTTCATTTCCAATTAGTATTAGGAATCGGTCTCCTGCCAAATCATTTGAACTACACGAAAGCCCTTTTGTTTGTTGTACGTCAAGTCGAACAATTGTGTAAGTCCCCTTGACATACCGGCAATATCACATCGAGCCAAAAGAGCCTATTCGCACTCAAGGAACCTTGGAGTTGAAAGCATGATCTTACTCGCAATCTTAGCATGCGAATACTTTGTTCAAGAGAGGATAGAGCGTCCGTTGGGAGACTTTATTCTGTGTTGGTGCGGTCTCAAAAACCACGTCAACACCAACAATAGGGCTTCATACTCGGCAGTGTTATTGGTGTTATCAAACTGCAACTTGAAGGAGAAAGGGAAAAACTTTCCTGATGGCGAGATGAAAACCATTCCTGCTCCAGAGCCGGTCGAGGAGCAGCTACCATCAAACTCGAGCAACCAGATACTGTTGGGATCACCAACTGGAATAGTGTCGAAGTCCAAAACTTCATCATCTGACGAAGATCCATGGTCGGAGATGGACAAATCTCCTGATGACGTCTCATTTGAAGTTGAAGAAATATCATCTTTCTCTAACTCGTTTTGAGTCGAGGATTCTCCTACCTCATTTGTCTGTAGGTAGTAAGTTCCCACGCCTGATGATTCGAACAGAATCTGAGCTCTGGGATCATCTGACTCAACAACTGAGAACTTTGATTCTTTTTCAGGAATCAGTTTTTGCATCACACCTTTTACTGGTATTCTTGCTTCAGACATATCCATACTTAGCTCTCCTCCAACATCTTTACAGAAATTGCGGCCGAGGAGGATACCGTAGGAAGCTGGTACATCGGCCACGAGGACCGTCATCTTTATTTTCTTCTCCGGGTATGCAGCAAATGCGTACTGCGCATCTTTGATCTGACTGATCAATGGCACTTGTTTATTCTCCATGGAAAAACAACGGCTGAAGGTTTTGGTCATTTCAAGGCCTAACGTAGTAGCTACCTTGGCGGGCATCACATTGTCAGACGCACTAGAGTCTATGACACAGTTACTCAGCTTGAAACCATTTACAAGTAGGGAGATGAAAAACGGATCAATGCGTCCAAAAGCAGTTGGAGGATTAGATACAAGGTTACTCTGTGATACCTTGGGTTTAGGAGTAACTGGGATGTCAGGAGGGGTATCCCAATTTGGGGAAATCTTTTTATCATTGACGAACTTGACAAGCTTGTCAAATTGGTCGGGGTTGGCTTTGAGGTATTCAGCCTCAGACATTTGAACCTTGGTCTTCTTGGCATTGTCAATAATGTCGAAAGCCTGGAAAGAACTTTGTAGGTTGGAAGTCGTAACTTCACTGATTGGTTTCACAAAAGGTACACTGGTCTTTGGAATGGGAGGATTAGCTTTAGGAATGACGGGAGTTGACGAAGGAGAACGAGGTGCACTTACTTGTGGATTTGCTGCTTTCTTAGGTTGCCAAGGGAGGGGAGATCCTCTTTTGGCGATCGTTACTGGCGGCTTCTCTTTTTCTGGAACAACAGCAGCTTGAGCTTTGTCAAGTTGATTTTGTTGATGCCGCGTAAAAATAGCGGAAGTGTCAGTCACCAAGTCGTCTTCTTCTTCTTCTTCTTCCATCATCTGTAAATAGCTAATCTTGGAGTCGCCAGCCGATTCAGTTTCTTCTTCTTGGAAGAGGTCGGCATTTTCTTCTTCAGGATATTCAGGCTGAGCATATTCATCTTGTTCAGTCTCATAGTACCCGGCAACATTGTTAGCAGGTGGGGCTTCCAGAGCAAGTCTTCCTGTAGGTGCTGGGAGATGATTCTGATTTTTGTTGCCAGCATAATTAGGGAAAGTTCTTCTAGGGACGTCTTTGTAGTTGTTACCGTTGTTGTTTGACACTTGCTTCTTAAGAGACAAAACTTCATTTGCCAACCTTTGGATAATGGGATCCGTAAAATTTGAGCTGGCAATGGGAGTACTAACATTGGACGCTGAAGATCCTGAGGCTTGCATCCTTTTATTTCCATTAGTCCCCATCCTGATTTCTCCAGCAAGGATCATGTCGTCCTCTAGACTGGTAGCCAATTGCTGGGCTGCTTCAACGTTAACCAGATTTTCCCTATGTAAGTAAAAACTCACCTTAGGTAGTTGAGTGTTGATGAAGAAGCACTTCAGGTTATGATCTGTTGGTCTTGCATCATTCGGGATCCGCGTCACCAATTTATTGAATTTTGCCACAAACTCGCGCATAGGCTCGTGAGCTTCTTTACGCATGGTGGTGAGCTGCGCCAATAGAGCATGTGAATCTTTAGCAGGCTGAAATATTTCTTCAAATTTAGTGTGAAGAGTGGCCCAATTGGTGACAGAAGCATTAGGAAGAGTAAAGAACCATTCAGCTGCAACCCCTTGAAGGGATTCGATGAACAATCTTACAGAAACATCTTCGTGTTCAATGCCAAGAACGCCACATACAATGTAGAATGCGGATATGTGCTCATCAGGGTGTTGCTTACCATCACCTTGGATTTTCGGGAGATGCTTCCTGGACACACGTGGCAGTTCGTGCAAAGGCGGAGTCAAACGGAGGCGACCAAAAGCATTTCCCCATGGTCCTGTAGGTAGTGCGGCCATGACTGGTTGCACAACAGGTACTTGAACAGGACGCCTGCGGTAAACTGACCAAACACTTGGGATAGGAGATCTTTGGCTACGTGGAGGGAAGCTTATTGCCCGTTGTAGTGGCGACCTTGCTCGTGGAAGAGTAAATGGTAAGTCACGTTGCAACAACTCTTCAAAGAGTGGATCTGTTATTCCTTGAGCCCTCAATCCTCGTGTATATATTCGGTCTGCCAGAATGTAGATCTGAATAGAAAGGATGTTACAGAGTTAACAATATACAAAAGAATAGCAAGAAAAAGGGAACTTATCTACTTCAATCAGAAGCGTGAGGCTCAGATTGCGTATGGCGTTTCCCCAGTAGAGTCGCCAAGAAACTGTTGGGTGAAAATTATGTAATCAGCTTTTCGATAGATTACACAACTTGAACTTCAGCCACAGCTATGTGAGATGTGAATCTCTCCTCTCGGAAAGGGGAGGCGCCCTTCTTACTGCTAACAGAAGCGATAGTAAATCAAACAAGTAATTACAAAATGTACACGAAACTTACGGAGTGGGGGGGGTGTGTTACATTCATTCTTCTCTTTTTTTAGAGAAGATGTTTACAATGCTTCACCGTTGGAAGTTCATAATTCTTGATAACCTTAAACTAACAACTAGCAGTAATACCAATACCTCTATCTCGTCAAAGCGAAGCGTAGAGATACTAGAAGTGATTAATAATAAACAAATAAAGTAAAAAGGGAAAGCTCACGAAGGCACAAAGTCGTTCCGTAGCTTTATCAATGTTGGGTCTGTGCAGATGTACCGTTTGTCACGTTAGAAGCACAAAGTCTTCTTAGACGCAGCAATTCCTCGAACAGCATGAACGATTACAAGCACAAAGTCATGTAGATCATCCAACAAAAGTATCAAAGAGCATGAACAAATACAAGCACAAAGTCTTGTAGATCCTTCGACAAAAGTATCCAAGAGTATGAACGATTACAAGCACAAAGTCTTGTAGATCATTCAACCAAAACATGCATGAGCATGAAAGATTACAAGCACAAAGTCTTGTAGATCATTCAACCAAATGATAACAGAAATACAAATGCAATCTAAATAATAAATGTAACACAAAGTTTACATAAACTACTTAGAGTCCTTCAGATTCTTCAAACTAATCACTACCAAATAAGATCAACTCACAAAAGCATCGAATCCAACGCAAAGTTTGGCTTGCAATCCTTTTCATTATTAATCGAATTTCATTCACAAAGCATGAACGCAAAGTTTCACCAATTTGCTTCAAAAAGGGCAGCACTTTGTTGCAAAACACTAAAGGATAAACTTTACAATGAAAATCCCTCACATTATATAGAAAGAGGGATGAGCAAAATTAGGAAAGAGATTGACAAAATCAGGGAAAGTTAGGTGAGCGATTTTAGGAGATCTCACCTAACTTTGACCAAAGTCAAAGTGTAATTTGTTTTCAAAATATTACATCTTTGGACTTGGTGTAATTATAATTTACAAAAGACATTTGAAAATGTTAGAAATATTTACAAGATGCATAATGGGATGCACCGGAAATGTCTAACACTGGAGAATAGGGCTGCTTCACGTTTCTTTGAATTGGGCGTGGAAGTCTTCAAATTTCTCTAGTCTCCTGCAGAACTTCTCATCCGGACCAACGGTGTAATCCACAATGGTGTGAATTCTCGTGATCGATCTCATGGCGGATGAGTGAAACTTTTTGCACCTGTCAAGATGTCTTCGAGTTGTCCAATGTGAGCCTTTGTATCACAAATGATGTTCTGAAGCTTCCGAAAGTTGAATCACAATCAAATTCATGATGGCTTCCTTGAAGATCCGGGATATTTCGCGGCCGGCAGGAAGATACGATTTTCCTCAAGAAGTTGACCAGGCAACTCTTTGATACCTTTTTCAAGAATGGCGCGATGCCCATCGACATCTTCCTGTACTTGGTGAAGATCTTCTGTGAGAGATTGAACCACTTGAATTCTGTGTTTCAGGATTCTCTTACCTCTACGAACTTTTCTTTGTCAGGAATTACCCCAACCTCCACCAATTTGCTGAGCTTTACCTGTTTCATTTCCGACCATGACAACAGGCATTTTTCCATGTCTCTGCACCCGAAAGTACACTTTTTCTTTATCAAGCTCTGTGGTGAGCTTGGCCAACAAGGTAGTTTTCTCTCGCAGCCTATAATGAGATCCGTGTTCAATGATCTTCAACAAAATCATATAACACCCTGCCTTTGGAGGCGAACTTCTCAATCTTTCTTGACAGCTGGGTCTTCAATATTTACCAATCAGCAGTTGTGCATTACTTGGAGAACCTGCAAGTCTCTTTACAACAGTGGCATAATGCTCTGCCCTCTGTTTGTACATGTTACGAGCTTGCTCTACTTTATCCAGCCTTCCAGCCAAGATATCCAAAGTGACTTGCGCATCGGCTTTTGCACTTTCGTTGGTAACCTTGCCAAGCTGGACCTTTGTTACCGTGTAGTCCTTCATATTGACATCACCTTCTTCACTTGGTGGTATGCCAATTTCAGCATACTTGTGGCCAGACTTATCAACGTTCAGCCTTGAGTATACCTTTGCCTTTTTCTTCTCTTTGGCTTTTGAAAGAACTATCTCTTCGAGGTCGAGCTCCTCTGGAGAAATCATTTGTTTTTTACGCTTCGACACTTGAGATATTAGCCAAGGAGGAAGAAAAGAAGTGTGAACTTTTGGATTTACTGTCAATTCAGTCGCCATTGCTACTTCTGAAGTTATTGTCACATCTGAACTTACCATAGGTATCGTGACAATCGGAGAAGTGTTTGTCATCATTGCTCCTGTAGTTGACACATTGAGCTGATCACGCATTGACTCATTCATGAAACGATTGAATTCGTTTTCAGAAGTGATATCATATGTTGGCGAAGACAAGCTAGGAATGGACGATTGAGGGCTTGACAGTATATCAACCGTATGGATGCTTGTCACTGAAGGAGTATCAAGCTGGGTTGATGCTGCAGGGATGGGGATATCTCGACTGCAGGATTGCATGTGGTAGGAATAGGTGACGAGGGAACAGGAGGTGGAGGAGTTCTTGAATCTGGAGGGGTATGAGGAACATTTGAAGTCACAGGCGATGATGTTCGGGAATTTCCTCAATTACATTCTCAAGAGGAGAAGTAGTTCTTTCTTGATCATGCCAGGGTTCCTGTTGATCACCCTCTTGTCTCTCCGATTCTGGTTCACCTTCAAAATCACCTTCAGATCCGCTTCGAATCTTCATCGACTCTTGCTCGCTTTCAAAAATCTCTTCTGCATCGGAGTCTGCTTCTGCTGAATCTTCATCTTCAGCGAATTGGTCACTTGAAGTTTCTTCTTCATCGGAATCTACCTCCTCTAGAATGGGATTTTTACCTTTATAGCGAGATGGATTAGATTCCATGATTTCTGTCCCGGGGACAGGCTGGGTATCTTTCTTTCCAACAGTGAACTTGATCCTAGGACCTCTTCGTGAAGAAGTGGGAACGGCCGTTGATTTATTTTTGTCGCGGAGTTCTTACTGTTGGCGAGCTTTTGCTTCAGATTCCTCTCCTTCCGAGTGTGTTCTGAAATTTTTCATTGCATAACCATGTTTATGTAACCATTCTTCTGTGTTGGCAAGGATTGGCCTCAACCTTTCTCTCATGCTGGTAACTTCTTTCCTAGACCATTGTATTGCAGGCAACGGCCTTTTAGCAATGCCTTGTTCATCATAGACAGTGTTTATGATATCACCTGGATCTTCAAAATCCTCTGGTAGGTCAGCAATACCAAGATCTCTGATTTGTTGAACAGTCAACCTGCAATAGTCCATTTTGCGAATGGCTTCTTCATCTCTGCAATCTGCCCAGATGTCATCAAAACGATACCTATGTTGGTGACCCCTTTGCAACTTTTTTCTGACATCTCGGTAGTCGAAATCAAACCTATACCTGTAGGTTTTGATGGTCATGGTCTGCATTTCAGCATAAACAGACTTAGCTTTTTGTGCAGTTTGGATAGTATATCGGCTGATGGTCAGTGGGAACTTGAATCCACGCTTGTGGTTGCTTCTTCGTTCTTTTTGCACTGACATCAACTGTTTGCATGTTTCCATGAGAACCCACTTATCCGAAGGATAACGTGGTAGCATGTAGGGACAACCAGTGTAGCAGCCTACTATCAAGTAAGTAAATGTTGGGAATTGAAGAAATATACATCCAACTTTACTTACCACCTTATAAGCCTCATCAGATACTCTTCTTCTTTCCAAAGCTGGATCAAAATTGAAGAGCAAAGGCGCAAAGAAAGCATCAGTGACCCGTCTGAAATGATGAAAGCTTTCCTTCAGCTCCAATTGATAGAAATATCTGTACACAGGCACCATCATCCGATTTCCTTTTGTAGATAGACGTGGGAATTGTCTCATCACGGCCGCTGCGTACACCAGGTAAGAAGTCATGTAGAACTTCAATGTAGAAGGAGCATTGATCAATTGCTCGTGTATTTCATCACTGATTTGTTTGCCCCAGTCAATATGCACCTTCTGCCTTCGTATGATCCTGATGTATTCATACATCCAATCGTGAAAAGTGGATGATTCCGGCAAGCCTTTCACCCTGCTTAGAAATGTGATCATATCCTTGACGTCATCTTTGAAGTCACTTCTCAGGAGTCCTTTCGACCATTTGGAAATAGATGATCTAGGCTTCTTTAACCATTGAGTGTTTATCAACTGCTTAGCTTTATTGGGATCAACATCAAAGATCTCCTGTGCTTTTGATATAGAAATATCAATATATTTCTCCATATTGGGGACCTTGAAAACAATATCAAAGAAATCAGGGTCGAGTCTTAGAATCTCGTGCCTGGAGGAATCGATCACACTTCTACTTTCTCTGATGTAATGAGACGCCACCTGAAGAACAAACTCGGTATTGTGCGCAGCTATAGGGAACATTGCCACCAAATGAAGGTTGCTGTGTACGATTGCTCTCGTTGAATCAGGAAGAGGTTTCGTCTCAGTTTGCTTTGCGAAGTCAACCAAGTCTTGATGACCAACCTCCGTGTCTTTTATCTCTTCGACCTTGGAGAGCACTACAGTCGGCAGATAAACACCTTGATATTTTTACTTCATCTTGCTTTTTGCTTTCGAAGAAGAAGGAGGCTTAGTAGCAGTCATCAAAAAGAACTGGAACTCTGATCACTCTTGACTTGACGATCTTTGAAAAGAGACTGCAATCCGTTTAGCCAGAACAAACATCAATTGTTAGGAAACATGGGAAAGCACAAAATGAGTAACGAGGATGGGAAAGCATGGAGCGGATGATGAGGCACGCAAAACGATGCACAAAGACGAAAAAGCAAGGCTCCGGAGTGCACTGGTCGAAAATGAAGCTTATCTGGGAAGGATTGGAGAAAGCTTGGAAAAAGTGTAAGGGCGCCAAAATTTAGCGCCCTTACATCTCAGGAAAATGACTTTTGATGCAAGGGCGCTAAATTTGAGGGCCCTTACATTTTCCAGTGTTAGGAAATTTTTGACATTTTCAAAATGTCAGCGCTAAAATTCAGCGCTTCAGCAATTTTTAGCAATTTTGAAAAGCAGATGTAGGGATGTATGGCGATGGTGCTCGTGCTTGGCAAATACAATTGTTCGTGACATGAAAGCTTCGCAGACAATTTTGTTTGTCTTTGGATATGGTTGCAATTCGCATTATCATTATTTACGCATTCAGAAGCTAAACTTTCTTTCTTTCCAAGTGATGGATCTTTTCAATGTTTGCAACAAAGCGAATGAAGAAGAACACGCAAAGAGAGGGAAAGAAAACATCAACGCGTGGAGACAAAACACGAATGGAGAGAAGAAATGCGTATATGGGGAAAAACGCGAATGAAGAAAGAAAAGAAAACAAAAATACGCAGGAGAGGATGAAAAAACGTTGAAAAGAATGCGTAGAAAAACGCATAACACATACAAAAACGTATATACTTAAACTGGAAAATGTAGAAATGAAAGAAGGAGAAAGACAACGAAAAACGACTTACCAGAGCAAAACGCGAAGAGTGCTGAAGGAATGGCGAAATCTCCAAAAAACGTTTTTGCAGTTTGAAGAAAATTCGCACAGCAAGAGGAGAGAAAAGAACATAAAATATAAACAATGAAAATGGCGAATTCATACATTTAGGTGAAAATGAAAATTAAAAACCTAACTCAAGTCGAGCAATAAATTTAGGCACAAAAAGTGGCACGATTGACGAAGAACGCCAAATCATGAAGAAACGTGCCAAAGTTATAAAAAAAAAAGTTAAGTGGTGAAGAAAAGTGTAGTGGTGCTAAAATTTAGCGCCATTACATCTTTTAGAAATTTCACTGTATGTAGGGGCGCTAAATTTTAGCGCCCTTGCATTTTCCAGACTTAGCCAATTTTGGCTTCAGGGCAGGAGCGCACTTTTTTAGTGCCATTGAATTTTTCGTAATTCACTAAGTACGAACAGTGAAACTTCGCGAAAGATCTCGTTTCGAAGGTCTTCACGAGGCGAACATGAGGAAAAGCTCGAATTGACTATTCGAGACTTAGGAATGCATTTCGAGGTGGCTTGAAAATCACTTCGTTATGCGTACTTGAACTTCACGTATCCTAGGAAACAGACAAGTTTTGTAGGGGGGTTATCCGTGGAACCAGCGCTGCTAGATTCCGTGATAACAACTTCGAAGAGAATTTTAACTTTGGCAGTAAAGACTTGCTCAGCTTCTTGATCATAGCTTGTTTGGACACATTTGCCTTGGTGGATTCAGCATTGTTTTCCTTGCTAGTCGCTCTTACTTCAGCCATTATGCAAAAACAAAAGATAGTCATTAGGAATTTAATTTAGAAAAATAAAATCACATCGGGGCTGCCAGCAGATTTTCGAAAATGAGAAGCTTCAGCATTGAATCTCAACTTCAAACCTCAACACTTCTTGCAACTACTTGGAACTCTCAACACTTAGAGAATTTCTAGCAGCAATACAACTTCAACACTTAGAAGAAAAATTCAAGCCAAGCCTGCTTCAACAACTTCTCAACTTCAAATTTATTCCTCTTTCAAATTTCTTCACCCTCAACTTTCCTCACACTACAATCTTCTTTCACTTCAGAGCTCAATTCGAACTTGTTAACTGATGGAGAAAAATGAAAAAAAACTTCACAACTCATATAGCCAAGTCGAATTCTAGAAGAAGCTAATTTTAGATGAGTTATTTAATTTCCATTGTTGTACTGTAGGAATTGGAATTTCCCTCCTTAGGTAGCTATAACACTTGGCATTTGGCATCTAGAATATTTTGACCTTCTAGAATTTCAAAAAGATTCACTGGCCTAGGTGTATTTTACTTCACCAACATTTTAAATCACCTTTTGAAAATATTGACTTCAACTGCACCCCCTTAAGAAATTCATTTCACCAGCTGAGGTATTGACACTTTAATTTTATCCATCTCTGGCTCGAGTAGATTATTTGATCAAAATCATCTAGGCAATCAGTTTCAATTTCACTAGCTAAGGCAATCTTATTTTCAAAAATACTTTTTTCCTTCTTGCCTTAGAAATTTTTTAAATTGTCCTTAGGAAATTTTATTATTCAAATGCCCATCAAAAATCTTCATCTGAAAATCCTCGGCAAGGTGTGGAAGATTTTAAAATCAATTCCCTGTTGAAGATATCTAGTACCCAAAGGAAAATTCCCTGAAAAAAACATCAAATTCATGGGTCTACAAACGAAGGGGGTCGTTTACTTTTTTGAATTTTATACCTTAGAAAAATATTTTTCCATCAAAATTTATCTTCATTCTTCATCTCTGGATGTGTTTTTCTAGCTTTGCCTTGGGCAATTTTTACTCAACTTCGTGAAGCTGGCACATTCTGACTCTTTGCCAATTTATCGATGCCTTAGTAAATTTTATCACCTTCTCTCAAGGTTGGGCGTATTTTTCTAGAGGAGGTGGAATTTTGTGCCATAGATAAATTTTCTCCCATCCATCTCCAGTCATGGGCGCATTTGATAGTGTGAGGAGGAATTTTGAACACCTTAGCTATATTTCTTTACCAATATCTCCCTCCACTTTGGGCGCATTTCAAGTATAGAGGAGGAATTTTTTTGACATTTAGAGTTTTTCATGGCCAACTTCAATATGGGCGCATTTAGCTAGTGGTGAAGGAATTAATAATACTTAGCACATTTTTTTGAAAGCCACCACCTTCAACATTCTTGGGCGCATTGGACATGTTGAGGAGGAAATAACAACGCCCTAGCACATTTCCTAGAGCCACATTGAATATGGGCGCATTTGGGATCCTTTGCAGTAATTAACAATGCCTTAGTTACTTTTCCTTCAGACATCTTGGAGATGGGCACATTTGGAGGGTCAAGGAGGAATTGAACGCCTTGAACATGTCTTAGCTTCACCTCTAACATGGGCAAATCTAGGGGGTCATGAAGGAATTCAACAATAGTTTGAAACTTTTCTAGAGCCATTTCCATCATGGGCTCATTTGTTTAGATGAGGTGGAATTCCAATGCCTTAGCAAATTTTCAATGTCCTTCATAGTGTTATGGGCGCATTTCAAGACCCCAGCAGGAATTAACAACACTTAGCATATTTTTTTTAAACATCCTCCAAGGCAAGGTGCCTTGGGCGCATATGAGAGTGGGAGGAGGAACTTTTCCATGACTCAAACATTTTTCTATCACCTCTTCCAGATGATGGCGCATTTCACAGGTGGTGAAGGAACTTGCAATGCCTTAAAAAATTTTCAAGCACCTTTCCTTGAGATGAGGGCGCATTTCACTAGTCCTGTAGGAATTTTTATGCTCAACATATTTTTCCATCCATGAGCCATCTTCATCTTGGGCGCATTTCACAGGAGGTGAAGGAATTTTCTCAGACTTAGACATTTTTTAGCTCGCTCGCCTTGGTTTGCTATATTTAGTAAGTTTCTGATTTTCACCCTTCTGCAGTGTTGGCGTAAAAACTAACACCTCTGGAGTGCAGATTTGTACGGACAGCTATGCACACTGTGTAATGAGTGCTCTTCAAATTAGGAGGGGAAGCTCCCTCGTTGTGCTTAACAAAAATGCTTGAAAAGGGAAAAGTAATCTAAACTATCTCCTGTCTTTTTGTCTCAGCTGGAAGAGGCACAAGGTTAAGAAAACCAAGAACGTTGCAGCTAAGGATTTTCTGGTTTCGTAGATCATTAACTACAACTAAGCTAACTACTTTAAATCTATCCAGTTTCCTCAAGAAAACAGAGCATGAGGAAATGGAGCAAGGTTTGACTATCTGACGATAAACGAGTATAGATTCTGAACTTGAAGGCAAGGTGGCACATCTATTTGCTCAATCTAAACAAGTTTATTGATAACAACAGATTTAAGAATTTACCATGACAATCTCATGAGACCCTATGTAGCATAACAATTGATCTTAACAGCAAAGACTCACAAAACAGATTTATCATTGCAATCGCTTGAAACCCTATGTGGCATAACAATTGATCACAATGGTAATGATACACAAAACAGATTTGGCTAAAACTATGATAATCGCATGAAACCCTATGTGGCATAACACTTGATTAAAATAGTAAAAGACTCACAAAACAGATTTATCATCACAATCTCATGAAACCCTATGTGGCATAACACTTGATCATAATGATAAAAGATGCACAAAACAGAAAGAATTCACCATTATAATTGCATGAAACCCTATGTGGCATAACAATTCATCATAATAGCGAAGACACATGAACAAATACCAAAAGAGCAATATTGAGGGCAAGGTAGGCGCAGCATATATTTCTCTCTCAAGCAAAAGTTATTTACAAATGAGCAAAAGCTCTTATTTATATACATCAAGGTGTAGGGAACCCTAAAATCACCTTGAGTCATCTACAGTTCTTGCAATGCATGCAAGTTTTGCTGCCAAACCCTAATGAAGTAAACTATACAGTTAACTGGAAAACTACCATCAGTTAACGAAACATCTAATCTAAAAATGGACAATTGTGCGAGCATGCACGTCCTTATTGAAAGAGTTAACTGGAAGACTACCATCAGTTAACGAAAAACCCTAAAAGAAACTCCAAGTAAATAAGGCAAATCTCAGAATAGATATGCATGTGATGACAACATCGAGTTAACTTGAAAGGGTAACACCAAGTTCAACTCGTGTGTGTAATGTCTATCCTGAGAGGTGGAAACTGAAGTCTACTGGTCGTGATCTCAAGCAAATCAATCTCTCAACGAGGCTATCAACTGCATCAGCATCTGAATGTCAGCAACTTGAGCAATCTTGGCAATCTTTGCACACTCAAACTAGCATTTCACTGACTGGTAACTTTGGCGGCTCCGTAACTGAAGTGATAACCAACATCTCCTCTACAGCTTGATACAAATCGGCCTCAGCTTTTTTGATGAAGTCATGAATTAAGACCGATTTGGTGTTGAATTCAGTCTGTGTGTACTGTACTTTGAAAAACTCGCCTGTTGACTGTGAACACGGCTATGTTCTGACAAGATTTCTGGAAAGCTAAAAATAGCCTGCTGAGGGAAAAAATAGCCTATCGAAGGGCAATTTTCAGCGAAAAATCTGAGATATGGGTTTTGTCCAGAAAAAGATTCTAAGACAACCCAGAATGTCAGAAATGCGAAAATCTGACTTCTACTCGATCATGCAAAGACTTTTCAATTGATAAAATTAGAAACTCAAGAACGAATGTTCTGAAGTTAAAAATTCTTGAAAAATCAAACGCACGATTTTAATTCGAGGAAGCTATATGAAAATGATCCAGATGTTGAGACTTATCAAATTTGCCAATTTCAAGAACATGCGAATTGTATACTGAGAGAAATTTGAGAATCAAGGAGGAAAAAGATGTTTTTTGTATGCTCTTCTTCAATGAAAATCGCCCTTGAATTCTTCAAATTGTTGACAATTGTGAACTTTTAACCTACAAAAGAATGTGATTGGAGAAATCGCCTTTTTGCAAATAGATGAGAAATCTGCCTTTGCTTTGAAAGAATTCGCCCTGTGCTTGAAGAAAAACGAATTTTGACTTTGAAGATATGAATTGCCTTGAAAAATACGAATCTCCGTTGAAAATACGCCTTTGCCTTGAAGAAAAACGAATTTTGCTTGAAAATACGCCTTTACCTTGAAGAAACACGAATTTTGCTTGAAAAATATGAATTTCTCTTAAGAAAAACAAATTTCTCTTTAGCTTTGTGAATAATAAATGAAGATGGCGCCATGCTTAAAGAAGATGAAATTCGCATCAATCTGACAACTGCAAGATTTAAAACCTCAGTTGAAAATAGAAGCCTTTCAATTGGACCATTTCAGTTGAACTGCCAATGACTGGAAGTTCAAAAATAAATAATAATAAAATATTTATTAGGCAATAGCAAAGGCGCCAAAAATAGAAATCGCCACTCAATGCTAAAATATGCAAAATATTTGAAACTCCAGTTGACAATTGAATGAAGCTTTAGGCTTCACCGTTGGACTTCACCGATTCCGAAAAGTCATCATTCGAGCTTATAGGCGTTCATTTGCTCAAGATTTTACACTTTTTATTAACTTCCTATTTTATAGCTGACAACACTGTCACAACTGGCCAACTTCGACACTGATTTCCGGGTGACCGGGTGATGCTAAGACTGATCTGGAGAATTCATCGGAAAGCCTACTGAACAAGGAAGAAATGTCTGCTGGGAGACACTACTGCAAAATCCATCGTTTAACCCCTTGAAAAATTAGGCGCCCCTGATTAAATTCATTCACGGGTTCCAGACAACCATTTTCCCAAACTGCCATTTAACACTTCAAACGGCTGCTGACGGTGAACCCTGCTGACAGGAAACGAAGCTCACTGCGTTCCTGGAGATATTCTGCATCCAACGACTGTATGCACGACACCTGAAAGCTGTGTTAAGGGCCTCAAAAGCAAAAGCGCCCCTGACTCTTAGTTGCACTGATGTCATTTTGACGAAAGTCGAACTTTCATCCAAGTACCCTACTTTGACCTCTGATATCTGGAGCTGGGATGACCTGATTCAGGCACTATCTGTTTTAACGGACAGCCAGAAGGGCCTACAAGAGAAGTCTCTGGAGGTGACGAAGCAAGAAAACTGCTTCTTAGACCTCAAAAATTCCAGTGCGTATTTTATTTAAAATTACCGCTCCAGACTTCGCCATTTTCCGGATATCTTCACTTTGCAGTATTACACTAAAGACGTCGCACGTACGAGCGTTTGCCAAATCCCGAAGGCTGACGGCTAGGCTCGTTGGATAGATAAAATGATTACGCTCAAGTCTCGTGAAGACTTCGAATGTGAATGGGCTCATCTGACAGGCCTAAAAGCTAGGCGCCTCTGGACTGTAAAAATACACTGAAAATCATTTGTTGGTTCGCCCGTGAAATTACGTGCTTGGTAGAATCTCTGCCACGATCACTTGAAATGTCGGATCGACAGGCTGGATGGTGCATCGCGGAGCTAGGCTAGAGTAGTACTGATGTCAGGAAGACTTCGTCTGCAAATTTTGGCATCTTATGGCTCATTTAAACCAGCGCCCCTAGGCTGTACTTGCACTGGGAACAAACGGAGAAGCTCAGAAACGTGAAAACTCCATTTTAAGCTGATCTTCAGACGACTGCTGTTGGAGTTCTGAAACTTGAATGACTACGTTTGATATCTTGTTAGATAAGCAGACTAGTCAAGAAAAATTGACTGTATCCGCCATCAGAAATACCAAGATTTACCCCCTCTTTAAGATGGGCGCCCTCAGGCTAGAGGCGCGCTTTTGCCTGAAAAAGACAAATTTCTCACATCTGAAACTTTGGGGATTTCAACTTCTGTCGCTGTTTGCCGGAGCTGCAGGTCTCGGAAAGCTTCGCTGGATAGCTCGTCGGATAGCCAGACTAATTCTGAAGAGATTGACTGGATGCTTGAACATTTTCAACAAGATCTTGACCTTTAAAAAGTTGGGCGCCCCTGGGCTACACTTGCACTTTCTAGCTTTTCCTTTGAGAAATCTTCATAAATTGACCATTAAAAACTCCGTTTCGATCATTGAAATCATCATGTGCAACATGAAATGCCATCGTGAGATGTTCCTCCATCGTGAAAAGCTCCACTCTGAGTCTCTGCTTCAGGTTCTGATCAATAAGACTGACATTGACTGACAAAATATTGACAAAAACTCCATGCTTGATATTGCCCAAAAACTGTATTCTACAACATTTTAGCAAGGTTAAGACTAATTTATGCAAAATGCCTTGATGAAGCAAAAAATTTGGTTTGGGTACAACATGCATCTTGGATTGATTTGAAATTTTAACCACAGGATCTCTGTTTGACCCCGTTTCTATTGCATTTCGCTCTGTTTGTGATGTTGAAGTGCTGGGCAGCTGCCGGAGTGGTCCTGCTAAAAATATTAAGTCCTTGAAAAAGTGACCAACTCTTTTTGCATGTCACCTTGCGGTGTAGCTCTTGAAAAACCCATAAAGAATAACCTGACATGCACTGAAAAGTGCTGCATGCAAACCCTAAAAATAGCCTCTGAAGACAGCTCTTGAAAAAGGTCCTAATTGTGGTTTGCGTGTTACATCACTGCGAAGCTTTCGAAAAACCCACAAAGAATAATCATACATGCGTTGAAGACTCCAACATGCAAACCCTAAAAATAGCCTCCAAAGTGAAGACTGTTGAAAATTATCATCTCATCTTGCATGTTATATCACCACGTAGGTCTCGGGAAACCCAAAAATATTCTCTAGACATGCATTGAAAAACTTTGCATGCAAACCCTAAAATCTGCTCTTGAAGGTGATACTTGCTAAAAATAGAAAGTTGTCAGATCTGGGTCAAATTTTGCAAACAAGCAGTTCGACGTGTCCTGGATGCAGTGTGTTATCATGGAATCTAGCAGTGCTCGATTCACGGATAACCCCCTACGAAACTTGTCTGTTTCCTAGGTTCGTGAAGTTCAGACACTCAAAACGAGGTGATTTTCAAGCCACCTCGAAATGCGTTCCAAAGCCTCAAACAGTCAGTTTGAGCATCCCCCTATGTTCGCCTCGCGAGGACCTTCGAAATGAGCTCCTTCGCGAAGTCTCACTGATCATACTTAGTTAAATTGCGAAAGATGCAGTTGTGCCAAAAAAGTGCGCTCTAACTCATCCAAATTTTTGGCTAAGTGTTGAAAGTGCAGTGGCGCCAAAAATCAGTGACCTTGCATAAAAGGTGATTTTCCAAAAAATGTGTAGAAGCGCTAAAAAAGTGCGCTCTTACATATTGTTGCCAGACTCATCCAAATTTTTGGCCAAGTGTTGAAAGTGCAGTGGCGCCAAAAATCAGCGACCCTGCATAAAAAGTGATTTTCCAAAAATGTGTAGAAGCGCTAAAAAAGTGCGCTCTTACACATTGTTGCCAGACTTAGCCAATTTTTGACTGTGGCATTATTTTATGCACCTTTGCACTTGTTCTAGACTTAGTCATTTTTTGTGCAATGGTGCTGAATTTTAGCACCTTTACACTTTTCTTCCAGAGTTAGCCAATTTTTGACTATGGCATTATTTTTCGCACCTTTGCACTTTTTCCAGACTTAGTCATTTTTTGTGCAATGGTGCTGAATTTTAGCACCTTTACACTTTTGGCAGTTTTTATCTTAGTCTCTTCAAACTTACTCTATTTCCATTCCGGACCTCATTTCTTTGCTCCTGCATCATTTTCCGTGCCTAGTTGCTCGTTTCACACTTGCTCAACATTGTTTCTTGCTTCACACTTCCCAATGCTACTTTTTTTGCTAATGTCTATTGATTCACCATCCTTGCAGTTTCTCTCCAGATTTCATCAAGTGATCCTAAAGGTGACATCTTCTGATCCAGTGAACTATCCCAGATCTACAAAGAAGCCGTTATGCAGCAAGTTGAGGATGATAGTTTTTCCCAAAGCCTCAATACATATCATTCGCGATATACGGCTGACACTTGATAATCTCAAGATGCATCTTCGCGGGTGCAAGAAAATCCATTCATTTGCCAGAAGGTCGATCACAAGAGCTCACACTCTTGTAGATTACACAGTCGGCCTAGATGATGCATTCATACAGGAGACCAAGAAGAAGTATGAAGACTCCGCGCCCAAAGCAAGGAACCATGAAGATTCTTGATCTCCGATGTTGAACATTTTGATGCATCCTTTTATGCATCTTGTAAATATTTCCTGACATCTTATATGTCTTTTTGTAAATTGTAATTGCACCAAGTTCGAAGATGTCATCTTTTGAAAACAAATTACACTTTGACTTTGGTCAAAGTTAGGTGAGATCTCCTTAAATCGCTCACCCAACTTTCCTTGATTTTCTCAATTAGATTCCTAATTTTTCTCATCCCTCTTTCTATATAATGTGAGGGATTTCTATTGTAAATTTATCCTTTAGTATTTTGCAACAAAGTGCTGCCCTTTTTGAAGCAGACTTGTGAAACTTTGCGTTCATACTTTGCGAATGAAATTTATCAATAAAGAAGAAGATTGCAAACCAGACTTTGCGTTGGATTCAATACTTTTATGAATTGATCTTATTTGGTGGTGATTAGCTTGAGAAATCTGAAGGACTCTAAGTAATTTATGTAAACTTTGTGTTAGATCCTTTATTTAGATTTTCATTTGTGTTTTGGATAATATGGTTGAATGATCTACAAGACTTTGTGCTTGTAATTATTCATGCTCTTTGATAATTTGGTTGGATGATCTACAAGACTTTGCGCTTGCAATTGTTCATGTTGTTCGAGGAATTGCTGCGTCTAAGAAGACTTTGTGCTTCTAATGTGACAAATGATACATTTTTCACAGATCCACCATTGAAAAAGCTACGGAACGACTTTGTGCCTTCGTGAGCTTTCCCTTTTACTTTATTTGTTTATTGTTAATTACTTCTGGTATCTCTATGCTTTGTTTTGACAAGATAGAGGTATTGGTATTACTGCTAGTTGATCATTTAAAGTTGTTAAGAATTGTGAACTTCCAATAGTGAAGCATTGTAAACATCTTCTCTGAAAGAAGAGAGAAGGATGAATGTAACACACTCCCCCGACTTCGTAAGTTTTGTGTACATTTTGTAATTACTTGTTTGTTTTACTATCGCTTCTATCAGCAGTAAGAAGGGCGCCTCCCCTTTCCGAGAGGAGAGATTTACATCTCACATAGCTGTGGTTGAAGTCCAAGTTGTGTAATCTATTGAAAAGCTGATTACATAATTTTCACCCAATACAGTGTGATAGATGGAACTTCAAAAAGTGCTAAGAAAATGTCCCAAATTAGTTTCTTACTAAAAATAGTAAGTTGTCAAAATTGAATGAAATTTTGTTGGGAACGTGCTAGAAGCTTGCTGAATGCAGTGCCAAGCTCGGATTTCAATTTAATCACTCAATTTGACTTCAAACTGGCTGGAAGACTCAAAACCCTAATTCTCAGACTTAGCCAAAATTTCAAGTTTAAGCTCAAAGACGAGCACATCCCTGGAAAGGCAGACAATCGAAAGAGACAGAAAGAGAGAGAGAGATGAAACCAAAGCCAAAAGATGAGGAACAGAGCAAAAATTAGGGGGTCCCCATTTTGAATGGGGTGATGTGTGAAAAGGTCACAACAAAGAGTATCGCTTATTTCTGTTGGGAAGACTCGAATGGAGATATGATGGGCAACATCAGACATTCATTGAGCCCTTCATTAGTTTTGGATTGTTGACAAGGTGAAAATGCTTTTTTACTTGATCTTTCACCTTGAGCATGTTAAAATGGCACTTGAAAAATGCGAGTATTGGCGTTTATCTGATCATAAGCGCACACCCACAGGTGTGGTTGGATGGTGGCCATCACGAGCAATTACCTTTATTGAGAATCATGATACTGGGTCAACACAAGGACATTGGCGGTTTCCTACGGAAAATAAATTCAAGGTTATGCATATATTTTGACACATCCTGGGACTCCAACTGTCTTCTGTGATTGTTTGTTTTCACATAATTATTATAATTGCTGCTCTTGTTGCTTTGAGAAAGCATGCAAGAATCCACTGCCACAGTGTGGTTGGTATAGAAATGGCAGAGAAAGATGTTTATGCAACAACTATTGATAAGGAGGTAATAGTGAAGTTTGGGCCCAGGCATTATCAACCCCAAAATGGTTCCACGAAATGGATTGTGGCAATTGAGGGCCAAGATTACAAGGTTTTGGAGGCATCATGAGAATTCCTTATGTTCCCAAAAATTAGTTGTTGCTACTCAAAAGCAAGGTCAACCATTGATATGTTATAGCATAGAATAAAAAGGTTCCTATGTTAGCACTAAAGGGGGGTGTTAGGAATTAGTGCTTACCATAGATTAGTGAATAATAAATAAATTAACATGCTATTGTTAATTTAATAAATAAATTTAGTTCTGGTAGTTATAGTACCATAAATAGTTTCATACGGGATAATGGCCTTTTAAAGGCAATACAGTGTAATAGTTTTTGGTGGAATGTGAATGATTGAATTTTGATTCAAGAGCAATCTCGATTTTTCTCTCCCATTTCAATAATTAGTTTAGTGTTTCTTTTTAAGTATCATCAGTGAAAAGGGAGCTTTGAAGAGCACAAAGATATACTGAGAGTGGGAGCGGCGGGGGGGACGGGGGGTGAATCAGTATATGAACCAACTTTAACCCTGTACAACCTTTATCAACTTCAAACTCTAACAGAAAACAACTATGCGAGAATATCTCAATATGAACAAGTTGACACCAAGATTTTACATGGAAACCCTTTCGGGATAAAACCACGGTACAAATAATGTACTCTATGAATTATATAAGCTTTACAATGAATTTAGGCACCAACCTACTTGAAACACCAATTTTGTAGTTTAGTAGGCACCAACCTACAAAGAGCACCAACCCTTAATTCTGATTTAGTAGGCACCAACCTACAAGGAGCATCAACTCCTAATTCTGATTTGGTAGGCACCAACCTGTAAGGAGCACCAACCCCTAATTCTGATTTAGTAGGCACCAACCCCCACTTGCCAAGCACCAACTTAGCAAAAATAATAACTTGACGAATAATGTTCCACCTTCAATGTTGCTTCTTCAATGGATGATGGACAATTCTGCTCAAACACTCTTCTTACAAATCTGGTATAATCTTCTCTATGGATCTTGACAGAAATTCTTCCTCGCAAACTATGTCTCTTTCAATTGACGACAACCTCTTTCTATGCCTTCATCAAGATCTTCTTGTTAATGATATCTTCTTCACAACTTGATGCAATCATATATATCTTCCTCCTTAATTCGACCCTTTGTCAAATATGCTCATATGCTCTTCATGGATGTGCTGTTATGCTCAAGAAAATTCTGCTTTTTCAATGTCTGATCTCTTAAGATAATCTCTTCTTTCTGTTCCAAGAATACTCTCTATTCCATGACAAAATCTGATCTTGGACTGCTTAAATTCTTATTGCAAAAACTCATATGCTTCCCTTCTCTTCTTATATGATTTTACAGTTGTTCCAACTCTTATTTGTTATTAGATGATGCACTACATATGCTTTCTTTGACAAATCAACATATAGCTTTTGTTCCTCAACACACACCCGATTGTGACTTAAAGATAAAGCATTTATTCCACTCACCACACACAGCACTTGTGTTTTTATGATATTGCAGTTATTCCACATCTCCCTATTCACAGTCTTCTACACCTTATATTATTTCAAGGAATATGTCTGGTTGTATCTCTTACCAAAAGAGATGTCTTTGCAAGGAGTTGCGCCACTTCTCAAATGAATCACAGCCCTTTGTTAATGACTTAACTACATTCTTAACTTCTCTTCAACGCACCATCTCATAAATACAATAAGTAAGACTCTTCTCTCATTGTATAGAGGTCATTGCTTTTATTTGGGAGATCGGCCACTTGTTTGATGTATTTAATATTTTTTCATAAAATGATTGCTGCCCTTTTAGGAAGAAATTCAAAACAGTTTGAGTGGTCAAAACACGTCTTATAAGATAATCTCAAATCTTCTTTTAAAAACTACTCTAGTGATTAAACATGTCCTTTCAAAAGTGAATCAATGCATGACACTTTAGGAGAAAGACGCCTTTGTTTAGACAAACTTGATACATGACTCTTCAAGAGAGTCGTTTCACTTCTCAGCAAACACGTCCTTATTTCTTTCGTTTCTTCTTAACAAAAATCATCTAATAGTTTGTAATCTGAATGTAGTTTGTAATCTGAATGTTAAGAAATCGGTTTATAAATGTAAACAAATCTTCAATCAAAATGGGAGACTAAGGGACTTATGAAAATTCTAAGTGTAAGAATAATACTCAGACTTCTATGTTCAGATTTGCAATTTCCAGATTTTAATTTCTTATTTGAATGTGCTGATTGCAGAACATTATTCGATTTCTATGTCTGCATATCAAAGAAGGATCCGCCATAAATAAGTGAGGAGACCTTGCCTCTATGAGACACGTCTCATGAGAGGACGTGTCTCCACTTGTGGAGACATGTCCACTCATGGGATGTGTTCTTTAGGGCGCGGTTTAAGATAAGCACAGTTAATAATTTGTTTAGTATAACTCATATATACAAGATGGCAGATGAGAAGTTAAATTTCGATTGCAGAATATAACATCATATATAATTCGAATTTTATATGTATGCTCATAAATTCGATTAATATGTTTTCCAGAAATATTTCAAAATAAATGATAAACTTTAATCAAGTATGAATGACGATGATGCTTACAGCAATCGTCCTTCATATCTGACCGAAGCTATCATTCATTAACACTCCCTCTTAGCTAGGGAAGATATTTCAAATCAAATAAGTAGAGATATCACCTTAACACGTGATATCTAAGACATGGTATGATTTCTCAATATTGTCAAGTCACATGACATTCTTCATATCATATCTTTATTATGGTATGTGCACTGACATCAAGTCACATGATGTCTACCATAATTCATGGCATATCCATGGATATAAATATCCACCATGATTATCTCTTAAGGATCACAATGATCTACAAATGATATCAAGTCCCATGATATCAATAAGAAATACTAACATGACATGTCCACCAATATCAAGTCACATGATATCTATCATGATAGTTTATCATTGTAGAGTCATCACTTTACAATGTCAATTACAAGTGTTCATTATTAGAAAGATCGTCACCTTTCAATAATGCACACAGGGGGAGTAGGCCCATAAAGTCATAGAGTCACACACATGACAAAAGAGTTTACACATTAAACATCTTTATATATTAGTACAATTTTATAAACAATTTGTATTTCAAACATAAATGACAAATTACATTTCAACCATACGAAGTTTCTTCCTGAAGTGTTCTACCTTGATTTTGGAGAGAGGCTTGGTGAGAATGTCTGCAGTTTGATCATTTGTACTAATATACTCCAATTGAATCACTTTCCTTTCCACCATATCTCTTACATAATGATAGGGGATCTCAATGTGCTTAGATCTATCATGAAAGACAGGATTTACAGAGAGTTTGATGCAACTCTGATTATCACAATGAATAATTGTAGGATTCAAGGGCTCACCAAAGAGTCCCACAAGCAATTTATGAAGTCAAACTGCTTCTCTTGCTCCCATTGAGGCTGCAATGTATTCAGCTTCTGTTGAGCTCTGTGCAACTAAAGATTGTTTTCTGCAAATCCAGGAGATCATAGCTGATCCTAAACTGAAGCAACATCCTAATGTGCTTTTCCGATCGGTTACATTTCCAGCCCAATTTGAATCAGAGTACCCATGAAGATCTAGTTGATCATTCTTGTAAAGAAGACCATATCCAATAGTGCCTTGAAGATATCTCAAAATATGTTTCACAGCCATTGGGTGGATTTCCTTTGGCTCACACATGAACTGGCTGAGAACATTCACTGCATAGCAAATATCAGGTCTAGTGTTGACCAGATACATCAAGGATCCAATCATCTGTCTGTAAAGTGTTGGATCTACATACTTGGATTCTACTGCTGCTTCTTTCAATTTGTGAAGGTTGGTTTCCATAGGTGTAGACATCGGTCTACAGTCCAACATTCCAAATCTCTTCAGAATATCAATAGTATACTTCTCTTGGTTTAGTATAATGCCCTCTGATTTCTGCCATACTTCTAAACCTAGAAAGTAGTGTAAAATGCCCAAGTCTTTCATGTCAAATTCTGAAGTTAGATGCTTCTTTCCTTGAGCAATGAGATGATCTTCTCCTGTTATCAGTAGGTCATCAACATATAAAATAATTATCAAAATATCACGTTTAATTACCTTCAAGTAAAGATTAGGGTCTGCATCATTCTTGGAGAATCCTAGTCCCAAGAGGTAGCTGTCAATTCTTTCATACCAAGCCCTGGGAGCCTGTTTAAGTCCATACAGTGCTTTCTTTAGTCTGCATACATGTGAGGTACGTTTATGTATTACAAAACCTTCAGGCTGTTCTAGATAGACTTCCTCTTCAGTGGTTCCATTTAGGAAGGCAGTTTTTACATCCATTTGATGAATCTTCTAGCCTTTAGCTGCTGCAATGGCTATCACAACTCTCACAAATGTGTAACGGGCAACAGGTGCAAATGTTTCTTCATAATCAATGCCTTCCTTCTGTGAGAAACCTCTTGCCACAAAACGTGCTTTGTATTATTCTATACTTCCATCAGCAGCATGTTTGATTTTGAAGAGCCATCTAGAAGAGACAACAGATTTCTCTTTTGGTCTAGGCACTATATCTCATACATCATTCTTTAGAATAGACTGATATTCCTCTGTCATTGCATCCTTCCATGCTTGATGTCGGAAAGCTTTTATAACATTGACAGGTTCTGAGTTTATGATGTCATTGTGATGAGCCTTGCTAGCTCACTGCTCAAACCCCTGTCTTTTTCTTAGGTCTAATTGTGTTTTTTAGTTTTTTAGAGAAATTTTGTAGACAAAAGAGAAGGGGCGCATCATATAAAAGCTCAAAGAATGAAAACTTGAGCAAATTTAATCAGACTGAAATTGTAGAAGGTGTTTATTATCACCAACAATGGATTTAAAACATATAAACATAGCCGTAAGCCTCCAGATTTTTTAAATAAGAAATCCGATCAAAATAGTGAAGAACTGACGAAAACTGGAGTAGAAAGTTACAGATTGCAAAGTTTAGTCTGAAACTGAAGCCCAAGAGAAGTATAGGTAGGGCGCCCAAGATCATGAAGAGAGATCCTCAGAAAAGAAGACGTTTCTCCAAGAAAAGCCAAAAAAACCTTATTTGCAACATCTTAGAAGGTGCGCCCAAACAGCCATGAAGCCTGCCATGGTGAAGGAAGAACACCAACCAATAAACCCTCTATTTCTGATGAAGAACACTACAAAAAATCTGTTGAAGCACTGCAGAACTTCTGAAATGAAGCTCTCTAAATCTGCACCAATTCAGCTGATCTCTCATAGCCTCACAAGTGCTCACACTGAAGAGATTTCGTTCTCCAATGGTGGATTTGCTGCAAACCTGATCACAGGATGAAATCAAGGGAAAAAACCTCCAAGGCAAAGTTGAAATATTCAAAAAGATCAGTTTCTCATTGCCCAAATCCCTTATAAAGCAAAGGAGGTAAAAACCTAAGAAGGCCGTACATTTTAGGGTTTTAGATCATTTAAATTTATGGAAATAAACTTAAGTCACTTTCCATAGTCTACTCTTTAATTTTTGGCGCCTCCTTTAAGTGATTAAAAGATATAACTTAAAATATTCACTTTAGATTTTATTTAAGTGATATAAGAATTATAAAGTCAATTTGACTTTAGAAAAAGACTTTAAGTTAAAAATTAACTTAAATCACTTAAGTAAGCCTATCTCCCTCAATTCTCAACAGAATTCAGAAGCAAAGAAACTCCTATACTACCAAGGCCTGCAATGAGCCTATCCACGATCTCAGAAAATGAAATCGATCGAACTCTCCAGAAGGTACCACTGACCCTCTAACCAATCCAGTTAGCCCACAAGGGTCCAAGAAAAGGGCTAACACACTGCATCAGGTGACTGATTAGAGTGGGGACATCATAGTTGTTCATTAGAGCAACATAGCTAGAGAAACGTTTGGGTCTTTTACTTTCCCTGAACGTTCCTTTGGGTGTTGCATGATCCTCTGCTTCTATGATCATCTTCTTGGCCCAAAGTGGTCTCTTTCTGCCGTTGTTATTTGTATTCTCATTTGAAGTAGAAGGAAGTTCATGTGGCATTTCCTCAGGATGCTCCCTCTGAATCTCAAGAGCAGGTTCCATTTCATGTACTCTAGGGGAATAGGTTTCAGTCTCACTAGAACTTCTTGCCCTCTTGAATGCAACATCTTCTTCAAAGATGACATCTCTGCTCAATTCAATTTGATTCTGCCCGGGTATGAATATCCTGAAGGCCTTGGAGGTTTCACTATATCCCATAAATATCCCTTTCTTTCCGGAAGGTTCAAGTTTGAAGCTCTTCTCCTTGGGCACATGAATATAGACGGGGCAACCAAAAATCCTAAAGTGACTAATGTCAGGTTTTATGCTAGTGAAGGCTTCTTCAGGAGTTTTGTTATCAAGATGAGAATGAGGACATCTATTTTGGATGTAGACAGCAGTCCTAGAGGCTTCTGCCCAGAAAGAGGTTTCAATGTTTTGGTCAAGCAACATTGCTTTGGTAGCTTCTACAATGGTTCTATTTTTTCTTTCAGCGACCCCATTTTGTTGAGGGTTGTAGGCCACTGTGAACTCCCTCTTAATTCCAACACTGATGCAAAATTCCTTAAAAATTTCAGAGGTGTATTCTTTCCCATTCTCTGTCCTTCAGGTTTTTATTTTCTTCCCGGAGAAGTTTTCCATAAGTGCTTTGAACTCTTTGAACCTTTTGAGGATTTCTATTGACTCTTTACACTTAAGGAAATAGATCCAGGTTTTCCTAGAGAAGTCATCTATAAATATGACATAGTATAGAAATCTTGCTTTAGAAGGTACAAACATGGGTCCACATAAGTTAGAGTGAACTAGATCTAACACATTTAGGGTTTTGCTCAAACTAATGAGAAAGGATCCCTTTGTATTCTTTCATGAGGCACAACCTTTACAAGTTCCTTCATGAGATGGTTTTAACTTAGGTAAGCCTGTTACAAGTTTTTCCATAGAAGGTAGGGCACGGAAATGAAGGTGTCCTAATCTTTTATGCCAAATCTCATTTGACTCAAAGGTGTCAAGGGTAAGGGCTTGTTTAACTTCAGTGCAAAGTTTGTAAAGGTACCCTTGTCTTACACCTATGGTTAGGGCTTTCTTGATAGTTGAGTTTTTAGGCCATGCTAGAACTTTTCCATCCATCAATGTAACCCTATATCCATTGTCTTCGAGGGCAGAGATGGATATTAGATTCCTCTTGATTCTAGGTACAAATAAGACTCCAGTGAGTTGAAGGGAGAGACCAGATTTCAATGTGATGGAACAAGTTCCAACCCCTTTTATTTGATGTGTAGAATCATCTCCAATTGTTACTTCTTCATTAGACTCTTCAGTCATAGTGTCTAAGTGTTCTCTAAACCCTGTGATGTGCCTTGAAGAACCACTATCAATCACCTAGTTGTTGATGTTGTTAGATACTTGACTTGATAAGGCTGAATAAAATACAAATTTCTCAGAATCATGGTCTGAATTTTGGTTTCCTACTTTAGCAAATGATGCTTGTTGTTTTGATCTGTCAGGGCACTTCATTGCATAGTACCCATATTGATCACATCTAAAGCATTGCACTTGAGATGTCTTTCTTCTTAGAAGATCCCTTTCCATTGGAATTTCTCTTTCTTTTAAAAGATCCTTTCTTGTAGGAGTTTTTCTTATTCCTTTTATTAGACGATGTGTTGAGTACATGAATGTGTTCATCTATGTTTTTCTGTTTGTTTTCTTTTGTGGAGAGTCTTGTTTTTTCTTGAAGGCAGTCAGTTCTTAGCCTGTCAAACTTAGGGAGTTTAGATCTTGCACTTATTCCTTGAACAAATGACTCCCATGAGTTTGGTAGACCTCCTAGTGCAATTAGAGTTAACTCTTTGCTATCAATTTGATATCCAATTGTGGATAATTGATCCCTTAGTTCAATGATTCTCGAGAAGTATGCATTAATGGACTCTCCTTTGTTTATTTGAGCATTGTTGATTTGCCTTTTTAATGCAAGAGTCCTGCAGGTGCTGTTGATCTCATAAGTACTCTGAAGAGATTTGTTTTGAGCATTGTTGATTTTCCTTTTTAATGCAAGAGTCCTGCAGGTGCTGTTGATCTCGTAAGTACTCTGAAGAGATTTGTACATATGGTATGCAGTTTCATGTTTTGCTAGGATGGGCACTATATGATCCCTAACTGCATCTACTAGAATTTTCATGGCCTTTTCATTGTTTTCCATCCATTGAGTTTTCTCAGGTTCAGACTTTGGTTCCTCCAAATTTTCTCTCACAAGTGAGTCTAGCTTATACTCTTTAAGGATCATCATGATTCTAAATTTCCATGATGTGAAATTTTCTGCTACTGCAAGGCGATTTTCAAATCTGTTCACACTTGACATTATGAAGAATGTGATGTAAATTCGGTTTTAGAAAATACGAATTTTCTAGAGTAAACTGATTTTAGATTTGTTTTGGATTCACACAATCTGGCTCTAATACCATATAAATGTAAACAAATCTTCAATGAAAATGGGAGACTAAGGGACTTATGAAAATTCTAAGTGTAAGAATAATACTCAGTCTTCTATGTTCAGATTTGCAATTTCCAGATTTTAATTTCTTATTTGAATGTGCTGATTGCAGAACATTATTCGATTTCTATGTCTGCATATCAAAGAAGGATCTGCCATAAATAAGTGAGGATACCTTGCCTCTAAGAGACACGTCTCATGAGAGGACGTGTTCTTTAGGGCGCGGTTTAAGATAAGCACAGTTAATAATTTGTTTAGTATAACTCATATATACAAGATGGCGGATGAGAAGTTAAATTTCGATTGCAAAATATAACATCATATATAATTCGAATTTTATATGTATGCTCATAAATTCGATTAATATGTTTTTCCAGAAATATTTCAAAATAAATGATAAACTTTAATCAAGTATGAATGACGATGATGCTTACAGCAATCGTCCTTCATATCTGACTGAAGCTATCATTCATTAACACGGTTCAACCTGAAGGTTCAGATTATGTTAATCTGAAAGTTAACAAATTGGTTGAAATGCCAATCTTGAATGTTACAATCTAAATGTTAACACAACAAATAATTGAATGATGATGATGACTAGATTATCTAGCTTGAGAGATGACTTGCTTGATCAAAAATTCTGAACATCATCACAGGCATCATCAATGGCAACTTGTCTTTTCATGTTTGACATCAATGACAATTCCCACATGCTTCCTCTCCTAATTTGAAGAGTAGTCTAATTGTGCATAACTGTTCGTTTCAAATTCGCATTCCAGAGGTGTGAATTGAAACACCAACAGGGTTTAAATAGAAATTAGGGCTCGAGAAATTCAAATGCCTTTTCCCTCCAAATGGGACGCCCAACTCAAATAAATGATATTTTATTTTAATTTTTACTAAGTCCTCCAACTTTGGTGTCCAACTTCATGACCAACTTTTAAAACAACTTAAAGTTATCATCTTAGGTGTGGGGGTACAAGGGGGTCCTTTTTGAAGTTTATAACTTTAGTTTTAATATTTCCTTTTTGAAGACTTAAGAGATGGAGGATGGATGACATGCCAAAAATGTTAGAACTCACCACTGAAACTGCCAACCCTACCTGAATTGGAAACCTTGCACTGAATTGTTGCCAGGACCAAATGCCCAAAATAGCACTTACTAAAAATGGCAAACTACTAAAAATATTAAGTGTGTCCAAACATCAAATTAGCCCAAACTAAGATGCAACTAAAACTTATTAAAAATAGTATGTGCTAAAAATAGGAATTTTGCCCCGCAAGGTTCTCAAAAAACCTTGAGAAACCAAGAAAACATTTTGGTAACCCTCTGCAAATGTACCTTGAAAGTGTTGGTAAGAATCTTGCAAGAAACTTTGAATCCCCTGAAACACCTCCATTTAGCCGACAAGACTTTGAAAATAGGCTAACGGTCATTGGAAAGCTTAAGATTGAGAAGGGGACATTACAAGGAAGACCAATGATCTAGTGCCAGATATCTCCACAACAGAGCCCTCTAATCACCATTATTAGCCTATGAGGACTGGGTTATAGGCTAAACCACCAAACTTTGATGCTTGCTAAAAGAGGGACATTACATAGGTGCTGATCTTGGTGCCTTCTCACACGTGGACCACGAAGAGAGGTCACTATGCCTGTTACATCATCATCCGACTCAAGGTTGACAGGAGCACCTTGAAAAAAAGCTATGGCTGCTTGCATTGCCGCTTTTGCCTTCTCTCTTTGCAATTTGTTTTCTTTTATAGTTGCAAGTATGGCATGCATTTGTCTTTTTATTTCCTCGTTGGTGTTTGGACAAGCCTTAGTATCATGTGGAGGGATGCTTACAAGGTGGTATTTGAGGCGATTGATGCCTCCATGGTATACATTTTTACATCTAATGCAAAAAACTGATCCAAGTTCGGGTCCTTGATATGCATATTTCCAAGTAGGATCTCTAGCTCTTGTTGGACGAGTGCCTACAAATCCCCCAAGCATGGATGGGGTTGAGCTTGAGGCAGATCCGGATTCAGAAGCCATTATCAATTAGCCTACACACACAATGACAATGAAAGCACAACTTGTTAGTTTTTTGATAGAAAATTTAAAAACAGGTTAAATTAGATTAAATCAAAATAGATTACTTTAAATTAGTAAAAATCCAAACTAATCTAAGATTCTAAACATTTTCATTAAAAAAAAGGATTAAAAAAAAAAATAATAAACTAGGTTTTCAAAAAGTTGTGAAAAAAATGTAAAAAATCAGAAAATTACTTTAAATTAGTAAAAAATAAAGCTAATCTAAGATTGTAAATACGTTTTCAACAAAAGAGGATTCAAAATAAAAAAAATTACTAGTGTTTGAATTTTTTTTCAAAAAAATGAAAAAATCAGGAAAACATGTAAAAAAATAAGAAAAATGTGTCGAAAATTCTTGTTTTGATGAATCTAAATCTTCTTTTGAACAATATAAATGTATTTAAATCTGTTTTACACTACATTCACGATGTTTTTTAAACATAGAATCAACAAAAGTGAAGAAAAAATAATGAAAAAAAGGAACAAGAAAAATCAGAAAACCTACTTGGAAATCTGATTTGTCTTCAAAATTTGATGAAAATCTCCTTCAAATCTTGTCTCCTCGATGCAAAATCATTGAAAAATGGTGCAAAATGGTTTGGAGTGGGTTTTAACTCAAGCAAGAGTGAAGAACAACTGAAAAATCGAAATGAAATGCCCTTTTTGCTGATTGGGGACTTGTTGATGTGTTTTTCGTGACCGCACCAACGCAGAATAAAGTCGCCAACGGCTACCCTATTCTCTCTTGATCAAAGTATCCAGCACGCTAAGATTGCGAGAGAGTTCGTGCATTCAACTCCAAGGTTCCTTCAATGCGAATAGTCTCAGTTGGCTCGATGTGATTTGCTGGTATTCCAAGAGGACTTATGAAATTGTTCGGCAGCGGATAAAGGAATTCGAATGCTCGAAAGGTTTCTCTATAAAGTTCTTGTTTCAGAAGGTACTGAATGTAAATAGTGGTGGGATGAGAAGGCTCTAATCTACTCTAAGGCGTGGGACATGGCGATCAATTCTCACTAGCTTCAACCAGGCTCTACTTTGCCTCGCTTCGGACAACCTCCATAGAACCAGTGCAATCTTCAAAGGAGTAGCTCAAGGTGTTCAAATCACAACTTAGCATGAAAATACCATCACAACGACGCATATAAACATAAAAATCATGATCGAAGTTAAGTACACAATATTCCAGTTGACCACACAAGGCACGTTCACCATCAGCGAACACACTAGTGGTATGGATAGATGAAGTTTGCTCAAATTGAAGACCACATTCTACAATCATTAACTACTTGCATGAAATGAAATTTATTCTACTTTAAGCCACTACTTGAATTAGAAGGATGAAGAAACCTTTCTAGCTACTCACAATAAAAGACGAAATTCACCATCAATGAAAGAGAGAGTGTTCACAACAATTTCTTACAAAGTTTTCAAAGGGAAAACTTTCCTTCTTCAAAACTACTCTATCAATCTATACTAAGCTATCTCTAAGCTATCACCTAGCTGTCTCTCTATTCTAACCTCTAATCTAATGTCTAATCTCAGCTAGGTACAAATGAGGGGGGATCGATGCCCCTTCTATAGATGGCCCAGTCCAATGGATGGCTTCGATTACAATTGACTGGATGGTCCAAATCGTGCCACCTTAGCCCTGAACAAGATTCACCCTAAAAACCGCCATAAAGAAGAGTGGAGTAATAAATGAGCAATTAATGGCCACCATCTTCTAGAAGATTCTAGTCTAGAGACGCGTTCACACTATTCTTTCCTTGATTGCAGACTTGATCAAAACAACTTCAACTTCTAGCATGGCAGGCACGTTCTCATTTTGAAATTCCAAGACTGCAACCTCATTCTTCTGCCTGATGATGATTTTCCTCTTTAATGTTGTTCTTCAACCTTGAAGTACTTGACGATCATTTCTAACCTTTGGGCCTTCATCTTTTCCTATCTTGGACTTGATCATTTCTTCCTTGCCAATTGCGTTGGGTGCACATTGGGTCCTCGAGGAGAAATTCCAACACTTAGCCATTTCTTGCAATTTTCTTCTTTCATGTTTTGGGTGCAACTGAGATTTCGTGGAAGAGCTCGAAACTCATAACTTTATCTCATAATATCATCGTGCTTCATCACTTCAAGTCATCGTGCTCTGGCCTCGACGTTCATCCTGCAAAACAGACAAAAGGAAGAGCATCAAAACACTTCATAATATAAATTTACCACACTTACTTGATCTCAATGTTCGAGTGATCTCTTCATCTGATAGGGTTCATCCTTTTTTCTAGGACAGCTTTTTCCTTCTTCACGATTTTTTTAACATCTGTAGGCTGGCGCATATAACTCCTATGCATCATATTTCAATGCCTTAGACAAATTTCGTCTTCCTCAAGGGTGTATTTAATAGATGCCCCTTCTAAAATCATCTTAGCTTCAATTGCATCCTCTTCACTTTTCCAGCTGAGGCGTTCACTCTGACATTTCATCTGACTTTGGCTCGAGCAAAATGTTTTCATCAGGAACCTGATAAAAAATCATCTAGTCATCATTTATTTCTTGCCTTAGAAATTTTTTAGTTTTTCCCCTTAGAAAAATCATTATTTAAGTAGCCACCAAAAATCTCCATCCTGAAGGCCTTGGTGAATTGTGGAAGACTTTAAAACCCATTCCTCATCGACGACGTCCAGTACCCAGAAGAAAATTTCCTTCAAAAGGCATCAAATTCACGTGTCTACAAACGAAGGGGTACTTTTAATTTTTGAATTTTAAACCTTAGAAAAATATTTTTCCATCAAATTTAATCCAATTCTTCATCCCTGGGCGTACTTTCCTTCTTTCACTTGAAAATTTTCATCGTCCTCGCGAAGCTGGCACCTCCCGACATATTTCACAGCCAATTCATCCCTGCCACAGAAAATTTCATCACCCTTTTCAACTTGCGCATATTTTTCCTAGAAGGTGAAATTTAAATATTAACACTTAGGAAAAATATTTTATCAATTCATCACTAGCTTGGGCGCGGATTTTGGACTTTGAGCCTTCAACTTAGAAAATTTTCCCAGCTTTTGATATTACTCCCTTCAAACCAGGCACATTCAACAAGGTGGACTTCAAGTTTCAATTCTTTAGAAAATTTCACCTACACTTCCTTGTAAGTTAGGTGCATTTAGGCAGGGCTACTTCAAGTTTTCTTGCCTTAGAAAATTTTCAACACTCCATCTTTTTGACTTAGGCGCATATGACTAGCTGAGCTTCACATTTTCAACACTTAGTAAATTTTACCTTCCAGTCAAGGCTAGGGCGCATTCAGCATAGTGAGCTTTCAATTTGTGACATTTAGAAGAATTTTCGATCAGCTCCTTGAGGTGGGTGCATTTAGGGGTAGCTACTCCAAGTTTCAACACTTAGAATATTCTCTTTGTTCACAACGCCTTCGAATCTTTCACTTTGCATGCACACACCTTGGATTTTTCTACTTTTCTTCACCCTCATTTGGGCGCATTTCGCATAGGGAGGTGGATTTAAGTTTATTCCAATGCCTTAGCTTAAGTCATAACTTCACCTACTTTTACCTTGTCTTTATCTTGCATGGCTCATTTCACATAGGTAGAAGGATTAACTTCTAACGCCTTTGACTTCCTTCCTTGCATGTACATGTTTTGTCTTTACATGCCTTCATTTGGGCGCATTTCACTTGTGTAGGAGGATTTACTTCACCATGCCTTGGAATATTCTACCTTGCATGCACATGGGCGCATTTAACATGGTGAGAGGGATGAACACTTTGACTCTTTGACCTTGCTTCTAGCATGGCGCATTTCATATAGGCAAGAGGATGGGCGCATTTCACCTATGGAGGTAGATCAAACACCAACGCCTTAGAAATTTTTTTCAACAACTAGCTTGAAGTGGGCGCATTTCACATATGGTGAGGGATGAAACTCATGCCTTAGAAACTTTTAGCAACCCTTACCACCTTGCATGGGCACATTTTGCATGGGGAGGAGGATGAAACTTTGACTTAGAATTTTTTAGCACCTTCATCCTTCTTTGGGCACATATGGGGGTATGTTGACGTGGTTTTTGAGACCGCACCAACACAGAATAAAGTCTCCCAACGGACGCTCTATCCTCTCTTGAACAAAGTATTCAGCATGCTAAGATTGCGAGTAAGATCATGCTTTCAACTCCAAGGTTCCTTGAATGCGAATAGGCTCAGTTTGGCTCGATTTGATATTGCTGGTATGTCAAGGGGACTTACACAATTGTTCGACGGCTAACAACAAACAATAGACTAAGGGCTTTCGTGTGATTCAAATGATTTGGTAGGTGAGCGCAAGTTTCCTAATTCTAACCGGAAATGAACTGAATTTAAAAGAGTGTAGGGTCTAAGAAGTTTATATTCTATTCTAAATGCAGGATATGTGGACTTTGTTTCAATAGACTTCAACCGGATTTCACCTAGCCTCCGTCGGACAGCTTCAGTAAAATCGGTGCAATCTTCAAGGGAAATAGCAAAAGATGTTCAAATTATGACTTAACATACATACACCATCAGAACGACGCATATATGTATGTAAACCACAACCGAAGTTAAACTCAAGGTAATGTCCAGTTGACCACGCAAGGCGGACTTATCATCAACAAGCCGCTAGTGGTATGGAATAAAGCGAAGTTATCTCAATAAAACACCACACATCAAAGTAAGCTACTTGCATGAAATTAAGCTACTTGGATACGAAAGGAAGAAGAGACCTTGCTAGCAATTCATGACAAGACGAATTCCATCATCAATGAAAAGATCTATTAGCATAAAATGTGTTACACAACAATCTCCTCAAAAGTTTTCAAAGGGAAAACTTTCTTTCTTCTCCAAATTATGCAAAATGCTCTACAATGCTACACTATCTAGCTCTAATGCTAATGCTCTCTCAATGTCTACTGTCTACTATTCCAATTTCTAATCTAATTCTAATGAATTACAAATGAGGGGGACTCCCCCTTTTATAGCTAGCCAAGTCCCAAAAGACGGCTAGGGTTACAATCAATAGAGTGGCCAGAATCGTGCCACCTCAGCCCTAAATAATATTGCCCTAAAAACCGCCACAGAGGAGAGTGGGGTAATAAATGCGCCATAATGTCCACCATCATCCTTCTAGAAGATTCCACTTGTAGACGCGTTCACACTGTTCTCGATCTTCTTTCTTGGCGTTGTTCTTTGATTTCTTCCACTTGAGGGTCTTCATCTTCGTCACTTCGAATTATACTAAGTCTTAACACTTAGCCAATTTCCTGCAACTTTTTCTTCCTTCGAGATTGAGACTTGTAATTTTATCTTCCTCCGAAGGTTGTGATATCATCGTGCTTCACCACTTCCAGACATCGCACTAAGTCATCATCGTTTGGCCTCGACGTTCCTCCTACAAAACAAGCAAGGGGAAGGGTATCAGATCATTTCATAATATAAATTCAACTTACTTACCTGATTCTAGCACTTTGATCTTCAAGGGCTCATCGTTTTCACTAGCCAACTTTTGCCTTCTTCATGTTTCCTCATGCCTTAGCCAAATTTTAATCCATCTTCTTCAAAGGCGTATCATCCTTTTGACAGTATCAACTTCAACTGCATCTTCAAGAAATTCATTTCACCTGCTGGAGCTCTGACAACCTTGGTTTGATTCATCTCTGGCTCAAGAAAACTATCTTCACGAAGGATTTGAGCAAATTTAACTAGGCAGTTCCTTTCAAATCCATCACCTGGAGGATTTCAACTTGAAAACACATTTTCTTCATTTTTGCCTTAGAAAATTTTCAAAATTCTCCTATGAAATCTCATCAACCTGGTGCCCACTTAAAATCTTCATCCCAGAATCCTCGACAAGCTGCGGAAGACCTTAAAATCAACTCCTCATCGGCAATCTTCGATACCCAGAAGAAAATTTTCCCCAGAACGTGTCGAATTCATGGGTACCCAACGAACGGGTTCATTTAATTTTCTTGAATTTTGAACCTTAGAAAATATTCTTTCATCAAATTTATTCTCGTTCTTAGATCCCTTCTGAGAATTTTGCTCTAACTTGGAAAATTTTATTAATCCTGTGTAGCTGGCATTCACTGACTTCACCTCAGGCGACTCATCTGCGCTTCAAGAAAAATTCCATCACCTCTCCAGACTTAAGCGTTTTTCTAAGGGGAAAAATATTTTGTGCCTTAGAAATTTTTGAATCACTTCGAAAATTTTGCCTTAGAAAATTTCATATCCAATTCGATCAACTTGCCTGTGAAAATATCAACTTCACTTAGAAAATTTTCATGCGAGCACACCACTTTTCACTTCTGTCATCTTCAACGCCTCAGGAATTTTTTTTTTTTATCACTTTGCAACTTCAACGCCTAGCAACTTTGTTCACCACTTAGCAATTTTTTTTCCTATCAATTTTATTTCACCATCTTCACACCTTGCATGGCGCACTTGATATTTGAAGATTGATCACGCCTAGCATGCCTCACTTCACATGCCTTAGAAAATTTTTCTAACACCTTACCACTTATCACCTTCAACTCCTAGCACTTGATGGAGGAAAATTTAAAAAAAAAAAACAACGCCCAATATTCATCACCCTTCACCACGCCCAGCAAAATCTTCTAACACTCTCTACTTTAGGCGCACTTTGTACATGATGGAGGAATATTGCCACGCCTTGGAGTATTCACTTGCCTTTTACCACGCCTTGGAATATTTTTTTAACCACCTTTCACCTCACTTACCACCACCACTTACTTTTTACACCTCAACATGGGCGCATTTCAGCTTGGCAAGAGGATGGGCGCATTTTGAGGTGAGAGGAGGATGAGTTTTGTTGACTTGTTGACTCCTTAGCTGCATGGGCACATTTTGAAGGTTATGAAGCATATGCAACGCCACCTTGACTTCCTTATTTTGTCCTTACTTGTCATGCTTTGGGCGCATTTAACCCATGTAGGAGGATGAAAATGTTGACTTCTTTGACCAGCTCATGACTTGGGCGCATTTCACCATAGGAGGAGGATAAACTTCTTACTTAGAAAAATTTTGAGCTCCAGCTTTTCCTTGAGGGCGCATTTTGGCATGTGTGGAGGATGTAACATGTTGACTTTTCTTTGACCACTCCAGCCTTGGGCGCATTTTGCCATGGCAGGAGGATTTGACAGTGACTTAGAATATTTTCATCAACTTATTTCTCCTTGGGCGCACCTGAAGTAGGCTACAGGATGAGACTCAAACTTAGACATTTTTTACCTTCCTCAGCCGGCGTGCATGCCCCTGCTATTTATAGTAAATCCTCTGATTTTGCATCTCTGAGGCCCGGAATGACTTGAAATTTTGCGCACTGCATCCTCATGGCTTCGTTCACCCGTTGAGACTGCCATTTTTAGTGACCCTGCTATTTATAGCCTGTTTCTGAAGGTGGCTTACTATAAATAGTAAGCTCATGTTTCTGATAGCTCCCAAGCTCCGACCGAGTTGAAATTGGAATGACTCCTCACCCGTGACCTGGTGACGACGCATGTCAATTTACTATTTTAGCCGGTTTCAAATTGACTTACTATAAATAGTAAGTGCTCCGTTGACTTGAAATTCAGCCCAATGATAGCGGTGGTTTACAGTTTTGAAAACTCGACTTTTAGCCTCTTTTGGGTCTCGAAACCCTAATTGCTTTGCATGCATACCAAATGAACTCTTGTTTGCCTTCGTTTCTGCGACACTGCGATCAGCTCGTGAATCTGAAGCTAATGCCGGACACCCTGCTAAAAATAGCAAGTTCCTTACTGAGTGAGAATCTCCATTTGCATGTCACACCATCGCGAAGCTCTCGAAAAACCCATCAGGAATCACCTGACATGCAAAAGAAACCCGACATGCAAACCCTAAAAATAGCCTCGGAAGGCTGAATTCTGAAAGTGGTCATCTTGTCTTGCATGTTACATCATCGCGAAGGTCTCGAGAAACCCAGAAGGAATGTGCCAACATGCAAAGAAAAACTCTGCATCGACCTGAAATTCGCCCCGGAAGCTGGACTGCTAAAAATAGTAAGTTGTCTGTTTTTGCTCAAATTTTGCACGCGAGGAGTCTGATGTGCTCTGAATGTCGTGTGACTGTCGGAATCCTGAAAATGTTGACGAACTGCATGTAATTTCACACTTACTAAAAATAGTAAGTACCTCGGAATTTGATAGATTTTTGCTGAGAGCCTGCTGGAAACATGCTGACAACAATGTTAGGCTCAATTTTCAATTTACTCACCCTATTCGACCTCAAATTGGCTGGAAAGACTCAAAACCCTAATTTCAGACTTGGCCAAATTTCACTCGTTTAAGTTCAAAGACGGGAACGTCCCCGAAAAGACAGACAGCAGAAGAGAGACACAGAGAGAGACAGAGAAAACCAAAGCCAAAATGACCAGAATGGAGCAAAAATTAGGGGTCCCCATTTTGAATGGGGCGATGTGTGAAAAGGTCACAACAGGGTACTTGCAGGATATTTCAACACTTGGAAAAATTCTCAACATCTCCAGCTGAAGTGGGTGCATTTGGCATAGGCAGGGGGACAAAGTGCCAGACTTAGAAAATTTTTCATCTACCTGCTTGTGCCATACTATATTTAGTAAGTTCTTGACTTTCCTTCCTCTGGAGTTTAGATTGATACGAAATTTTAAGCACAGGACCTTCATGACCTCGTTAGCCCATTCACACTGCTATCCTGAGCTAACCTGCTAAAAATAGTATGTTTTTGAAGGTGGTTTACTATTTATAGTAATTTCCCGTTTCTGAGACCTCCACAACTCCATTTGACTTGAAATTCGAATGCCTTGCTCCTCATCTGATGACTTACTTGTTCACATTGGCGCCTACTACTGATTTACTATTTTTAGTCAGTTTCTGGAACACCTTACTACAAATAGTAAGTACTCCGATTGCCTTCAAATTTTTCCAGTGGATAGCTTGAAAGATGCTGATCGCAGTGGGATACACCGGTTTTCGAAAATTTTGACATTTTACCCCTCATTTTGGGTCTCGAAGCTGGAAACCCTAATTTGACTTGCATGTATATCAAATGACCTCTGTTTAACGTCGTTTTTGTTGCACTTCGCCCTGATTGTGGTTCTAATGCGCTGGGTAGTTGCTGGAATGGCCCTGCTAAAAATAGTAAGTCTCTGAAAACTGATCATCTTGCCTTGCATGTCACATCACTGCGTAGGTCTCGAAAAACCCATAAAGAACCACCCAACATGTGCTGAAAACCTTGTCATGCAAACCCTAAAAATAGCCTCCGAAGACGGCTCCTGAAAAAGTTCTGATCCTGGTTTGCATGTTACACCATTGCGAAGCCCTTGAAAAACCCACAAGGAAAATGTAGACATGCAAAGAAAATCTAAACATGCAAACCCTAAAAATAGCCTCTGAAGGCTGAACTCTAAAAGTCATTGGCTCATTTTGCATGTTATACCATTGCGTAGGTTTCAGAAAACCCAGAAAGAAAATGTAGACATGCATTGAAGAATTCTGCATAAAAACCCTAAAATTTGCACTGGAAGCTGAACTTGCTAATAATAGACAGTTGTCCGTTTCGGGCCAAAATTTGTAGATGAGCAGGTTGACGTGTTTTGAATGCAGTGTAACGCTCGAAACTTCAAAAGTGTTGAAAGAACGCCCTGAATTTCACACTTACTAAAAATAGTAATTTTCTGGAATTTACTGAGATTTAGTTGGAAACCTACTGGAAGCATGGTGACAGCAGTGTTAGTCTGAAATTTCAATTTACTTACTCAATTTGACTTTGAACTGCCAAAAAATTCAAAACGCTAATTCTCAGACTTAGCCAAAATTTCACGTTTAAGCTCACAAACGGTCACATCCCCAAAAGGCAAACAACAGAAAAAGGGACAGAAAGAGAGAGAGAGAGACAACAGGAAAACTAACTAAAATCAAGCCAAAAGTCCCGAACAAAGCAAAAATTAGGGGGGTCCCCATTTGCAATGGGGCGATGTGTGAAAAAGATCACAACAGGACTTCATTGCTAGATTGCATGAGTTTATTTAAAAACTTGCCAAGTTTTTTGCAAAAACTCATGAAAAACTTGGCGAGTTTTTGCAAAAAACTTGGCTAGTTTTTGCACCGAAAACTTGTTTTCAAAAAACAAACGTTGCGAGTTTTTGGCGAGTTTTCCAACTATGGCTGAAATCATACTTTGCTAAGACGACAGCTGATCCAGAGAAAGAATTACAAAAATAAGAGTTAAAATCAAAAGTTGTTGATGACAAGAATGGCTTACCTCATGCCAGGTGTTTGACAAACCCCTAGGTTGATTCTTTGGAAGCGCATGCATCTATACATATTGAGGATGTGTGCAATGAGATTGACAGAACTACAGCCTTGAATAATCCTTTAGAGCCATCGAATGAAGTTGTAGACACTAGTACCAAGGTTGGCATCGTTGAACTTGAGATTATTAATACATCTTCAGATGATGAACTTGTTGAAGGCAAAATGGATGAAGTTTTCAAAACAACAAGCAATGATGATTCTTTATTCCATTACAGTGATGGAGACATAGATGGTTTTTGTTTTGACTACCAAACCAAGCTTATCGAGAGAGATACTTATGTTGACATTAGTATTGGTGAGTTGAAAAGTGACTTATTCAAAGATACAACATCACAAGAGGAGCACAGTGAGCACATATTTGCTGAACAAAGCAATCAACATTTTAACACATGGGATTTAGGTGTGTTGACACCAAAGTATAATGAGGATCCTACATGGAATGAATTTCTTTTTGATTGTGATGATGTTTTGATTTTAGAGCTCAATGCATGCATGGAAGATGGCATTGATGGTGTTGATTTATTTCTTGAAAACAAATCTGTATCATCAACACATGAATCTGACTTTGAGCAGAGGTTTAGTGACTTTGATGATTTGGGTCCATAGTTTACTACTGAAAATGATAATGGAAAGGTTTAGGTGATTTGGGACAGCCTTGGAGTCATTAGTGACAGGTATGAAGGTTTTGATCATAGTTACGAGACTCGGACTCGACTCAAACTTGGTTAGGGTGACTCAGCTTGGACTCGGTTAGGGTGACTCGACTTGTGACTCGGGACTCGATGCAAACTCGACACAAACTCGACAAAATGAAAAAAGTTGAAAAAACCCTAGAAATTTAGAGATTTTTAAGGATTTAAAACTTGTTTCAAGCACCCTTTATTGAATAAACCTTAAAGACAAAATAACATCATTAAATAGAAGCAAATTTGATCACATGCACAAGTATACAACGATCACATAAGTATAAAGTACACAAATTGTAGTTGAGCTGCTGAAGGAAATAGCATAATTAGATATATAAATATAGTCAAATGTATACAAAACTCATGGAATATGAAATCCATGACATCAAATTATAGCATAATTAGATATATAAATATAGTCAAATGTATAAAAAACTCATGGAATATGAAATCCATGACATCAAATGTTCCATATAAATATGAAATATCAAAAAAATAGCCACAAGTCTATGGCTTAGTGGAGCCAACATCCTTCCTATGAAGGCTTCTAAGGTTTCCTCGATGATGTAGCAGCTATAGCCATAGTGTCTACCTGTGTCTTCATGCCACTCTCACCAACAACAACTGTGTCTCCTCGTGCTCTAGCCTCCTCCTTAGCCATGGCTACAACCTTTGCCTCTCTCTTTGCCTAGTCCACCCAATAAAGGTCCTCGTCACTAAAGACTGCATTTGTAGCCTCAGTGATCCACTCAGACTGTGGATCAACCTCCTCTAGCCTGATCGGGGTGGATTCATGGTCAAAAATCTTCCTGTATCTGAGGCGAAGGTTGTAATTAACATACACCAAATCATTCATCCTTTCCATTGATAGTCTATTGCGCTTCTTGGAGTGTATGTGCTCAAACATACTCCAATTGTGCTCACAACCAGATGAACTGCATGGCTGGCTCAATATACAAATGGCAACTTTTTGAAGGTTCAATGTATTGGAACCAAACATATTCCACCAACTATCTGAAATGAGAAAAAGAAACAAAATCAATCTCATTTCCTACTTTAATTTTCAAGTTTCAAGTTTCAAGTTCAACATTTAATAATAAATTATAATATAAAAAGATGAAAATTATGCCCTTAAATATATTTTTACCTGGCAGTAATGTTGTCCTACTCTCTTCGCACAAATGACGTGCAAAGAAGTCCCCTTGTGCCTCAGTGAAGGCATCTATCTCGTGCACGATCTGTGTAGTAACAACAGGCAACATCCGCTCTATCATCGAGTAGAGCCCACTGAGAATCTCTCGATTTGCACATAGATCACAGCTGAATTGGAAGGCTGGATTTAGGAAACATGCGGCTGCATGGATGGGCCTATGAAGTTGGTGGTGCCATCTTTGATCAATGATCTCCCAAATGGGACAATACTTCTCCTCAACTCCACCATGACGGATCTAATGGCCTTTTTGGCCCTATCCATGCCCTCACATATGTAGCCCATTGTAGGCTTCTCCCCATTAGCAACTCATAGGAGAACTACCAAGAGCTCGACAAACTGCAAAGTGCAAACATTAACTTAAGTATGTGTGATGTTGTGAACGATAAAAGTAAAATATGAATAAAAATTAAAAGTAAAACATAATGAAGAAATAAATTTTACCTTCACAATCTCCTCCGTTGGTGTCCAAAACCTTGGCTCATCAAAAATGCAATCAGCCACAACAATCCCTGCAGTGCTTGTAGCATAGGATGAGGAAGACCATTCCTCACCAACAAACATGCGCCTTAAAGTTGCCCTTGATCAAATCAAGGATTTCAATGTGATAAAATTAGTAGCAAACCTAGTGATGCTAGGACGAGCCAACTCCCTCAACCTCGTGTATTGCCTCATAAGGTTAAGCACCCATGTGTGATTGTATACAAATTTGCAAGTGTTTTTTGCAGAACCCACACATGTTTTGATCCATGGGAGCTTTCCAAGATCCTCCAATATGAGGTCAATGCAATGGGTGGCACATGGAGTCCAAAATATAGTAGGGTGCCTCTCCATCAATAATCTACCAGCAACAACATAATTTGCTGCATTATCTGTCACCACTTGAACTACATTCTCTTCTCCCACCTCAGCTATCACCTCCTCTATAACCTCGCAAAGGTATGTGGCATTTTTGATTTGGGCGGAAGCATCAATGGATTTGATGAAGACGGTGTCACCTCAAAAAATAAGCAAAAGTTAAAACCAATTATTCAATAAATTAAAAAACATAAATCAGCCATATTAAATTATTAATCACTAAATTAAAGTCAAATTTCAAATTATTCAATGCATTGAGAGAAGTACAATTACCTTTAGAGGAAACTAGAAAATTCAGCAGCACCCTATTTCTCCTATCGGTCCAACCATCAGTCATGATGGTGCAACCTGACCTTCTCCATTGCAAGCGCTGCTCCTCTAATTGTGCTTTTACATTTGCCACCTTTTGAGTCAAAAGTGGGCCCTTTAATTCATCTTCAGTAGGGGCTTTGAACCCCGCCCCACATATTGTTATGGCATCAACCATGTTTTGCCAAAAAGAAGACCTAAAACATGCCATAAATAAATTAATAAGTTACTTAGATAAGTATTGTAAATGTAAAATGAAAAGTTTTATGTTTTTAACTTTAAATTTGAATTTAATAATGAGATATGTCTAGATTCTAAAATTTAAATATAAATTTTAAAACAATTAAACGAAAAAGAATTACCTGGCTACATGGAAGGGAATGGTGCAATAGTACAATAAGTATGCAATTGTTTTCTTTGTTGCATCATGTAAGTCCTTGTTTCAACCCATGCTTTCAAGTGATGGTTGGGAACCAGGAGTACTGTGTGGTACAAAATATGAGTCCATCCTAGATTTACGAACTCTAGGGCCAATGCTAACACTCCCACTCCCACTAGCAGTAGCAGCGCCAATAGCACTAGGAGTAGTACTAGTAGTAGTAGTATGCATAGCTGGTGCGGTAGTAGAAGCACTAGCACAAGCACTAGCACCAGGATGGTATGGATGCATGGAAGAAGCATCTCCAACAATACCAAGTCCCTGTGGCTGTCCAACTCTCACCAACTCCTCCCTCTGCCTTTTTTTCATTTCTTTTTGCAATTTGAATGTTTCTAATTGCATCTGCACTTCATGAACAGCCTCACGGGGTGCTAATACTGCATCATGGACGGGTATGCAGGCAATATGATATTTCAATCTATTTATTTCTCCATTATATATTGTTGCAATATTTACATTTTGCCTCTCTTTTTTTCATTTCGGGAAATTCTCAACATGCTCCCAAGCAGGGTCTTTTCTGCCTGGAGTTTGACTTTGAGACACTATGAAAATATGGTTTGATTTGCAAATAAAAGTGGCTGCAATAACAAGTAGGGTTTCTAAAATTATTTAAGTTGCAAGTAGGGTTTGTAAAAAAAATATGCAAACTCTATAAAACAATGATTTTAGAAATTACAATGAATTTTTTGTTTAAAAAACACAAAAAAACCAATTAAAATCAAACTTGCCTTTTAAATCTAGCTTGGAATGCAATGCAAACTCCTCCCAGTTGCTGGTAATGAGCTAGAGATGCACCTCCTTGCTGGTATGAAGCTTCCCAAATGATTTAACAACTTGTCTTTAATAGTTTGCCGGTTACCCTACAATGATCTCTTATTTTTCTTCACAACTCTCTCTTCTCCTCCTATTTTGCCAAATGAATGAAATGAGGTTGCTTTTAGGGCTAAGGAGATAATATAAGTAAAAAAAAAATATTAAAAAACTTTAAGTTATGTTTTTTTTTGGCCTTTTTGGCCTTGGCTGCGTCGACTGCATCTAGGGCTTAGGACTCTCCTGGACGCTGCGCGTCTGACACGTTTGGCCAGGACGCAGGCAGACTTGGCTGTGTCTTTGTTCGGGTTCCTATAACGCAGCCAGGGGTGCTTGGCTTGGGACTCGCCGAGCCTAGGTGAGTCCGGGCGAATCCCATTTGTCTGGTTCTAGTTATAGTATTCATCATAGTAGTAGTTCACTTTCTTGGTATGGAGATGATTGGAAGAATCAATTTGTGGTGATTGCTAATAACCCATTGTTTGAGATGGGTGTTGATATGGCGTATGAAAATTCACTTTTTGAGTTGGATGATGAGACTACTTTTGGTTGTAGCTTTGCATTTGGTGAAAATAGCAAGGTATGGGATCTAGGAGAAGATTTAGAACTTGAGTTAGAGTGTGGTTTTGTTGATGTGATTTTTATGACCGCACCAATCAACAGAACAAAATAGTTTGAAGGCTATTCCGTTCTCTCTTGATCAAAGTATTTTGTGCGCTAAGATTGCGAGAAAGTTCGCATGTTCAACTCCAAGGTTCCGAATACTTAGAATACCCTTAGTTGGTTTGATGTGAATTGTTGTGTTCTTACGAGGGGACTTACACAATTGTTCAAGATTCTTGCAGTTAATAGTGGATGAATGATTTGAAGGGGATTTTGTGCGTATGATTTGGCAATGAAGTATGTTTTCCTAAAGCTAACCAGGAATGTGTGGAAAGTAAATGAGTGTAGGGCCTAGGAAACTTATATTCTATTCTAAATGCAGGATATGTGGAGCTCAATTTCGGCAGGCTTCGACTGAATTTCACCTAGCCTCACATCAGACAACTTTCAGCAAAATTAGTGCAATCTTCAAAGGGATAGCAAAAGATGTTCAAATTATAATTTAGCATACATATACCATCAAGACGATGCATATAAGTATACAAACCACAATCGAAGTTAAACTCAAGATAATCTCCAGTGGACCACACAAGGCGAACTTATCATCAACAAGCCGCTAGTGGTATGGAATGAAATGAAGCTACCTTAATAAAACACCACACATCAAAGTAAACTACTTGCATGAGATAAAATAAAACTATGCTACTTGGATCCGAAAGGAAGAAGAGACCTTGCTAGCTATCCATGACAAAGACGAATTCCACCATCAATGAAAAGATCTATTATCATGAAAATGTTACACAACAATCTCCACAAAAGTTTTCAAAGGGAAAACTTTCTTTCTTCTCCACACTAAGCTATCAAACAAAATGTCTACTATGCTCTACTCTCTAGTCTCCAATCTCTAACTCAATTCTGATTCTAATCTAATCAATTACGAATGAGGGGGACTCCCCCTTTTATAGATAGCCCGGCCCAAAATACGGCTAGGGTTACAATCAATAGAATGGCTAAGATTAAGCCACCTCAGCCCTAACCCTAAAAACTGCTAGAATGGGGAGTGGTGCAATAAATGAGCAAAGATTCCCACTCACTCCCAAAATAGAAAAGGCAATTAATGCCCACAATCAGTCCTCTAGAAGATCCTCGTCCAATAGTGCATTCCCATTCTCCTTCTCTCTGACTGCAAACTCGATGAATCTAGCAAGTACAGCCTCAATCTCCTGCACTGAAATGGGTGGAATGCAATCAAGCTGGAACTCTAACACCGTGACTGAATGTTCATGCCTTGTACAAGATTTTCTCGAAGCAACTAAGGAATCCTGCGTGCTCTGGATCAAGGTGGAGAAAGTAGAAGTGTTCTCAAAGTCATCTTGTACGAAGGTCTTTACCTCTGAAAAGAAAGGCAGCAGCCTACCCCTCAAATTATCAATGTTCACCTCATCTGGATTCAACCGCCTAGCAAATATGGCCTCGAAAGTATTCTGAACTCCATCAATGATATTGTGTAATGTCCCCAATTTTGCGAGCATCAGAGTTCGGTGGATTTAGCCTATTCTTAGCCCTTGTAGGCTAATATGTCTGGTTAGAGGGTCTTGTTGGAGCTTGGATTGGCTTCGGATTGTCAGAATTTACCAGTTGGCTTTCGTTCGGGGTCATTCGGACATCATTTGCTTGATTTGCTATTTTTAGTAAGGTCATTCAGCGGAGCACCCCTGCTATTTTTAGCAGTAGGATTTGGTCGTGTGCAAATTCAATCACTTATTTACCAGCTTCAGACAGTTCGTGAATCAGACGTATTTTGAGGGAGATATTAATATTTTAATTGTCAAATTAAATATTAATTATTTGAAGCTTATATTATAAAGTTATAATATTATTTAATATTATAACTTAAGTGATTTATTCAAGGGGTCGACCAACATTGAAGAGGGGCCACTTTTTAATTATAATTTATAATTAAAAGTGCGTTCGAGACTTTGGAAATATTAAAAGTTAAAATTCAATTTTATTTAAATGATGCCTTTTGAGGAAAAAAAGTCGACCCTCTTGAGAATATAAGTATTTTTTATTGTGAAGAAAGTTCATTATGTTATGAAATCAATTTTTGATCAAGTATTCTTCAGAGAATAAAGCCAAGGGTTTCAGTTGTCTTTTTGGCATTGGAGAACGAGCCATCTTCAGTGTTGCAGTTCAGAGGCTGTGAAATACCAGCTGATCTATTGCTTTCAGAGAGATATCTTCATCCAGAAGTTATCACAGAGCTTCACAGTTAAAAATATATTCAGGGTTTTCAGTGTGGGATTCATCCAGCAGATATTCTCCAGTTAATGCGCCTATTTCCAGAGATCTGGACACTCCTTTAAAGGGTTTTACAATCTGCTGCAAATACCAGGTTTTTAGATCAATAATATTGTTGCTTTTTAAGTTGCATGTCATCAGATCTTATTGTAATCGTTCTAGAAGATTAATAAATAGTCTGGCATCAGGAGATTCAGTAGATTCTATCATTTCTAGAGTTGTATTATTTTATTTAAATTTATATGCAATTTCTCTCAAAATCACACTTCAATGGTTTATTCAATAAAAACGTTCAAAAATTAGCAAAACAGACAGTTACAGAAAAACAGGGAGAACAGGGGTTTCTACATATTGGCCATAGCCTTTCGTATCCTAGTTGAATCCGCCTGTGCTGCGTCGAAGAAACCACGTCCCGTGATTGCTGAAGAATACCATCTAGAGAAATCATACCTGTCATTCTCCTGAATGACGCCTCCATCAATCAACAATCGCAACAAAACATGCCTCAATGCCTCAAGACGCTGAATTACTTTGCTCTGATAAATAGAAGCATCTCCCCAAGCTTGATCAACTGCCTCCATCCGTGCTAAAATACTTGAAGCCTGCTGAAAAGCAAAAGCAAGGTCCTCCATAAACTTTTCTGTCTCAGCACGAACTCCCGTGACCCACTTGTCTGCCTCCTGTGCCATCTTCCCTAACTCCAACAAGCCACTGATGGACTCTCTAGGTATCTCTGCTGGAAGCTCTATTACTGGAATCTCCTGCCCACGAGAACAGGACAATTGCTGCACATATCCAATTAGAGCCTTATTCTCTCTTTTCAACTTCTTATACTTTCCTTCCTTCTTGAATAATCTGTTCTTGAGGGCGAGGTAGGAGTTATCACACTCCTCTACAATCTGTGCACCAGTGGGGCGTCCTAACTCCAAAGTTGTGACCACGTAATTTTCTGGCACTGCTTCATCTTGGTCACAATCGACCTGTGGCACGGCTACGTGAAGGGTGTGGGAACCATCCTCATCAGTTGATATCTTCGAAAACTTTCGTGCTCTCTTCTTCTGTGGAGGTGTGCTGATCCTGTTCAAGAACTCCTCCATTTCAACTGCTGGATCAATTTCCTCGCTAGGGCTTCTCCTCATCCTATCCTTAAGCCAATCAGGCACTATATACTGTATATCAAAGGGCTACTGTTCTTGTGCCTCTACTTCTCGAACTTGCTCAACCTCTACATCATTCTGGCGAGGCTCATTGTCCTCAAGTGGCTGAGTATCTCCTAAAACTATATCATCATCATCCTCCAAAGCTGCCTCTAACTCTTGCTGAAACTGAGGGTCTGTAGTAGTCCCCTCATCATCCTGCTGATCAATCCTACTAGGTGCGTTGACACTCTGGCTAACCGACTCTCCGTGGTGGTTGATTATTTTCCTGTACCACTTGCACCTGATTCAATGCATTCCTTTGATCGGCAAACAAAGAGACTTCCTGTATGCTTGGAGAACGTGTCTCCAATGGCGTGGGTGACTCAACTGCAACTCGTGGAGGCTCCGGCCAAATAGGCTTCTGTCGAACTGGCTCTTTCCATTTGGATTCTGGACCTCGTGTGATTTGTTTCTTTCTGCCGGTGGTGGGTGTCCTATGATCTCCCATCAAATTGTAAGTCAAGGCAATTGACCTACTCTTCAACTTGTTCACCCGCCTGTCAACCCATGCTCTAGTAAATGTCAGGACCGGAATAGAAAGTGTGTCCAAGTCAGCAACCTCTGGTTCTGACCAATCCAGGAGTGGAAGTTGAGTATCTCTTACTGTTGCATAATCTGGATGGACAATGTCCATGTCCCCGTTCACCTGGTCTGGAACCAGAACAATTTCACACTCCCTAATCAAGTTAATTGGCAACCGAGAGAACATTCTTTTCCTGACTTCAACCTCATCTGATGCATCAGCCCAATAGTCCTCAATATTTGCCTTGTGTTTAAACTCCTCTGACAGTACCCATTTGATGTTATTATGCGGATCATAGTGCTGTCGGCTTGTGTGATATGAGAAGTGATAGAATTGAAGCTCACACTCGGCTTCTCTGGCTGCCTATAATGAAGGACACACTTCATCTGAATTGCCCATGACAATTGGGAAGTCAACACCTACCTTCTTCTTCTTCTTCTGAATTTTATCGTAGGCAACCAATTGCCTAGATATCTCTAACATTAAAATCTTATTGGTTGGGTACTTAGGCAGCCTATATGGATATGATGAAAAACCTTGCAGCCTTATGTAAGAAAACTTCGGAAATTGTATAAACCAGCACCCATACCTTTCAATCAATTCCTGGGCCTCTCTCAAGATTCTGTGATGCATCCGCTCTTGAAACAATCTCATGATATGCATGGTGAAGGCGTCATTGACACGCTTGTAATGAGTGGTACTAGCCAAGTGTAGCTGCGGACAAGCCTCATGGATTTTGAACTGGTGAGAGCCACAACCAACAGGTTCCTTGTAAGAAATTCCTCGATACTTCGTCATACGGGCCAGCATGTAGATGATGTAAGAGCTCATATAGAACGTCTTCATTCTTCTCAGGCTCAGGAGCTGCTCATGCAAATTGTCACTAATCATTGCAGCCCAGTTGACGTAGTCCTTCCCTTCCAGCACGAGGTTGATGTAATAAAACATCCAGGGCTCGAAAATAAATGACTATGGGCAGCCTCCAACTCGACTCAGCATCATAATGAGATCACAGTACTCCTGCTTCAAGTCATCCGCTATAATTTGTCTCGGCAACTTTTGTACAAGAAGGCTTGGGATTGCTCATCCAGTGAGTGTTGATAGTCTCTGTGCATCTTTCGAATGCAGAAGCGTACATTTGCTCAGCTCGCTCTCTGGATTTGTAAACCATATTCCTGTGTATCGGGATCCCGAAGGCTTCACCAATGGCAGCAGGAGTTAGATTGGTGAGCACTTGGCCATCTGGTGACATGATCGACCTGTGATCCTTCTCATAGCAATTGGCGCACTCCATCATCAGCTCCGAACACTGAATGGCTGGTGGGAAACCAGCAGCTGCATATAATCCACTTCGAACAATATTGTGCGAAGTGTTCGAAGGTCGATGACTTCCAATCTCCAACATTCTGTTCTTGAAAGTTTCCAAGTTGATGGAGGCCAAGTTGGTATCTGTCAGCTTGCCCAACTTCGAAATGAATTTTGATTCTGGCATGAATGTCTTGCTCAACTTCTTTATAATTGCTTGCCTGGATGCACCATTGTTGTCTTTGCCAGTCACCCTTGCCTCAGCCATCTGCAAAACAATAGACGTTCATCAGAAAACTAATTTATTAAATAAATAAAACATTGTGTAGGGGCTGTAGTCGACTTCAAGAACTTGAGAAGCTGCAAATCATTTCTTATTCGCAAACCTCAGCTTCTTCTCTTCAACAGATTTTGAACTTCAATACCTAGAAAAGATTTCCAAGTAAGCTTTAACTTCAACAACTTAGCAACTTCAAGCTTTAATAAAATCGCCCACTGTAGTCTAGCAAATCAACAAGTTTGCACTTCACTAACTTCAGTAACTTCGCTCTTTGAATTCACACCTCTTCAATTTCAAATCAGCAAGTTTGCACCTCAATATACTCTTCTTACTTCAAGGCGTCCTCAGCTTCAGTAATATGATCTTCTTTAACCTTCAGCAATATTTCTCTTTAAGTCGAAATTTCTTCAATCAACCTCCAGCAAATTCAAATTTCAGTCACAGGAACTTCCAACGCCTTTCACCCAACAACCTTCAACTCATTGCAATATTTAACTCAGAGCAAATCGAACTCCTTCAGCTGTGAAAAAGAAGTGAAAAACTTCTCAATTTTATAGCCAAAATCGAATTCTAGAAAGAGCCAATTATAGCCAGTGCATTAAATTTCCACTACACCACTTCAAGAATTCGAATTTTCCCTCTCTGGTATTTCTGACACTTGTCCGAGAATCTCAACTTTCTAGAAGTTCAACTTTGACTGGCATCTTAATTTACTTTCGAAAATGTTAAATTAAATTTCATCTTTTTAATTCACCAGCCGGAGCTCTGTCACTTGAATTCAAATTTAACTTCTTTTCTGCTATGGAAAATCCATCTGTGAAGAATTCGATCGAAATCATCTAGGAAATTCACTTCAATTTCGTTGTCTGGAGAAAATTATCTTGAAAACACATTTTATTCACTTTGCCTTAGAAAATTTTAAATTCTCCCTTAGGAAAATCCACAATTTGAGCACTGATTGAATTCTTCACTGAAAAAACGTTGGCGAAGTTTGAAAGATATAGAAATCCAATCCTCATCATAGACGTCGAGTACCCAGAAGAAAATTTTATTCGAAACGCAATGAATCCATGGGTACACAACGAACGGGTTCATTTAATTTTTTAAATTTTGAACCTTAGAAAAAAATTACTCCACCAATTTAAATCCTTTCTTCATCTGTGATCATCTTGTGTTGCTTAGACTTGGAAATTTTTTAAATTCATCTTGCATTGTCATCATTCTGACTCTGTCACTGGAAAATTTGCTCGTGCTTCAAGAAGAAGAATTCACCACCTTGAGCTCTAGGCGTATTTTCTAAGGAAGAAAATACATTGCCTTAGAAAAATTTTAAATCATCGTGAAAATTTCGCCTTAGAAAATTTTTACCTTGGAAGTTTTTATATTCAACTTTGATCACTCTGCCTGTGAGAAAAAAAAAATTATTTCACTTAGACGGTCCTCCTGCAAGCACATCATATTTTACTTCCATCACCTTCAACGCCTTGGGAAATTTTTTTATCATTTTGCAACTCCAACGCCTAGCAACTTTGTTTTATTCACCTTGCACTTTATTTCACACTTGAAAAACATTTTCACTTGAAGCTCCAACGCCTTAGCAATATTCATCACATCATCTTGTACTTTATTTCACCACCCTAGGCGCATAGCATACTTGAAGAAAATTAAAACCACGCCTAGCATCTTATTTCACCTTTGGCAATATTTTCTAACACCTTGGCACTTACCACCTTGGGCGCATATAGCACTTGAAGAGGAATAACAACCACGCCTAGGAGTTACCTTGCTTTGACCACGCCTTGGAGTATTTTATTCACCCTTCACCTCATTCACCACCCTACATTCACTTTTAACTATCTTCAACTTGGGCGCATTTTGCTATGCATGAAGGATGACTCTTCAACTTCTCCGTTTTTGTCTTCACTTGATCTCATTTGGGCGCATTTCCACATAGGTGAGGGATGAAAATTGTTGACTTGTTGACTTGCTTTCATTTTGGGCGCATTTAGATGGGTGAGGAGGACGAAATTTGTTGACTCCTTTGACCTTTTGCATTTTGGGCGCATTTTTCATGTAGAGGAGGATGAAACTTGTAACCACGTCCTTTTGTGACCTTTCAACTTCTCCTTTTTGTCTTTACATGCATGCTTTTGGGCACATTTTGCATAGGGAGAGGGATGAAAAACTTTGACTCATTTGACTTCTCTTCTTGGGCGCATTTCCACCTATGTGCAGGATGGGCGCATTTGGAGGGTGGTGGAGGACGAGTTCTACACTTAGCCATTTTTCCTGCTATCAGCTCTCAAGGTGGGCGCATTTTGGCATAGCTACAGGATGAAAATTGTTGACTTTCTTTGACTTTCCAGGCATGGGCGCATTTTGGCCTAGGAGGTGGACGAAGTCTCATACTTAGAATTTTTTTATGCTTTCACCTTGAGTTGGGCGCATTTTGCCTAGGCAGGAGGACGAGCTTCCAGACTTAGTCAATTTTTCCTCGTTTTCGCCAGCTTTCATGCCCTGCTATTTATAGTAAGCCTTCTGATTTTTTGCATCTCTGAAGCTCAGAATGATTTGAAATTTCAAACACTGCATCCTCACGACCTTGTTACCCTGTTGACACTGCTATTTTTAGTCGGCCTGCTATCTTTAGCCCATTTCTGAAGGTGATTTGCTATAAATAGTAACTGCTTGCTTTTGATAGCTTGACTGCTCCGATTGACCTGAAATTTGAATGACGTGCTCCTCACCACGTGACCTTCTGCCCATATCAGCGCATGCACCTGATTTGCTATTTTAGCCTATTTCCAAAATGACTTACTATAAATAGTAAGTGCTCCGCTTGTCTTCAAATTTTACCAACAGATAGCCTAAGGATGCCGATCGCGGTGGTTTACATTTCGAAAATTCTGACTTTTACCCCTCTTTTCGGTCCCGGCTGGAAACCTAATTTGCTCGCATGCATATCAATGATCTTTGTTTGTCCTCGCTTTTTGTTGCATTCGATCAGCTCATGATTTTGAAGTCTGAAGCCCGGGACGCACTGCTAAAAATAGTAAGTTCCTTACTAAGTGATTATCTTCATTTGCATGTCACCTCACTGCGAAGCTCTCGAAAACCCATAAGGAATATGCAGACATGCAAAGAAAACCTGACATGCAAAACCCTAAAAATAGCCTCAAGGCTGAACTCTGAAAGTTGTCATCTCGCTTTGCATGTTACATCATTGCGAAGGTCTCAAAAACCAAGGAATATGCCAACATGCAAAGAAAAACTCTTCATCTAAGCCTTGAAATGTGCCCCGAAGCTAGAATGCTAAAATAGAAAGTTGCTGTTTTCGCCCAAATTTTGCACGTGAGCAGCTTGATGTGTTTGAATGTGGCATGACTGTTAAAACCTCAAAAATGCTGACGGATTGTCTGCAATTGCACACTTACTAAAAATAGTAAGTACTCAAAATTTGATGAAAATTTGTCGAGAGCCTGGAAGCATACCGACAAAGAATGTTAAGCTCTATTTTCAATTTATTCACTTCGTTCGACCTCGACCAACCAGAAAGATGAAACCCTAATTTTCAGACTTGGCCAAAATTTCACGTTTTAAGCTCAATGACGGGCACAATCCCCGGAAAGGCAGACAAAAGAGAGAGAGAGAGAGAGAGAGAGAGAAAAACCCAAGCCAAAAGACCAAAATGGAGCAAAAATTAGGGGGTCCCCATTTGAATGGGGCGATGTGTGAAAAGGTCACAACAGGTTTTTAGCGTGGTTTTGATGTAAGTTCACATTGTGAGGTGATTGGTTATCCTCCTAGGAGACCACTGGATAAGAAATGTGCTAAGGAGGTGGCAAATGAAGATTACATAGGGAGTATTATGACACTAGGAGATGCAGTTTCTTCATGGGATGTATTGATTTATGGAGACTTTAACATTTCAGATTTTGAAAAGATTTCAAACGATGTTCTAGAGCTTGGTGGAAATTTCTAAACAGCATCAAGGAAAGGTGATTTAAATCATTTTACTTACATAGTTTTGGAGGAAGAAGGATTTAAACATGACATCTAGATGTTTGACAATCCATCCTTTGGATTGAGTGATGTTATATATTATACTAATCTCTTTTTGGGGATGGTTTTGATGACAACAATTGCTCCTCACATTTTAGTTGTTGGTGCTTTCATGTATGGGCTACAAGGGATTACTAAAGAAGTCACAAATTTCCATGATGTGCATGTTGATTTGGATGGCACTTGGAGTTATGTTGTGCACCTTTCTAGGCATTTTGGAGATCATTCTTGGTTGGGTACCAATGCTTGGGATCCTCAACAAGGATTGATGAAATTAATTGGGAATGGAAGGGAGGACATTTGGAGGTATAAGGATGAAAATTTCAAAATTAATGATGTTCCTTTCTTTACCAGCCATTTGGTAATTTTATTTGTTTATTCACAAATGGATTGGAGAGAGATTTAAAGTAAGAATTGGAGTAATGAACCAACGGTTACTCTTGGGAGTGTTACTTGGCAAAGAATAGATTGGAGTTTTAGTGTTGAGCTTGTTTTTGGGCTGTAGGTCAGTCACTTCCCCTTTTGGTTTGCTCTCATTCAAGGGAGTTGGTGCTTTCTTCTTTGTCAAGGAAGTAATAGATTTCAGTTGGAGATTGCTTGGAGGTGTTTCCCAACGACTTATAAGTTATTTTGGTGCAACACAATGTTTTTCATGCATGCTTGTGCTTGGGAAGTTACTTGGTGTTGCTGCTGTTCTTTGTGTCGAGCACTAAAATCAGATTGTACTCCATTTCTTTAAGTTTTAAACAACAGACATTATTGTTTACTTCAAACCTTCATAACTTAGGGAGTTCATCTTATGAGGATTTGTGATGTAAACTTTGATAATTTACACTCGGTGTGGGTTTGGTACAACAAACTTGTGTATGCTTGGGTTCATCATTTAGTGACCTTTGGGGTTGGAACAGTTAAGTGTTTTTAGTAGTCTTCATGGTTGTATCAGATTAGTACAAAGAAGACATGTTAGATCCCTATGGTGTCTTGTTGGTGAGTTTGTTGAACTCTTGCAAAGGATTGTTTCCCTTTTTGCAAGAAGATTGGAGGAGTTCACATCTGCAGTTATGACTTCACATGATACCTTGAGGAGGTATATTGAGGAGTATGGTTATGGGATTATCATATATTTCTTCCAGTTGCCTATGATCATGTTAGATACTGGGATTGTAGTCATGGACACTAGCAGGATGCTTTGCTGAGAGATGTTAATGGTATAGGTTTAAACCCTTGCAAGGAACTGCAGTATGAGCACGATGGATTGTCAATTATGATCAAAGTAGTGTAACGATAGAATGGTGGGCAGTTGTAGAGATTGACTTGAGATCTCGGGATTACACTTGGGTTCAGTTGGTTTCAATCGGTTATTATGATAGATACCATGGCATTTCTTGAGGACAAACAATCTTTGGGAAGGGAGGACTGTAATGTCCCCATTTTCGGTGTCCTCATTTAGGCTAGTTTGGTTTTGACTCACTATGTTTAGTAAGTACTATATTTAGTAATTGGTCTTGGCAGCAGTGTAGTGCAGGGTTTCCTGTTTGGGTAGTGTGTGGCAGTTGTTAGGTGAACTCTAATGTTTTGTGCCAATTTGGTGATTTGGAGTATTTAATATTTTTAGCGATTTCTACAAATAGTAAGTCTATTTTTCAGTAATTGGTCCTGGCCAAGGTTACTTCAGCAGTGTCTATTTCCAATTTGGGCTTTGGCATGGTTAAGGTTCGAATTAATTATTAGTTGTATTTATCACTTAAGTTATTTTAATAAAGTTTATTTAACTTAAGTGAAAGGGTCAGGGGGTCATATAAAAGTACCTTGGAGCCTAATGTAATAACTTAACGTTGTTTTAGAAGGCAACAAAAGAGAAACAATTTCCTTATGAGCATAGACGCCCAAGGGAGTTATTTTGAATAAAATAAAATAAAAAGGACTGCTTGGCGTAGATGCACAACGTTGTTTTAAAAGAGGCGCCATGTATTTCAAGTGGATGCCTAGAAAAGAGGCTTATTTATCATTTTTAAAGGCTAATGTTATGCCTCATAAGTTGGGACGTCTAGTTTGGACTTAATGTCAATTTTAAATTAAAAATCAAAAGTGAAATTTTGAAGGCAAAAAGTTGGATGCCCCTCTTGGGGTAATCTCATGTCATCTCATAAAGTGAAATGAGAGGGAAATATATTCAAATTCAAATGCAAGATGTCCTAATTCTTCCCTCAGTTTATAAATATGAGTTTGAGCTCTTATTTGCATATGGGTATTTTGGCAACTTAAGGAGACTCTACTGGAAATTCTCCAGGATTCGAAGACCACTGGTTGAGGACGAAAACCCTCTTCTCACATTGCTGGTTTCTGTGGTGAGAGACCCGCCCTTGCTGGTTGGTGTTTTGGCTTCAAAGTTTCAGTGTTTTATCTTGCTGTTGGAGCATTTTGGTGTGGATAGAATGAAGATTTTTTGTAGTTTTGTGATGTGGGTTTGGAGCTATGGTTTTGGTGTGTGGATTTCTTAATTTTGGTGAGAGCTTGCTGCTGTTTACTGCCTTTTCTAAAGTCTAATATGAATTTCTCGAGGTCACAAACTTCATTTTCTGAGCAACTGGAAAGGGCAAACCTAAATATAATTTTGTGGCGCTTTGGAAATTACATCTGGGTATTGTTTCTTTGGATTCTACTTGGCTAGGTGTCCATTTCAAGCTGGTGTTTGAAATTTATTGGAGAGCTGCTGATTTATTGGGGCTAGTCGCCTACCTTGGGATTAACACCACTTTCTGGGTATTGGGGCAGCAAGCATGTCATTCTGGTCTGTGCATTTCTATGGTGAAAATTACTGCTGATGTCAAATTTTCAGGTTTGAAAAATGATTGTTAAACTTAAGATTTCAGTTGTTGAGTTTCAATGTTTAATTGTTGATGTTTTGTAACCTTATTTCCTTAGCATGTTCATGAATATTTCAATGTATGCACTCAATGAAATAAATGGAAATCAAACATAAAACCCTTCTGCAACTTCTGTCTTATTTTAAAAACGATACACACAAAAACAAAAACAAAATCAGGGGCAGTCATTACATACAGTCAAAATTAATCAATTCGTACAATAGTCACATGGGGAAATCTTACGACTCATCCTTGAAGCTATAGAAAAATGAAAAATGAGTTATAGGCTTCCATGACAGGATATTTGACTTGGATACTTTTAATATTTGTTTAGAAAGAACAGAGGGAGGATGGGAATTAGAAAGGAAATCATGAGTGGATCTATTTAATGTGAGAGTTGCACACATGCTCCAACTGCCATACAATACTACTTGTCCATACGTGATTGAATTCAGCTGTTCTTAGTAATGGTTTGGAACATAAATATTAAGGTCTTTGCCAGCGGTGAAGTTATTCAAAAACAATATCACAGGAAAAAAGCAAAAATATTGTCCTTTGGTTTGCCGCCCTACTATTTTTTTTATTGGGGGGGGGAAAGGGAGTAGGGCAGGTGTAGCTGTTTGTTTTAGAAGGTTGTTGTATTTATTTGAATGACTACTTGATGTTGAAGTATTGAATAATCTCCAAAACCTTGTACAGGTTAGAATAGGCAATTTATTATTGTGTATATTTCAATCTGTTATTCTGCTGAGAAAAAATCTGTGTATATGCAACCTGGAAAAAGTAACATTTTATTGTTGAAGTAGCTGGCCATTGAATCTAAGTTTGTTTTTAAACTCTGAGTTTGGAAATTTTTATGTGGTGGTGGTTTTGTGAGCATTAATTTCAAGAAATTTTTGGGAAACAAGACATTGGCATTTGACCCCTTAAAACTGCAATTGTTTGTTAAAATGCTTTTGTTGTACAATTAGTGGTAGCGTATAAAAATAGAAAAAAAAAAAAATGGGGCAGAACCTTACACATTCACCTTTGGTGGCCATTTTGACATCTTCTTTTTGAAGCCTTGCTTTCTTGGATGTCTAAGAAAGTAGTGAATGATATTGTTCTCTTGAAATTTTCTTGGTTTTCTATTGTTTTCTTCAGCAATCTTTTCAAGTGCCTCTCTTATAGGATATTCTAAGGTTTTCTTTTCATCATCATCTTGTTTTAAAAACATAGGCTTTGATGGTTTTGGAATGGGATTCCCTATGGATTTATTGTTTTCAGATGTACTTCCTTCACCTTGATATGCTTTATTAACCTATAGATTCTGCAATTCATTTAGGGTGTTGGTCATTTGTGTTATTATCTTAGTCAGTGTATCCTGCCTTTGATTCATCTTGATAACATTTTCTTGGAGAAAAAAATCACTTTCTTCATCAGTTAATCTTCTTTCGTCCCTATCATTTTTTTGTGGCATTGGGAACTTGTGTTGTCAATTTTTTTTGCTCTCTTCTCTAATACCTAAGATCTCTTTCACTTAGAAGCATCAACAAGCAAATTTACCTTGTAGGCTAGCAAAATGAAAGCTCTAATACCACTGTAATATTCCAAAATTCATTATTTTGCAAATTTTCTTAAAATATAAAATCATACAACAATTCTGAAGCAAATTAATAATATTCAAAAAACCTTTTCAAATGACTTATGAACATATCATGAAATACCCACAAAGATTTATAAATTTCTCAACAAACTATGCATTGGAATTTGACAATTTTTGCATTAAATACTTGGAATTTTCTTCTGCAATAGAAAACTTATTTTCACATACAAAATATACTGCTACAACAGCAAATAGAACAGTAACAACAACAGGTAACAATACTAGAAACAATCACTCTTAAATCCACACAAAACTAAAAAAACCACATAACAATAACACTGAATTTGGCTCCAATTGAAAAATGAAGATTTGCAACACCAGAAGCTGATTCTTATTGAATAATAAACATCATTGATCTACAATAGCAAACTGTTGGCAACATGAGCATGATGGTGTATGGTGTTGTCATTGATGTGAACCCATTATAGAATTGATGGTGTATCAGTATGTATATAGTCCGAAAAAGACCAAATGTTTTTGGGAAATTGGCTAAGTCCTAGATTGAGATAGTGTATTTTGCATATAATAGAGGAACAATTTTGTGGTCCGCATTGTTTCACATTGCATTATCTTGTCATGTAGTTTTGAGGTAATAATGGTGCATATTGAAGGAGTCCATATTCGAATTTTCAGGGTTTCATGTCTTCCACAATAGAAGATATTAATGATAAAGTATCAGACTAAGTAGAGACAGTGTTACAAGTGCAGAGTTCATGTTGGAATGCTTCACATTTCACTGCGTATGATCATTGTGTTTTGTGGATTTCAGGAAGTAACTTGGAGATGTCAGATGTGTGTGCATTCCGAGTTTTAAGTGGTGTGGTGATCCACACGTCAAGTTTTAGATGAACAGTTGGTTCATTCAGTTGTTGCTTTACTAGTTTGGTTGTGCGGTGTCGACCTAAGGTTTTTGGGGTTGTGTGGGACTGAATTGCATATGGAGTAGATTCATGGGAGTAACTATAGGTCATGCCAACCTATTTTGGTGAAGAACACGCTTTGGTTATTTCCACAAGGCATGTATGTTGGATGTTGGAGTTTTGAGCCAATAGGTTTTGGGGTCACATGTTTCATCCATTTAGGCCGACCTAGTTGATGGTATGACTAATTGTGGAAGATATATATGTATATATATAGAGAAGGACAATTCATTTTTGAAATACATAGAGAAGAGCGTAATGTGATAGTGGTAATAATCTTGTGCATGCGAATGATGAAGTGTGTAAAGTCAGTCTTCTGAGTAGAACAAGGAATTGTGTCTTCAACATATAACAAATGCATTGTAAACAATTCAAACTCTAGTTAGTGAGCCATTTTTGTATGTTCATTTGCAATTCAGGAAGAAGTGATCTTCCTTGGGCAGTGAGCCCTCCTATTTCCTAGATAGTGAGTCCCTTAAACTGTGATCTATTGTAATCGGTTATGATATATAGTGAGTTAATCCTCACCGTGGTTTTTCCCTTTCAAGGGTTTTCCACGTAAATTTGGTGTTCATTTGTTGAGGGTTGTGATACATGCTTTGTTTATCTTTTCGATTTCTGCAAGTTTAATGAGATGTTTTGTAATGCACTTTTAAGTTAATGAATTTTAGGGAATACTGATTCAGTCCCCCTACACTCCCATCCCCCCAACTCTTAGTGTTCGGGGTGTTCAACACAAACCACCCTTGAAAATCAACATCAAATCTGAAGATGAATCTCTACAAAGTTTCCTGAAATCTTGCAACAAACACTCCAAAATGGTCAACTAGAACAACCTATAAAATCTTGCAAATCCTTGAAGCTCATATGGAATCTTTGAATAAGTTTACCTCTTGAAACCAATGGGTTTTTGTCCATTGATTCCTACCCTCAATGTGTTTTCGCCCAAGAAGGAAATTAAAGTGTAAAGCTTATATAGAAAATTATGATGCAAAAATGATCTAATGAAACCTAAAATTTTTGCAAACTCATTATTTATACAATTCTTTGCCAAATTTGGGCACCAAATTCTCAACGTCCCCCTAGACAGAAATTTAATATAATATTAATTGTTGCCTCCACCGCTATGAAAGTTGTTAGCCAAAAATAACTAACACCTTGTTTGGATCCAATTTAATTTAATTTTAATATTTAAATGTACCAAAAATGCTTTGTAATTGGCAAATTTCATTGGGGACAGAAATAAATATTAAAATTATTATTTCCCTATTTATTTTCCTTAGCCCGAGAAATATTGGAACGGGCTACTTAATCACTTGAATCAGTTTATTTTGAATAGGGACATGATAAGCTAAGCACTCAAGGGTGCTTGTAGATGTATTTGGTAATGCTCCTAGCATCTTCCACCATGGATTTCATTCAATCAAGTTTGCCTATGTCCTTTAATAGAAGATCAAGGCAATGGACAACATGAGGGCTCTTAAAATGTGCTGGGTAACTCTCCTGATGTAGTTTTTTTGTTACGTATGTTGCTGCATTATTTGTCACAACTTGGACCAGGTTTTCTATACCAACTTCTAATACAGCCTCCTCCAACTTTAGATTCAAATTCTTGACATCCTGACTTTGAGACATACGTAGACCTCAAGAACATCATCTAACCATTTAAAGCCACTAGAAAGTTGGTGAGTGTGCAGTTGCTTTCCTTTGTCCACTGTAGTTGATAATACGATACATCCATAGTAGTGCCAATATTTCCTTTGCTCATCCACAATTGTCTTTAAATTTGCCACTGCTTTGTGGAGGAAGTGGCAACAACTTGCTTAAGTCATGGACTAAGCTGGCTTGAACCCTTTTCCTGCAATGGTCAAGGCTGTGACCAAATTCTTCCAATATGGGCTTCTTGCCACATTGAACAAAAGGGTTAGTACCAAAAATTACACACTCCATACTTGCTTTGTCACGTTTCTTCTTGTTCCAACTGTACCTTAAAGCAAAGGTTGTGAATCTGGTTTGTTCTGTGGAACGAAAAATCCTTTTGTCTGCATGCACTTGGAGCTTGATGAAGTGGATGTGCTGTGATTTTGTGGACCATAAGAGGAGCTCACAATCTCTGTCCTTGTTTCTACCTTTGATTTCTATGTTATGTTTGGATTGATTGTTGCTGCAATGGTTGTCAATGTCCTCATCCTCTTCAAATTTCTTTGCTTTTTCAAAGTAGGGGCCATATTCATCTTCCATATAAACTTATGTTCAGTATTCGGAAATATTATGATGTTGAAGCCAACAATCTGTACAAGGTGGTATTCGAGAATTGATGCGTCCACTCATATTCAACCCACAATAGTTGCAAATGATTGATCTTGCAGTTAGTCTTGGTATGCTTTGCTTCGTAGTGGCATCCTTGTTGCCAAATTTTTGGCTTCCACTTCCCTGTGCTGATCCCATTTGATACAAAGTGCAGACACTGACATTGAAAAGTGGAAAAGACTGAAAGCCCTAGCATTAGAAATATATAAAAAAGGTTGCAGGACCCTGGTTTTGAAAAAAACAAAATTTTAAGTACAATAACCATAGCTAGTGTACAGTAATTTGAATGCATGTGAATCACAAATGAATGTGTAAAGGACACTATCTAAATGGTTCGAAAATTTTAGAAAGGTAAAACAAATTTCAAAAAACTTGGAAAACAATTAAGAAAAAGAATATACTTGAAAGGTCTTTGAAAATTGCTAAAATATCTCTTCTCAAATTGCCACAAGAGCTCAAAGGAGATAAGAGTGAGAAGTGAGGGTGAGCATGCCTTCAAAATAGAAAAACTGCACATTTTTGACACATTTCTGGTGCATCCAGCATTGCGGATGTAGTGGCGAGTTGTAGGCATGGCATTGCTGAGTACTCCCAGTGAGTTCGGGCCAGCAATTTTCTTTGACTTGTGCGTTACTTGCCCTGGCCTGCATCTCACAAGTGCTTGCTATATTTTTGAACTACAATGTTAACCATGGATTTATTTTCATGAAAATAAGTTCATGTTTGACTTTCATAATTTGGAAGAAGATAATGTTAAAAATAAGGCCAGATACATTAACAAAATGTTTACAGATCTGCTGAAATGGAGAGAAAACAAAAATTACATTAATAGTATTATATGAATTATACAAGAGGCTTGGCTTAGATGGGCTCCCATATGATGTTGTGAAGGTCCATATCATCAATTTGATACTGTATACAACTGTAACATCATAATGGTGTATTAAACTGCTGATCTTAAGAGCAAGATTACAATCGTATCCTAATATTAATTTATATCACCTATATTATATCACCTTGGCTACTGCTGATTTGTAAAGCTCGCTTCCCTAATAGTTTCCCTCTAGCAAGAAGTCAATAACTGACAATGATTGATATTTGTTTTCAATCTTGCTATCTGAAATAAGCTCGAAGTTTGTATACTCTGAAATATGCTAACCAATTTTTTTCGATGAATTTAACACACATAACCAGCAATAGTTAATTGGATTAGTGTTAGCATCAAACTGAAAACTGAACTTGAAACGGAAACTACTCAACGTCAAGAATGTGCACTCAAGATCCCACTGAGGGCGAGGTGCTAACATATGACGGAGTGTTGAATTTTAAATTTTAAAAACTGATAGGCGGATAACCAGCCATGAAGAACATTAACTGATAGGCGGATAACCAGCCATGAAGAACATTTCCACACTACCACCAAACAGTGGGGGGAAAAGATTACATTTAAAAACAATTCATCCGCAGCGGCGGGCATCCACAGCACTGTGGGGATTCTCCACTATGAAAGTGGGTATATGAATGTTACAAATAGATTATCCACACTGGCGGTAAACCATCCAGGGGTAATTTAATGAGAATTTAATCAAGTAGTTGCAGCAATAATAATGGGTTAGATTAGTACTACTAATCAGAACCTTACAATTCAAAATGACTGCAAAAACATGAATTACAATGATAGAGAAATGAGATAAGGAGATAAGAATGAATTCCAACAATATTCTTTGCTTTCCAATGACTGAAATATGATTAAAACTGGAAACTTATAAATCTGATGTAAAATCCTGAGTTCTGGAAATTCATATCAGCAAACTGGAAATCAGAAAAATACTCATAACTCACTCAAAATACCTCCGTTTTGTGTGAAACAAAAACCAATGAGCTGCTGGAAGATAGGCGCCCAACATTAGATGAAGAAACAGCAACAAAAACTTGTAATTTAATTCTTACACGAATCCCAATGCAGCAAGAATGGTACGACCTTCATGAGGGGCGATTTTGACAAGTAAAAATCAACAACTCAAAATTAAAATCTGAAACTCTCCAAAGATGGTCGCCTTGGGTGTAGGAATGGATTGGAAAAGTACCCACAAGCAAATTAAATTCACACAAAAAGCTGTATGCAAAAACCACTTTCAGCTGTGACTGCATCAGCAACTTCAAAACTGGAAATATCATTAGAAACTTCAACTGTTGAGCTCAATCTGCTAGTCTGGATGAGAAGCAGCAATGAAAACCAACTAGGTGTTGTATTTCAAACACGAAATTGGATTGAAACTAGGAGGCAAGCATCCCTCGAAGTAAAAACCAAGTTGTCATTTCGACAGCATAACATTAACATAAATTCATGGATAATCAGCTCTTCAAACAGCAGCAATATATAAGCTTTTGTTGGCAAATGAAGCAACAAGAACTCTTCAAATTCCAAGAAGTTGAACCACTTCAACTTCCAAAAATGACGCCACCTTTTTGCCTTTTACTTTTTGAAATAATAAAATATCATTCAACTTCCCCTTTAGGCATCCATTTCATATTGCAACAATAAAGCATTTATTAAATAATTAAATGCTCACTTGACCCTTTATGTCCCCTTCTTTAAAACAACTTGAAGTCATCAAGCCTAGGCATGGGGTACAACTTCAAGACATGAAAATTGACTAAGTCTGAAACTCAGTCCAAGGAGAAAACCAAACCCAAAGCCAAACTGAGACTGATGGATAACAAGATGACTTAAGTTGAACTGCTGATGATGCCATTGCCAAAATTAGACTTACTAGAAATAGCCACTGCCAAAAATAGTAAGTTTACCTCAAAACCAACAGAAAGCAGAACTGAGTTGGAAGCAAGACTTAATGAAAGCTGACAACTGAACCACTGCCAAAATTAGTATTTACTAAAAATAGTAAATACCTAGAAATGCCACAAACCTTCAAGCAAGGAAACCCTAATTTCACTTTTGATCAATCTACAGATTTCCGGAAATAGGCTATCAGTCAAAGAAGAGCGTATGGCCAAAATGGGGACATTACAATCCGCCCTTCCCAAAATTGCTTGTCTTCAAGCAATGCCACAACACTCCAAACTGATCCCACCAAACATATAGGATCCCGGGGTCCCATGTCCATCTCTGAAAAACCGCACCATGCTGATGCTGCTCTACTCTGATCATACAAATGAAATCATTGCACCATAACTACACTAACCATCCCTGCAACCTCAAAGTGATAACATGCCTGAAATTCAAGTCGAACAACATGGAAGGAATTGAATCAAAATCTAGCAATGTCTCATGCTCAATAAACTCTGAGGAATTACCATCTGTAATGTCAATGTCAATCACCATTCTGAGAACAATGAAGAATAATTTAAGCAACTCAAAAATATTCTCATCAACATAACTCCTCAAAGTAACAAACCGAGTCACAATAGCAAGTGTGTGTCCATCATAGCTAATTGCAAAGGAAAAAACAACTCTTTGCAAAGTCATAGCAGCTGCATCCTCAAAACTCCACAAGGATGTATAATACCCCCTTTGAATAATGCTGACATATTCAAGAAAATTTCTAAAAATTTCCACCAATCTCTCCCCCATAGTCTCAAAAAATTGAACCAAATCAAGCAAAGGTTCGCTGCCCCAAATACTAGTGCAAGAGATTGTACAAAGAAAGCCACTAGAACATAACTTGAACACCATCCAATACTGATCTGAATCACTATGAAACATTATTACCCACTTTTGAAGCCAAAAATCATCACTAAAAAGAGGTTGTGAAGAGGAAAAATGAATGTACCAGCTGCCTATGAAAACTGAAATGAACCACTCAAAGTCTGATTTTAGGAAAATCAGCATGCAAGGGGTTGTAGGATTGCTGCAAAACTGGAAATTAGCATCTATAATATCACAACAACTCATGCCCAAGGCTGGACACATCCTCTCAAGGAACTCCAACCCAAAATAAAAACATCCTTTGTTCAATATATCTTCCCAATCCATCGGTCGATGTGCAAAAAGAACCATCGAATGGTTAATAAGGATGGGGACAGCATCAAAGAATCTGAAAATTGAACCCGTATCTCTCCAATGATTCCTCTTTCCACTTGTAACAATCTCCATCAAGCCATGTTGAGGATCCCAAGTATGGATACCCAATTGGAAATGTTCCCCAATGCACCAAAAAGAGAACACCACAGTTCTCCAAGTGTTAATCAAAGCAATTTGCAGACTCAAGAAGTTAGTGTCTTCTTTGATAAACCCATGTAGCCCATCCATGAAAACATCAACATCAATGGAGCACAGAACAAATGTTGTCCATAATTCTCATTTCCCCAAAGGACTAGGGTGAGCCAAAACATCACTCAACCCAAGAGATAGATTGTTAAGAAGGTAAATTGCCTGTTTAGGTTCAACTTTCTCCCAAACTTCATGAGTAATAAGTCTGGAATCTTCACTCTTTGCTGCTGCAATGGAGTGACCAGCAACTACCAAGACTTGTTTTATTGACACCTTTAAGCCAATGTTGAAGAAATCTCCTTGAGTCCACACTTTCCATGTGAATACTTCATCCTTGATCCCACTTATGCTTTCATTATCAAAATGCCCTTGATGATTACTACTCACAAAACATGGCACACTTTCATAGAAAATATCTATCACCTTATGATTATCCAAATCATGTGAAGATAATGGACTGTTGTTCTCAAAAATATTATCTTCATCCCTTTCGTTGGTGTCTTCATAGAATTCAAACTCATCTTTTTCAACTTGTGGATGCTCACCATTAGTTGCCGACCCACAAAGTGTAGCATGCTGAATACTACATTCATTATCCGTTAAAACATCTATCGCATAGCTGCAAACCATTCCTTCTTGTGGCAAAGTCTCTTCCCAACTCAAGAGTTCACACTCTTGATGTACTTTCCAATCACCATCAACATATGGGATCATCTTGGCATTACGCAATGTTTCATCATTATGGAGTTCATTTATTCCTTCAACTATTTGTTTGATCTCCATAATCCTTGTATTAACTTCTTGTTCCTTAAGGGTAGCTGCAATAGATGAATGATTTTCTGCTTTGTATAAAGAATGATGAGCTAAGGTAAAATCAAGGCAAAGCCTATCCATCTCTTCCTCCTTCTCTTGGTAGGCATCATAGGTCTCCTCTGCAAACTTAATAGCATTATCCCTATCTGAGAGCAAATGCAAATAATCTGACTTTATGGATTCCAATGCCTCTTTGATAGATTGCATCTTGGAAAGAGAGTCTCCATCTTTAACTCCATTTAGTTTCTCTTCAAATTGAAACTTCCAGCAAAGTTCCTCAATGAAGTGATATGTGCTATCAAATCTTGATAACACTTTAACAATCTTCTCTTCTGAAACCAATAAATTATCCTTCAAAACTTGCAGCTCTTTAGGCCCTTGATCCCAATCAACAAAGAAGCTATGCTCATCAAACATCAATTTTTCTGATTTGTTTTCCTTGACATGATTTTCAAAATCAGCCTCCTTTCTAATCTTATCACTGCATAACTCCTGAATCGAAGGCTTGTCAACAACTTCTTCAAACAAATTAGTACCTCTATCTTGACCTTTCAAGTTCTCATACTCTTCTTGTGCGTAATTTTGAAAGGCATCCAAATCATTTGCTGATTTTAAAACATTCTTCTCTTCAACATAAGAAATCACGTTCTCATTAGCCATTGCTGCAACTTCTCCTCCAAAGATCACTTCATTACTTTTATTGCAAACTGATTTTTGAACTTCATCAGGATCAAAGGGGAATTTATCCCACTCCGGTTCTTTATCATACCTTGGTGACATCGCACCCGGATCCCAAATGTGAAAGGTTTGATTGCAATGATCAATAGGAAAGAGATCATCATGCTCCTCTTGAACTATTGACTCTTTGAATGAGTCACTCTTCAATCCTCTTGAACTGAAATCTTCATCTATAACTTTCTCCACAAATGGAGTTTGATAATCAAACCCATTATTACCCAAGTCACTAGCATTGTATTGGATTAAAGAATCATCAAAGCTGGTTGCTTTGAATATTTTATCATTCTTTTTTTCAATGGAATTATCATGAGTAGATGTGTTGCTGATTTTATCATTCGTATCCACATACATACCAAAGAAATCTTCTTGGTCACTTGTCATAGATTCTTCATATGTACTCAAAATTGATGTTGCCTCCTTGGACTCACCCTTAGCATGTGTGGACAACTGCATATCAATAGGTACTTCTTGAGAAACAACCTTACAATCATTGAGAAACAACATTTTATTTCTGACTTCTGCATTAATGACTACCTCATTTTTCTGCTCTATCTTCCTCAAGTGTGGCTTCAATTTTCTATCACACTGAATGAACAAATCTCTGATCAACATACCAGCAGTAGAGGAATTATTTCCTTCTTGTTCATGAATGTTTAATAGATAAGTTAAGACGGATTTTGGAATGTCATCCATCTCATTGATAGTTAAAATTAAAATGTTTCTCATTGCTGCAACTACATCCTCTTCTTGTTCACTCCAAGTTGAAATGAAGAGGTAATGGATCAAATAATATATTTGATCTTGCATACCCAATTCAACCAGCAAAATACTTGTTTTGAGTTCAGAAAAGATCTTCAATATAGTAGCTCTTCTGGAGTACTGATTGCTATCAATTTCATCAAGGTCTTGAAAACTTTCCACTATCATATTTAATATGGTCTTCATAGTTTCGACATCATAGGGCAATTGGGGAATTACAATTCTTATTATCTCCATGAAATAGGAAGAAATCAATAGCTTGGTTTCTTCATCAGGATGCCCCAACCAATAGGGCTGATTCAAAAAATTCACTGTAGGAGCTAGTGCCAACTCCATTTTCTTGAAGGTGATTGCTTCACTTGTCTCAAACATTGTTCTAACAAATGAAGAATGTTTTGTTCATCTTCTCTTGACTGAAATTCTTTACCAAGTCTCTTTCCAGCCATAAAGAGAGTCTCTGCCAACTTCATCTCTTCTTCATTAGCCATGCCTAACTGCCAACTTCTGGATATCACAAGGAGCTGAACTAAAATCTGCTCTGACTATCGGTGTAGTACCGGAGATCTCTGTCACTCATCTGATACACAACTGCAAATTTGCCACAGGATGGCAGGGTCTTCTGCTCTGATACCACTGAAATATGCTAACCAATTTTTCGATGAATTTAACACACATAACCAGCAATAGTTAACTGGATTAGTGTTAGCATCAAACTGAAAACTGAACTTGAAATGAAAACTACTCAACGTCAAGAATGTGCACTCAAGATCCCACTGAGGGCGAGGTGCTAACATATGACAGAGTGTTGAATTTTAAATTTTAAAAACTGATAGGCGGATAACCAGCCATGAAGAACATTAACTGATAGGCGGATAACCAGCCATGAAGAACATTTCCACACTACCACCAAACAGTGGGGGGAAAAGATTACATTTAAAAACAATTCATCCACTGCGGCGGGCATCCACAGCACTGTGGGGATTCTCCACTATGAAAGTGGGTATATGAATGTTACAAACAGATTATCCACACTGGCGGTAAACCATCCAGGGGTAATTTAATGAGAATTTAATCAAGTAGTTGCAGCAATAATAATGGGTTAGATTAGTACTACTAATCAGAACCTTACAATTCAAAATGACTGCAAAAACATGAATTACAATGATAGAGAAATGAGATAAGGAGATAAGAATGAATTCCAACAATATTCTTTGCTTTCCAATGACTGAAATATGATTAAAACTGGAAACTTATAAATCTGATGTAAAATCCCGAGTTCTGGAAATTCATATCAGCAAACTGGAAATCAGAAAAATACTCATAACTCACTCAAAATACCTCCGTTTTGTGTGAAACAAAAACCAATGAGCTGCTGGAAGATAGGCACCCAACATTAGATGAAGAAACAGCAACAAAAACTTGTAATTTAATTCTTACACGAATCCCAATGCAGCAAGAATGGTACGCCTTCATGAGGGGCGATTTTGACAAGTAAAAATCAACAACTCAAAATTAAAATCTGAAACTCTCCAAAGATGGTCACCTTGGGTGTAGGAATGGATTGGAAAAGTACCCACAAGCAAATTAAATTCACACAAAAAGCTGTATGCAAAAACCACTTTCAGCTGTGACTGCATCAGCAACTTCAAAACTGGAAATATCATTAGAAACTTCAACTGTTGAGCTCAATCTGCTAGTCTGGATGAGAAGCAGCAATGAAAACCAACTAGGTGTTGTATTTCAAACACGAAATTGGATTGAAACTAGGAGGCAAGCATCCCTCGAAGTAAAAACCAAGTTGTCATTTCGACAGCATAACATTAACATAAATTCATGGATAATCAGCTCTTCAAACAGCAGCAATATATAAGCTTTTGTTGGCAAATGAAGCAACAAGAACTCTTCAAATTCCAAGAAGTTGAACCACTTCAACTTCCAAAAATGACGCCACCTTTTTGCCTTTTACTTTTTGAAATAATAAAATATCATTCAACTTCCCCTTTAGGCATCCATTTCATATTGCAACAATAAAGCATTTATTAAATAATTAAATGCTCACTTGACCCCTTTATGTCCCCTTCTTTAAAACAACTTGAAGTCATCAAGCCTAGGCATGGGGTACAACTTCAAGACATGAAAATTGACTAAGTCTGAAACTCAGTCCAAGGAGAAAACCAAACCCAAAGCCAAACTGAGATTGATGGATAACAAGATGACTTAAGTTGAACTGCTGATGATGCCACTGCCAAAATTAGACTTACTAGAAATAGCCACTGCCAAAAATAGTAAGTTTACCTCAAAACCAATAGAAAGCAGAACTGAGTTGGAAGCAAGACTTAATGAAAGTTGACAACTGAACCACTGCCAAAATTAGTATTTACTAAAAATAGTAAATACCTAGAAATGCCACAAACCTCCAAGCAAGGAAACCCTAATTTCACTTTTGATCAACCTACGGATTTCCGGAAATAGGCTATCAGTCAAAGAAGAGCGTATGGCCAAAATGGGGACATTACATACTCTGTGGCCCCCAAAGAAGAACATGTCATTAAAACTTGTCAAGGAATCACACAATCTAATCCTGATTAAAACTTGATTGTCACAATCTATTTCTGATTGTTTATTCTGAACTCAAATTTCTTGTTAACTATGTATACCTTTCATCTTTGCAAGCGCTTTAGACACACCTGAATTTGATAGATAATAAGTGATTCATGTTGTACTTAATAGCTGTTGAAGTAAGGCTCACATATTGACTGTAATATGCAGACTCTTCAAATTGGAAAACTACTTTGATGGGTTGAAAGTCTGAAAAAGTTAATACCATCATTATCATAGCCCTTTGTTTAGATACTTACAAAATCTTTTTTGTTTTGATATATATATATATATATATATATATATATATATATATATATATATATATATATATATATATATATATATAACTTTATTCTTAGTAAGGATGATTCATGGCACTTCAGTGAGTCTGAAAAACATTATCATAGCCCTTTGCTTAGATACTTACAAAATCTTTTTTGTTTTGATAAGGTAATATATATATATATATATATATATATATATATATATATATATATATATATATACTTTATTCTTAGTAAGGATGATTCATGGCACTTCAGTGAGAGTTCCTGCCAGCCATAACAAAGGATAACGTTTAAACACATAAGAATGTTGATTATGGCCAAAAAGGTAGTAGCTGAATAGTTTTCTGAGCTGTAGTTACAAAACAGAATTTAGGGCTTTGATATAAAAACCAAGTAGATTTAGACACTATGGGAGCCCTTAAATTGATATGATGTTCCTGCTGATGGTGCAATGACACTTCCTACAGTGAGGCTGTGGTGTTGTATAGCTTTCATTGTTCGAGGCCCATCGTATTGCTCCTTTATTTCAATCCCTTGGTTGTGCATTCCATGTTTTTAACAGGCTGGTAATCTTGTAGACGTTGATTTTTTTGAGATTTGGACCATTTTTGGTGTGGGTGTAATGTCCCCTTCTCAAATGTGATCTTTCCAGTTGACCGTTGGCCTATTCCGGAGACCCGTAGGCTACTTGGATGGTGAAATTAGGGTTTCCTGTTTTGAGGAGGTTGTTGCTTGAAGTTTGGAAATTGGATGGCGGATTTTTTCTGGGTTTTCAGAGAGCTTCGCAGTGGTATAGTCAGTTTGGTGTTTCGAGCAACTTCATGAATTTACTATTTTTAGTAAATTCTATTTCTGGTAGAGGTCTGGTTGGCTACAGTGTGCTTGGCTCTCTTCTTCTGCCAGTACAGTCGGTGTTGGGACTTTTGGCCCTTTGCTGCAATTTTTATGGAGAGATAAGTATTTTTCATATTATAATATTATATTTTAATATTATAATGCCCCCTTGCCTAGCATTATAACTTTATGTTGTTTTTAAAAAGGGGACTTTATGGGTAAACTCTTCATTGAGAGATAAATTATATTTTGATGGCCAAATTATGGGTTAAGTGAAAAAGGATGCCTACTTGAGGAAAGGTTAATTTTTATAAAAAGGTGAAATATTTTATTAAGGGAAAAAGGATGCCACCTTTTGGAGGGAAAAAGTGTTGAATTCAAATGGAAGTTTGGGCGCCCTTCTTGAAGTTTCTAGAAGGCTCTCCTCATATCTATATATTTAGGCATCAACTCTTCATTGGGGATCTTTTGTCTACCTTATTGTTATGCTGCTGGATTGACTTCGGGCACTCGCTTCGAAGAAAGCACACCTCCTAGCAATGGCTCATCTTCTCTCTTGAAAGATAGCAACTAGTTGAGAGATAGTTGTAATAGGTTTGTTTTTGCATCTTCAGTTTAGTATTTGCATTTTGGAGTTCTAGTTTGCATTTTCTGTTCATTTCTGGATGTTGCTGAACATCATAGAAGAATGTAAGATTTGCTCATAATTCTTGAAATAAAATTAATATTGTTTTGGGCATTGAAATAATCCTTTTTCCTATGCTAGGCGTCCTATTTAGCAAAGTTTCAGATTTTATAATGCTCATTTGGATTTTTAAAAGCAAATCGCCCTTTTAAGAGGGCCGTACCATTCTGGGTATTGCTTTGGGGTTTTTGCAAAATAAAGAGTTCATTTGGTGAGGTTTAAGCATTCATTTTGGGGCGCCATCATCCCTAGAGCAATCTGCACTTGGTTTCATGTCATTAGGATGAGTTTTGAGCAAGGTATGAGCATTTTAGTAAGTTGCTGTGTTGCTGGTTTGTGCTTTTTCTGTCAAAATTAGTCATATCAGACTTGAGAAACACTCAGTAGTTGAGTGAGAAGTTAATATTCGAAGGGCTTGAGATTATTGGAGAGATAACTATAATTATTGCAACATTGAAAGCTTCTAATCTTGTGATTCTGGTAGGTTCTCTAATTCATTGTAAGCTGAACAGTAGTACTGTCAGCACTTCTCATTTCTTCTCTTTGAATTTCTTGTACTTCCCACTGAATAAGTGGAAGAGGGTGGCTTGCTGCCTATTTACCTTCAATTAGTAGCTTTAGGGACCCTCTGACCATATGCTCGCCATCACTCGGTCCCATTCTTGGTTAGGGTTACTTCAGTTCATTATGCATTGATCCTCTGACCATATGCTCGTCTGCCCAGACGCATTCTTGGTTAGAGTTCCTTCCAGTTTGCATCTACATTAGATCCTCTGACCAATGGTCACACCTTGCCCACATCGAGATCCTGGTGTACATTTTGGTTAGGGTTGCTTTCCACATCGTTTTGGTTTAGAGTTAACTTTAACAGGTGCGTGTTGATTGTAATTTGTAATCGAAAAACAATTTTTTTTTTAGCTCGGTTCATTACAGTGGATCAATGTTGAACGAGCTTAGTGGTTGTAGCACTCTCTCTTCTCATTCTTTCAGTGTTGAAAATACACTGAATATTGTCGGTTCAGTTGAGAACACTTTGGTAACAAGGGTGGAGTATGGCCAGGTCTTCCTCTTGCTTGATTTCTGTGTAGTTGTCCTTGATGGTTTGCAGGTTATTCAGCAGTAAATTGAAGATTTCATGAGCATGCCTTCTGGCTGGGCAGTATGGAATTAAATGGCTTTTAAAAGGCCCTTGGAAGTGTCATTTATATTTGTCGGTGCAAACTGATTTTTCTTTCTCTGGACTCTTGCTAGCTTTTGAGATGTGTTTCATTGTCCTCAAAAGGGTTGAGATTGAATTTTAAGATGGGTGGGGGAGTAGCATTGGGCTTCGAATTTTCAAGTCTATCTCTTAGCATATAATGGCCACCTAGCTTGAGTGGAGCTGGGTAGTGCAGGGTGCTTCTATTATCCAGAGACAAGGAAGTGGGAATGCTAGGTCTTATATTGAGAGGAGAAAAGAGTGAAAGCTCTAGCCAATCTAAGGCCCATTGAACTAGAACTACCACACTCTGTAAACTTTGCCTGCTCCTATATGTTTTAAAATAAGCAAATACTAGTAAAAATAAAAAATTACAATAATGTAACTATGGTTACCATTACTTTATAAAAAAATAGGAAAAAAAACAATAGTGTAACCCCAGATTACCATTTCTTGTAAAAAGAAGTGAATACAAATAATAAATTGTTTTTTAAAAAGAAAAAAGTGGAACTTGGAAATAAATTTAAAAGAAACTTACAAAACCTATAACAACTTACCTTGAATGGTGATTCTCCTTAATGAAAGTGCTTTGATCTCTGTAGCACCTAATTAACACACGTTGAGGTGTACGATTAGTGCCTCCGTGATGCTTGAACACTTAGATAACTAATAACCTTGACCAACGAGTAGAAAATGAGTTTTGGGTGAGTGAGGAATGAAAGGTAGAAATATGTTTATATTTTGTGTTTTGTGTCTTGTTAGTTACTTAAAAGTCACTTTTAAAGAGCTAGGCTTAATTAGGTTTTGTATTTTATTTTATTTTGTTTTTTAATAAAAAAATGATTTTCTTTTTAAGTCCCTTTTTTTGAAAGTTCAGGGTCCTCCGAGTCAACCATTTGGTGAAAGAACATCTCCAGGCTGGGGGACATACATTGTCCAACACAGGCCAGATTTAGACTAGTCTAGGTACAACATGGTTTCCAAGAGGATCAAATAGCATAGTCTGATACATAGGAACTTGTAGGAGTAATGGTGTTTTGCTGGATATCAGTGACAAGATATTTTTATTTTGCACTAAGGATGCAGTTTCTAATGCAGACCTAATATAATTTTAGTATTGACAGATTTGTGTAGTAGCTGTCACAAATTACAAGGTCTGTCATACCAATCTCTATGGGTTAATGTGACAGAGAAATGTTTAGTTACCTCAACTGGAATATCTGTCCCTAGTGACCAAGTTGGCAGCAACAGTTGTTTTGATAGGAGGAACAGGAATACAACTTGTGGTGGTGGCTACAAAAGAAAAGCAGATACAAGATATTGTTTACTACTTTTAAGAGCATATTTAGAATTGTTAGAAGCAACAATCTTACTAGTCTTGGTAAGCAACAATCTTACTAGTCTTGGCAACTTGGCAGAGGAGGAATGTTTCTCCTTTTCAATCTCCATCTAGGATGATGGTAAAAACACATTCCTTATCAGGTTTGTGGGTTTCCTTAGAATTAGTAGTCATCACCTTAGACCTTTTTCTCTTCCTTTGATAAATTTTTAGATGATGAGTGATTAGTCCATAGGTAAGGAATGCTTGCCTTCACAGATTTTTTTCACTAACTAAAGTCTTCTCCTTATGCTGACAATTTGCTTGATTTTGGAATTTCAAAAATTGTGATGTCAAATCTGATTTCTCTTTTGAATTCGCTACAGCACATGCATAGTACCACTATGGATTGTTTACCAAGAGTATTTGAAGGATCGGTTGCTGTGATAGTGTTGGCATGGGTAAGTGCACAAAGTTGAGTCCACGAAACGTGGAAGTTTTTGCCTTAGGCAAAAAAATGAATTCGGCTTCTAAAAAACGGGATCCCGCTTTTTAATAAACGAGATCCCGTTTTTAAAAAGGATCCCATTTTAAAACGGATAATCCCGTTTAAAAAAGATCCCGCGATTTGAAATTTCATTTTTTGAAAATTTTCAAAACGGGATCCCGTTTTGAAAAATTTCCAAAAAGGAAACTTTATTTTTGAAAATTTCCATTTTGAAAGTTTTCAAAACGGGATCCCGTTTTCCACTTTTTTGGAAATTTTTTTTGAAGAATTTCAAAAAATGGAACATAAAAATATGATGAGGATGGAAAAAGATCCCATTTTTAATAAACGGGATCCCGTTTTTTAAATTATGAATTTTTGAGCGGGTTTTTTGGCTTGTTTTTTGGTTTGGGAAATGGCTTGGGGACCCGAACCTAAGCTTTGGACCTAGTTTGACCTGCAACTTGAAGGTCCTGTTAATGTCACAGGAAAATAATGACTTTGGACATATGTTTGAAGACCTATTTTATAATTTTTTACTAAATTGAAACCCATTATAGATGAGACAGGTGATTCCAAATATGTAATTTTTTTAATAATTTGATTATTTTTTTCTATTTTTCAATTAATTTCTAATGAAACTAGTCCATAAACTTGAATTATCGTGTTTTTTAGTATTTTAATAACTTTTGATCAACATAACATTTGATGAAACAAACGAGAGCAAACTTCATAATTTTTTTTAAAAAAAAAAATGATAAGTTTAGGTCATTTATGCGTCGTACGACGATTTTTTCAAAATGACAAATATGCCTAATAAATATTTAATAAAAAATAAAATTATTCAATAAAAAATTATAAAAAAATATTAAAAGCAAGCTTTAGTGAGTCACAAACTTTTCCCAAAAGGATTTAGAAAAATATGATAATTTAGGTCAAAATATGGATGTCGACACGTGCATGGTATGGTATAAAAAGTGACTTTTAAACAGTTGGTTTTTAGAAATGCCTATTGAAACTCAATTTTTACAATCTGGGTATTGAAATAAATTACATATTTGGAAACTAGACTCCGAGTACTACATTTTATGATTAGTGACTTTTTTGAAGATTCCATCTCTAAGTGCTTCAAATTTTAAGGTCAAAGTGTCAAATTCTAAAAATCAGGGAAAACACTTCCACTTTTTGGCCAAAAAGTGGACTCAACTTCTTGCACACACCCGCATGTTCGGTAATTTGAGCCAGGCCCTGTGACTTTGTTGAATGCATTAAATTGTTTTGTTGCCTAGCATCCATTATAGTTGTTGGGTGGATGATTTGGTAGTTTGCAGGCCATTGTAGAAGTGGCTGGATTGTTTCATGTGCCATAGAGGATTGCAATACTTTGACTTTGTTGAATGCATTAAACTGTTTTGTTGCCTAGTGTCCATGTTAGCTTTTGGGTGGATGATTTGGTAGTTTGCAGGCCATTGTAGAAGTGGCTTGATTGTTTTATGTGCTACATACAATTGCAATAGTGATGTGATGTTCCCCATTCAATTCTAGTGGCATGGTAAATAGGGATGCAATATTGTTGTACCCAAACCAAAATTTTTGCTTCACTAAGGCATTTTGCTTAATTGAGTCTTAATCTTGTTAAAGTAATGTCAGAAGGTCATTTTTGGGCTTTTTAAATATGGAGTTTGTGTCAGTTTCATGTTAGTCTATTTTTGAAGAAATTCAAGAAAAGTGAAAATTTGAAGGAAAATCATGAAAATTCTCTCTAGAGAGGGGAGCACATTTTCAAAAGGGCGCCCTATCTTTTAGGGGCTCAGATCCTGTTTTTAGGGTTTGTCACCTCCAGCAGGCATTTGTCCAGCATCACGTCAGCTTCGCAATGGGCTATCAAGCTTGTCAAACAGACCTATTTCATGCAAGTTATGGAAGATATAGCACAAAACGAGAGGAAAGTCAAAATTGGTTAACACTTGAGAAAAAGATCAGCTTTTGAAAAAGGCGCCCATCTTTTTGAGGTGTGAAATGAAGGTTTTTGACTAAATTCCACCTAAGATGTTTATCTCACATTTGTTCAAGCTTCGCGGCGCATCCGTCAGTGGGTGAATCTGAGTTGCAGAAGTGCCTGAACCAGAGGTCAAACATGGGGTCAAATCTTAGTCAAAATATCAAGGAATGAGCAAAAGAGCACTTTTTCAGAAAGGCGCTTGAGGTTTTCAAGCCTTTAATGCCTTCTTTTTGATGATCTCAGATATTCAATTTGTCCGTGTTACATTTAGCTTTCCGTTGCTTGTCTCCGTTAGATCAAAAGATGACTCAGCGGCCTGCAGTTAGAGTTTTAATGTTATTTTGGTCAGTTCCAGAAATGGCTGTCTGGGGAAAAAGAGCAACTTTTCAAAAAGGCGCCCTTAATTTTCACCCCTCAGATGATGTTTTTTGGAGAAATGTGCCTTTGCAGGTGTGATGTTGAATGAGGTCAGCTCCGCAGTGAACTTGTGATCCAGTCCTGAAAATTGGTGAATCATAAGTTATGAAGGATTTGTTTTAACCTTCGTACGAAATGAAGATGAGAAAATTTGACTAAGTCTGAGAAAAAGAGCAGCTTTTGAAAAAGGCGCTTGGATTTTTGAGTCTTCAGATCTTAGTTTTATGATGTTCAATGTCAAGGTACCTTTTGATCAGTTTTTGTCCTGCTTTGCGATGCACCTATCAGCCAGCCAATTGGTGGAGTTAGTCAGCCAATGTTAGGGGATGAACAGGGGTCCCGAAAGACGTTCAAATCCAAATTTTTATCAAAATTGGCTAAGTCTAGAAAATGCTTAGAGAGGTCAAAGTTGAGTTTTCGAAAGAGGTTGACTGGTGTGCCCTAACTTGAGTTCTGACTTCAGTTAGACTGTACGCTTTCTGGGTTATCATCTCCAGTTCATATATTGGCATGTTGAGTGATCTTTCAGTTTGCATGTCGAGTTAACTAGTTTGCATGACCAGTTAACAACTTTGCATGTTGAGTTAACTTGTTTGCATGTTCACTTAACTGAGGTTTATGCTTGAAAATCAACTTGAGTTTGAGCGCAATTGGTTGAAATTATGAAGACTTTGTGAAGTTGGCGCTTCACTTTTTGTCAACTGGAGTTTTGAAAAGGGACGCCATATTTTAAATTAAAGCATGAATTTTGAGTATGGCGAATTTACTTTTGATTGTCAAATGAAGTCTTAAAAGGGACGCTTTAGCATGGTGCTTTAACTTCAGTCTTAAAAGGGACGCTTCAGTTTGATTAAAGACTTAAAGCATGAATCTTGACTTGTGGGAAAGGGCAAACTTAATGTGGAATTGTCAACTAAAGTAAAATTCGCATGGTGCTTTAAATAAATTTGCAACTGAAGTCTTGGTAAGGCGACTAAAGCATGATGCCTTATTTAGCTCATTTTAGTTTCAGTTAACTAAAATTGGGGTCCAATCATAAGCCAAGCACATTTTTCAAGGTTTCATGCATTGCTACGAATTTTGGTGAAGAAACTCTATTTATTAAAGCATTGGCGTCCATTATTTCTTCATCACAAGCTTAGAAATATACATTCTTCTTGAGCGAGCAACAATTTAAAGGTGCTATAGGTGTCAAAATTCAACGTTCTTCATAGCAACGGATTCAGATTGATCAGAGGAAGAAGATTTCAGACTTTGTTTTCAGTTTGCATGCAGGTTTCATCAAATTCCAAAACAGAGATAGGCGAATTCTACAAAAGCATAGCAAATAAAACCTTCTTTCTTCTGTCTTATTTCTTCTATTTCTCATCTTAGGTACTTTCTTCGCATGTCAAAGAAATTCAGCATATTTTCAAAGTTTGATCATCTGGGTTCGCATTCTTCAATATTTGCAGCAAAACCCATGTCTTAGATTTTTTCGAGAAAATTGCCCCGTAGTCTTCATTTTGAAGCTCTGTGCTTTTTTTCTGAGAATTTCTTTGCATGTGGGCCTAAAACACACCTTTTCGAGAAACAAACTATTTGGGTTGTCTTAGAATTTGATTCTACACAAAACCCACGTTTTAGAAACAATTCAAAAATTTCTCCTGCCTTAGGCTATTTTTAGCCTTGTCCAGAGGTTTTCAGTTTTTCCAGAAAGTTGTTCAAGTATATTCGACTTTACAGTCAAAAGTCTTCATTTTCAAAATGCAGTTCAATCTCATTGATTATAAGACCAAATCGGCTCTGATGCTTAATTTTGTCAAAACTTAAGATATAGACTTAAATCATGTTTATCTAGTGGTTAATTTGAGCAGTCTGGAGGGTGTTAGCAGCAATTCATTGAGGAATCTTGAGCGTTCCAGATTGTTGGCAGCGGCATCTATTCCTGTTACCACTTTTGATCTCGAGTTCGTTCTTGCTTGTATCAAGCATTATGACTCATCTTCACGACAAATCAGATCAGCTGACGGGAGGGTTGTCTGCAGTCTCAAACCGAAGGATATAGAGAAATGTTTTGCTATTCCTCCTCGTTCAGATAACTTTACTGTGGTTATTGAGGCCTGTGAGAAGATATGGGATGGAGATCGAGAACGTTCACAGAGAAAGGTGGCTCAGAAATGGCTGAAAGTTCAAAAGACTAATATGCCTAAAAAGGTTGATCGTGGTGAATTCAAGGATAAAGTTGTTGTTTTGATAATTTTTCTCAATCGAGTTATAGGTCAAGAGGATGCTAGCACTTTCCGATCATCGATGTTTTACCTTATTTCCAGAATTCTTGATGGTACAGAACATTTTGACTGGGCTATGTTGATTAGTGATTGCCTACATCAGCAGATTTATGATTTTCTCAAGTTTCATAAGTTTCATATGATATCCTACTTGGTCTACTTAGTTGCATTCCAAGGCAGCTACAAGCATCTAAAAACTAATGGCACTCTTGGTGTTCAACGTGTTCACGAGTATTATCCTCAGTTGGAGTTTTCTAAATCTGAACAAGACTTCCGAGCAGTGAATGATCACTTTTCTATGAGGACAGTTAGAGATCTTGATAATGAAATGCACATTCGTATTTCTGCCGAGGCAAAATCAGCAATGGAGACTTGGACGGATTGGTTTATCCAATTTCCTACGTTCACATACATCCGGGTTTATGTTTATGTTGGAGAGCCTTTGATGTTGCCGAGGTATCCTTCAGACAAGATCATCTTCATGGAGTTTCTTAGACAGATGCAACATGTTCATTTCTTTTTTCACAGTCGTCATAAGACTGCGGCTACTTTTCCATTTGGATTAGGAATTTTCACATGCAGTGCGACAACATATGCCAAGCTTATGTCAACCGAGATAGAAAGATTCAAGCTTAAAACTCATACTGAGAGGCGTTCCTATGATCCTTTGGGTCATTATGCAGACAGGTTAGAGCGAGGGATTGCACATAAGCCAACACTTGAAGATTTCTGGGCTAATTGTGAAGATGAATTCGAGGTTCGTCGTCGTCACTATTGTAGACTCACTATCGCTCAGCTCTCTGATTACCTATGAGAGGATGTTGATGGTCTATCAGATGATGATGGAGAAGTTCTTCTCAATTCATATGTCAGAGATCAAATTGCTCTGCCGCAACTTCGTTCACCAGATTGGTATGCTAAGGAGAATACTTCTATTGAGGAGGTTTCTAGATCAGTTATCAAGACCAACAAGCAGTTCTTGGAGAGTAAACAGAAGCGAAAGTCAGTTCCTGTGACAGAGCCGCCAGAGAAGTTTTCTTCATTGCCTTCTACTTCTAGGTCAAGACCTCGGGTCAAGGCTATTGTGATACCTCCTGAAGGAGTTAGATTCAGTGGAAACACGGGAAAGAGAGCTACTGGTAAGAGGAAGCAGAAGTGAGTTGAGAATGTACCTGAGATTCTAGTGGAGACAGTTATTCAGGCTGAGCCTCACGTTTCACCTCACAATTCACCTCATATGCAACCTATTGACATAGATTCAGAGCTTGAGATACCAATTCGAGTTGGATCAGAGACAACTGAACCGCCATAGGTGGATACATCAGGGACAGTCTCTCCTCGAATTGATGATATTGTTCAGTCTTGTTGGCTCGAGAGGTCTTTGGGGAGACAGAGACGAGAACCTTCATATAACCTTGATTTATCTGAGTTCGGTGAGCCTTATCAGAGAAGGTCAAACAAGCAAATCAAGAAACAGGTGCATATTGAGAAGACTCCAGAATCAGAGATTGCTATAGAAGTTGCTATTCCTCCAAAGGGTAAGAGCTTAGATGAAGTTGAAGTTGGTGACTTTACTTTTACTAAGGCAAATCTTGGCAGGACCACTCGAGAGACAAACATGACTCTTCTCAAGATTGTCACCAATAATCTTGAAGAACGCATCACGAAGGATGGAGAGGATAAGGCATTGCTTAAGGCTGAAAACAGTCAACCTCGTCAGTATATCTCTGATCTTGTTCACGGAAATTCAAGTAGAGCGCCTGCAATTCCTCAGAATACACCTACGGAACAACAAAAGTTGGATCAGTTAGTCAGTCATGGTAGACTTTTGGATAACTGGATTGAAAGCTTAGTTGCTATAGGTCAACATCTTCTTGCAGATTTGTATCAGTTGAGGAGTGATGCACATAAACTTTGTCAAGGTATTCAATTGCTCAAGATTTCAGTTGCAGAGAGTTTAGCCAAGGATCATGTTCTTGTGTCTCAGTTGTTTGTTGCATATGATGTCTTTGAGATTGATGAAGATCAAGAGAAAGTTTTTACTTGGAGAGAGCATCACCTTCTCAAAATGGAGATATGTGAAAAGATCTCTACCAAGTTATTTTCACTGAAAGATAATGTTGTTGGAGCTCTTGCACTTGTCAGTGGTTTTGTGGTTCAGATTCCATGTCATTACCTTCTTGAAGATGGTACGTATATTTCATTAAATGAAGTGCAAGCTGAGTTTGAAAAGATAATTCGTGATAGCCTTGAGGGGGAGCCTATGACAGCTAAGCTGGAGAATGTTTCAGTTATTTCAGCTAGTTTCAGAAAGGCGACTGAAGATGTTAGAGAATGCATGCATATAGTCAATGAAGGCGACAAAGAACTGAAGAGACAGATTATCGCTTTGGACAGTATCAAAGTGCCAGAAGACAAAGAGATTGATGAGTTCTTGGTCGAAGTATTAGACCGAGATGACATGGAGTGATCTGCCAATTGGAACCTGCAGTTAATTTCGAGGATTGAGTTATGAGCAACAGTTAACTCGACTTTCAGTCTTGAGTTCACTTGCTGACTTCATACATGCTTATCTCTTCCTTGGGATTATCTTCATAGGAGTTACGGTTAGGGTTTCCAGTTAACTGGAGGTAGTGTCCAGTTAACTTTGCTTTAAATAAGGACATGCATGCTTGCACATTGTCCATTTAGGTTAGATGTACCGGTTAACTGATGGTAGTTTTCCAGTTAACTGTATAGTTTGCTTTATTAGGGTTTAGCAATAAACCTTGCATGCATTGCAAGACTGTAGTTGACTCAAGGTGATTTTAGGTTTCCCTACACCTTTCGATGTCTATAAATAAGAGCTTTTGCTCATTTGTAAATAACTTTTGCACGAGAGAAAAATATGCTGTGCCTACCTTGCCTTCAATATTGCTCTTTTTGTATCTGTTCATGCGCTTTTGCTGTTATAATGAATTGTTATGCCACATAGGGTTTCATGTAATTGTGATGGTGAATTCTTTCCATAGTTAGATCAAATCTGTTTTGTGTTCAATAAACTTGTTCAGATTGAGATGATAGTTGTGCCACCTTGCCTTCAAGTAGAGAATCTGCACTTGGTTATCGTGTGTTGTTGTGAACAATAAACTTGTTCGGATTGAGCTAATAGTTGTGCCACCTTGCCTTCAAGTTGAGAATCCGTATTTAGTTTATCGTGTGATGTTGTTGCCAATAAACTTGTTTAGATTGAGTTGATAGATGTGCCACCTTGCCTTCAAGTTGAGAATCTATACTCGTTTATCGTTTGATAGTCAAACCTTGCTCCATTTTCTCATGCTTTGTTTTCTTGAGGAAACTGGATAGATTTTAAGTAATTGGCATAGTTGTAGTTAGTAGTCTGCGAAACCAAAAAATACTCAGCTGCAACGTATATAGTTTTCGAGAAAGCCTTGTACCTCTACAGCTGAAGCAAAAAGACCGGATATAGATTAGTTTATTTTCCTTTGCAAGTACTTTTTTCAAGCACGAGGGAGCTTCCCCTCCTAATTTGAAGAGCACTCATTGCGTAGTGTGCATAGCTGTCCGTACCAACTCTTACTTCAGAGGTGCTAGTTGTTATGCCAACAAATATGAACATAATTTGTCTTTGTGTGCCATGGGTGGTCTTTGTCTCGGTATGTGATTTTGATCTATGCATGCAATTGAAGAGGGAGATGTAGTGGTTGTTGGGAGGTTGTAAAGATAAAGTTGTGTTGAACTAGAAACTTGAACAAAGCCTTTTTGGAAGACCTTCATATGATTTGTTCCTCCTTGACTGTAGCACCTTTAACTTGGGCTAGGCTTGTCCCATTGTGACAATGCTAAGCATCAGTTTGAACTATTTCCTCTATTTTGAAGAATCGAAAAGTGAATGTAGGAGTTTAGTGCTACACCACATCATGATTGATTTTTCTGTAATCCCAGGCAGTAAGATTACTTCATGAGCAAGGCTATCTACCACTTTGTTTATTGATCTCCTTTGGTGGTGGATCTTGGTGTCATTGAATTTTTGAAGCCAAATTTTTGAGTTTTGTAGGATTTCTTGCATTTACAAATTGTATTGGTGGTGATTATTGTGGCATTTTGTTTTGTGTCGATAGAGGACAATACTTGAATCATCTTCAATAATTAGAATTGATATATGCAAATCCCTTATAATTTGCGTTCAGTGTTCAAGAGGAAGGAGCTTGGCCATGTTATTCATTTGTGTGCCTATATACTTCATGTTTGTGATAGTAACAAAACTCATCAAAAGCTCAGATTAATTGCGAACTGGTAGTAATCTCAATTTTTTCATAGCAAAGCTTTTTTTAAGTAAATTGCCTCTCGAGTATTTTCTATACTATGGGGAAAAATTGCAAAAAAATGTTTAAATAATTTTTGGCTATGCTTTTGATGTGTTTGACTCCTATTCACACATGATTATTTTTATGAATTAGAGTGTTTTAGCAAATTTTTTGAGATTATAAAGTTTGTACAACACAACGGTTTATAATCTAAATGACTTATTGCTATAGTGTTACTAGTTAATTCTTTTGATTGGGTACATATTTTGTCAATGAAATTCCTCTATATCTATTAAAAATAAATTATAAATTGAAAAAAGATGCCCAATTTTTTTGCAATAAAGGTCCTAACCGCTAACCCTAACTACTATATTTTTTTTTAGCAATTTAAGGTTTAGGGTTAGGGCTCTTTAACCAAAAATAGTCTTACCCTAACTATACATACTAACATTTTCTTAGCATTTTTGGTTAGGTTTAGGGCCTTTTTAATTAATAAAAGTTGTTAAAAAAGCCTTAACTCTACACACTAAAATTATTTCAACGTTTAGGGTTACAGTTATGAGTTTTTTGTCAACAAAAACAACTTGCCTCTAACTGTAAATATGATTCTTTTGTGTATACAGTTAGGGTTAAGGTTTTTAGAAGCTCAAACCCTAACCATAAACATTAAATTTTTTATCTTTTAGGGTTGTTAATTTAACCTAACCTGAAATGCAATTTTTAAAAAACATTTAGGGTTAGGGTTTAATTTTAGCAATTATCTAATGCTACACGTTCTTAACTATACATTATTGTAAATTACTAGTATATGCAAGGAATCTTATATACTTTGTTGCAAAAATTAGACCTTAAGCCCCTCTAAAGAAAATTGAAGAGAACAGTTGGAAATATTACTCTCTCGTGCCTTGATAAGTGATGCACCAAAGGCTTGTTTGAGGGCTATAAACATTGGAGTAATAACTAGACTATAGATACTTTTCCTTGTAGTTATGTTATTTTACATTTCTTCTCTTTTTCTTTTGGGGATCTTTTGTTTTGGCCTAGATCTCATTGTAGGGACATTGAGCAGGCATATGATTTAATTGGCATGTGCAATGTCCAATCTCACATCCAATAATGAATTTTTAGATTTCTTGTTTTGAAATCATCAAACTTGTTCTATTCATTGCTTCGACAAGTCGCTATAGGATCTCATGTTCTCCCTTAGTCAAGCTTCTTTGATTAGCATCTTACTGGTCTAGATAGATACTATCTATGGGCACACAATCTTTGTTAGATAAAGATAATTTCCCTTTAAATTGTAAATGTTTTTTCTCTAGGAAATTGACATATAATGGCCATTTGGAGTTTACATAAGTTATAACTACCAAACACCACAACTTTTTATTTTTAACTAATGAGGCTTAGGGCTCAAATCCATGCTAGATGTATATTAAGTTGTACAATTTTAATGCTTGCCTACTGGAGACTTGCATTGGGTGCCCATAGTTCTAGATGATATCCAACAAGTGGATATGCATTGGCCAGTTGCAAGCTATCTTGGTCACTTGGGGAATCACACTAAATTACACAAATAGTGCACAATGAGTGAGCTTTGTATTGAAATGTACTCATTTATCTTCATAAAAAATCACCACTAAACATAAATAAAGAAATATGGATTGCGGGAGTATTTAGAATTGTTTTTGATGATGCATGTCATGACATGTGTGATGTGCTTTTAAGTCTTGATTTTCTTGAAATATTATGGGTTTTTTATTTCTTTCTATGCTCTTTTGATTTCCTTATATTTTTTGTGTATCATCTAATTTTGTTGTCGATAAATTTTTCTATTCAAAACCTTATATTCATATCCTTTGGGTTTGGGAATACTAAATGAGTTTGATATGTTGTAATAAAGAGATTTTGGACATTTAGATGAACATAAAGATTTTTCCTTAGATAATGTAGGAAGAGTAATCATAATTGTTTGGAAACTTTTAGGTTGAACCCTAGCACTTGTTTTCCATATTGGAAACACACCCCTATTTTGAGAATACACATGACATCTCCAAATGATAGGAAGTTTTAGATGGTGTTTCCTAACGTCTCTATACATCTCTTGGAAGCTTCCTTGAAAATGGGGACACTATTTTTATAGAAATTGTTGAAGTATGACATAAATTATATTGGTTTTTCTAGAGTGATAATAGTTGGTTGAAGGGAGTTAAAAAGAACTAAAGACAAACATTGATAGTCATGCATTTTTTTAATATTTTCATGAATGCTTAAGATCTTTTCAATAGTTGAAGGTTTTCTTAGCAAATCCTAAACCAATACTAAAGTACTATCAAGAAGAGAAAACAATACAATTTAAGATGTTTATGTGAACAAAAGATTTATTCATTGATTGAAATGGGACTGAGGGGTGGTCCATGGAAATATCTTGTGCCAATACATTATAGGCTAACATTTAACTTGAATTGTAATTTTATGAATTTTTTATATATTTATTTTTAGAAAAATATGTAAAATAATATGTTGCAATCTCTATACCATTTAAAAAATTAATGGTACCTTTGTCCTAGTCCCCAACTCTTGTACTCATGACATCTCTGGTGTTATGCCCCTAACCTTATAACATGTATTATGTTATGAGTAGTTGGCTTATGGCTACCTTAAATCTTAAAACTTAAGCTACATAATCATTATTTAATCATATATATGTATTTAGGCTGTCTTAGGAGTTATACTTAAGTATAAGCCAACCTAGGTGGTATCCAAGGCATAAGTATGGTATATAAAGGGGGTATAAATTAGTTATTATCATCATGTTGAGTATTGTGTTCTTAGTGAAGAATATTGGAGATATCCCCCTCAAAGTGGCATATTATTATCAAGTATTTGCAATGGATTTGCTATCAAATTCTTCTATTGTGCAAGTTGTTCCATTACATCTCATCTCCAAGTGACTAAATAAATGAAGAGACTAGCTTGAGGTGGGAATCGGTAGTTTTTCTCCAAATCATTCATTCCCCATATAGTTAATACAACACTAAGAACAAGGTCAAGGGTACATAATAATATAAATTAGTATCTAATTAACTTTCACTTTCACTGGAAACTTTTCAAATAGATTTAAGGTGTACTTTGGAAGAAAAGAGGCTCCATGATATTGACAATAGACACACGTTAAAGAGTGGCTAAATTTTTTTGCATGATTTTGGTGTTGATCATTGATGGTGTAGTTTCACCCCTACAAAATCTTCAATGTGAATACCCTTGCATGTTTTGTTGTGTTCAGCTATCAAATTGTTGCAGACTAAAGCAGAGTGTCATGATTGCACCTTTGTTACTTCTCATATTTTGAGCAATGTTTTTTGTTTTAAAGGGTTGCATAGTTAGTTTGTCATTTTTGCATGCACAGGAGAAGATTAAAAAAGTTGCGATTCAAGGCCTATTTTTATCTAACAAAAACATAAACACCGAAGTGTTGAAAGGTGGAAAAAAGATTAGGCGAGCCCTCCTAGTTGTGTATAACCATGGATGAAGTGGAAAAAGGAGTTGAAAAGCACTCTTAGTCATTAAATACACCTTCAAGTGGTCATGTCCCTTGAGAAGTGTTCTTGGGGGATTGTTGACAATCTTTAAGTGGTTTAAATTCATTTGAAGGTGCATGGCTATGCATCCATATGGTTTAATTGGTGAAGATAATAAAAGAAGTTTCATGGCTAGTTTAAGTTGTACAAGTGATAAAAAAGGACTCTTGGAGTGAATATAATTTGTTTTACATGTTAGTAAGTGTCTTGGAGTACTCCTAGACCACTTCTTCTAAGTTAATGGACAAGAATAGAAAAAAGTGATTCTAACATATATTTTTTCTAGTTTGAGTGGGAAAAACTTCCTTCACCACCAAGTGGGGAACACTTGCGTATAAGAGGATGCCTTTTGGATTGATAAATGTTGGTGCAACATTTGAAAGGGCTATTGACTTTGTTTTCAAGGTTCTTATGGGAAATGCACAATCTACATGGATGATTTGACTATGTTTCCAAAAAAGACATGCAACCATATTGATTTATGAAAAATGTTGCAAAGATGTTTTTGATAAAGGGAAAAACATATTTTGAAGGGATCCAGAACCCTTAAACAAAAAGAGCAAGGTTGCAGAAAAAGACAAGTAGCCAGCAAAAAAGATCAGCTCCACAACAAGACCGATCAAGATTTACAATTTACACTTTTCTTGTGGGAGCAGAGAATCATGTCGAAAGAAGGCTTAGAGGATTTAACTTTTTTTCCTTTAATTGTGATCCAACCTTCTTCCACTTGCGCCGCTTTACCATGCCAAACCAGCTCGCCACTTTCATGAGTATGAAAGCCAGCAGCTAGTGAATTTGGGGATTCATCTTGTTTCCTTTGCGCAGATAAAGACTTCATAGAAGAACCGCTAGAAAGGGAAGCCGAAGCACAATCACTTGAAGTGGCAGACTTAGACTGAATAGGGGAGGCCCTAACGTCCCCGCCAGATGAGACGATAGGAGGGGGCTTCCCAAGACCCAGTGAATCGGAAACAACCACATCTGAAAAACTCTTATTCTGATCAGCTTTCTTCTCAACCGTATAATGCTGTTAAGAGGCATCTTTCCACCAAGTAGCTGTCTTAGTTTTTTTCTCAAATGCGCAATGCGCAGCCGCATGTCCAGTATTGAAGCATCGTCTACACCAGAAGGGAATCCCTTCACAATCCAAAGGTTGGACCCAAGAGCCTTTAGAAGATTTAAGGACTTCAGCATGCAACCCTTTTGAAACATTTATTTCAACCAGAATGCGAGCATAGGTGGAATGAATAATGTTAGAAGATTCATCATCCACCATCAAGAAATCACCAAGGGCATCACCCACTTCCTCTAGAAGAGAGTCATGCCAAAGGTGAAGGGGGAGATTGGGCAATCTAACCCAAATTGGGAATTTATTAAAAGTTTCAGAAACAGGGTTGAAATCAGAATGCCAAGGTTTGATCATGAACATATATTTATCTTCCCAGCTAAAATAATTTTCACACAAGATTACTTTTCTGTCTTGAGCATTGTTAAATTTAGCAGCAAAAATCCCTTAGCCAAGGGATAAATGTTAACTTTACCCGAAATTAAAGGCTCCCATTCACTAGAAATCCAGGAATGCAACTGGGGGAGGTTAGGCCAAAAACCTTTGAACCGGCAGATCACCCCTCAAAGGGAAAGATAAAAAACAACCTCCTCAATATCTTCAACTGTTTCATCTTTGAGCTTCACTGAAATAGCACTCTTGACAGGGATAAATCCGCCAGAATGCCCAAGCTTGGGTCTCGCAATTTTTTTTTTTTTTTTTTTGCTTAGGGCCAAACCCCATGACTTTCCTTCCACTAGGCACTATAGAAACAGGGCCAAATCCTCCTTGACCACCACCATTGGCCGTTCCAGTTGCCTGCAAAACGACCCCAATAACACCATTGTGCGCCACAAAAGGAAGGAAGCCATCAAACACTGTCGATAGCCATCACTAAATCCAAAGAAATGTATCTTTTGGTTATTAAAGGGAAGCTATTGGGGCACATTATCTTATAAAAAGGTATCTCCATTGATCTAGATATAGTGGAAGGTTTACTCATAATTTGCCCACCAACCAACAAAAAGGAGTTAAAGTCCTACTTTGACAATAACAATTTTGTATACAAATTCATTATGGGCTTTGTCAAAATTGTTAGATTGCTCAATGCCAAGCTCAAATATGATGCCAAAATAGAGTGGACCCCACAAACAAAGGCTATCTTCATTGAGATTAAAAAGGTCATCATTGAAGATCTTGTGCTAGTGAGCTCAGACTAAGTGAAACCCTTCCATATCTACTCATTTGCGTAAAACCATACATGTGTTGCTATGGTCATGCAACATAAAGACATATCATCATGTGATTATGGTAGATGTGCTCCAAGCTCCAAACAATATACTCCATTTGTAATGAATCTAAACACTAAATGTTTGGGATTGAGACTTTTTTTAATCATCATATACATTTTTATTCAAGGAAAAATATAATGGAAATTGGGAATACTAATGAGTGTGATGGAGGTTTGGCGGCCTTAAGTTTGGAGAGGGTAAAAGCTAATATTTTTTGTTAATTGATTAAGAAGAGAGAAAGGGAGAAGGGAGGTTGATTGTAAGGTATGAATAGGATCCTCCAAGTTTGCAAGGAGTTTAGGGGCTAAAATTTCAACACTAGACTCTACGTATACACAAGGGTTATTTTAATCTTTTTTTCTCCTTGCACCCAATAAATGGAGATCCTTCAAGGGCATTCTTGTGTATAAGAGTGTTATGTTTCCATTCAAAGTACAAGTTAGATGTGTCAAATAATTAGTTCTTGCTTTCCAACCCCCCCCCTCCCCAAAGAAACTAGCCCATGTGCTTCAATATAATCAAAATTTACACTTGCATTTAAGGATATCCATACATTGTCTTTATTCATCATTTATAAGAAGTGAACATTTTGATGATAGTTACATTTCAATCATGTATAACTAAATACAATTAATGACTTACATACTCTTGAATCGTAAAGGAAAATCTATTTAGAAATAGTATTAGATGTTCTAGATTATAACATCATTCACTACTAAAATTATAATTGTGAAATTAAAAATATAGTATACCCATGTAATTGAAAATTCATAATTACATAATTTACATAAATTAAGGCATGGCATATTTTGAAATTATAAGAAATTTGCCAATGTAGTGGGTACAATAGTGGCTTTTTTTATCAAGTTCACTTTGAAATTGTTTTAGTTGACCATATGGTTGATACTTGTCGATGAACTATGTAGTGTCCCCAAACATTAATTTTATTGGAGCCTTATAAAAGTTTATTTTGGAATGGGTGATCCCACAATAGTGTGTTCCACTTTTTGACCTAACTGAGATGCTTAAAATCAACATTTTTCAAGATTTTTTAATTTGTGTCAATTATAGGGAACAAATGGCCAAGAATTTAAGAATGATGTAAACTAAGGAGTTGTGGGATTTTCTGTTAGCAAGTAACTAGTGCTTAAATGACCAAATCTACGATGCCAAAGTAGAGCAATATCTTCATCCTTAGGCACTAAGGCTTGACTATCAACAACTATATCAAGCTTGAACATTTTCCAATCTCTGTAGCACTGGCAACAATCTTTCCATTTTTAGACTTATCTTTGATAAGACAAATCTTTGTATCCTGATGGCTATCAAACTCAATTCTAAGGTTGTGGTCAAGAAATTGATTAACAAAAAAGAGATTTTTGGTAAGTTCTCATTGCAAAGTAAATAGGAAAAGAACCCTCATTGCAAAGTAATTGGAGTAGAACTTTCTCTGATACCATATTATAATTTGTAGAGCAATCAAACTACTTCCATTGCATTGAAAACATGTATATATACAATATGACTAGAGAGAACCCGTGTATCTTCAAATTGTGATGGGTTGAAAAAATTCCTAAATAAGCTATGAAACAACAATAGACCTAAACCAATCGAACAAACCATATCCTATGTTATAGTAGCATACAATAACAAACATTTTTATTTTAAAGAATTATTTATACTTTTTTATTTATTTTTCAATTAATTTTTATTCTTTTCTATGATTTTTTATTGAGTCCCATTACTCTTTAATGCATTAACTTTCAGTATAAATAATTTTTTTTCATAATTTTTTAGAAAGGTCATTAGCTCCAATTACTAGTGCATGGATATTTTTCATAATTTACTAAAATATTTTGTTTATTATTTATTTTTAAAATAGTACTAACAAGAAAAAGATACATATATTATTTCATATCATATTTCTCATGTTTGTGAAAATTAAATGTCCTTTTTAATTAAAATAAGGACATCTATCTATAGTGTATTGCATTTTTTTGGTATTTTTCTAACAATATTTGTGATTTTTCCTAGTATCTTGTGAGCTTTAGGTCAAATTTGTAGACTTAAGGATATCCTTATAATGTGAGCATGAATAATATTTAATTAATTGAGTTATAGATTATGGTTGCATAATAATATATTTGATGGGATAATGTGAAGCATAATAAAGATGATCAATACTATAAAATAAAACATTTATACAATATTAGATTTATATAAGGACATATTTTAATCTTAGATTAATATGGGAAAAGTTTGGATATAACATTTTTATGAGTTGACTGTGAGATAAACTTGTATGAATTGTATATGTCACTCTTAGAGCTATGATGAAGTCAATACAATGAAATTAAGGTTGCCATTTAAAGTGAAACAATAATAGTATTTTTATATCGCAATATGACAATTATAAATTATTAATCAATAATTATAAGGTGTTGGAATGACTAGGGAACTTGAATAAAGACAAAGGATTACTCAAGTTCACCACAAAATAGAATCATGAAGTAATCTTAAGAAATAATGATGGATAATTATTTATGTGGTGTCCTCCCTATATTAGGACTTGTTTGTAAGCCAATATTTTGGTAAGAATCTATGAACACTATCAGTATGTTCTTAAGTACTTATGCATCAGTATGCATTAATGAATTCATACTTAATTAATAAATTGGAATCTTATAACTTGGAGGAATTGAAATAGGAAGTATGCCCAACTAGATGGTTTATGTATTGGTTATTGAGCTTAAGGTGTTGAAATTTGAAGAATATTTTGGTTATGTTCCAATTGTTAAACTATCTAGTAGGTTGATATAGTAGTCACTTGTCTTGGGTGAATTAAAACAAGACATTGATTTTATTTATTTGATTATGAGAGGTCTACACATGCCAAAAATGAGTCTAATAAAGGTGATAAATAACATGTAAACATGCATAGGGTTGAGATAAGGGCACTAAAAGGGCATAGGTAGATGGCTGCAACACCCTCTAAAATGTAGTTTTCCTCCTCCTAAGGTGTGTTGTAGTTAGGTATTTGACTCTCATGACATAATAGATCATGTAAAATAATGATAAGCCTTCTATAAGAGATATTACCTTCAAATTTGAGGAGAAAATTTTAAGAGATATTATGATAATTGTTGAATGCACAAGACAACTGAGGGGAGGGGGGGGGGGGGCGAATCAATTGTACCTTAAACCTTCAAAATCCTCATACACATTTAGATCCACATTAGCTTAATTAACCCTTAATTTGTTAGGATGATTTAGGATGGAAGGCAAATAAAAGAAATTGAAATAAATTGACACCATGCACAAGAGAACACTAGATTTACATGGAAAACCCAAGATGGGAAAAACCATAGTGAGGATTAGCTCACAATATAAAGTAATATCAACACCGAATACAATAGGCTCACTGTCGGAGGGCTCACTACCCAAAAAAAGAAAGAATCACTGCCAAAATTGAAAAGAAGATAGAGAAGAATGTTACACAGAGAAATCCATCTCAATGCAACAGAGAAATCGACCACAATATCACCAAAACCTTGGCAGGTTGAATAAAGAATTGTAGAAACCTTCTGCTCACTGCATCCGACAGTCTAACACATGAAAGTTCACACTGCAACTAATCAAAGCATAGATAACACAATATAATCCACATCATTCACATCTTTCTTAACTATCTCATCATCCCTTAACAACTCAACTCTTATTTATACCATATTCAACCTTGAAAACATTCTCCAAGGTTGACTATGCACATCAACTATGCAAATTCAAATTAGGTCGACACCAAAACACTTCCATGGTGGATAGAAGTGAAAGAAGACTAGATCATTCCTTATTTGGGACCCAAATCTACAACACCACGCTACAACATGCTTCTATAAACAATAAATATCCACCGCAATTAGTGTAAACAGTAAGGTTTGTCATTACTTGTGTAAACACCATTAAAATTTTAAGGGTACACTTCCTTTGTTCAAACAACACCTTGGAGACAACAAATGTCACTTGAACATAACTTGGAATATTCCACAAACACCCTAAAATCCAACAAACTCCTTCGCAACAACTTTCAACTAAAGAATGTACACACTTAGTACACTTAGATAATTCTGCCATACACTATTACTTAAGAAATCAACTTCCGAAGCATCAAACCTCAAACCACCTTGACGAAACAAAGACACCAACAAAAGAAACACACCTTTAGATTCGCAAGACTTGGAACTAGTCTACGGAGAAACACAGAGCAAAGACATTTCTCCTAGACACCTTTGCAATGCACTGTTCACACATTGGTGAACACAACTTCTTCTGTACAATGATCCAACACACCAAATTCTAAATACAACACCTCTTAACACCTTAGATCAACATATCTAAATGCCTAGGCAGATCTTCAACCTAGAAGAAATGCGAAGCAACACAAGAACACTACTTTGCAACCCAAAACAACTTTGCAACACACTGTTTCCTCTATTTATCAAATTTTCTCAAAAGCACTTGAAAACCAAGCATCAAAGACACATCCTCATCACCTTCATCACTTCCTCATCACCACCATGCAACTCAACCTTATATCCATAGACAAAAGCTTATCAAAGGAACACTAGAGGTTGACACTAGTAGCTCGCCAATGGCAATAGAATGCAACTAATCAAAGCATAGATAACACCAACATACTCTTGCAACAATCTCCCTCAATGATGATCTTCTTCCTTCTCATACAATTGATGCCAATAACACAAACTTGTTGACATCAATGACAACACCAATCTTCCCATACTTGCAACAATCTCCCCCATTGTCATTGATGGCAACACATGATGTGAAAAGCCATCAAAGACACAACAACTCTACTCCATGCCTATTTCCTTTTCTCTTTTCTCTCCCTTGGAAAACATACTCCCTACATTCTCTCCCCCTTTGATATTTATCTTTTCACATGTCCCATTCTCCCTCTTAACTTTCTTCTTTTTCACATGACTTCCTCTCCACCTTTGGCATCAATGGAAATGGAAAAAAGATTTGTATCTCTAATGTTTCCCCTTTTTCATCAATCAACCTTCTTACTATTGTTCTGCAACTTTCTTTCCTTTATTGCTCAACATACCGCCCCCTTAGGAGCACACAACACACTGCACCAATCAACAACCATTGCACAATGAAAACACTTACTCCCCCTGACTACAACAACCAACAATGTCACTACCTACTCTCCTTGAGAGGTAGCCACCAACATTAGTCCATACAAAAGAATGGATCTTGAAATCCACTAGACTGATGCATCTCCTTATGCATCTAGTTCAAGGAGGGGTAATTAGCCTCAACTTCTCCAAGAGATACTCAAATGTATCCTTAGCTAGAGCCTTAGTGAATATATTAGCAACCTGATCCTTTGTAGGTACATATTCAACCTTAACTTCATTGTCTACACCCTTCTCTTAGAAATTGATACCAGATTGAGATATGCTTTGTTCTTGAATGCACTAATAGATTCTTTGAAATATTGGTAGCACTTGTATTGTCACACAAGGTAGAAACTGGTTTATCATACACTACTATGATATCCTTCAATGTTTATCTCATCCACAATACATGTGTGCAACAAGATGCTTTTGCAATGTATTCTACCTCTACAATAGATAGAGAAATTGAATCTTGTTTCCTGCTTACCCATGACACCAATTTACATCGTAGAAAGAATGCACCACCACTTGTACTTTTCTTGTCTTCTAAACAACCAACACAATTTGCATCTGTGTAACTACTCAGAGTAAAATTAGTATCCTTTGGATACCACAAGCCATGATATTCTTGAAATCTAGCCACAAGACAAACTGCATGCATGATATTCTGTCTAGTAGTAGCTAGACATAGTAGTGCACGAATTATTGATCTATACTTGCTCTGATCAACTTGTTAGAACTGTAAAATTAAGTTGTTTCGTACCCCTAAGTTTCCAAACGAGTCTTCATCATAAGCACAAAGTCGTCTCTTCACAACATTTTGCTCATATTTTACCATGTGATTCCTAAAAAATCCATCGAGTCATAAATATCTCACAGTATAATTCCTATCAGCAAGAGATGGTGAGGGTCTCCCCGATCCATAATGCATGTTCTACTGATATACATTTGTTGCAGTCTATCGACAAGACTTCAGAGATGTCACACCGATTGGAATTCATCTACAGGCACCTATGGGCAGGACACAACGCATTGTGTTAACGACATAAGGTATATCGGCTAGATAAAGTCATCAGAGTAAGGTCTCATCGAATACATTATGTCTTACCGATTGGCTCACGAGTAAACACTTCGGGCAAACCATATGTCTTTGGTATGTGGTCTTGTCGAGCACATTATGTCTCACCGATTAGCACACAGAACGATGTATCGACCAGACTAAAGGCTATTAGAACAAATTCTCAGCGAATCCACTCGGTCTCACCGACAAAGCATAAAAGGATTCAATCAAATGACTATTGGGGTAAAGTTATATAGTCCCGCCGACTCATATGTCATGTCGAATGTTTTTTCATCGACGAGAAAGCAAATATGCCTTAGCGAGCAGAGAACATACCAACGAAAATATCTCGGTCAGACACTAAGTAACCTATGAGACATCTCGACTCTGAATTGTCACATCAACACATAAGATGAAAGGACGACTATCGGCGAGACTCCAAATGTTGATGAGATGGCATGACATTATAGCGATGCACAGGATGACTATCGGTGAGACATTGATGGTCGGTATGACTGCAGGATATCTCGGTGAGTGTTTGGCGAATGTTAATAGAAGCTCAAATACAATTGATCGTCGACATTTGAATGCGAAACGATGTGTCTTTTCAAATACTGATGTATAAATATCCATTTTCGACTGTAAGAAGAGATACAATAGATAGGATAGAAGATAGATTAGGGAAGATACAATAGACAAAACATGTCATACTATGAGACTATGTTGCATGTTTTGAAAATATGGAGATATTAATGAAAATCAGTTGATGTGGCAGCGTATTTCTGGTGTCAATTGTCTGTTGTGCTTATTGAAAGTATTACTAAAGTTGTCTCCAAGATTGATGCTTTCTGGTTATTTAAATTGATGTAACAAGTTTGCATTCAGTTTATTAGTATACATTTGCTGTATTTGTGTGGTTGATTGATCGGTTCTTTCAAGGAAAGATTAAATCCTTTTAATTGATCACAGTAATTGAGGAAATTCATCTGGATCATTAAGAAGAACTTGGTAGTCACAGTCTTGCATGTTTATACAAGTTATAAACAAAAACATATGCAAAACAATTTGAGTGTTTTCCAGAAATAAGTTACCCATTTAGATTTCATTTGACTCCGCATACCCAATAAGGCACTAGTATCTGCACCTTTTATCATTTAGTTTCATTCATTTCTTACATCTGTTAACTGAACATATTAGGATTTAGCTTTGAATATTGCTATACAATTTATACAATTTATACCAAATTTAGTTTTATTTGTCCACTCCCATCTGCCATTGTGGGCAAAACATTTCAAGAGAGATAAGCACATTAAGTCTGCTTCATTCATATAGGTACACCCACCTAGGTTTAGCAACACCTGAAGAGTAGAAGGTCTAAATCTTTTGACCTTGTCTGTTACCTTGAAACGTACCAAGAGATTGGAAACCTCTTGAGGCATTTCGCCTGCGTTTTTGAGAGCTAACAAATTGGCGACTCTGCTGGGGATTATTTCAGAATATCCGGTTGAAGACCATCATATAGAGTCATTGAAGAAAAAATTGTAATTTGAGAAGTTTCAGAAATAATGATTCCGCTAGGGAAAATCAGAAATAATTTTAAAAAGAAACATTTTCCTACTTTTGGAAAAGTAGGTGGCAACTATGGTAAAAACTTGATGAAGAATGGATAGACAATTTGTGTATGGAACAAAAGAATATTTTGAAAGGCAACATTTGATCAGAGGAATTGAAGAATTGAAAAAGAAAAAGCTGCAATTGGACCAACAACTGTTAGAATTCTAGAATAAGAATGAATACACAAATGCAGGCAGGCATTGGACCCCTCAAATGCCTGATAATATAATTGGAAATTTTTACAATGGAGGTGATGCATATCATGCACATCATAACACTTATTCACGACAACCATCGAAGCAAGTAAATGCTTATCCAGTCCCTCTTGGACAAAGATTGGCGAGTTATCAAGATTGTCAATGTGATGGATGTCAAGTGCAACACAATTCTAGTCCACTTGGAAATGTCAGTCAAAATCTGGAACAAGGTACGTATCAAAACCAACAATCTAAAGATGATGAATATTTCAAAAATCTTTTGGATGCCTTTCTTGGCATAAGGAGATAGAGAGGAGAATCTAGGTACTCTTTGCTCTGCAGAATGACAAATATTTGTAGGAAAATACCTATTAATTTCCCACCTAGTAGGTCTGAGATCATTTAGCAGTTCATGAAGGTGTTTGAGCCAAACCCAATTTATTGGCCTGAATCATGGATACTAGTTTCTCTTGGTGAATTGGTTGAATGGGCTGATATTGTAGATAGGAAATATGAAGACAATGGTGAAATCATTGGTGGAGATAGAGACACTGATCAGACAATGTAGCCAATAGAAGATGAGATAGGTGCAAGTTAGAATGACTCATATGATAGCCTGCATGATGAAGATGAAGATACACAAGATATCTCTTGCATAACAGATTGTGACAGGGAAAGCAGTTTATGTTATGAAGGATGCAATGAATATTCATATTGTGAAGAGGAACCTGTGGATTCTGATCTACAATTAGGTGATCCTTGCAATTCTTGTGATAATCAAGAAGAAGAAGCAATGGAAAATGTGGATCCATTTGATAGTGAACAAGTAACACTTATAGCCGTGATTGAGTGCCATGAAGACACATTTGATGAAGAAGAGGTATTTTCAAATCCGCTTTATGGTGAGGAAGAGATATTTTGAGACAAACAAAGTGATATTGAATTATGGAACAAATAAATGTGCTGGTAATGTTTCTGATTTCTCATTCTCTGATGATCTTGAACCTGTTTTTGACGATGACAAAAGTGAAGGACACAACTGTAGTGATATGGAAGAAGAAACATGTGCACTCGGTAGTGAGCAAATTTCAGATTTGCTAACTCTTGAATACTAGAGATGTGTACACAAGGATGATTCTGAGGTTTTGTGTCCAACTTACATTTGTTTTGATGGTGAAAGTTCTTTGTGCAATGATTCATATGACTCCCAGTGCATTTCCCGAAATGATGGAGAAACCTTTGAAGGTGATCAAAAATTTGTGTCCATTCAAGATGAGGTAGGTGATTTTGAAATTTCTAACTCATGTGGAGAAGACATTTATTTGCATACCAAGGATGGTAGAAGTCCAGCATTGATTGGTTCATATATGCATAATATTGAAGATGAGTCATAATCCAGTGTCGTTTCCAAATGGTGATATGGAGGAGGTGCAAAAGGTTTGAGATTTTTTTGTCTCAAACAGTGTTGATATGACAATTTTTTGATTCTCAAGAGCACCTTGATGGTGAATTTTTAGTACAGCTGGGAGAGTGTTTTATAATACATAATAGTGAGAAAGATAATGAGAAATATTGCATTGAACATGCATGTACTTTATATGTTGAAGATAACAGAGATTTGTCTCATGATGGAGAATTTGAACTACATAATGGTGAAGGGAATTTGGGCCAAGCTGAGCACGATGATTCTCTAAAAACTTTCAATAACAGTGACAGGGAAGATTGCATGAATATCTTAAAGAAGAATTTGATGAATTCAAAGCAAAGTTGGGTGTTTGATAGAGGAAAGTATGGGCCTTTCTTTTGGATGGCCTTGAGCCATCATTTATGGTTTGAATTTTAGACCATAACAGCTCATAACAGATGAAGTTAAACACAGAGGATTAAGGGTTGCCAGTGCATGGACAACTCTTGATAATCCTCTTAAAATTCTTTTCCATGCATAGTAGTTTAAGGTTTTGTTCATCTCCATTTCACATTCATTTCCATTTCCATGTCCATTTCAATTTTGCTCACTGATTCATCATCTTGAGCCTGATATGCTCACCCAGAAATCTAGATCCTTGCAATGATTTCACAACCATTCATCTCCAGATGGAGCCACTGTTAGAACTGTAAAATTCTGAAAATTTTATAGGTTGTTTCATACCTGTGAGTTCCCAAATGAGTCTTCATCATAAGCACAAAGTCCTCTCTTCACAACATTTTGCTCATATTTTTCCATGTGGTTCCTAAAAAATCCATCGAGTCATAAATATCTCACAGTATAATTCCTATCGGCAAGAGATGGTGAGGGACTCTCCGATCCATAATGCATGTTCTACCACTGTTCTCCTTGTTTTTGTTATTGAAAGCTTTGTTTGGACAGCTTGAAGCATAGTGACCTATGTTTCCACAACTGAAACATTTGAAAGGAAACTTACCATTGTACTTACCAATACCCTTCTTCATTCTCCTTAAAAATTTAGCTTCTATATCATCAAAATCATCCCGATTTGATTCCTTGATCTCCTTTGTTTTCCCAACCTTAAAGGCAGTCTCAACTTTTGTATTACTATTTGTTCCAAATTCTCTTATCTCAAAAGCAATTAAAGAGCCTTGTTGGTACTAGTGTTGTATATTTGAGTGAAGGTTTATATTACCATGCACATTTTGGCGAGGCATGTAGTGTTGATGAGGTGTGATGTGCTTCTGACCAGGAGGTGGGTAGGTGTTAGTCATGGGTTAGGGAGCTTTAGGAACATTTTGTGGTTTTGAGTTTTTTAATGGAATATTTTGTTGCATGTAAAATTAGTCCTGCTTGGTACTGCATTGTGAGATGCCTTTGAAAATTTTGGACCACTTGTGTTTTAGTGTGACCCCTGTGAATTAGTTGTGTTTGCATACCCACCTTGCTTATGGGTAGGCACATACTTTGGACTATTTGTTGTAAGCTAAGCATCTACCTGGAGCAATTGTTGAGTCAATTCCTCTTTATGTTTTAACAACTACTTCCTTTGAAGTTCCTCTCTCTTTTCTTCTACTTCTTGTTCTAACTTGTGAGTGGTTAATTCCGTTGCTGTGATAAAATCATCATGGCCTTCTGTGAAACACACCATTTGTGGTATGCCATCACTTGGATTTTCTGCATAATGTTGGGCCATCCTTTCTTCTTAATCGCTTTGTGCTTCCACTTGTCTAGCTTCTTCATCTATATGAGCATGCAATTCACTCATTTTTTGGGGGTTAACTTTTAAATGGCGAACAATATTACTCAACTTGTTTGTTTCAGGCTAGGTATGGTAGTCCCTTGATGGAAATACTTCATTATTGTGAAATTCTAATCCATGTAAAGAACTAAACCTATTGTGTACTGTGAAAGGATGCTGTGATGTATTTTCTTGATCACTATGGGTATTCTTTTGTGTGACCTCTAGTGGGTTTGATGATGCTCCACTCTTATTAGTAGCGACCTTTGAAAATGAGGGGATTGCTTATTGTTCCATTTCTTACCATCTTTCTTTGGTATTCCCTTATGTAGGGACCTTCTACCCTCCGTGTTATCAGAGAATGTGATACTTTGGTGCCTAGAATTCACCCTTTCTGAGGTATATTTCAAACTTTCACTTGTGCAATGATTTCAAAGATTTGGTAGAGTCGCCCCCCACTTTTCCAAAAGTGAGAAAATGATATTAATTTAGTGTTGAGTCTGAATGAGACTATTTTTGGTTCATCCTCTAGCAGAATCCCCTACTTAGTTATATGATACCAGTGTAATTACACAAATGCAAAATTTTGTGACTCTATAATGAAATGGTCTAGATCTAGGGTTTAGTAGATTTTTCCTTAGTAGTGTCACCAATATTTTGGTTCCCAAAATTGCAGATTGCAAACCATAAGGGTATGCCAAGATCTATGGTTAGGTTTACAATGTTTTGGCCAACGAATGGAGTTAACGGATATGGTTTAGAACTTCCTACACTTTATATTTTGTCAGACCTAGGTGGGTGTACCCTTATGAATGCTATTTGATACTAAGCAGATTGAATGTGTTTATGAGAATATTGTCTATCTACTTCAAAATGGCATAGGGGTTTGAAATAGATAACTTGAACTATTGCTACTCCTAGTTTTAGAGCTGAAAGTTGGTTATGCATGTATGAGATTTGATGAAATTTGTATTAAACTAAAGTTGATTAGTGTCTTATCCTATTGGGAAATGGATTCAAGATGTGTATGATATGTGGATCCTCCTTGGCTTAACTCTAATTGTTTGGTACTTTAAGAAGTTTATACCTTGTATAAACGTGCAAGGTTGTCAGTCATGAGGCTCTTACAAATCCTAGTGATATCTCCTTGAGTGTGTGATATTTGAAAGGATTTTAATTCTTGCTTGAAGGAAACCACTTAAGATGATTAATTTAAAAGGATTTTAATTTTGGGAAAAAACCAATTAAAAAGAATCATTTAAAGGAATTTTAATTCTCTTCTTGCAGCAACGAATCAAGAAAAATCACACAAAGACAACAAATGTATCTTGAAAAATTAAGTATATGCTTGATATATTCAATTTGAATAACAAGAAAAGACCACTTTGGAGACAACAAGATACCATGTATGAATCAATATCAACAAACAATTGAACACCAAAATTTTGGCTATCAGATTAAACTTTCTTCTCCATTAGATTGCTTCGAAAGATAATACAATTCATATAAGAAGTCTTGTATGTGTTCTATTAGGTAAATATGTCTTAGATGATTAGTATGATGATTCTCAAAACTTGGTCTTGGTTTCCCTTTATATACGGGAAGCAATCAACTTCAAACCATTACATCTAAAGTGGCATCTCTTCATTTATATTTTGATAATCATAAAGTAAAACCCTAAGAAATGCAATTAACAAGGATAAATAATGAAGTCCAAAGCAATCATGATACACCACAATTCGTTAATCTTCGTAAGGTATTCACGATCACTTAAGATCTGGTCAAGGTCCTTTCTCCATAATAGTGTATCTAATGTTGAGTGACTTCGATGAAACTTTTGATCGCTATGTTGCTCGAGCAATGAACATGTTGACCTTGGAAGGGTGCTCGATATAGTCTTGGCTAGTATATGTATCTGCATTAGTGATTATGTCTTTCATAAAAAACTCTAAAGTGAAGATTTGCTCCAACTATGAATGTGTGTTTTTCACCACCATTGATTCGTCGTTTACTTTGTCAAGAGCGACTGGTAAAAACTGGGCTAATTCATTCTTCCACATGATCTGCTCTTTCAGATCTCCTTCGTCGTCAAAGAAAAAAAATCCATATCCAGGGGTTGGTCGAAATCACTAAGCTCTTATGTCACTACATTACGAAATTTACCATGCATATCAATCAATTCATCATAGATTTTGAACACCTGATCGTCAATATTTCCCGTGGCTATTAATTCTTCTTTTCCATCATTCTGAGATGTAATCTTTTATGTTCTTGGAAAGCAACATGTGTTCTATTGTGAACTGTCCATACCTTGTTTGCATTCTCGAGTAATTTTTCAAACCTTTTCTTTACCAATTCCGATACTATTTCCTTTACCAATTCTAAGATGATATTGAACTTGATGGACCTCATTTCTATTTCCAATTTATCACCTTTCTTCTAGAATTTCTCAGCCCTATGCCTCTAATAAGTACTTTCAACCATGGCTTCTAATACCCTCTTATCGTTGTCTATTAATGGGGAGTAAGTACTTGAGGAAGATGGCAATTTATCTTTATAGCTGCCTATTTGCTGTCTCAGGCTCTCATTTTTTGTCATATATATTTTATTATCTTTCACTATCCTTTCAATATGGGCTTTGGTGAACCTAGCAACATTGACATTCAAATATGCAGTTTCCAAAGGATTATTGTCTCAAACCTGTTGCACAAAGAGGTGGCCAAACACCTTGTCAGGATCATCAGTGACCAAAGGTTTTTTGTTTGGTGGGTATAAGGCCCACATTAACAAAGTTGCATTGTCTAGATTATAATATGATCCATTGCATACTCTATCTAGTCCTACTGTGCTCAATTGCAGGGTTTTATTCTAACTTCTCTGGAAGTTGTCAAATACAATAGTGGAGCTCATATCCCACCCAGGGAGTAGCATGAGCCTTGCCTCTTCTAGTAATGTCCTTCCCTTTTTCGGGGTGATGTCTTCCATTTCTTTATCAGCCTCTTCTTGTAGCTCTTTTAAAGCTTCTACTTCCTTTTCATGTGTGATATCCTTAATCCTTTCCCCAATCAGTTTACCCTTCTACTCATAAACAAATGCCCTAAACTCAGGGGTTCTAACAAAAGCATCATCAGAAACAAACTTTTAGTTGGCAAAATGTCTTACATCATTTGAAAGATCATTTGAGGACTCTATTACAACAATGTTTCTTTCCAGTGGAGGCTCATATATTTCAATTATAGGTTTGACCACCTATTCAGCTTCGTCATCACTCCCTGCTTCCTCTTCTTCTTCAATAGGTGTGTGAACAAAAAAGCTGATATCAAGTGTAGGTTGTGGAGAGAGTTGACACAGTGGAGTTTCACTTTCAACTTGCATTCCCCCAATATCCTCATTACTTTTCTTTGTGAACACTAGAGGACGCACATCCCTAGTCAATTATGCTTCATGTGAAATTAATGCATCCAGCCTCTTTATGGGATCTTCAATTTCCAGAAAGGAACCTTCATATAGGGCATTATTGCACCTTCTCCAAGCTTTTGCTATCATCACTCTATTATACAGGTTTCTCTTCCTAGAAATGTGATGTTCATCAACATTTCTTATTAAACCATCCTCTTCAAAAAGTATGTGGTGATATCCTTTTAGATTTAGGCTTGTTTTGACATCATTCATAAAATGCTTAGGGTCAAACTTCTCCCTTTCATTCCCTTTGGGTAAGTTATAATACTCTAGCCTTTTGTTAATCAACTCATACCCCTTTTGAGAAACCACAATAAAATATCCAAAACACAATGTGCCAGGCATAAGGGATTGCTTGTTATGACTCTTAAGATGCATGAAATCTGAGTAAGCTAGTTGCCTCAATTTCTAAATATGCCACCTTATTTGGAAATGTCTTCTGCAACATAAATGGTGCTCCTTCATAACCATATACTCTAATTTTTTTACATTCATCATAGGCATTACCAATCTCACCAATTGTGAATGACCTTCCCTCTTTCATCCTTATCCTTGGGTCTGAAGAATCTTTTTATTTTAGGTGATAGATTATAGTCATATGGATGATCTAGGAGTTTATATAAAGATTTCACAAAATACTCTTGAAAATACAAACAGTGTAATATTGCACATCTACTGTCCCAAATTGTTGTCTGAAATAGTTTTGGGTAACAGGGATGAGAGAAGATCCGTCTTCAAATTTAATCATCTGGGTTTGAGGATCATATCTATTGGAAAGTACTTTAATCAATTCGATGTTGATGAATACATTAGGTACAACCAACTTCCCTAATTTGAGTCTCCACGGGTTGGAGATTGGTTGGTGTTTGTGCATCTTGTTATAGTGATATATAAACAAATCATGTCCCCTTGTTGGGGTCCATGTATCACCTACTTCCTTGTTTCTATCCTCCAATATCTTAGCTTGAGGGTTTAATTGTGCGTTTCATCTAGACCTTTGTCCAGAGCCGAGACATTCATCAATCAAGTCCTAGTTCAGATGTCTGGTTTCTAATTTCTATCTCTTATTTTTAGGGTTTTCAGATGTACTTGCCATAATATGATTTTTGTAGAAAAACCCAACTCTTGTACTCTGATAATTTTACTGGTTTTTAGCTACTTAGAATTTCAAGTTAGGCTTGGATGCTTACTTGGACAATAAACTCCTTTCTTGGTCCAGTTGTCGCTGTCCACTGCTACACTCTGTTTCCTTTCTCTTTGGTTGCTTAGTGATTTCCAAGGGGTTTTAGGATTTGTTTTTAAATGCCTTCAAGTCCGGTTCATTAATTAATGTTGTTTGATGGCACTTTCATGTCATCGAGAGTTAAATCGATTGTTTTGAATATAGGCCATCGATTTGCTCATCATCGCTGCCAAATTGTGTCTTCGTCATGCCATTGTCTTGTTAGTGTTTTCATTGCATTGAGAGGACAATATTTTGTTCTTACTAATATTTCTCTTTTGTCTTGATATCCTTTTAATGGCATGTTTGTAGGGAATGAGGTAAAGTTGGAGAATGTGCCTACAAAAGGTCAAGTTGCAATATCTTCACCAAGGTTCTTCCTAAAGATATATTTGAGTATCTCTGACAGAAGTTAGGGCTTATTGCCTCTCCTTTCAACTATATGCATAAGATTGTGCATTAGTCTAGTCGAGCAATCAAGATTCATTCTCTTTTTTTCGATTGATGGAGGCTACCTCTTAGGGGGGTAGGTAGTAGTGTTGTTGGTTGAGGTAGTGAAATGGAGCATATTTTGTGCCCTTAAGGGGGAGAGTGCAGAAAAGTGAGGGTAGTGGAGAGAAAGAATTTTCTTGTTGGTGTTGCGAGCGTTGTCTAACATGGGGTATGTAGATGTCAAAATGGAAAAAACTCTATGCATATGATGTGTGGAAGGTGCAAGTGTTGCTCTTTGAGTGTTGTTAAAGGGGGAGAGAAAAAGAGTTAAATGTAGAAAAGATAAAGAACAATGAAAATATGAAGTATGCACCCACGAGAAAGAATTGGTTGAGTTTGTTGCCCTTTGCCATTGATGTCAAAGGGGGAGAGAATGAAGTTTGAAAAACACATGAAAAACACAAGGAAAGAATTGATGTCGAAGGAGGAGAGTATGATTTGAAAAACACAGGGGAGAGTAATGGTTGCAAAACTCCTTAGATAGGGTGAGAGATTGCAAAGAGTATGGTATGTGAAGAACATAGGTATAGGGAGAGAGTGAAGTGTATTCCAGTAAGGGGGAGTGTTTCTTAATGAAAGCTGCTTTCTTTGTTGATGGTTTTCAAACTAGTGTTGCCATCAATGACAAAGGGGGAGATTGTTGCAAGTATGTTGTTAGTGTTGTCATTGATGTCAATAGTCGGTCATTGATGTCAACAATATGGAGATTGTTGGTGTTGTCAATTGCTAGTGATAGTATGGTAGTGTTGTGGAAGTTGTTGTGCTTTCATCAGTGTTGTCATTGATATCTTGTATGTTTGTGATAATAAGTGTTGCAGTTGCAGTAACTTCACTTGGTTTCCAAGTGCTTTTGAGAAAATTTGAATGAAAGAGTGTGTAGTGTGACAAAGGTTTGTTGAGTGTTGTGCTTTGTATTTCTTCATGGTTGAAGATATGCTTGTGTAGTTTGGATGTGATGATCAGAGGTGTTTAGAGGTTTTATATCTAGATTTTTAGGTTTTGGATCGTATGGTAGTGGAAGACGTGTTTGACAGTGTGTCTACCTATGAAGAAGGTTATCTAAGAGAAATGGAATTGCTCCATATTTATCCTTAGTGAAGTTTCTTGGCTGGCAGATTTGAGAATGTGCTTATATTGTCTATAACTTCCTTCTCTTGAGGTTTCAGGTTCTAAGGTGTTTCAGAAGCTTGGTTTGTAAGTTGTATGTTTGTGCCAATGTGTCTAGTTGTACAAAATGAAATTATTCTTTGTTTAAGGTGGTTGTGGCAGAATTACAAAATATTTTGATCATGTTGGAATATTTTGGGATGTTGTATGGATGTTGTTCAATGTTGTCTGGTATGCATGTTGTGGAGAAGTGTATATGTGGTCGCTTGTAGTGTTAGTTCTGGTTTGGCTGACCTAGTGTGGTAGCACTATTTACGGAGGTACCTCATGGATTGTGGATGTGTTGATTAGCATGGTGATGTGTATTTGGGTCCTAGTTAACCCTTGGTATGGTTTGTCTTCACTTCTATTCACTCTAGAAGTGTTTGGTTTTGACCTATTTTGGTGTTTCACGTTTGAGCTGCATCCATTTCATTAAGGCTAACGTAATTGAGATTGTTTTAGTTTGCAAATGGTACAAATGCAATGTGAGGTTCTGGAGATGTTGAGGAGAGTGTGCAATGCGAAAGATGCAAATGTGATCAAGTGTGGTGATCTAAGTGCGAGCTTAAATGCTTATGACTTTCAGATGCAATGAGAAAAAGGTGTCTACATTTCGATATGTTAATTGAGATTTATGTGCATTAGTGGAACTTTACTTTCAACATAAGTTAGATGCATTATTAGCAGTTCATATTTGGTAGTGATCCACCCTTTCTTCTATTCTTCTTTCAAGACAATGAGTCCTTTTGGCAGTGAGCCCTTTGTTGCAAATATGGTTGTTGTTGGAGCAAGAGATTAACTTGTTAATGCTCGATACAATTGTCGGAGTTAATGAATCCATGCAAGGCAATTAAGCCATGTCACAAACCCAAGCATTGTGTTGCACAACACAAGGAGACGAAGGGTGTACATCTTGCAACAATCCACCCCAACACAAGTGAGGGGTTCAAACCCGTCACCCAGGCTTTGATACCAATTGTTGCAAATACAAGTTCTATTGCACCAGAAGGTCGACCTATTAATGCCCGATACAACTACTAGAGTTAATGAATCCACAAGAGATGGTTAAGTCATGTCACAAACCCTTGTGTTGCGTTGCACAACACAAGGAGGCCAAGGGTGCACACCTTGCAACACTGTTCTTTTTCTAGGTAGTGAGCCCTTGATAGTGAGTCTAATTGTTTCCGGTGTTATTATTCATATATAAGTATGCTAATCCTCACTATGGTTTTTCCCTTCTTGGGTTTTTCATGTATATCTTGTGTTCTTATGTGTGTGGATGTGTTTACATCACTGTTTCATATGTTTACACTTTACTAATGCATGATAGGGGTTTAAGGGCTAACAAGGGTTTGAATGTTGATGAGGGTTTAAATGTTTTAATGTACAATTGATTCATCCCCCGCTCAGTTGTTTTGTGCATCTAAAAAAATCTTTAGACAAGTTATTAGAAAATAGAGAATGTGTCTGAGATGATCTCTCTATTGGGTGGCTACTTGAGATATAATCAAGTCATGGTTTCATATAAAGATATGTTTTTTGAGTTGATGATTGAACTCCACAACTTTGAGATATCACCTACAACCAAAACACCCTATCACAAATTTAGTATTGAGAGAAGAAAATACAGACTCAACATGACGCCGCCCCAAGGATTGCTTCTATTAGATAAGTAGAAGGAATGTCCCCAATAGAAAAAAAGATGAGATTGTAAATTCCCTTGCACAAATAATTAGCTCCTTTGCGAATGATAAGTGCATTAAGAGAAAAAATTATCCACTACTTGCAAACAATATTTCTCCTCTTGGGATGAAATAAATCCACTAATGATTGTAGAATCCATTTGCCTAATATATATGATTAGGGAATCCAAATCCAAATGTGTGTCTCTAAATTTCCTGAAATTTCCACATATTAGAATTAGGTGTTGCCAATCTAGAATCTAATGAAGAATGTATGAAGAAGAAGCTCAAAAGAAAATGATGATGTGATAACTATGATGATGACATTAATTAAAAAGGAGATGGGTTTCCTCAAATGAACCCCCTAAATTTGCAATATAAGACTCCACAAACAAGGATGAAATGTCTAATAGATATGAATCTCAAGTAGTTGTATTTAAAAACTGATGAATGTCCTATTGCATTGAATCCATATGGGCCACATATGTAGTGATATTAATCTCATGAAGAGAAACAAAATATGGAGATGTGATCTTGATAGGAGGATAAGTAAGGATAGTTCTTTGTACCATTAGAACATGCAAGACATGTAATATGCTTAAGCTCCTTGAAGTATCATCATCAAAGGGTATATTGTTTTCATCATGAAGGGGAATGCGACAATTTGTAGCACAATAACCTATAAATAGAAAAATATGAAAGCCTCAAAAGATCTCACAAATTCTTTTCCAAAGTGTGCAGGGATAATTAAGGTCGAATATATCATAGTGTCATGGTCCACACTAGAATAGATTAATTCTACAATATGATCAATATTATTACCCCATGCTAATTTTCTTCAAAGTGTGTCTAGTTATGAGTCCATAAAGACAAGACACAAAATTAAGCCACCTAAGATTTGTTAGGATGTCAGTTGCCAAGACACATAATTTTCCTTAGTTAGGATTAGCACATAAGGATGAATATAAAATCCCGAAATTTTAGGATCAAATATCAATAATCTTAGTACATATGAATCAATTGAAATGAAGTAATTTCATTGAAATAAAACTTCTCTAGGTGCCAAGATGTCTAAGTAATCAACCAAAATGTAAATGTGACAAACTAAGTCAATAATATAGAAGGAAGATTCTAGAAAAATTACATAGATAGATGTGAAGAGATCCTTAATAGATCTAGAAAGAAAGTTATGATGTTGAAAGCCAAAAGGGATGATCTAGCTTCAATAAGAAATAAAATTCACCAATAGAAAAATATGGAAAATAACCAACAGTACTCAAAAGTCCTAAGAACCAAATTTTGAACAACAATTTTTTTCTTCAAAATATGGTATTATATGCCCAAATTCTACAAAAATTAAAAAAACAACTCTTTTAAGAAAAGAGGGCAAGGTGGCCCCTTGGTGGTTATTAGGTGGCGATCTAGTGATTCAATGGTGATGATGAAGTTCATGGTGAATGGTTTTGTGATGGTGCTACTATATTGGGTGATGGGCTAGTGGTGGATTGGTGGTGATGTAGCTAGGAATAATTGACAATGAGTGGGTTGAGAATCGTCCATGGTGGTAATGGACGTGATTATTTCTAGCCACATTTCCTATTAGATGTAGTAGATAACAACTAATGGTTGGTGGTTATTAGGTTAGGTGGTGGTGGCCAAATTTTGTGACATTATTGTTAGAAATTAATTCTCTTGGTGCTAGATAAGATCTAGTAACTCATTGGGAACCTATGAATTCCTACCTAAAAAGCATAAACCATGAATAGGAAAACCCCACTAAGCACTAAATTTTAAAAACTAGCATATTAAATTTATTAAAAATGTTATTTTTAAAAATAAATGCCCATTGCTTAGAAAATTAATAGCTACTGATAACAATACCTCCAAATTTTGACATTGTTAAATTAGATTTTGGTGTAAAATGTTATGGTAATGATGCATGTTTGACGAAGGGTACTCCCCTTACGAACTAAAACTCACCACAACAACACAGATTTGCATAACAAAAATGCAAGAGAAAAGCAAAGCTTTCTTTTATTACTGAAATGACATTGCAACATTACATGCCATCATATGGGCTTTGATTACAATAATCTACAACTTTGTGGATCAGAGCTATCTCTACACTACTTCATGCCTTCCACCAATCCTCTAAGCGCTAGTCTCTCTCAGACCTTTCCATCTTCTACAACTAACTCTCTTCCTTCTTTTTGTCGACCTTCTTCACACCCACATTTCTAGACTATCGACTTTCTTCCCACCAACCTACCATTTCCTCCTCTTCTCTTCTTCTCCTCCATTTCCTTTCTCTGATCGGATTATATCCTCGCCTTTGTCTTCACCAACAAGCCTTCTCCTTCACTAGAACCCCATGCAGATTCACCGTGTTTCCTATTTTTAGCAAATGACCATCTACGGTTTCTTCTCCATTTGATGTGTTCACCTTTAATTTGATCTTCATTTAATTCTTCCACTCGCCTTGCCTTAGTACTACCTTCGTCACTCAACCATCAATTAGGAACGGTTTTGTTGTTGGCTAGTCTGTCATTTCCACCACACTATCGATCACTACATCGATGCCTTAACCGCCTTGCTTTGAATCATTGTGTCACGCTATTGAAAACACATTACGTTATCAGGTTGAGATAGATTCAAGTCTCACCGATATTGATCTCTTTCGCCGATACCTCATCGTCCTCCTTGTCACCATTCATAATTCACAACTATGTGAATTGACTTGTCATCTAATCACATTCCGCCATCTGTCCATACATGTCATCATCTCCTTATTGGGTCCCATAGAAGTTAGCGCCATGTCTCTCCTGTGTGAAGGGGACACCAAAGCAACTCTCGCCAAAATCCGGAAGTCTCATCGATTAAGTTCCTATCGAGTCGTTGAAGATACTTTGAAACAACTCCTCTGATACAAGGTCTCCTCGATGAAGCTTTATCGAAATGTCATTAGGACTTTCATTTCCATTCCACCGATATCCATATATCCCTTTGATGAAGAACCTCCACGTCATCCCTGCTCAATCATTCGTCACCACTTGTTAGTTATGAAATCACCATTCTTTGTCATCATCACTTAGAATGGTCCTACTTTATCAACACATCCAAGAGACTTCAAAGCAACTTACACCGATATCCCAAAGTCTCACTGAAAAAGCTTTATCTGACGTTGTCAGAGTGTCAAACAAACTCCATAAGACGTCCTACTGATACATTCCTTTCTCTTTAATGAGATGAGATGTGAAATTAGAATGTCAAAGGGACTCCTCATAATGTCCCATCAATATATGCGTCTCCCTCCGATAAGAAATTTCACAATTGTTCATTGCTGCTAGCACCTTCCATTATTGCCATGTTGGAGAGACACAAAACAATGTCTCTTCGAAATCTCCATATCTCGCCAATGAACCAGTTCACCGAATGCCAAAACACAGGTCTTCAGTGTTTCACCATGCCTCATACATTCCTTAGCGACTTAAGTAAGCCTTAACATTTAATGCTGATGTCCCCCTGTTGCATCCATGAGTAAGCCACGAGCTCGAAGTCCGAAAGCTGACCAACGTGATCTAAAAATAACTAACTCCTGCATTTTTTCCTTAGCATGCGATAAGCTACAAGCTTGAGGCCCGAAGCCTGAACTTTTGCACATCTTCAAGACATAACTCCATTCTCCTGCTAAAAAAACTCTAGCTGATTCATCCCTTATTCCAAAAGAAACAATACTACTATTTTTGGTTGATGCAAGATTGCTCTCACACCCTGGATGCTCTTGTATTAGACACCCAGGGTAGGAAGAATTTTATGAATGTGGATTTACAAAATGGAGTTGAGTGGTAGTACCACCCTTTCAGATTGCAAGCAATCCTTAGCCAACCCCATTGCTGAAATTTTTACCTGTAATTGCTTCTTCTTTCTCCTCTTCCAACAAAAAGCTAGAACAAGCAACCTCCTCTAAAAACTCTGTTCTTTACTCCTCTTCCTTGATGTGGAATCAACTCCACCATAACCTGACTATCTTCTCCAATTGTATCTCTCATTCACCTCTAATCTTGTGGGATTTAGCCCACCATAGTCCATCCACCTCCACCAATTTGCACCTGCACTTAACTTTGCAACACCATACAAATCCTTCTTTGCATACTAATCATCTCTAACAAATTCTAACTGAACCATCTCATATACATTCACTAACTCATCCATCTCAACATGAAAATCATATTTCTTAAATTCATTAAGAGAATATTTTACCTTCTCATCACCTGTTGCAACTTCAACTTAATTCTCTTCCTTCACGCCTTTGATAAGACATGCAACTGTACCATTTTATTGTCCTATAACCAATGCATCATACTCTTTTTCCACTACTTCAATCCTTTCATTTATACAAAACCCAGTCATATCTTCATCACAAAAATTAAAACATTATGCATTACTTCCTTCTCTGGTATTGCTACATCCACTTGTTCATCATCACCCTTGGGTAGAACTCCGTGCTCCTCTTTCTTAATGCCTTCTAAAAGACATTTTTCAGCTGCAATCACTTTCTCCTTTGCATCCACACCAATGTTAGTAGTATAATCAAAGGAATCTTCCTTTTCTCCCTGCAACAAACTGTCAGTCATACCAATCTCTTTATCACATAAGAAGTCATCAATTGATGCCAAGGGAAGATTACCAAACAACTCAACTTTCTTCCCTCTTTTCCTTCATTACTTTCAATTGTATTGTTTTCATCCACAAAGACACTCATTGCTGGAACATCTTCTTCTACATTACTCTTATCATACTTAGACAAATCAAAACTTTCACAAAAATAAGAATTTACCTCTTTCTTCTCCATCAAAACCTTAACTGTACCTGGCATGGGTGCAGTCCACACTTTTGCAACTTCTTTCTTGTGTTCAACATAATATGCCACTGCTTTTATGCCCTTAGAAGGACATATTGCGGTTTCACATTGCACCTCCTGTTCCTTGATTGCAATGCCCTCAAATGGATTTACTACTGCAATGACTTTGTCAATTTCTACATGCCAATCCTCATTCCAACATACGCCAAAGTCTGGGTGATCCTCATTACTCTCTATTGCAACTTTCATTGCTGCACTTCTTCCTTCATTACCACTCTTCATGTCATTCCAACACAAACCAAATTTGATTCTAACCTCACCAAAATCTGATTTTTTTTTAACCTTCCCATACTAGCTATTCCATTCATATTATTCACATGCAAACCATAATTTTCTATGCATTCACAAGATGCAATTTTTACATTTTCTTTGACTTCTACCACTTAGGTTTCGTCCTCTTCAAGGTCCTCCATTGCTCTCCATCTTTTTGTGGTTGCTACCACCTCTATATCTTCATCCTTCATGTCTTCCAATAGACATCCCTCAACTTCAATCTTAGGTTCCTCAACCTGTTCGTACTCACCCTCTTCCTGGGTGTCACATGCATGTCACTTCTCTACATCCTCTTTCCTTCCTGCAGTAAAAACATCATTAGAAGCATAAAAATTATTTTCAGCTCTTGTCTTCTCTTGTTTCCTCCTTTCAATCTCGTCTTTCAATTCATTTATTTGCTGCTGGAACTCTATCATTTCTCTTTCTCTCATATTTTGAAATCTTTTTATGATTTCCTCTAGTCTGGGAATCCTTGGAATCTAGCTAATGACAAAAGTCTTTTTACTCTTTCTCTTATCCATTTTCAAGGCTTCACAAAGCTATAACAACACAAACCTTCAACCTTCAGGTTCCACAAATGTAAACTATCACCTTCGGTGATCTATTTAGAACTAAGGGAATCTCAATGCTTCAATCCATTGAAAAAATCTTCTTGCAAGTTACACATCCATCTACAAGAAAGATCTGCAAACTCTTAGTGCCTTAACAACAAAAGTTCTTTAAACCCTCAGGTTTTGCATATATTAACTTCCTCACGTTTGACGATTTGCTTACAAATTTTCAACACTTTACATGTTATTATAAATACACACACTCTCAATTCTTTAACAAAAGCTTTAAACCCTTAAGTTTTGCATATGTGAATTGCCTCACATTCGACGATTTGTTCACAGCCACAAGAACCTTAGTTTTATCTCTCACATATAGCTACAAGAAAATTTACACACACTCCAACTCCCAAATCCTGGTGCAAATTGCATCATGCTCGACACTCTACCTGTACACTCAGGAACTCCTACTTTGATACCACTAACGAAGGGTACTTCCCTTACCTTTCTATCTTCTACAATCGACTTTCTACCTTCCTGTTGTTGACCTTCTTGACACCCACATTTCCAAACCATCTAATCTCTTCTCACCAACCAGCCATTTCCTCCTCTTCTCTTCTCCTCCCTTTCCTTTCTCTAATTGGATTATATCCTTACCTCTATCTTCACAAGCAAGCCTTCTCCTTCACTGTAACCCTATCCAAATTCATCATATTTCCTATTTTTACCAAACGACCATCTAGGGTTTCTTCTCCATTTGATGCATTCACCTATAATCTGATCTTCATTTAATTCTTTCACTCGCCTTGCCTTTGTATCGCCTCCATCGCCCAACCAGTAATGAGGAATGGTTTCCTCATTGTCTGCTCTTTCATCACTCCATTCACGCCTTAACCACCTTACTTTGAATCATTGCACCACACTTATGAAAACACATTACTTTATTGAGTTGAGACAGATTTGGGTCTCACCAATATTGATCTCCTTCACCAATACCTCATCGCCACCCTCATCACTATTCACAATTTGTAACAATGATGTGAATTTACATGTTGTCCAATCGCATTTCGCCATCTATCTGTCCATGTCATCATCTCCTTCGTATTGGGTCCCACAAAAGTCAACGCCATGTCTTTGCTGTGTCGAGGGGACACCAAAGAAACTCTCCCCAAAATTTGGAAGTCTCAGCAATTAATTTCCCACCAGGTCTTCAAAGAGACTCTAGAACAACTCGCTCTGATACAAGGTCTCCTTGATGAAGCTTTATTGAAATGTCGTCGAGACTTTCATTTCCATTCCACCGATATCCATATATCCCTTCAGTGAAGAACCTCTATGTCATCCCTCTTCAAACATTATCGCCACTTGGTAGTCATGACATCACTGTAATTTTTGTCATCACTTAGCCTGGGTTGACTTGATCGGCATGTCAAGGAGATTTCGAATCAACTCACACCTATATCCTAAAGTCTTTCCAAAAAGAGCTTTGTTTGAGGCCATCATAGTGTCGAACGGACTCCATAAGACGTCCCACCGATGCACGCCTTTCTCTTCGATGAGATGTGAAATCAGACTGTCGAAGGGACTCCTCATAAAGTCCCGTCGATATATGCATCTCCCTTCGATAATAACTTTCACAACCATTCACCGCTGTTGGTACCTTCCATTTATCACCATGTTAGAGAGACACGAAACAATGTGTCTTCGAAATCTCGGTATCTTGCCGATGAGCTAGTTCACTGAATGTTGAAACACAAGTCGTTGGGGTTCCGCCATGCTTTAGAAATTCCTTAGCGACTTAAGTAAGCCTTAGCACTGAATGTTGATGTTCGCCTGTTACATCCATGAGTAAACCACAATCTCGAAGTCTGAATCCAGATCAACCTAATCCGAGAATGACTAACTCGTTCTGCATTTCTTCCTTGGCATGTGATAAGCTGTAAGCCCGAGTTCCGAAGCCCAAACTTCTACACATCTTCAAGACATAACTGTGTTCTCCTAATTAGGATACTCTAGCTGATTTAGCCCTTATTCCAAAAGAAACAACACTACTTTTTTTGGTTGATGCAAGATTACTCTCACACCCTGGATGCTCCTACATCAATGTTGATTGTATGATATGTAGTATGACCATATAGATCATATGAATATATGAATTTTTGTAGACCAAAATCTAGAACCTTACAAAATGACTCAATATTTTGATGTTTGATTTTGATGATTTGTTAGTTGATTTTCCGGTTTTTGGGCATTTTGAGCAATAAAATGATTGTTTTGTTCTAGGGAACACCATTTGAATGCTCAAGCTTGAATTTTTCAAGAAAGAATATAAATAATTATAATTATGCTTCTCTAATACCATGTTGAAGTAGATGATTGAACACCACAATTTCCAAAGACCATCTACAACCAAAACAACCTCTTATAGAATAGTGAAAAATAATTTGGTTTACTATGAAGCTTGAGAATTATATTGATGTAATAATTAATATTTTTTATTATACAATAATTATCATTGATAAAGGAAAAATAAAAATTAGTAGAAAGCTTAGGCAATGGTATAATAATATCATGACATGTACCTTAATCATATGATTTGAGACACAAAAAAAGCATGACCTAAGTAAGCTTAATCATGCCAGTTTGAATAGGGACCTAATAATGATTAATTAAATGATTACTTTTTTTCACTCAGACAAAATTAAAACAACATTTTACACTAAGTGAGGAACTTTCTCTTACTAAAAACGCCCTTTGGTCTTATCAATACATGTACCATCTTTTATTTTGCCAACGACATTGCCTTAAATGATCTAGTTAGTAAGTGTAGATTAATTTATATGGATGATCTCCTTATTTTGTTCAAGAACTAGGGATATCACATTGAATATCTTAGAAATGTACTTCAAAGGTGTAAAGAACATGGATGCTAATTAAATACAAATAAATCTATCTTTGTATTTACAAAAGGAAAAATACTAGGCCATATCATTTTGGAGAAAACCTATTTATGTTAATCTAGATAGAATTGATTCTAGTTTGGGGATTTCCCTTTTTGGGGGAAATGAATAAATAATTCTTTAGGGAGATGAATTTTGTTAGAAATTTTGTGTATATTTGTTGAAATAGTCTAAACTTTGGACACTATACTAAATAAGGAAACTAATATTAAATGGACTCTTGGTGCTCAAGATACTTTCTAAGCAGTCAAGAAAAGAATAGTTAACAATCGAATGATCATTAATCAAGAGTATTCCCAACATTTTTAGATTTATTCATTTTCATGAAGGAATTTTATAGTAGGAGCTTTAGCCTAGATGAAAGGGGATGGTGATGAGAGACTAGTAGTTATCATGAGTTCACCTCTTAGGAAGGTTGATGTTAGATATTGATGAAGGGTACTCCCCTTACAATCTGAAACTCACAACAACAATCAAGAATTACACAAAATGCAAGAAGGAAGCAAATATTTTCTATTATCACTAAAATAAAATTGCAAGATTACAACTGGCATCACATGGGCTTTTTGATTACACAAATCTACAAATCTATAAATCAAAGCCACGATCTACTCTACTCTACCCCCCTTTGTAATCCCCATTTACATCCTTTATTTGGAATGTGTAACCGCCCTGGGATATTTTGGAAAGTGTAACCCCCACGAGAAGAAATTTTGAAATTTTGTTATATTTAGTAGTGCAACTCATGGGGTCACAACTTTGAATTTGACCGTCGCATTTTCAATTATAATACCTTTTCGGAAAGTTCTTGAGGAGACGCTTGGCCGTAAAATGGTACCTTAGAATACATTTTGATTTTAAACCAAATTTTGGGCCCATCCAAAGCCTTTAGGTGCTTCAAAATGGACTTCAAACATTTTTAACAAGATTTTTAAAATTTAAAATTTTAATCTCTCAAATGATAAATGATATTGAAGTGATTTTTCACCATTGGCTTCAATTTACCATTCTAGAGGTTTGTATAAGATTTCATGCCCATACATGCTTAAATACAAACTTGCTAAAAAGAGTAACTTGCTAAATTTAGCCCGTATTTAAAAGAAACAACATTTTTTGGTTGATGCAAGATATCTTTTACACCCTGGATGCTCCTTCATTAGATACTTAATAATGGATAAATATGATTTTTCTATGATAAACTTCATTAAGAAATTAATGCATTGTATTATACATAAAATGATATTTATTGTAGCCATAGACCCAACCTGAAAACCCATGTTAATATAAAATAAATTGGGATAATATTAAGGAAAATTGATCACTATCTTGTAGGAGTTTTGACTTAGAAATTTGACCGATGAGAATTGTTTGAGGATAAGGCCTAAGTCAAGCTATAGCAGAGGTTGACTCCTAAATATCATGTCAATTATCTACAAAATTATGCAAATTATGACTTAATATAAACTTTCAGTGCATTACCTTTTAGAAAATGATTTTTTCATAAATCTTACATACATGCAAAGAAGAGCGCTAATGTAGGACATCTAGAGGTGTAAGAGAAATCTTGCGTCACCCAATTTTTTTAATGTGAATTTTGTTTTGCAAATATCTATGAAGGTTATTTCCTCTAAAAGGTCTTGTAGAATAGTCTAAAACATCAAAATTTTCTTAAAGGGATAAAAATAGTAGGGTCCACTTTTAGAATGTTCATATTTATGTATATATGGACCTAATTTTTTCTCCAAAGCTCTATAATTACTAAATTAACATTGTGGGTGAGTTTCAAGACAAATTTAAGTCTACATATCAAGTTACTAAATGTAGTGTAGGAAATTGTATAACTTTATGTAATTTCACACTATGTTTGCATCCCCTTAATTTATTGGACTTAATTAAGCTTCTACTTTTCTAAATTATGCATTCCAAAGCCTTGGTATTCCCGTTTTCTGAAAGGGAAACCAACATTTAATTAATGCAATTAATATTTTAATCATATTGGAGAAAGTGTGTCCTAGATTTTTAGGAAAGGACCCATTCGCCAATGAATGGGTCCCCTTTAAGTGCCAATACCCATTTTTAAATATGTTTTTGGTAGGATTTTAATGATTCAAATTCAAGATTCAAATATTGACTTTTGGACTCTAATTTTTGGGAAATTAGATAAACAACTAAAAATACATAGTCTTCTTATCAATTCAAAACATCTATCATTAAGGAAAATCTCACAAGAGCTTATATTAATGTCAAGAGAATTGAAGAGCAGATTTATCATTCATCTACAACAGAAATCAAGATCATATCATCATGTCAAAGGTTGTGTATGTTCATGTCATGTTTTGGAGCTAAAATGTGATGTAGGTTTCAAGCATTCAAAACGACATTCAAGCATCAATTGATCAAAGCAATTCATGCAAGATCCAAATCCTTAGTGGTGTAGTCATGGTAGGAGGGTTTAGAAAGAATAGTCCAAACTGTGCAGCTTAGAGTCAACACATCAGAAATAACACAAGAAACATATATGTGAACATGAGGCTTTATTTAATTGACAATCTTACATGCAATATATGCCTCATTGGAAAATATACAGGGCTCACAAGCCTACCGCAAGGGCATTCAATCATTACAATTGGCCAAAGGCCTAATTACATACCCTCAAAGGGTTGATGCAAAAATATGAAGTCTAAATAATCATGAACTACTGACCTAACTCTTAAAATATAACTACTAACTGATGAACTACAATGAATTAAAATGATCTTGAATATACTTTTGAAGCTCCAATAATGGTTTGCGTCAGCAACAAGGGTTGATAAAGCCGATGAAGGATCATACATGTATACCATCCTCAAAATATGGAAATATAACTCCACACAAAATGAAATAACTTGAAAATCTCTAGGATAGGTTCCAATGAACTCAAGATGTTTGTATGATGTCCCATTAGGATCCACATGATTTGGAATGGGTCTACACTAAGAAATCAAGACCAGGTTGGCCCCAAATACTTTGATTGGTAATAACAGTTAAATTTTGAGAGTGATAACTTTCGGTAGGCAAATGCAAATGATGTGAAATCTAGATATGTGGTAGATGTAGATGTGTAGATGCTATATCTTACTTTGTGAGCTTAGAAATGATGATCCAATAAAATTCAAAATGAAATACTGAGACTACTACTGAATGCAATGTAAGAAAAGAAATGTTTTTGGTCAATACAAGATTGCTTTACAACTAGGGATGATCTTGCATTAGATACTTGGGTTTGGAAGAAAAGTGAGTCCTTCACTTTCCAAGCCTAAGAGGAAAACAAAAACGGTTCACCTCACCTTGAGAAATCCATGATGAATCGTCTACTAGTCTGCCTTTCCACTCTACAAAATATTCTTTGTAGTGCTTGTTCATAGTGCTCCTTCTGATTCTAGTATTTAAAATTTCCTCAATATCCTCTGACTCTTGATGTGGTAATTGCTCCTTCAAATCTACTTCACTGCTACTACCACTTGATTGTCCTTCATGAAATTCATATATGTTTGCTACATTGAAAATAGGTGATATACCTATTGTCTTTGGTAGTTCTGCTTCATATGCATTTCCAAAATCAAACTTCCTTAGAATCTTACATGGTCCAAATTTCCTCATCTTCAACTTGTTGTATGTACGAACTAGAAATCTCTCCTTTCTTAGATATACCATTACTTCATCTCCAACAAAAAATTCTTTATTTCTCCAGTGTTGGTTTTCCTTCTTATATTTACTATTGATAACTTCTAAATGCTTCCAAACTTGACTATGCAACATTTGCAAACTCTTCTACCAACTCTTCTGCCTTTGTGCTCCTGTTATTCTCCATATTGATGTCTCTTAATTCTGTAAGTCCTTTAGGATGTGTTTCACTTTCGGTAATAATTTGAAATGGTGTCTTCCCTATACTTTGGTTTATTGAACTATTATATGTAAAATTTTCTTGTGGTAGAACTATAGCCAAATTTCCTACCTTTTCTCCAACCAAACATCTCAACAAGTTACCCAGGCTTCTATTTACTACCTCTGTTTGTTGATATGTTTGTGGGTGATAAGCTGAACTGAACTTCAAATCCATCTTCATCTTCTTCCACAACGTCCTTGAAAAGTATGCAATGAACTTAGTGTCTCTATTTGAAACAGTGCTCTTAGGTAATCCATGCAATCTCACAATCTCCTTGAAAAATAAGTTAGCAACATGCACAACATCATTAGTCTTCTTACAAGGTATGAAATCTACCATTTTCAAAAAATCTGTCTAGTACTACCATTATAAAATCATGTGCTCTCTACGTTCTTGGAAATCCCAATATGAAATCCATGCTATATCTTACCAAGGTCTCTCCGATACTATCAAAGGTTTATAAAATCTAGTATTTTGACTACTCCCTTTTGTAACTTGACAAATTTTGCAACTTTGAACATACTTCCTTATATCCTTATATATTTGTGGCCAAAAATAATGTTCACTCACCAAAGCTACTATCTTATCCACTCCAAAATGTCTAGCTAAACCTCCACTATGTTTCTCCTTTATCAAATTCTACCTCATTGAACTCCTCAAAATACACAACTAATTTCCTTTGAATAACATACCTTCTTGAATGAAAAAGTCCAACCAATTGCTCTGGTCTGTCATTATTGGTTCCTTACATGCTCTCAAGGCTTCAACAAAATTTGCATCATCTTCATACAGATGCTTCAATTCCTCAAATCCCAATACTTCTATCCTCATTTCTGTTAGCAAATTCTTTCTTCTACTTAATGCATCTGCAACTTTGTTTGAATTGCCACTCCTACGTTTCAACACAAATGTATAACTCTGCAAGAATTCAACCCATCTCATATGTCTCTAATTCAAATTTCCTTGAATATTCAAATACTGCAAAGCTTGATGATCTGTATACAACACAAAATCCTTAGGAAACAGATAATGTCTCCACTTCTTCAAGGCTTGAATTATGGCATATAATTCTTGATCATAAATTGAATATCTTCTTCTCGAATCATTCAACTTCTCACTGAAGTTAGCTATAGGTCTTCCTTCTTGACTCAACACTACTCCAATTGCATTTCCACTTGCATGACAATCAACTTGAAATACTTTGTCAACATTCGGTAATGCTAACACTGGCTACTTTGTCACCTTTTGCTTCAATAGTTGAAAAATTATTTGTGCTCTAGATGTCCACTCAAATCCCTTCCTATCTCCCCTTATTGTTTTTGTCATGGGGTTACAAATACTACTAAAGCTTCGGATAAACTTCTAGTAGAAACTAGCTAATGCATGGAATGATCTCACCTCTCAAATGTTCGCCAATGTTGGCCAATCAACAATTACTTTCACCTTCTCATGGTCCATCTTCAATCCTTCAACAAAAATAACAAATCCAGGATACACTAACTCTGTCTTCATAATGCTACACTTCTTGACATTAATCAACTACTTCTCTTCTCGCAACTTCTGTAATATTTTTTGGATATGACACAAATGCTCTTCTCTAGTCTTACTGAAAATTAGAATATCGTCCAAGTAAACAATGACAAACTTACCCAATAATTTCTTAAATACCTCATTGATCAATTTGATGAAATTGCTTGGTGCATTGGTTAATCCAAAGGGCATCACTAACCACTCATATAATCCTTCATTAGTCTTAAATGTCATCTTCCATTCATCTCCTTTGATTTTGATTTGATCATATCCACTCTTTAGGTCAATCTTTGTGAAATACTTTTCTCCACTTAAACAGTCCATAATGCCATCCATCTTTGGCAATGGGAATCTATACTTGATAGTGATCCTATTGATTGCTTTTGAATATGTACACATTCTCTACCCTGCATCCTTCTTTGGTGCAAGTACAACAAGCCATGCACATGGGCTCAAACATTTTTTGATGAATCCTTTCCTCAACAACTCTTGTATTTTCCAGTTCAACTCTACTTTCTTTGTCGATGTCATTCTATGTGCTACCTTGTTTGCAAAACTTGCTCCGGGTAGAAGATCTATATGCTGACTAATACTTTGGATTGATGGTAGTCCATTTTGTATATTCTCTTACATAATGTCTTCATACTCTATCAATAGTTCTGCTACTTCATTCTTTGCGATAGGGTTCTCTATCTTTGGACCATTGTTCTTCTTTGGAATCAATGCAAAACAAATGTTCTCATTCCTCAATCAATCGAAAAATTTCCTTCTATCTACCAAACATAGTCTATTAGTGCCAGAAAATTCAATCTTCTCCTCCTCTAAAGGTATCAACTTTGTTCTCTTCCCATTTGAAGTCACAGTATAAGTATTCCTTCTTCCACCATGAATTGCTTTCTTCTCATATTGCCATGGTCTTCCTAATAGTAAATGACAAGCATCCATAGGCATAATATCGCACAATACTTCATCCCTATATGATCCAATATGAAATTTCATCAAACATTGTTCATTCACCAATATATTATGATAATCTTGAATCCATGCTATCCTATTAGGGTTTGGATGTCTCAACCTCTCCAATTTGAACTTGGTTACCATCTGCTTTGAAACGAGATTATCAATACTACCACTATTAATGATAACTTTACATACCTTTCTTCTGGACTTACATATGGTTTTGAATAGACTCTTCCTTTGTGGTGGTTCTTTAGTCACTTCTCATGTATTAAAGCTCTCCTCATCACCAATTATTCACTTTTCTTTGGTTTCCCAACTGAATTAGGGGATTCAATAGGTTCTTCATCCACATAGGTTGCTCTTCTAGTATGCTCAGATTTCCTGCCTATGTTTCCTTGATGACACTCAAATGTTCTATGCCCTTCACTTGCACACTTGAAATAGGTTCCTTTGAATGGTCTTCTCTTAGATCTCCCTTCATCTCTTCGGTATCCTTCATTGCAATAAGAATGATGACCTCCTTTGTCACTAAAATAGAAATTTCAATCTTCTGTCCCTTTGCAGTATGAATTAGCATCCTTTTCTTCACTTTGGTAGGGTTTTACCTCCTTGTTTTGTTCTGTATATGGTCTTCTTTCTCTAGATTGGGGTCCACTCCTTAGGAATCTTCCTCTTGCACTTCCCTATCTTTGTTCAAAATTCTTATTCAACTTCTCTTTCACGTTTAATGCAAATTGATATGCTTCTTCAAGTGATGTCATCTTTAGCAAGCTCAATTCTTCCTGAATATTTGTTCTCAGTCCATTGATATATCTTGTAACCTTTTCTTTACTTCACTATGACTAGTTCTTATTATCATCTTGTAGAATTCTTCGGTATATTCCTTCACAAAACTCTCTTTTTGTCTTAGGTTCTACAATCTTTTCAACAATTCAAGTTCATAATCTACTGGTATGAATTGATTCTTTAGTTTTGTCACTAATCTATCCCATTTGATGATCTCCTTTTCTCCTCTATATCTATACAATTGAACTTTTCGCCACCATAAAGCAACATGACCTTTCAGTTTTGTTTTCACAAATCCGACTCTCTTCGGATCTTCAATTTCTTCATATTCAAAGTATTCTTCCATTTCCTTGATCCAATCAATCAATTCTTCAAGATTCAAATTTCCCTCGTAATTTTGAATTTCAACTCTAGGTCTCTTCCTAATCTTTGAAATCACTTTCATTATCTTGATATGATCTAATTCTTGTTCTTCTTCGCCTAAGGATTCTGCAATTTGGTTTGCATGATCTACTTCATCATCACGTTCATCTTCATACATAGGGTTTAGGCCCCGCCTTAAGTCTTCTTCTACAACATCCAATCAAACTTGCATCTCACGCATAATATCAAACATTTCATCCATTCTTTTAGTAACATTCACCATAGGAAGCCCTCTTATTGGCGACGTCTCTTCCCTTGAATTCGGTGTAACTACCTGAATTTAATGATCTAGCTACAATGGTTTCAACTGACTCACAATCGATGATCAGTTAAAAAAATATGCAGTATGGCTCAAGTCGACGTTGTTTTCACCTCAAGGAATGCCTTCAAGACTCACAAACTTGCTCTGATACCACGTGGTGCAGTCACAGTAGGAGGGTTCAAAAAGAACAGTGCAAACCAATACAATTTAGAGTCAACATAGTGGAAATAACACAAGAAATATATATGCAAACATGATTCTTGATTGAATTAAAAATCTTACATACAATATATGCCTCATGGAAGAATATCCTAGGCTCACAGGCCTGCCACAAGGGCATTCAAGCATTACAATTGGCCAAAGGCCTTATTACATGCCCTTAAAGGGTTGATGCGAAAATATGAAGTCCAACTAATCATGAACTACTGATCTAACTCTAACTTGATAACTATTAAGTGATGATCTACAATGAATTACAATGATCTTAAAAATGCTTCTCAAGCTTCAATAAAGGTCTGTGTTGGCCACAAGTGTTCATAAACCCAATGAAGGATCATACATGAATGTCGGCTTGAAAATATGGAAATATAACTCCAAGAAAAATGAAATAACTTGTGAATCTCCAAAATAGGTCCCAATGAACCCAAGATGCTTGTATGATGTCCCATTAGGCTTATCATGATCTAGAATAGGCCTGTACTAAGAAATTTTGACCAAGTCGGCCTCAAATGCTCTGATTGGTAATTATAGTGAAATTCTAAGAGCGATAACTTTCAATAGGAAAATGCAAATGATGTGAAATCTGGATATGTGGTAGATGTCGATGTGTAGATGTTATATCTCACTCTACGAGCTAAGAAATGACGATGCAATAAAATGTGGAATGAAATACTAAAACTCCTACTGAATGCAATGCAAGAAAATAAATGTTTTTTGTTGATACATGATAGCTCTACAAGTAGGGATGGTCTTGCATCATTTAGAAGTGATGTGTTTGTCTTTAGTCCTCTAAGGGAAGCCATTGAAGGTTTTGTGAGTTGTAACAAGCAAGTGTTCATTCATCATTTCCTTCACTTTGTCATTATCTTTCTATTAAGGTTTAATTTCCAAACTAGTGTTTGACCAAGGCAAACCCCCATTCACCCAATTTTTTTTTTTTTGCTTCTCTCTTTGTACGTGCAGATTTATAGGTGAAGAAGGATTGGAAGTTGATCAAATGAGTAATTTTGCAAAATTGCATAAATTGTCATCATTGTTGTAAGTTACATAAAATCACTTATAGATTTTATTTTTGACATTCGAATAGTTAAACCTAGATAAATCATAAGCTTAGATTCGAGATTAGAGGACTGCAAAAACTGATTTTGGACCCCTACACTAAGACCCATTCAGCCCTGGGCAAATGATTCCTTGTTTAGAGCTTGAAACCACTTTCTATCATAGGTGCACACTATCAAGCCCTTCTCAAATCTACCTGCAAACTATGGTTTCTATTTTTGTTATTATAGAACTTTGCGTTTCAAGTGTTATATTATATAATTCATTTAATTTATCCACTTTAAATAATTCCAAAACATTGCAAGTCTATCATAAGAAAGCATATATCCAAGGTCCAAAATAGGGTTGACTCCCCTCAAGGTTGAAAGTCAATCCTATCCCTTTATGACCTCTCTTTCTAATGAAATTAGGGAATTGTAAGTGTATTTAAACATTTAGGTTACACACATTTTAATCATTTCATATTGGTGAACAAACCTACATTTTTCTATCTTTCATTTTGGTGATCCTAAAGTCTCAACATTACATACCTTTCTAAATTTTCCATAATTTACCCTAGATCTAGGTCTTGCATTTCATTTAGGGTTTCAAATTACATTTTACCTCATTCAAAATTATAAAAATTCAAAAATATTGCAGACATCTTGCATATATTTTGCATATTAGATGATTTAAAAAGTGTCTTTCATTCATTTACATTAAAAAAATTCTGCATGCATTTCTTTCTTCGTGTGTTCGTTTTGTTTTTGTTGATTAATTGTACTTTGAAATTCTGAAAAAAATTATTGTATGTGGAAGAAAAAGTGTCATTTTTCTTTATTTGTTGCAAATTCATAATTTTTTTTGCATTTCAGTATTGAAAATCATTAGATCTATAGGAAATTTGTGTTCATTTTCAGAAGCATTGCATATTTTGGATAGATTAGTTCTCATTTTACACAAATAGAGGCATGTTTACTTTTCAAACATTTGATTTTCATAGAGTATCACATGGATTGTATGATTCTATTTTCCCTACTTATGAGCATAATAAAACTTTTAACAATTATATTAGTTATCCTCCTAATATCTATCACATTTGTAAGAATGCTATAACACAATAGGATACAAGCATAGACAATCATGACCATCATAATTGTTCTCCTCTTGATACCTCTCCTATTTGTGATGAAGGTATCTTGGTGTTAGAAGATCTAATCGTTGGGAATCGTGAGAATTTTGTTTGTCCTTCTCCTAATTCTTCTCCCATTTGGGAAGATATTGTGCCAAATGAAGATGATATCGAGATACATTTCTTTCAAAATATAGTATAGTGTAAGAGGTTAAGTTAACCTTTAACCCCCCGGTTAGAAAATCATCAGCAAGAAGTCACATCCATTGAAGTTATGAACACATGTCCATTAGATCTCCCTTGATTATGACACCTCCAAACACTCCTTTTGTACCTCCTAAGAGTCCTGTAATAATTGGGCCTCCCAAGTCATCTCCTAAGACACTTCTTATCATAGGACCACCTCAAGCAAAACCTCTAGGACATATCTTAAAATTCTGCAAGGAAACTCGCTAGTAACAATGTTTCACAACAACCAAGTTATCATACCATTGCTCATACATATAACACAAGGAACAATAGGCAACCAAAAATCATACCTACTTCATTACCACTCCCTCAACTTGGTTTTCCTAGTGCTGCTCGCTTGCCTTTGCATAGTGGAAAGGAGTATGATCTCAACAACTATGTAACACTCCTTCTAAGATACCCCTTTGGGATTCGATTCAAGCGTCAGTCCTTTACAATAGCATGCGTGAAAATGCTTTGCAACAAGTTATCATCCTTCCTAGTGTGCAACGAAATGATGTGGCAACTATGATTGAGAATATGAATTCACCTAGTTTAGACATTGTTTTTCATCAAGATGAATTACCTCCATTAGAAGTGCAAAAACAAAATAAGGCTTTGATGATAGTGGCTAGTATCAACATTCGTACTAAGATGTTTGGAATTAAATGTACCCTTGTTGACAATGGATCGACACTCAATATTTGTAGTTTAAATATTTTGGATAAACTAGGAGTGGACAAGACTAACATTCAACTAGATTCTTTATCTGTTTGTGGTTTTGATAATGTTGGAAAACAATTGCTTGGTGTTATAACATTGTCTATTAAAGCGGGTAAGGTTACATGGAAAACCCCTTTTCATGTCATGCCTCAAGAACTCTCATATAATCTTCACTTGGGTTGGCCATGGATTCATGCAATGAATGTGATGTCTTCAACATGACATCATCTAGTGAAGTACACTTACAAAAACATGGTTCACAGAATTAAAGTTGACCTACAATTAGAAAATTGTTTGCAAAGTGAAACAAGAATGGAAAGGCGTTTGAGAACATTGACACCAACTTCACAAGTGGAACCAGTGCAAGAAGAAGAAAAAGAGAAATGTTTGTCATCAATCACAAAACTATTAGACAATGATTAGGGTTCATTGGATTTCAAACCTACATCCACAGTAAAGTATAAAATCACAACAAAATAATAAAAAAAGGAAAACTAAACAATAATAATATCCACACAAGTTGAGTTATCAAAATAATGAGTCCACAAATTTTAACAAAGAAGAAGAAAACATGAACTATGCCTCTACATATGATGAAAATGATCATGAAAAACCACCTTCTCCGAAAGAAATGGAAAAACGTTATGGAAGAGGTTATGAGCTTTTGAAACAACTTGGCTATAATGGAAAAGCATGTGGAGTTAAAGAAAAAGGTATACATGTCCCTTCAGAGCCTAACACACAAGAACACACAAGAGGTCTTGGTTATTGTCCTTTGAACAAAACAAAATCATTAAAGAAACACTGCTTAATATCAATGTCATTAGGTAAAACACTCCTAAGACAAATATTTCAAACACATGTTTTAATGATGATTGGGGTTCATTAGATTTTACACCCTCCTTTTTGGGAGAGTAAAAAATCTCACAATCTAAACCTAGAGTCTTATGTATGTATGACACCATGTAGTAAGCAAGAAAGATCTCTTTGACAAAATAAATGAATATCTTCAACTATTGATGAAGAGAGTACCTTGTCATGGCTTTTGCAAGCTTGCTTGATATCTCTTCCTCCAAGGACATGAAAGAAATCCTACAAAAAAAGCTCATTTTGTGCATATCATCTAGTGCATTGTCATTCAACCAATGAATGTAAGGCCTCGAGTAACAAAATTCAACATCTTACGGATGGGTGCTCTCCCTTGTGTTGATGCACCTAATTCATATTATTAATAATGTTTTTTATCCTATCATGTTGCTCATCACTATGTGGAATTCATAGATTTATATGTCTTGCTCATTTCTGTTCATGGTGGTACAATCTTAGGTACAACCATATTTTTCTTGTCAACATGATAGTCCTTTGTGTGGTTGTCCTTGTCTCTAAGCATGGGAGGCAAGGATAACTAGTTTTGGGGAGATGTGCATTATTTTCAAGGATCTCCTCTTCCCCTCTTTTCTCCTTAAAATACCAATATAGCAAGTATGTTGACATTTTAAGGGGGGGCATATAGTCCCCTACTCATTGTTTGCATGTTCCCTTCTTAGTGATGATAGAATACATCTCCTAGGAAGTGTGACCTTTTTATTCAAATTGTGGCTTTCTTGATGTATGTGAATTGTCTTCTTTGTGGTGATATTATTCTTGATATTCTACAAGAGTGTGACCCTTCTCGGTATATGATATTCCTCTTGGTGGTAATGCTATGATCAATATTCCCTAAGATGTGAATCTTTTGTTACTTGACTAGCCCTCTTTTGGTGGTAATGTTAAGTGTGATAATGCATTAAGCAAAAACCCCTTTGATTGTCTTTTTAAGTTTATTGCATTTAAACCTTTCCATATTTTATTCCATTAGTGTCTAGCAGAATGCATCCTGCTAGCCTTGTGAAGCATGTTCATTTTGTGGAACCTTATCAAAGCTATCAGTGATTATAACTTTTGTTATGGTTGACGTATGGGAGCTTGTAGACCTGGCATGACTTTCTCATTTGCCACATTTTTGAGTACACACCTTGTAGACCTAGTGTGTGTTTCTCATCTTTGTCTTAGGGTCTCACCTAGTGAATATTAGACTTCATTGGCCCATGTGATTAATGTATTTCATGGCCACCTAACATAATACAACTTTGCCTGCCAATGGAGCCATGCGTTTCATGAGTGATTTTACATCCTTGTGAGAGCATCATTTTTTTTTATAACACATTCAATGGATGAAGTTTGTTATTTGAGAGAATTTATGATTAAGGTCTCTTTACCTTACTAAATCAAATCACTTTAGTACTAACCTTTTGTGTTCTTGTCCATTTTTTATGTGTCCTCTTTGTGTTTACATTGTGCTTGTTTTCATTTCATCATTATTTATATGTTATGTTCATGTGTTTCCATTGTGCATTCTTCATGTTTTTCCACAGGTATATTTGTGCATCTTATCTTGTTACATATCATACATATGTGCGTGTCCCTTTGTGCTTATGTTGGTTGCCATGGGATCTTAGATCCTTGGGGCTTGCGCAACCCCCTTGATCCTTTTTCATCCTATCTCTTTGATATTTGTGAACTTAGACCCCTCTTGACATATATTTGTCTAATTTAGTGTGATTCTGAGTGTAAGTTCAAACTCTTTCTAAAGTGGGGGTTAAATGTAGTATAGGAAATTATATATCTTTACAATTTCACACTATGTTTGCATCCCTTTAATTTATTGGACTTAATTAAGCTTCTAATTTGCCAAATTATGCATTCCAAATCCTTATTATTCCCGTTTTCTGAAAGGGAAAGCAACATTTAATTAATATAATTAATATTTTAATCATATTGGAGAATGTGTGTCCTAAATTTTTAGGTCAGGACCCATTCGTTGAAGGGTCAATGGGTCCCCATTAAGTGCCAAGGCCTATTTTAATTTTTTTTTTTTGGTGGCATTTTAATGATTCAATATCAAGTTTCAAATGTTAGATTTTGGAGTCTAATTTTTGGGAAATTAGATAAACACCTATAAATACATAGTCCTTTAATCAATTCAAAACGTCTAGCATTAAGGAAACTTTCAGAAGGGAAAATATTATTGTAAAGAGCATTGAAGGGCAGATTTATCAGTCATTTGCAATAGTAATCAACATCATATCATCATGTCAAAGTTTATGTTTGTTCATGCAATGTTTTGGAGGTATCATTGTGATGTAGGTTTCAAGCATTCAAACAAGCATTGAAGCATTAATCAATCAAGCCAATTCATTCAAGATCCAAATCCTTAGAAGTGATGTGTTTTTCTTCAATCCTCTAAGGGCAATCATTTAAGGTTTGGTGAATTGTAACAAGCAAGTGTTCATTCATCATTTCCTTCCCTTTGTCATCATCTTTCTATGAAGATTTAATTACCAAATCGGGGTTTGACCAAGGAAAACCTTCATTCACCCAAAAACATTTTTTTTTCTTCTCTCTTTATATGTACAAACTTATAGGTTAAGAAGGATTGAAAGTTCATCAAAGGAGCAATTTTGAAACATTGCATAATTTGTGATCCTTGTTGTCAAGTTACAAAAACTCCCAGATTTTATTTCCAACTTTCTTACAATCAAACCTAGAGAAATCAAAAGCTTAGATCTAGGATTAGAGGGTTGCAAAAACTGATTTTGGACCCTTGCACTAAGAACCATTCACCCTTGGGCAAATAAGTCCCTAATCAGAGTTCAAAACCAACTTTTTATCACACATGCACACTATCGAACCCTTCTTAGATTTTCCCGCAAACTGTCGTTTCTATTTTTGTCATGATAGAACTTTTTGCATTTCAAGTGTTAGGTCATATAATTAATTTAGTTTATGCACTTTAACTAATTCCAAAATATTAAAAATATGTCATTTCTATCATAAGAAAGAAGAGATCCAAGGTCCAAAATAGGGTTGACTCTCCTCAATGTTGAAATTCAATTCTATCCCTTTGTGATATTCTCTCTTTCTAATGAAATTAGGAAAGTGAAAGTGTATTTAAACCTTTAGGTCACACACCTTTTAATCATTTCATATTGGTGAGCACACTTAGATTTTTCTATCTTTCACTAAATATTCAAGTATTCAAATATCTCAAAAAATCTTTCAAATTGATTTTTGAGTTTTTAAATAATGGAATAAGGCTTGATTAGGTGCTTAGATCAAAAATTATTAATTTATAAAAGTTGTGTTGTTTTTGTAGTTGGGGGTTACTTTCCAAAGCATGTGAGGCACCCAAGAACATTTATGGCTTATTTTTGGTAATTCCAATGAGGGGGGAAAGATAGTGGGAGGGATAGGTGGTGAGAAAGGAAGGAGTAAAATAATATTAGATTTGAATACTCCATAAATGAGAGAATTGTAAGATGTGATGTGTTGCAATTTGTTAAGAATTCAATCCTCTATTTTTTTAGTTTTCTTTTTTGCAATAAGATATCATTCAAATCTCCATAAGAGGTAGAATACTCCATAAATGAGAGGATTTGGAGATATAAAATGTTGAAATTTATTGAGAATTCAATCCTCTATTTTCTTAGTTTAGTTGTTTCTAATAAGAGATCATTTTGAATCAATGAATTAATTTGTTTGAATGTGTTAAATGTCTATATTAGGTGTAACCCTCATTAAGCCCTATGCCTCAAAAGTGTCAAGTTAATGATAAATTGAAGAACTGTATAGAATATATCATTAAGGTATTTACCTTAGGTTCCTTGACAAAGAAGAAAATAAATAAGTCTTTAGGGATCTTAATGTTAGTTATGGAATAGGATGTGGATATAGGCATTCCAAAACTCATTATATCTAGTAGCTAAATACTATTAGTCATTTGTATTCAAATACATATCTACATGCAATAACTTGCCATGTTTTCCAAATCTCTACCCATAAAGAAAAGACTATTTATATGTCATTGTAACTAGTGATTGAAGATCCCACTTTGCATAGTTGGGATTATATTTTATTAAATTAATTAATCTGAATTCTTCATTCAACCACAAGTTTGTTCTAATGGTGATAAATATTACACAAGGTCGAGCAAAGTGCAATCACTAATAAATTGTACTAGAAATATGGTGATCAAATTTCTAGATGAGTATTTGGTAGCCAAATTTGGAATGTCTTATAGTTTTCTAAGTGATAATCACCCTAGTTTCAGTTCCTTTAAATTTACTAAATGAGATTATGAAAATAGAGTAATTCTAAAAATTTATTCCAATTATTATTCTTCATCTAGTGGAATAGTTGATTCAACTAATAAAAACCTTCTAGGAGACATTAAGAAAATATTATATAAAACCCCGAAGATTGGAATAATGTGTTAAAATATTCCAAATAATTTAATTGAAAAATAATTAAATCTTCATTCTTGATTATGAATGTATCCTTATCATTTAGTTTATGGGTAGAACTCTGTCTTTTTGGAAAGCCTTAGGATTCCCATCCTATACTTTGTGAAGGTTATATGGTAACCAATTCTAATATTGATTTTGAATTGCTTGACCTATTGTACTTAGTAAACATTAAGGAATGATAAAGAGATGGTTTGTGTAGAGGGGATTTGCTACCCTTAAGATGGCGGGGTATTAAGGAGAAAATAGCCCTCAATTACCTCAAAAGATACTACTCAATTGATAAGATAAATAATGAAGAATGTTTACACAACTTAAGCAAATTGACACTAGGTTTTAGATGATGAGAATATCAGAATCACTTAATTGTAGGAGTAAATGACAAAATTAAAATCTTGGATATATAGAAATAGAAAGTACAAATTCCACATATTATAAAGAGATGGTTTGTGTAGAGGGGATTTGGAGTTAGTAAACATTACGGAATGATAAAGAGATATACCTTCAAGAGGATTAGCTCTTGACCACAAATGTAAGCATGTCACATGGACATCTGCACACTATGTTGTCATCTCTTATGAAATAGATAGTAAAAGTATAGAATTCAAAATACCTAGCTCACCAAATCTGTTCATTTGCACACAAATAGAATATAGAAATGTTGGGGGCTATTTAGGGGTTTGCCTCAGTCAAACCTTTGTTTCGGTGTTTCCACCTCCACAAATAACCAAGTAAAACCAAGATAGAAAAAATACATAAATCAAAGATGAGTGATACGAACAAACCTAGCAAAGGAGGAGAATCCCTTTCATGAATATAATCTGATAAATAAAAATGAGATCATGTAGACAAGATTGTGCAAGAGAAAATGACAAGAGAGCGTTACGAATAGCTTGTGGCTCCCCTCTTGGACTGATATATGTGATAAACGTGTGAGCAAGAGGAGTCTTGACTATTGCATGAGATAATTTCTACAAAGTTTCGCTGTGAGAATGAGAGAGCAAGAGAGAGCCTTTCATTTTTTAGTCACCCCTTCAAATGAGAGTTAAACAAGAGTTTTGTTAAGTTGCATGGAAGGGAGGAGCCATTACACACATCCTTGTTGCTATGACATGTGTCATGGGAAAAGAATATAAAATATTTGCATTTGAATTTCAAAAAGTACGCGAACATAGTGCATTGCGGAGACATCTATGTATTGCTAGATAGTGTCCAACCAAAACTTCAAGAGTATTAGACACTTGGGCTACTAGCGCTTGATTGTTGTCAACTATGAAGTCAGAATCGTGAAATTACAACTTATAGGTTTTTTCCATAAATAAGGTGTGCCTAAATGCGTAAGTGTGAAATTGCCACAAGGTGAAATTTTGTGACACTACATTTTGCCCCCACTTTAGTGAGTTGATTTTTAAGAAAAATCAACTAAACTAAAGTAGCTAGAAAGACATAAATATTAATTTAGAAATTTTAACTATTTTTACAAAAAGGATATTGTATAAGCCGTAGAGGTCAAGAAGGTGGATGCTGACAATTCCCTCAATGTTCGAGTTCAGCAAAAACCTACAACATATGATGTACGATCTGATTTTGTAAAATTCATAAACAAAAGAAACTACCACAACAAGAAAATGCCTAAGAGAATTTTTGGTGAGCTAAAAAAAAAATTAATAATAAGTGAATATATATCCCTTCCATTTTTACCCCTAGTTAGGAGGGTGAACATAGGAAGGAAGGGAAGTCCAGGGAAAATTCACCACAAAAAAAAGCAAAAAAATGCCTATATACACTCGTTATGGGCCCAATGAAGGTCATTTTCACTATTTACTACAAGGATTGTGTTGAGTTTTCTATAGAGATTTTAGCAAAATTCCTTGCAGAAGGGAGCTACGACCACCTATAATTGAGAAACTGTGGTCCATTGTGGAGAGGGGTGAGCAACTTGATGAGTTACGAGGAAAATTTCTCATATGTTTTTTTAATTTTTTGGTGTTTTTAGCCCTAGAATGTTCACAAGCAACATAGGTGTCCAACAGGCACGTCGAAGTTTGGCAATCGTGCGAGCATCCAACAAGTGTGTCAGATTTTGATGGTCATGTTGGCATCTATCCTGCATGTTTTCGTCATCCAATTAGGTCATGGACAACAACATGTCACATAGACGTTTGTATGGTGCACTTTAATCTCAGAGAGCGACTAATAAAGTAGAATAAAGAGTATAGAGTGGATTTGTTTGACATTGTTTTTATGTTTTTACAGGACCTTCCCAAGATCTATGAGCATGGTGGCGGAGCTATCTTTTAGTTGCTAAAGAGTCATAGCGAGTAGATCCGAGTTGATGAGTACTCACTTCTATAGTGGTTGAGTTCTAGGGAGTATACACTATGCCATAGATCTGATTTCATGCGCTTGTGTTGATGACACTCATGGAGAGGTGGGATGTTGATACCTCATCATTGCATCTCTTGATAGAGGAGATGATGATGAACCTTGTAGAAATATAGTACATTATTTGTCTACCCATCTGAGGAGAGAGGGTGGCCTATGAGGAGGAACACATGACACGTGATGCACCAATGGTACTTCATCGGTCATGCATTTCTGGAGACACCACCAGACACATCTACATGCGGTGGTTGGAGCAAGGGTATGTCACAATGTTGTTGATACATTGCATGATGATTATGATGGTGACACTACGAGTAGCCATTGATGGGCAAGGCTGTCACCTTCACGAGGGCCTCGTCCATTACATTAGAGCTATGGAGGAGCAGAGTATGCTCATGCATCTCTACCATGACCTCAAGAATTATTTCCATTTTGAGTACCATAGCATCATAGCTTGCATGCTCCTACAAGTATGGGCATTCAGGAATTTCACCTACACAGTTCCAATCAGGAAAATTCTCACACACACACATACTCACTAGGGCATGATTGGAGGTTTGGAGATTCTTTTTTGCAGACATATTTTTGATAGGGTAGGGAGAAGAGCTATCTAATGGTGCCCATTGAGGGTTATGAGGACTAGCCCTTAGACAAGAGGCAATTGCAACATATATAGCAGTATAATGTTCTAGATGGGAGGAACGATCATATTAGTGTCTTGTACTACTAGCATTGAGTGGCTCACGAGTTTGGCTAGGTGCACGTCATCCCACTTATAACACCGATGTAAAGATAGTTGCATTGGAGTGGAATTGAATGAGAGATCGTCCTCATCCCACCATTATCAATGTCACACTCAACAACGATGATGGTGAGGATGATGATCTACTAGAGGCCCATGCGATCTATGACATTAGAATATTAGTTGGCTTTTCCAATTGTTGGGAAATAACATGTCTGGACCTAATTTTATCAGTAGATTCCCCTAAGGGTAAGGCTAGTGCACAAGGGTTTGATGGTGAGGCGGTGAAGAGCAACAGAGAGGAGGGAACAATAGAGATAGGTTGAGTAGAGGAGAGATTGAGGCAACAATGGCGAGTGTCTTCATCGATACACACACTGACGATCTTTGTCACAACACCAGGTGCTCTAATAGTCATATCCCCTTTCGCTAATGCTATATGGCCCATCATCACATCCACTAGTAGTGCTACACCTTTGAACCCACATTAGCGTGTTGGGGACCTAGGCATGGATTTCATTTGATATAGACGTTATTTCATTTTAGTGATTTTATTGTATGCTTAGATGCATGTATTTTTACGATGCGATATTGATATCCACTTTCTCTATGATTGCACTATTTACATATGAGTGGATCAACTTCTTCGGTCGATGCATACCAAAGTTAGGCTTAGCTATCCAAATTTGAGGGTAGGTCCTGGACTCACACAAGCCAATGTAAGTGGGATATGCCTGATTATTTGAGCCTATAGTGCGTCTTTAGATGGCTTGTGAGGAGGGCCAATTGGAGATGGTTCAGTGTGTCACAAATATGGCACCCGTCACTGGGTAGAGATATTAGTAGGGTGTATAGATTTGTTTTATCCTCATTAAGAGTCACTTGGTAGTGACGAGAATTAAGAGTACTGAGAAGATATGTGACGCTCTTCAGATCCAAGTCAATGACCTCAAGAGATAGTTAGAGGTTGTGATGATGACCTTGAATTATCTAAAACATCCACAAGTGCAACAATTAAGGGATCAGATTGCAACAATGAGATAGAGAAAGGATACGATGACATAGCACATAGCTTCTTTGAGGAAGAAGGTGGGTGAGCTGTGAGGAGACCTACAAAGACTTCGATCGCAAAGTATGTCCATGTTGCAATCACACTGTTCCCATTCCCATGCTTGTATCCAAGAACAACCCTTGCAACCACCAAGACCAGAGGGCTTTAGGAGCCATGCCTTCAATGGCTAGATTTATTTGATCATTGTATAGAATTTTTGATGTACAAATTCATACACATATACAGGGACCAATTTTTATTACATTGGATGTATGCTTAATTAAAAACAATGGTGATTTAATTATTGCTTGATGATGTAGATATAATATGTGATGTAGAATACATGGAGAAAATAATTAATCAAACACAATGCACTTTTATATAGCATAAAAATAAGACATAATTCCTAATTAAGGAAATTACATCATAACACAAATTAAAGATTAATGTGTTAGTGAAGGAATGTCATAGCATAATGGACTACGATCCTTGAAATTGGGATGAGTGTCATGCACATGTCACATAGACCCTATGCATAGTATTTGCAAAGGTGCATTGGATTGACCAGTTATTTTAGAGGGGTACCATCCATAGGAGATAATCCATAGGTACCAAAACCATACACGAGGGTGATTATATAGGGGCCTAACCAATTAGGGCTAAATTTCCCTTGATCAAGCAATTAATTTATATTTCTCTGGCTCTCATAGAGAACAAGATCACTCACTTTAAAAGTGTAAGAAAAAACTCCTTGATTGTAATGTCTAGAAATATAATTTTGATAAGCCTGGAGATGATCAAGCGCTTGTAATCGATGCTCATCAAGAAATTCAAGTTAATTTAAATGTTCAACACGGTAAGTGTCATCATCAATTAACCCTTTAAGGGAAAGTCACAAAGGCATATTTTCTAATTCTAAAGGCATAATAGCCTCAACATGATACACAAGGTTATACGAGGCTGTACCAGAAGTTGTATGAACACTAGTGTGATAGTCCCATAAGGCATAAGTCAATTGAGTATGTCAACATTTACCATGTTTATTGTTTGTTTTTCAAAGAATTAGTTCAAGAGTTTTATTGGATGCTTTCACTTGATCATTAGATTGAGGCTAGTGCGGTGTAGAGAAGCAATGTTGAATGTGAAACCTTTCTAAGAATTGCTTTACCTCCTTGTTTAGAAATGTAGTACCATTGTTAAATACAAAGGTAGAAGGCAATCCAAATCGAGTAATAATGTTATTTAGAAGAAAGCTACATATTTCTTTAGCATTAGTGGATCGAAGCACAATAGCTTCAACCCACTTTGTAAAGTAATCAGTAGCTATAATGATTAAGGTATGCCATTTCTAAGGAGGAGATATTTTCCGAATAATATCCAAACCCCATTTTGTAAATGGCCAAGGAGAGGTTTGACTATGAAGTTCTTGCATAGGAGCTCAAATAAGATTATTGTGTTTTTGACATTGAGGACATTTTTGGACAAAGGAAAAGGAGTCTTGCTACATTGTTTACCAATAATATCCCATATGAATCAGTTTATGCACTAAGGATTTACCATTGTAAAATTTATAATAAAGAACATTAAACAAAAATGATTTATCGAGCTAAAAGCTTTCATATCCAGACACGAGTATTCTTACTCGTGTCATTGAGAAATTTTCTAGTTTTTAAGTAATTATAGATATGAGAATACCATTCCCCTGAGTTTATATGAGCACAAAAAATACTATCAAGTTCAATTTTGAGATAGTAGGAAAGTGGAGAATTCAAACCATGAAGTGGTATTCATCCACACCATCATTCGAGGGTACAAGAGAAGTTGTGCTTGCTATTGCATTGGTATGATGATTTTCTCTCCTAATAAGACTATCTATAATAAAAGAAGAGAACCGATCCAACAAGGATAAAGCCAAATCTCAATACTGAGATAACTTTTTTTTCTTAGCTTGATATGTTCCTATAAATTTGATTTAAAATATAAGGAGAAAAGGGTCTATCTTGCATAGCCAATATCAAGATGGGAGGATTAGCCAAATAACTCTTGATAGACTCAAAAGCCTTGTGGCATTCATCATCCCACCCAAAATGGGTCTCTTTCCTCAAAAATGTGTAAATGGAAGAGTATGATCAACCAATTAAGATACAAATCTATGAATTGCGTACATCTTCCCGTTCAAACTACATGGTTGAGAGATGTTCTTAGGTGGAGGCATGTTAATAATCACATTAATTTTATTTGTATTAATTGTTCTGTTGATGGTGTTTTTATGCACTTCTCAACATAGGTAGTGCATAGGTGCACTAGCTCTCTTGAAAGACAATCTCCCACAATCGAATTGCAGAACACTATCCCAAGGTCTCTCGGATGTCAAGTCATGACAGTGCTTAGATACCTCAGTAGTTTGATGTGATTTGCTGGAATCACAAGGCGGTCTTACAGAAAATACAAAGTGTGGACATAAAGCATGAAGTTGGATTTTGAAATGGAGTTCTTGGGATAAAGGCAGCTATGTGTTGGTTGTAGGTTCAAACAACAATCTTGAACTCCGTTTAGTTTTTGGATTTGGCTTTACAATGTGCAATGAACCTTGGTATTGATCAGTTACTAAAAAAGGGAGAGAAGGGGCGAAGGGGAAGAAAAGTTCCTAAGTCTGAAACTTCCAATGAATAGTGACAATGGAGTTCCTGCAATGGACAATTCCTCAAAACAATATCCCACTTAACCAGGGATTTCACAGTATCATGGAAATTGTGCTATCTTCTAAGGGCTGCAGATATTTCATCCTTCATCCACCACATACATGCATGAATCAAAGATAAAGATTTATGGCATCTTTACAATCAAGTCCAGGCTAACTTTGCATAGCTATCTACCTTCAGCAAACAGCAAAAAGTATGGACTAAGGGATCATCAACAATGCAGGAATTTTCACAAACACCAAACAACATTCCTAAGCTTCATCCAAAGAAAGAAAACAGCTAACTAAACAGCAATAAGATCTAAACTAAACATGTGAAATTGGATAATGAATCAAATGACAAGATAGAAATCAAGGAAATACACCAAGTCAATGATATTTCTTATAAATTTCTACAGCATGCCTTTACAACAACTCAACTCTCACTTTTGCAAATGAGGGGAGTGCTCTATTTATAGTTTTCCAAAAGTTAAATGAATGGCCAAGATTCATTACAATTGTGTGGCCAAGATTCATTACAAAATAGGGTTTCACCTACCCCCAAATAGATTTACAATTTAAAAATATTTTTTGTCTCTTCCCTATTTCGTCATCTAGTGGATGGCACTATTGCTTTTTCGTCCTGTAGCTAATTGTTGTTTTCTTGGCTGTAGCTACTCCTCAGGGAGATCTTCTTCTTTGGCTGGGCTGCACTCTTGCTCCTCGGAAGCTGCGTGCTCTATGTACTTGAGGATGATAGCCTGGAGCTTGTCGATTTCAAGGATCTCGCATCTTAACGCCTGGTAGCTCCATTCTTTAGCGTTTTCTTCCAGCCGCTTCGAATCCTTGTCATACTTTGAGCCTTGGTCTTTGAACAGCTCTGATCAGTCGAAGGCGCGGGCAGCATAACTCAGGAACTCCGTTGTGATTTCTTCAGCTGTCCCGTCCTTCATCTTTTCCTCAAAGTATGACTTGACCTTCTCGACATCCATTTGCACCGTGGGCATATCATAGCCCGTCATCAGCTTGAGATACTCGGTGCATTCTGCCTGGATTTCCTTAATCCACTCAATATCTGGATCAACTCTGCTCTGGATTTGCTCTAACCTCTCCTTTTGGTTGATGAGGTCTCTATGCCACACATCCACCAGCCAATGATCCTCCGTTTTCAGCTCTAGCTTCTCTTCCCATGTGCTCTTCGGCATCTGAAGGATGGCTTCAACTTTTGGGAAGGCGGAGTCGTAAATCATAGGGAAATTGGTGCAGAGCCTCCTCGTGCTTTCCAGGGATTGGATCAGGTCCAAGAACTTATTGGCTGTCTACACAGCCCTGTTGATTCCCATGTTTCCGACGTCTGTGACCTGTCGGAACCAATCCTCAGTGGTCTTCTCCAAGTTCTTCCTTCTCTCCAGTTTATCTATCTATTTTTTGGAGAGCAACTGCGGTGCGGCCGTGGAGGTAGTGGGGAGGTCGTCCACTGAGGACCATTGCTGAATGTAGTCGGTTAGGGCAGCAACCTGCGCCTTGAGTTCGTCTTTGGTGACCTTGTCCTGCTTGATTAGGTGCACCACTGTGGCCACAGACTCCTCCAGGTGTTCAACTTTCTGTTCCCTGGTTGCTGTCCCCAAGTCAGTGGTGGAGATATTGTAGCTCACCCCAGTCTGGCCAACTGTAGGTGTGGCAACTTGCGTTGCTCGGGAGCCAGAAGCGTCCATCATTATCTTGGAACAGACCTTAGGCTTCTTCTCCTTCTTTGTTGTGGTCAGGGATCGAGCCAAGATGGCCTCTAATCTCGCCCTTGCATCCTTCAGCACTGGGGTTGCCTTCTCTAGTTGTTTCTCCAACCAATCGGGCATGGCAGATTTATCCTTTGGTGCATCATGGCTGCCCTCACCCTTCTCCATCAAAGGTAAGACCTTTGCCTCTTTTTCTTTTTGGGGCTCCTCTTTCTCTTTAGTAGCGTCCTCCTCCTCTTCATCGGAGTTGCGATAAAACACAAGGCATTTGATGGGTAGCCTGGTGGACAATTGTCAGGTGGGACTATCTTCTTTTGCTGCCTCTTCTTCTTTCTTCTCTTCAGCAGCCTCGGCTTCGGGGCTCTTCACAACATGGGTCTCGGCCTCAGATAAATCCTTTAGCGGCTGCTCCTCCGGCGGCTGCCCCTCTTCTTCCTGCGGTGACTTTTCTGCCTCTTCCCCAACATCTTTTGGCTGCTGAGCCGACTCCTCCTCAAGGTCTTTGTCAAATGTCTGAATAATCTTCTTGGCACCCGAACCATCCTCTTCATCCCCGCTCCTGGAAGAGCCTATCTCTTCTCTCTCATAGACCACCCTGTCAATGGTCTGGTGCTCGTACTCAGGGTGCTCGTGATATTCATCGGCCTTCCTCAATAGGCTTCGAGGCCTCCTGCTCTTGCTCCTCCAACTCTTTCGAAATCTACATTGTGGCCTCCATGGTTGGTGGCCTCGTTGGCGGTTGTGAAGGCTGAGCCGTCGCGAGGACTTGGGCGAGGGCCGCTTGGAGAGCTGGATTCATCAATATTTGGGAGAGCTCAGGGGGAAGGTTCTGCATATGTCTGGTAAGGGCCTCAGGCATGGTGGCGACGAGAATGGGCGATGTAATTGTAGCCAGAGGGAGGGATGTAATAGGTGACATGGCAGCAGAAGAGGAAGGGGGAGTGGTCATGCCAGAAGAGGAGTTGATGTCAATTATTGACCCGGCCGGGGGTGAGGGAGCAAGATGGACAAAAATTTCCACTGCTGGCAGAGATGAGACGACTGCAACCATGGAGGCGGGCGATGCGCCAGGAGGGGTAGGGAGAAGCAAGACAGGCTGCACTTCCGTCGTAGCCACTGTCTGTTTGAGCCTTTTGGGAGATGAGCCTCCCGTTTCTTTCTTTGCTTGCTCCTTGGGGTCCGCAGACTGTGCTGTCTCTGTTCCCTTTCTCTTCTGGGACCTAGTGACTGGGGGAGACTTGGAAGTCTCACCAGCTGATGTGGTGGCGACAACGTCCTCCATGGCGCTTGGCTCACTCTTGAGCGCCTCATATGTTAGGACCACTCCTTGTTGCTTCAGTTGCGCCACCCGCCCATCGACCCACTCCTTAGTGCGAGTTATGATCGGCTGGGTGATAGTATCCAGGTCATCGACTTCTTGCTCGTCCCAGTCTATAGAGGGGATTGCCAGGTTGGCAACTGCAGGGTATCTCGGGTGCATTATCGTGGACTCGTCCTCCTTGAGTTGGTCCGGCACCTGGAGCAGTTGCACTCTTCTAAAGAACTGTACGGTCATGCGCATGTAGTGCCTCATGCGTACCTCCTTGTCATCTTTGCAATCCGCCCATAAATCTTCAATATGGTATTGGTGGGCGTACGTCGGCCCAAGTGCTTTCCTGATATGGCCATGTGGGTCTATTCGCGGGCGAGCCGTGTACCAGTCAAAATTATATTCCTTAAGCTCTTTCTCAGAGTTGCCGGTGCACTGAGATGTCTGTAGTCGATACAGGCCCTGGCCGAGGGTCATGGGATAGGGGATCCCTGCTACATGCTTGTTGCCGAAGACGGCCTAGATGTGCTGGAGCTACCGGGAAAGCTCCAGGAGGATGATCCTGTCATTAGGGTACCGCAACAACTTATTTGGCCGTTCCGTGAATCCCTGGGCTTGGATGTAGGTAAACTTAGGGAACTGGATAAACAGGAAGGCATACTCCTTCAGGAGTGCCCTGGCGTTGTGGGAGACCCTCCTCTCGAAGTCTCCAGCAATCAATCTGATAATATGGCCAATGAAGGCATCATTGAACCAGCAGTACTCCTTGAAATTACGGTATTGGAGTTGAGGGTATTCGTCAAAAGGCTTGAGCCCCTGCCTGTGCCCCTGATCTGGTGCCACAAATAATCCACTGTATTGTCTTTGGCCTGCTAGGGAGTATACCAGGTAGGAGGTCATGTAGAACTTAGAGCTTTTCTTGACGTTAACAAACTGCTCATGGAAGCAGTTGCTGATGATGCCTCCCCAGTCGAATGAGACCTTGGTGTTAACGTCCTCATTCCCTTGCAGGATTTGTTCAATGTAGTAGGCCATCCCCTCTTGGAAGTAGGCGGTTGCTAAGAGACCCATGACCCTGCTCAACATGGTCACCAGGTCGTGATAGTCTTCTTGGAAATCGCTGCGGAAGAGTTCGTGGGGAACCTTCGCAGCGCTGCCCCGTTTCTCCTTAAGCGAAAGGAGGTTGATTGACTTTTTGCACCCTAATGGATTGGCATCCCACGCTGCTTGGCACTGTTCCAAAGTGGGGACCTCCATATGTGGGAACGTGGGGATGTGGAATGTTTTCATAATCCCTTCTAGCGACATGTCTGCGAGGATGTTTCCCTCTTTGTCCACGATTGTTCTGGTGTCTGCTTGGTAGGCTTCTCGGCAAGCCATTACCATATCGGGTGCTATGAGAGAGGGAGGAAAACCGGCAGCCTTGGCGATCCCACTCTGCCTTATTAGTCTGGCGTTCTTTGTAGTAGGGTTGACCTTGACCCTCTGGGTGAACTCATCTATGTCCACTTGGCCGATGTTGGTATCCGAGATATCCTTCCAGTCCGTTGAGACCTTTGACTGGAGCGGCTCACCCTGGAACTGAAACTTCATCTGATCTTTATCTTCTTTTCCCCGAGCGGTTCTCCCTGATTTCTTGCCCTTATCCTTTTCAGCGAAGGCCCCTGAAGTTCCTGCAGCCGATTCCATATACCCTGCAAGTAAGGGCAAAGTCAGTGCAACAAAACATCGAAAGCAATTACGTTAGTCCATGTTTCAACGATAACACCTAAATAATCATTCAAGTATATCATAAATTTTATCCTTAGATGGTATCAATCTCCGTTTCAGGGCATTTGGATAATCCAGGCCCGGAGGGCCGGACTTCCCTAGCAGGAATGCTGTCAGGAAGGGAAAACGCAGCCGCGAGCTCCCGGAGATCCTCCTTAGCTAAATTTTGATGTTTTAAGGGGCTCATGATGGAGAACAACATAATTTAGGACATGGGTCGAAGTAAGATGCTGGATTTGAGCTTGTTTGGGCCGATCTAAGGCGCATCAGAGGTCCCAAGCCGGAAAGCAGTTAAGAGGCGGCTATTGGCAACAGCGGACAACAGGCGGATATCTGGCTGAGGAAGTCCGGCGGCGGAAGTTCGAGGGCTGGGGTCCGGGGAACCGAAGGACGGACGGTGCGCACTTATCGTTTAGGCTTGGCAGCGGCGAAGGTAATGCTGGGGCCCGGTGGCCGGAGCGACGCGAGGTGACAGCCGCCGCAGGGTTTCGCGTTGATTTTTATGGCAGTGGCGAAGAACGTCATGGGACCTGGAAGGCAGGAAGCCGGCAGGGGTCCGCCGTCGAGGACGGCGGAACCGTCACGGAGTTCCAGTAACGGAGCTTAGGACGGTCGAGCCCGGAGAGTCCCAAGGCAGGGCAGAGTTCGGCAATATTTAGACGGCCAAGGGAAGCCCAGGATTCGGATATCGGGCAGACGGTGGGGCAGAATCCTGACGGCCGGGACCCGAGGAGACGAAGGCTGCCGGACCGGGAGAACGAGCCCACTGCGATGACAAGGCTAGGGCCTGGGAAGCGGGCGGCATATGGGACCTCGCCGAGAAGGTTCCGCCTGGCTCAAGGGAGGAAAAACGGCCATGGAACCCCGAGATCCGGGGTTTGAACACATGACGGGAGGACCGACTGGTTTCAATTTTCACGGCGGAGCCGAGATCGGGGTCCGACCGTCGTGAGGCAGGGTGGCTTGGGCAGTTTGTGAAGCGACGAAATGCCACCAGCAATCCGGGGACGGAAGCCTGTCGTCTCGGACCCGCCTAGGAGGACCGCCGTCGGTCATGCAACCAGGATTTCGAAATTGGACGGCGAAGACGGGAACCGGGCCCGAGGCGGCTGGTCGCCCTACGCAAAGAATAGCCGCGCGATGGAAGAGTTCCGAATCGGTGGCGAATGTACATCCATTATGTTATGCAGTTTTCAAGACATGGGTAAGGGGCGCCATTGAGTGTTCTTCTACTTGTTTCATTTTAACCATTTGTTTAATTCATTTAAATCCCCAAAATGACGAAAAAACATGGGAGGGCAAACGGTGATAGCCTACCTCGAAAACGCTAAGTGGGAAGGCGCGGAATTCATCGGGGATCGTCAGAGTGAAGTTGACGCAAATGATCGTGACGTTGCAGATCGCTGTGGGCTCCAGATGCTCGGCTTTGCAATTTCGCTCCAATTCGCAATGTGAAAATGACATTGGCGGGCCGGGCATTATATATCCCAACCGCCATTAATACGTGCATTAATTGCTGGTATGGCCGCGCCAAAAGTTGGTGAAATTTGAAATTAGGTTGGTGGCGGCGGCGGAGACCACGAGACCCGGCGGCCGGAAAGACGTGGAGCGATGGTCGTCATTTGATTTTCGCGAGCTTTCAAACGGCCACGGCGGAGAGAGACTTGGGGCCCGGAGGGCAGACAGCAGGGAGAGGTCCGCTGTCGACGACGACGAAACCGTCACGGAGTTCCGAGGACGGAACTCTGGACGGTCGGGCCGGGAAGGCGGGGTGGCAGGAAGGAATTCGCCGCCGAAGGAACCTCGCGTTGCCCAGCGGTGACGGCGAGGAGCATCTCGGGGCCCGAGGAGCAGGCGACCGCCGCAGGCGGCGAGCCCGGGATGGAAGTCCGAAAGCGGACTTCCGGGACCCGGGGCCCGAAGGGGCAGGCGCCGCCCGGGAGACTTTCGCCGGATTTTAAATGGAAGACGGCAGGGCGGGCCCCGAGGGGCGGAAAGATGCCTGGAGAACGCCGCAGAGGACGGCGAAGGCGACAGGGAAGCCCGAATAGGAAACTCCGGACGCCCGGGCCCAGAAGGGCACAGGGCCGTTCCAGAGCCAAAATGCCAAAGCGACCCCCGAGGCTCCCCGGAAGGCAGCAAAAAACCAAAAGCGGAGGCATGGTCGATTTACGATGAAACCTTGGAGCAACATCGATCATGCGGAACATCAAAAAAGAGGGGCACACAAAACGAGGCGGCCCCGAAAGGCTCGACAAAGCGAAAGAAAAGAGGGTCCCCGTTCCGAACGGGGTGTGTGTGCTAAGGGCACAACATGTTCCACAATGAGAAATGATGAATCCTATAAAAATTTCAACAGCCAAGCCAAGGACACACTTAAGAGGATTTATTCTCATCTTATAAAGTCAAAGTATTTCAAAGATAAGATGAAGATTCCCAATGTGATCTTGACGAGTTATATACTTAGCCAAGATGTCATTGAAGTAATCTTCTAAGATCTTGTGAATGAAATTGTGAAAGATAAGAGTCATTTTCAATTGGTAGGTCACTTTGGAATTCTTTAATGCAAATGTCATGACTACATGATAGAAAGTACCCCAAGGGGTAGTCAAGGCATATTATGCTAATCTTCTAGGTTAATACAAATCTGATTATAGCTTGACAAGCCATCCATTAAGGACAACAAGGCATGGCTTGTAGTCGAGTCTATAATCATATCAATATTAGACATCAAAAAATTATCCTTAAGAGAAGCCTTATTAAGATCATGAAATTCAATACAAACATGAATATGACCATTAGGTTTACTAATGGCGACGATGTTTGGTATCTAAGGTGAATAGTTAATAGGATAGATAAAGCCAACTTTTAAAAGCTTTTCTATCTTATTATTGACTAATAAAGAAACCTTGGGATTCATCTTATGAATCTTTTGCTTAATGGGCTTGGTATTGGGACATAGGACAATATTATGAAGTAGCACAAATTCATCAATACAGGGCATGCCCTCGTATGACCAAGAAAAGATATTAGGGCTAGAATGCAATCAATCAATGTGTTGTTTTGATTCATTTGAAGAAAGACATTTTTTGATCTTAATTACCTTTTAGAAGATTTAAGATCCATGAAGACGTCAGAAGTATCTCCTTTGAGGAGTACTACGGTCCTCAAGATGAGGCATATAAACACTATCATCCATGTTAGATAAAGGTGCTTTCTCATTAGAATTTGTAACAGACTCACCAAAGTATGCTTGTCTATTTAAGAAATATGGGGATTGCTATTTATAATGATAAGAAGGTAGGTTAGAATAGACACCCAAGAATTCTTCTAGAGCTTCATCCAAAGCGAAAAATCTAGAGAAACTTTATTAGGGTCTATCTTTCTTTCAATGTGCTAAGGATGGACAAGTTTGAGAGCAAAAAATCTAGTAGAAACATGTGGATATTCAACCATGGATTTGTGTTGTGAGGTAGTATCCAAGTGCAACCTTAGATTCACATGGATCAGCCTCTAAAGGGACTTTAATACCTTGTTGATTATGTCCACAACCCTCAGCTCCATAACCTAATTTAGAGAAGATATTAAATCCTAGTCCATAACATGTTCACAATTATTGAGGAGGAATAGTGTAAAGGGTGTCCTCCATACTATATGTATCACCCTTCTTTACATAAGCATAATCACCCTTCTTAGAAGAAGTGAATGAAACTTTTGGAATGTCTAAGTGGATTAGATCTACTTTGTACTCCTTGTTGTAAGATTTGGTGAAGTTCAAGGATCCCCAACCATCACCTAGATACACATTTGATTTAGGAGAAGAAATAAAATGAGTAGATTCAATACTTTTGGCTTTGGTAGGATATTCTTTAGGGACGTATGTCTCAAGGGTATGCTTTGTGATAGTTATTGCTAGGGTAGATGTCAACACATTGGAACGTAAAGAAGAGATAGAAAAATTTAAGAGTTGGTGCAATCAAAGTTTGACTAGCAATGACCATCTCATGTAAGTGTACAACATTAGCGCCAAACTTGATTGCGATCACCTCATTATTAGTAAAAAACTTCACAAAATGGTGCAAAGTAGAAGTAGTCACTCCCAAAGCATGAATCCATGGCCTTCTGAAAAGAAGATTATATGGAAATGGTCCTGGCATAACATATACCTGGGTGGGTATGGTAACAGGTCCCAACCTTAAAGGTGAGATTATTGTGTCTAAGGCTTGTCGACCAACATTATCAAACCCATGAATATATAAGGAAGAAGTAGTAAGGGAAGTTGAATCCACTTCAATTTTGGATAATAAATCGATGCTATCTATGTCGAGTGTTGAACTAGTATCAATGAGAGCACGTCTAATGCCGATACTATTAATGTAAACTATTATCATCAAAGGATCTACTTTCTTTTGGATTTCTAGAGGAAAGAGTTCATGTTGATGGAATGGAAGATTCGACGAGTCTGTGGTGTAGGAGAACCTTTGAGAAATTTTTGTCAAGCAAGGTTGATGTTGAGTAGACTTTAGGGTTTTGAGTCATTTTGTTCAAATAAGCTCATTAAGACCATATTACATTGTATTAAGTCATGTTTGATGGTATTTAGGTGTTTAGGGGGTCATTTGTGTTAAGAGTTGAGAAATTGCAAAAATGGTGAAAAGTTGCTAAATGTGCACAAATGCCATAATTGAAAAGTTGTAAAATTTGAACTCTTAGAGAAGGCCAATGGTCTCAAAACTTGAAAAGGCAGTTGTGGCGGGTTAGACAATTAGTTTAGAGGGAAAAAGTATATATGTGATGAAAGGCATCGATGTAAGTCTGATTTTGAAGTTTTGAAGCAAGATAAATAAGGGAACCCTTATGTTATTGCAGATTTTCTATAATTTCCCACTTTCTCATGCCTATACGGCCCCATACAGTATCTAATTGTTCAAAAAGTTATTTGAATTCATTTGTGGCTTGAATCAACTTTGTTTTATAGGAGGTTTGAGGGTCTATCATTCAATTTGGTGGTAGATTGAGTTGATTTTCTAAAACTGCATGTGTAGAACAATTTTAAGGGTTTGTTGGGTTAAAATTCAAAATGGATCCATTCCACCATCTGTGAAGACTATGCCTTGATGGAATGGGTAAAAATAGGTAGGAATAGTTGTGTGAATGTTGTGAGAGTGCAAGGGAGGCCAAAAAGAGTGTTGGGCATGAAGCCCTAGGTGGGAAAATTGTGTTTTCCATGTGAAGTTGTGAGGTTTTGGTATGCTATACTGTGAATTAGGTTGGGGAAATGTTGTTTGATGATGGATTAAGCATGGAGAAGCCTAATAGGACTTGATTGAAGTGGTTGTAGAGTTGTGTGAGGATTGGAAGTGAGCCTTTAATTAAAACCCTATATTTTTGGCTAGAAAGGAGGGTTTTAGAATCAAGCACCTTGGTGGTTGAGTTTCTGACAAGTGATTGTGAAATATTATGTTTTGACACCTGAAAATTGCTGCCCACATGTGTTTGGAAGTTTTGGAAAATTTTTGTGGCAAGGTCCTTTCTGTAACAGACGTAATTTGAGGTCTAGGAGGCATGGAAATCCTGATTTGAGGAAATTTTTCCAAGGGAACTAGCTGAGAGGATGTGATATGTTGTTGAGTGGTCTAGGTTTTTGAAATGGTATTGCTCCTGGACTAAGAGGATCTCTTCAAAAAGTTGTACCCAATTTAGTCAAGTTGCAGTGCTATAAGGAATTGAGTGGTTTGGGTGAGATAGTGAGAATTTGAGAACTTGGTGACTTGATAAGTTGTTGTTTTGTTTGGAATTGTGTTATGTGGTTGTAGGACTTCCCCTGGTTACTATCAATTGGTATCAGAGCAAAGGTAGCAGATCTTTGTAGAAGAAGATTGCAGTTTGTGAAAGAAAGATTGGAAGGTGAAGAGACAAGATTGTGAAGATGCCTCCAAAAGGAAAGAATATGGCAAAGGAACTGAATAAATTGAAGGGTTAGTGTATTAGAGAGATCAGAGAATTAAAAGTAAGGTTGGCAGCCTTAGAGACAAGTAAAAGAAGAGATGAAGTTGAAAGCAGTGATTCAAATGATCAAGATGAAGAAGAGTTTGAAGATGCTGAGGAAGAACTTGATCCAAAAGATCAGAGAATGGCCAAATTGTTGAAAGCAGTCATAGGTGACAAACATAAAGTGAAGATTGATGTTGAAAAGTTTGGTGCAAACTTGAATGAAGAAGAGTTATTTGATTGGATAACATCTTTGGACAATTGTTTCGAATGTGAAGACATTCCAGAGGAACAGAGAGTCAAGATTGCAAAAACAAAGCTTAAAGGTCATCCACTTTTGTGGTGGAATTATCTATAGTTAGAAAGAAGGAAACGAGGTAAATCCAAAATTGTAACATGGGACAAGATGGTAGCCAAGATGAAAGGTAAATTTCTCCCTTCTTATTATTCTATTAAGATGTTTAAGAGGTTGTAAAGTTTAAGGGAAAAGGAAATGGATGTAAAAGAATACATTGAAGAGTTTTACAAATTAAGTGTGAGATCTAACCATAATTAGAATGAAGATGAGAAAATTGCTAGGTACTTGGGTGGTTTGGGATTGAGTAGACATGATGAATTGGCTTTAACAAATCCTAGGAGTGTAGAGGAATGTTATGAAATTACATTGAAGACTAAAGAAAAAGTAAAAAGAAGGCAAGAGAAAACAGTTAGAGGAAGAGGCAACATAACAAGAGGAAGGGGATCTTTATCTACACCAATACAAACAACTGAGAAGCAAGAAGAGCCAAAGAAAAGAGATGGGAAAGTTGCAGATTTTAGAGGTGGTTATGGAGGCACAAGGGGAAAATTTGGTGGTGGAAGGAATCCTAACATTTTTGTAGGTAGGTGTTTCAATTTCCAAGAGTTTGGTCATACTTCTTGGAAATGCCCTGAAAAAATCGGTTCAACATCAAGCGAAAGAGAAAGGAAGAATGAAAGAAAAGCACAAATTTTTCAAGGAGATGAAGCTGAAAGTTCAAACTCCTATAGCATTTATGCTGCTCCTGAAGTAGGTGAAAGTTTGATGATGAAGAGACAATTCCTGAAGACATCCAAGAAGAAGGAGTTGATTTAGAGAAGAGCATTGTTTAAGACAACTTGCAGATGTAAAAACAAGGTATGTAAGGTGATAGCTGATTTTGGATGCATCGATAATATGGTATCTAGTGAAATGGTAGACAAACTCAATGTGGAAAGAGTACCTAGAGAAAGCCATACAAAGTGTCTTGGGTTAGTCATAATCAATTCATTGTGGTGAGTGAACAAGCTTCAATTGAGTTTCAAATAGGTGGGTACAAAGATAAAGTTGTTTGTGACATATTGCCTATTTGTTTTTGCCATGTGTTGCTAGGAAGGCCTTGGTAGTTTGACATGTCAACAATGTAGAATGGGAGACAAAACACTTACACAATTGAAAAGGATTGGAGAACATTCATTTTAACTCCATTGGTTGAGGAGACAAAAGAACAAGGTGAAATCATTATGATTGGGAGAAGAATATGTGAGTGTTGAGGAAGGTAATAGTATGAGTTTAGTAGCCGTTTTAGGGATTAATGGTGTTGGGACAATGGATGCAGAAAAACAAAACAATGTGCAGTCAGTTGTTGGAAAGGATGCTTTCATGTGGAAGAAGAAAGTAGATGGAGATGTGTCTTGGTCTGATACAGAGCAGTGTAGGTGTAAAGTGCTTGTTGGAAAGCGAGAAGAGTGTGAAGAAATATTGGTTGGGTAGTCATGTTCCCTGTGATAAAGAAGCAAGTGAAAAGGAAGAGAAATGTTGATACCACAGAGGTTTGTAAGGTTGTTGGGACAGTAAAGGAGTTGTTTACAGGTCTAAAAGAGCCTAATAATTATGATGGTACAATAGTTTGTAAGACTAACAGAGAAAAAGGTGGAAGCAAGAAGCGTATTGAGTAGGAATCTAAGCATGAAGAACATAGAGAAGTGAGGGTAGTTGGTAAAATTTTGACTACATATGTAAAAGAGGATGTGACATTAGTATTTGATGAAGGGAAAGTCGGAAAACACCCCATAGTACAATGTGTATTGTTGGAGCATGAAACAAATGGAGGTAAGGACAAGCATGTCAAGGAAAATGAAGAACAAAGGCAAGGTGAACTTGTTGGAAACATTCAAGATGATCAGAGGCAAGGGAAAATCAATGGTGAACAAGTTGTAAGAGCATTTCCAAGAGACTTGGAAAACTTCAAAATTGGGTATGGTGCAGGAGCACCTTTGAGAATTTTTTGTCAAGCAAGGTTGATGTCGAGTAGACTTTAAAGTTTGGAGTCTTTTTGTTCAAATAAGGTCAATAAGACCATTTTACATTGAATTAAGTTGTGTTGGATGGTATTTAGGTATTTAGGGGGTCATTTGTGTTAAGAGTTGCAAAATTGTAAAAATAGTGAAAAGTTGCTAAATGTGCAAAAATGCCAACATTGAAAAGTTGTAAAATTTGAACTCTTAGAGAAGTCCAACTGTCCAAAACTTGAAAAGGCAATTGTGGTAGGTTAGATAGTTAGTTTAGAGGGAAAAGGTATATATGTGATGAAAGGCATCGATGTAAGTCTAATTTTGAAGTTTTGAAGCAAGATAAATAAAGGAAGCCCTGTTTTATTGTAGATTTTTTGTAATATATTGCTTTCTCAAACCTGTACGACCGCATATAGTATCTAATTGTTCAAAAACTTATTTGAATTCATTTATGGATTGAACCAACTTTGTTTTGTAGGAGGTTTGAGGGTCTGCCATTCAATTTGGTGGTAGATTGAGTTGATTTTTCAAAATTTCCAGTGTAGAACAATTTTAAGGGTTTTGTTGAGTTAAAATTCAAAATGGACCCATTCCACCTTTTTTGAAGATTGTGCCTCAGTGGAATGGGTAGAAACACGTAGGAATAGTTGTGTGAATGTTGTGAGAGTGCAGGGGAGGCCAAAAGAGTGTTGGGCATGAAACCCTAGGTGGGAAAATTTTGTTTTCCATGTGAAGTTGTGAGGTTTTGATATGCTAAGGGTTGAATTACGTTGGGGCAGCATTTTTTGATGGTGGATTAAGCATGTATATGCCTAGTAGGACCTTATTGAAGTGCTTGCAAAGTTGTGTGAGGATTGGAAGTTAGACTTTCATTAAAACCCTAAATTTTTGGCTTGAAAGGAGGATCTTGGAATTAGGCACCTTGGTGGTTGAGTTTATGACAAGTGATTGTCAAATCTTAGGTTTTGACACCTGAAAATTGTAAAACAAACCTAATTTGAGGTCTAGAAGGCATGGAAATCCTGATTTGAGGAAATTGTTCCAAGGGAACCAATTGAGAGGTGGTGATATTTTTTTGAGTGGTCCAATGGGTCTTTGAAATGGTATTGGTCCTAGACTTAGAGGATCTCTTCAAAAAGTTGTACCCTATTTAGTCAAGTTGCAGTGCTACAAGGAATTGAGTGGTTTCTACTTGTGTTGGTGTGTTTCTTTTGGGGAAAATGGTAAAAGAAAATTCTTGCTCCAAAATGCTTGGCTCCCGCTCAATTTGATGTCTTCGTAGACTTGGGATGTTTTCAAATCTTTTTGCCCATGGTTTTATTGATTATCTGGATTCCTAGTTTATGTGTGTCAGGTGTTGTTGCTCTAAGTTTAATTCATATTTTTCAAAATTCACATTGTGCCTGACTAGTCATTGTATCTAGTGAGTTTTTACCTAGGAGAAGTTTTCCTGAGTGCGTGTGCGTTAGCACTGCTTTGGTTAAGCTTGGTTGTGGTTTTTCTTTTCTTTGAAATTGAAAGCTTGGGAATTGATTTTGTTTTGAACCAAACTAGTTTTACCTTTTACCTACAAACATGTATCCTTTGCACCCGATTCTCATAAACCTAGTAAGTAAAATCTCGACCCTAGTAACTCTTCAAGACCGAGTGTCAGAGGCTTCAAATCCTATTGTTAGCTAGTCATTCACCATCCAAGTTGGACACTTGCTTTGATGACATTGTCCCATAGGGACTAATGTGACACGCATGCATGCCACGTCTTTGACCTATCCTAGCTTCTTTTTAGAGGTGGGCCCCGATGCAAGAATCAAGGATTTCAGGATGTGAACCGTAATCTGGCATGATTGCACCTTTGTTCAAGGTAATTAATGGAGAGTAAACAAAATTAAAAAAGGTGGAAAACAACACACGTACTTGGCACCACTTTGAGCATGTATTTCCTTCCATAACACACTACCTTGTGCAAGACCATCTATTTGGAAGAACATTAATGAATTAAAACAATGATTATGGTGTGCAGAGAAAAAAGTAAGTTTCAAAAAATAGAAGAACACTTTTATTATTGTTTGAACTTGTGTTTGTTCAACCATACTATCACCGAAATCAAGTACTTTTCTTTTAAATGAATTGTTCTAATCTTTTATGCATACATGTTTTTGATTCAATAGCATTACCTCTAGTAAATTTGTGAAGAAAATATTGTTATTCTTAAGAGGACCTAATTCATGGTCATGGGTAAGAAATTTTTATAAATTATTAAAAATGTATTATTAGAACTAGCCCTAACTTGTACGCAGAGCACATATCCGCTAATAATGCAAGAAATTACATAAGACATGAGTAATTCAAGGAAGAACCCCAATTGGGATTTCTAAATTTTTGTCTCCCAATCTGTACCTACCTATGGGATGATCATAGACACCCATTGGGGAAGCTTCAACGAGTATGAATTCAGCAAGAGAATTCATTAAGAAGATGCCATTGAATGCACCAAGAATATGGTCACTAGTGGAATGAATTGGGCAAGAGGGTTCCTATTGGAAATGGATGCCCCTAAATTGGTATTGGAATGTATGAAATGTTGTGACCTAAATAAGAGGGTTGTTGTGAAAGAAGGGAGAGTCTATGCAAACCTCTTGACAAATGATATTGTGTATACATTTGGGCTCCCCTTGTTTAACAAGATGAATACATTTGAAATAAAGGATGGGACCACAACATGTACGAGATCAGAAGAGAAGAATAGAAGGGTCATGTTATCAGCATGGTTCCAAGAAAAGATGGTGAGGATACCAAAGAAAATTTTGAGGTCGTTATTCATTCAAAAAATTCAGGATATGATAACCCTATTGAGCAAAATGGTTGGATGCAAAGATGCCAACAAATTCTAACCCTGAATGTTCAGAATTATTAGGAAAATAAGGGAAAGCACCATGCAGATTCATTGGGGAACATTTATCAGTGACAGATTGCATGAACAAATGCAAACATTCCTAACTACGCAATGGTTCATAATGTCCTCATATGTTGTCTATTCCTATGCCCTAAGGGAAAATATGCAAGGTTTGGACAGAGTAGGAGCTTTGGGAAGAGATCTAGGAAATAATATGATTTATCATAACTTTCCCTAGATTAATACTTACCAGTACCGAGAGAACTATCGAAGGGTAAATGATGTGTTTTCTATGAAGCTAGTAAGGTTGATGGAAGGGGATAAAACCAAGAGACTGTCTCTTGAAGCGCGAGATGTTATACATGCTATTGGATGCTAGTTTATTTATTTTCCTACGTTCACCTACATCAGGGTGGAAGGGTTTACAGATTATCCCTTCATGTTTTCCATGTATCCAATAGACAAGATATTGCTACTTGAATTTGCAAGACAAGTGTTAACATCTCATAGTACTTTTTCACAAATACACAAGAAAGGATATGTGAAATTCTCTATCACTATTGGGAATTGTAAATGCATGTCAGCTAAAAATTCCAACCTATGCGAAGATGAGTTGAAAACTTATGGGCTAGAATTCTTCATGCTACGAGGGAAAATTATGATCTAGTGGAGAGTCTTGCCAAGAACATAAGTAGGAAGTATGCCCATATTCCTCACCCGAAGGACTATTGGTATGATTGTGATGATGACATGTTGTGAGAAAGTGACCATATTAGAGGCTATTATTGGATCAAATAAAGGTTCTTGGAACTCATGATGTTCTAGAACAAATGGATGTTGATAATGGGGATGTAAGCAACCCAATTTATGAGTTAGAAAATATTTAGGGTGAACCTATCTTAGACCTTGACTAGAAAAATAAGGTCGTAACTATTGAAGGAATTTCTAAGCAATTTCTAGACTATACTCAATCATGGATTAATGGTTACCTCGGAATAATGGAGGAGGCTGGGATAAGACTCATATACCCTCACAATGTTAAGATAAAGCAAAAGTTGGTAAGTTAATTTGGGTATAGTGGGGGTGCTAAAAAGAAAATAATAGTTGTTGAAGCAAAGGCAGAGGAGTGAGGTAGGGTGGAAATCTTTAATACCTCAAGCCATTTGAGGAATTTTAATGGTGTCATAGCCAATTGGAGCACACAAAGAAATTGTGGAGACTTCATCCAATGTAATGGAAACACCAAAGGTGACATTTTCTTTCACAACATTTCCAAGAGCATAAACCATAAATTTTGAAGAAGCAAGAATGAGAGCATAGGTACATGGCAAGACAAGGTTGACATTGCAAAATATAATGGCTATGTTTACCTCTCCACCCTCTGTTAACACATGAACAATGAGATAAATTTTGGGAAGGACACCCATAGTTATAGGGGAAGTTGTGGAGTAATTAGAAAAGTGGTCCACTATATTGGGACGTTTCAAGGTGAAATGGTCAGAGAAATTCAATAATGCAGCTTGTGGTGGAAGAAGTGCTTTATATAGGTTCACATCTTGAAAATAGGGAAGAAGAATTCATAGCAAGATCACTTGCCCAAGAGGTGGGAAACCCTGAAGAAATAAGTGCTAGGGAGGAGGTGTCACCATTGAGAGAAACATGGGGCACTACATTGTAGAGCCCTATTTCCTTTATTGATGAAGATGAAGAACATGAGGATGTAGCCGATAATCATGCAACTAAGAATCGACCTTCACAAGGAAGAGTTGAAGTGATTGTTGCACAATTCTTGACTTTTGGAGAACTAGGAGAAAGTTAGGAAACAGTTAAAGGTACAGAGTCCTCTTAGACATTGGGAAAAAATAAGGAAATGGTGAATATCCTGATGTTTCAGGACAATAGGAAGAGTCTGCTCTAGGGAATGATATTGAAAAGGAGGCAATACGAGAAAATACAAGTCTCAAAGAGAAAGAGACAAAGTTGGATCATGGTAATCTAGAATCCTTTCCTCTAGGGATAGAGAATGTAAAAGTTTTAGAGGTTGCAACTTGAAACATTGAAGAATTGAGAGAAGATGTTCCTAAACATTTTGATCATTAGGAACGAGTTAATATTGAAGAGGTAGGAGAAAACAAAGAAGCACCTGATTGGGTAATTAGGCAATTGGCTCCACCATTGGAGGTAGCATTGGTGCCTCTAGATTTTAAAAGTTTTATGCAAGAATTAGAAGCCTCTAGGCCTAAGTCTAGAACAAAGACTAGACATGTTAAGCAAAATTCAGATGGAGGGAGAATTCATTCTCTAGATAGCTACTTTGATAGGAGAAAAGAGTAAGCATGAAATGACAGCTAGGGATTACCAAGTGACAACAATCAATGTGGGACATTCATCATGGGAGAAAGAATTAGAAGAAATGATAATGAATTTAGAAACTAGTGTTGCTCGAATGAAGAAACAAAAACAAAAGAAGGAATTAAAAGATTGGGTTGCTTGCCTGGAAAATTTAATCAAAACATTAGCCCAATCCAGTCAGTCATAGATTGAATTGTTGCAGAACCCAGTGTTGATTTCCAAAGTGTGGGTAGATGCTATCACAATGTTCTGACAAAAGTTGAGCATATTTGAAGAATGGATAGAACATCTGGTGAAACAAGGTGAAGAATCAATAAAAAAGGCAATTGGGAAATTTAAGGAGGTATACCATTGGCTCGACAATTCTAGAAGGCTTGAGAGTGAATGTTGATACTTCCAAGAGCAGAATGATATAGAAGGGCGAAGATTAAAGATACTTATTCAAATGGATGTTCGAGAGTTGATAAGTGAAAAGGTAATTGCAGAACATGAAGTTTTGATGCTAAAAAAATAGAAGGTACAGTTGAGTTGGTAGAGTGAAACTTTATTGCAATGCATAAATGGATTAGAAAAGGTCATTGAAATAGGGGAGAAGCGAGTGGATAAAGATTAGAGCTTCATTGAGTTGCTAGCTTGACAAAATTGTGATCATTAGACCTTAGGAAAAGATGAGGCAGAAGTGAAGGCTTTTAGAAGATGGATTGAAAATATAAATAAGGATCATGTTTAGTCTTTCAGTCGAGATGTCATTGATGAGATCATAAAGTGTAGGAATTCCATGAATAAATATGAGGTAGAAATAGTGAGGAGGAATGAAGCCATTATTAAAATAACAGACGAATATTCAAGGCATATTTACAACTAGAAGGTAATTCAAAGTGTTGATTGCTTTCCAGGAATATTAGCAAAAAAAGGGTGAAGATGAGTTTTCAGACTGGGAGTCTTGTGAAAACGTGCATATGATCTAGTAGTAGAAGATAAGGGGTCTTGAGCATGGGTAAATTTTTGAAGTGAATTTTGCATGGTTATTCTTGGGCCCGACAAAGATAGTTAATCCCAAGGATTTTAGAGAAAATGTGTAAATAGTTTGCATTTTGTGTGAAAGTACCCATGACCAGGAGACCAAAGTTTGGAAGCTTGCTGCTAAAGAAAGTCAATGTATCTTTGACTTAGTCTAGATATTTCTTGTGCCAACTATGGCCTACCATGTGCTATCATTTGATTTGTTCCTCTGATTCTCTTTTATGCATTTTGTTTGAACTCCTTGGTGCCTTGTTATAAATGGTAGAGAGTTGTTTTATTTTCATTAAGTTCAGAATTTTTGGATTCTAAAGAACTAAAACTTTTTAAAGTTTTATTCTTTTTCTCGTTTTTTATTCCATTCCAAATTAAAAACTTGTATGTTTAATTTGAGATTAACTAATATCAAGGCCAATTGAAAGCTATTTCCTGATATGAAATCATAAGTAGCTGATTGTTTGTTCCTATCGAAAAAGACTATGTGTTGCACCAAATTTGGGTGCATACTAACACTATCCAATGGAAAATAATCCACATTTCTTTAAACCCTTGCATCATTCTATGCCTAGATGTGAAGCAATCTAGTGAAGTATAGAGTGGTTCTTTTTTATTTAGTTTATTTCTTGAGGTATATGTGGATAATACCTGGGATAAATCTTTACATTTTAATATTTTTTATGTTTTTTTTAGATTAGATATTTAATATTTTAAAAAAATGTTCTAATTTTTATAAATACATTTGAAGTCTTATTTTAAGTCTTTTGATTCCATGAAGTTGTAGAGTGCTTAATGCTAAATCTTCTTGAATATATGCAAGTAATTTGAATTTCATGAAATATTAGTGCAAATCTTTAATTTCATGTTGTTAAGTGACATGTGATTGATCAAATTGAGACTATGTTTGAATTCATTGGATACTAGTTAACCTGTGACAACCATAGGCCCCTCGTGTTTAACAACAATTTACACAATTAACCCTGAGTGAACCTAGTGCATCAAGACTTGACATTCCTGAGCCTTGGGATCAAACTAAGATTACCTTAGATTTAGGTTTTCTTAGTGGATATTGAGAAAATTGAAATGAAATAAGTTGCAGGTTGTTAGTGGTGAAGTGAACTTCAGTCTGTTGGCAAGCTTAGTACATTGATTATCAGAGGTTGTGGATTAAAGGGTTCCTTGTTAAGTATATCTAGTTTATCCATGTTAAGTTTTAGAGATCCACGTGAAGATTTGACCATGTTATGAAGATTTGCATTCTAACAATTTTTCTCTTGCTTCAGTTGGTGCTCCTGAATGAAGATGATGTGATTTTAGTAAGTTCAGTAATTGTGGATGCTTCTATGGTAATTCATGATGTTTGTGGATGTTTCTAGATCGTGCTCTATCTTTTTTGCATGTTTGCATTGATCGTTGTGCTCACGATTAGAGATTTTCTCTTGCGTGTTCATATTTTTCATGTTCTTGGCCAATAGGGTGTTGTAGCATGTTGTGGATCTTTGAGGAGTAATTTTTGAAGGTGGTTCGTGCTTGAGAATTTCATTTTGGGTCTTCACTATATTGTGGCTAACCTTGGTTGATTCACATTAATAATATTTAATGTTTTGGGCCAACAGTTGGTATTCATTTTATTATTTTATTAAGGTCGACATGTAGCAATGTAATTTATTGTTTTTGAAATTGGGGAAAACAGATTTTGATGGGATCCGGAACCCATTACAACCAAAAGCCAAACAACTTAAACAAGCCAAAAAAACCAGACTGAAGAAAAGACAGCTTGTAGTCAACAAAAAAACCAGCTCACAAACAAACACCATTAAGATTTACAATTAGAGTTTCGTTTGTTGGAGTGAAGAGTCATATCGAAAGAAGGCCCAAAGTGTTTATATTTTTTTTCAGTAACAGTAGTCCAGCCTTCTTCAACTTGTGTTGCCTTAGCCTGCCAAGCCAGCCCATTAATTTCCTGAGGATGAAAATCTGCAACCTGGGAAGTAACATCAGAGTTCGCCTGAATAGGTGTGGAAATAACCAGAGAGCAATCAGAGGTGGGAAACAAAGCACCATCAGTAGAGACAGAAACCTGTCTAGTAGTATTCTCAATAGGATTTATCATGGTAGCTTCCCCAGCGGAGGAAGGAGAAACCCCAGCAGACGAAACCCCAACAACCTATGAATCAGAAGCCCTAGCAGGAGGTGAATCAAAAACCCCAGCAGCCTGTGAGTCAGAAGCCCCAGCAGCATGTGAATGAGAAGCCACCACCTCAGAGAAGCTCCGAAGCGGATCAGATTTCTTCTCCACTGTGTAATGTTGTTGTGAAGCACCATTCCACCAAGTAGCTGTCTTAGACTTCTTCTCAAATCCACATTGAGCAGCAGCATGTCCTGTTTTGAAGCATCTTCTATAGCGGAAAGGGACCCCCTCATAATCCAACGATTGGATCCAAGACCCCCTAGAAGATTTTAAGAGAACCTCAGCAAGCAGTCCTTTTGAGACATCAATTTCAACAAGTATTCGGGCAAAGGTAGAGTGATAAAGATTATAAAATTCATTGTCCACAGTTAAAAAATCACCTAGGGCTTCCCCAACCTCCTCCAAGAGAGAGTCACTCCAAAGGTGAAGAGGGAGATTAGGCAACCGGACCCAAATCGGGAATTTATTGAAGGTTTCAGAAGCTGGGTTAAAGTTGGTGTGCCAAGGTTTAACCATCAGATGGTATTTGTCCTCCCAGCAAAAGAAATTTTCATACAAGATTTTGTCTCTATCTAAAGTGTTATCGAACTTAGCAACAAAAAAAACTTTGGCCATAGGGAAGATTTGAACTTTACCAGTGATGAGGGGCTCCCATTTATTGGTGATCCAAGAGTGCAGCTGAGGAAGGCTTGGCCAAAAGCCCCTAAACCGACAGATCACCCCTTGAGCAGAAAGCTCTGCTACACTATCATTTATTTCTTCTGCTAACTCATCCTTACTCTTCACTGTGATGGGGTTTTTCACAGGGATGAAACCATCAAAACTCTGCTTAATATTCATATATGATCTAGGTGCACGCACAAATGAGCAAGCACCCTTGATACCCTTACCAGATCCAGCCCCGACTCCAGCACCAGAGCCAACCCCAGCGCCAGCACCAGAACCAAACCCGACGCCAGCACCAGCCCCAGCCCTGACGCCAGAACCTGCTCCAGCACCCCTGAGAGCCTCACCAGAAACAAAATAACTCCCCTGTCAGCCCAGTATTCCGGCCCAGAACAGAGGACTCCCCAACCGGCATAGTTTTCTCGCTCGTAGTCATGTAATTTATTGTTGCAGATATATATAAGCAGTTGTTTATACCATTTGAATGCATGGTGTGTGTGAATAATGTTCTAAATCTTTTGAAGGTAGAGCTGAGTGTGAAGAAGAGTGAATAAGAGTGAAGAAGTGTTCATGTGCTTAACCGTAACTGTAATCAGGCATTAGTAGATGCTATTTTCTCAGTTCAAATCTTGTGGATGTAATCCAAATCTTTTTGTAGGACAGTGAGTCTTCGTTTTTTAATTGAGCAGTGAGCTCTACTCAGTGCGCTTGAATGCATATGCATTCCCCATTCACATTTTTTTATACTTTTAACATGATATAATCTTGTGGACTGACCTCCACCGTGGTTTTTCCCCTAACAAGGTTTCCACGTAAAAAATATTGGTGTTATGTGTGTTTTTGATGTGTTGTTGATTTATGCTTTCATGGTTATTGATTTGATCTTAGAATAAGGTTAGCAAGTTGAATAAGTTTGATTCTATGATAGTTGATTCACCCCCCCTCTTAGTTGTTTTCCCTTGTGTTTCCAACAGAACTTACCTAGGAAATCCTTCAACACCTCATTCATCAACCGAATGAATATGCGTAGTAGATTGGTTAGTCCAAAGGGTATGACTAGCTACTTATATAATCCTTCATCGTTCTTGAATGTAGTCTTCTAGTTGTTGCCTTCCCAGATTTTGATTTGATGGCATCCACTCTTGAGGTCAATCTTGGTCAAATATCTTGGTCCACGGAGAAAGTCCATTGTGTCATCCATCCTTAGTAAAGGAAACTGGTACTTGATAGTGATCTTGTTGATGGCTTTGGAATTTTTACACATCCTCCAATCTCCATCCTTCTTTGGCCCAAAGATAGTAGGTATCACACAAGGGTGATATCAGGCTTTTCTTGATCAGTTCCTTCTTCAACAACTCCTACGCCTGCTTGCTCAACTTTGTATTCTCCATCGATGTCATCTAGTGTGCCAGTTTTTTTGGAAAACTTGCTTTGGGTATGAGTTCTATGTGGTGGTTGATACTCTAGATTGGTGGGAGTCCTTTAGCAATGTTCTTTAACACAACATCTTGATACTCCTTTAGTAGTATTGAGACCTCATTATGTGGTTCTTCTCCTTTTATGGTGTCGCTCCTGGTGTCTTCACTACCACACTTCTTTGGAATTAGGGAAAAACACATGTTCTCATGTCTCAGTTAGTTCAAAAACTTCCTCCCATCCACCAAGAAAGTCTTCATGTTCTCACATACCACATCCTTCTACTCTTCCTCAAGGGGAATCAAAATATGCATCTTTCCACTTATGGTCATAATGTAGGTGTTCTTCCAACCATCATGTATAGCCCTCATATCATATTACCAAGGCCTTTGTAATAACAAATAGAAGACATTCATTGACATGATGTCGCACAACACTTAATCCTTATATGATCCAATGTGAAATTCAACAAGGCATTGTTCACTTACCAAGATTTTGTGATCATAATGAATCCAAGATATATGGTATGTATTTGGGTGTTTCATCCTCTTCAAGTTCACGTTCTAGACCATCTATTTTGAAACTAGGTTGTTCATACTACCATTGTCAATGATGACATTGCAATAGTTGCCTCTTGGCTTGCACCTTGTTTGAAGTAGGCACTTCCTCTATGTCAATTTCTCCTTGGTTTTGATCTATAGTAGGGCCCTTATCAAGACCAACAACTCTCCCCTCTCTAGATGCCCCATGGTTCCAGATGATTTTTCTAGTTCCTCCCATGCATAGGCTACCCTCGCCTCATGCTCCCCTTGCTTCCTTACACTTCCTTGGTGGTACTCAAAGGCATAGTGCCCTAATTTTCTGTACATGAAACAAGTACCCCGAAATGATCCTCTAATGAATCCTCCCTTAGTCTTTCAGTATTCATTGTTGTGGTAGTGATCACCATCTTCCCTTCAGGTATAGTATAAATCCTCTCTGGGCCTCTATTCCTCCTTGTGATAAGGGATCCTTCCTCTATCCCACTTCGTATATGGTCTCATTTCACTATGTTGCACCCATTCTACCAAAAACCTTCAGCTGCTACTTCTCAATCCTTGCTTGGGCTTCTTAGCCAACTTCTCTTTCACATTAAGTGCAAACTAGTAGGCTTCCTCCATGGTTGTTTTTTGGACTAGGCCTACTTGCTCTTGGATGTTTGTTCTAAGGCCATTGATATATCGCACCACCTTCTCCCTTTCGACTTCACTATGTCTAGTTCATATGATCATCTTATGGAACTCTTCTATGCACTTCTTGACTATCTTCTCTCTATGCCTCAGGTTTTGAAGTTTCTTTAGTAGTTCCAACTCATAATCCATGGGTATGAATTAGTTCTTCGGTTTCACCTCCATACTTTCCTATTTTTTGATTTTCTCTTTTCCTCTTTGGTTTTTCTCGAGTTGGACTTCTTTCCACCAAATGGTAGCATGCCCCATCAATTTGGTTCTCACAACTTGATTCTCTCGAAATCTTCATCTTCATATTCAAAATATTCTTCCATCTCATTTATCTAGTCAATCAACTCCTTCAGACTCAAACTACCAACATAAATAGGGATCTCTATTATTGGTTGCTTCCCAATCTTGATGAAGGATTTCATCATATTGATTTAGTTCGACTCTTCTTTTCTTTTCCTATTTTGTTCTATATCCCTTGGCTCCTCATCACCACTCTCTTCTTCCTGTCTAAGGTTTAGGCCCCTTCACCTATCTTCCTCGATAGAATCTAACCGATTCTTCATTGTCCTCTTCTCGCCTCACATTTCTTCCATATTTCCAGTGAAATTGGCCATCAAAAGCATTCTCCTCAGTGACATCTTTCTTTTGGATCAAGTGTGACTTCCTTAGACTAACGATCTAGCTATGGGGTTGCAACTTACTTGAAATTCAACACTCTACTAACAACACTCGTAGTATGCCTTAGGTTGATGATCTATCCAAAAAAGAGTAGTTTGGAACATGCGATCCCTAAGTATTTGAATCTCACTCTGATACCACTTGATGTAGTCAAGGATGGAGGGTCTGGAATGGGCTACTAGCCTTACAACAAAATTCAACACCATAAATAATTGAATGTAACATGTGACTTTATTGATTGAAAATATAGAACACACATGCCCACATGCCTTCTTAAATGTAGATTACAACAGGCTCCATATGCCATAGGTCTAGTACCTCACAAGTCGTCACAGGCTCATTTGCTACTAAATATAGAACTGATTCCTAAGTCCAATTCCATAGTTCCTAACTCCATCATCTATTGTTGCTTTTCTATTGAATTCAGAGAGTGATTATATAGTAGCTCCAATTGTTAGGAGTGATCTGTGTCAGCCTCATTTAGGTCCCAAGTATGATGTCTAGTGAGACATGTAGGTAGGCCCCAAGGAACTAATGAAGCATCAAAAGCATGTGTAGATGGGTGGAAACCCAATTGATATTGTAGTGTCCCTCTAGTTTCGACACTCTATTCAGTTTGATTCAGCTTGATAGATAGATGCTTTAGTTGATTATAATACTATGTTCATTTTCAGATATGACTATAATATTATGTTGTTTTGTACTTCGTGGATGATACTTTTGACATCCTAATCATCTGGTTGTGTTTGTGTGATCTTATTGAGATAGACACCTATGTGATATGATTTATTTGCTTATGCGTTTTCATGTGGTTATCATGTTGAAATGATTGTTTATGATTTATCTTGCTTGTCAGTATCAGTGAAGAAGACAGTGTAGCACTACTCATTCGTGAGTACCCTGCTACGCTGTAATTCTTCTTAACGGTGTGTTTTCTGATATAAGTTTATATGTTTAACAGTCATGTTTTATGCAGATACAGGTACCGGGTATTGGCTCCACTTGCTTGTTAGGTTTGAGCGTACCCTAATCCAATGAAATTATGTTGATTAGGAGGTAATGACAAGTCCTTATTGAACCATCGTTCTTTATTGAATGAGTACCTATTTGTTACCCTTCTTTGTTGTCTAGTTTGTTTTTGTTGTGTCGTATTTGTCTGTATGGTTTTGTTTGGAAATTCATTATTGTAGTTAAATGAGTAATTGTTTTCTAATATTAGTTTAAATGTTTATATTTATAATTATCATTTAGTTTATTAATTTAAATTAAATAAGTTATTTATTTTAAAAAGTGAAAGTTAATTTTTGCAAAAGTATTTGATTAAATATAAATTTTTGATTTACTTGTGCACATGAGATTTATATGGAAAATAGATATTTAAAGAGAAGATATTTTCAACATGTTATGAATCTTTGATTTGAAGTTGAAAATCTGATTTCATATTAAAAGGGTAAGTTGAACTGATTAATCTATTTTGAATGCATAATGAACTATCAATTGATTTTTATGATTGAGAGTTAATAGAAATGCATTAAAAGCTTTAGGGGTTGCAATTTTTTATTCACGACAATATTCTGGAAGAATTTTGATGGCAACAATTTTTAGAAAAATTTTGCACGACAGTTGTTTTGGAAAAACTTTTATCTTAGATTTTGTTTGGAAGTATAATTTTGAGCTATATTGTCTTGGATTACTTCGTCAAGATCTGGTGAATTTAAGCAACGTTGGCAAAAGCTTCATAATTTGTTTTCAACCAGTCATCAAGCTTTAAATAGGTTTTCTTCTTAGTTTAAATTCTTGTGCTGAATTTTGAGAATTTGATGTTGAATTTTGTTGTTCTATAAAGAAATTGATTTGCTGAATTTGCACAAACAACAAAGAAACAAATTAGAAGAGTATTTGAATTTTAAAGTAGAAAAGAATAAAAAAATTCTGTAATTAAATTATTTCAGATCTGAAATTGTCTTTAATTTGGCTGTGAAATAAATGTGTTAGTATGAAATCGAAAATTTAAGAAAAGATTGAAGATTTTCTTTTATTTTCAAAAGTAGATTTAAACAAACAAAAGACTGAAACTATTTGGAAACGTTCTTATGCTTAATAAAGAATTAAGAAGAAAAGGAAAAAAAAATGCAAATTCCTGATCTGAACAATTAAATGGCTGTAGATTAAATTGAGTCATCATAACATTCATGGTTTATTGTGTTATGAATTACAAACTTAGTTTTCATTTGTCATTGATATTACCCTATAGCCAATTCATAAATCATACTTTAATTGTATATCTCCAAACTTATTACTAAATACAACCCATTTAGGGATATAAGGAGATTATACTTTTAAATTTTCAATTACTTGCCATTTTTGGGGACTTTTGTATTTAAATTTACTTAGTACGCATCAGGCGCTCTGATATTCCCATAGCCTATCAACTGAAGGTTAATGTCTTTTAGTTTTGTTATAATTTGTCCATTAGATATGTGCACAACCTTCTTCTAATGGTATCTGTTATATAATCTTTGATCAATAGCCCTGATTTAAATCATTTTCTGTAGCATGCATAAGAGATGATAAGTATTTACCTAAATATTACTCTCTTTAGTCGTTTCTACTAATGGATTAGTCGAAATAGTAAAGGATAACTGGTTCTGAGTATAAACTGGAAAACTCCATTGAAAAAGTCAACGTTGTTTGTGTTATAGTAGATAAAATTTTGTAGATTATTCCACTTCAGATTTATTGTCATATTCCAGGCTGGTTTGGGCATAGATTGTTACTCCTGAAGGTTTTTATTATATTGTTTCAAAAGAAGCTTAATAAGCTGAAAGTTTGTCAACAATTATTGCTTGTATGTTTCATTGAGGAATTTGTCTGAAAATTCTTTATTAAATTCGTTTAACATGAAGTTTTCTTGTGCATGTGCGGCTGCAGATTGATAGATTTGTTTCTTTTACCTTGTCTTGGATTTAAATATTGTATTTATAAAGCCCTATCTTGTAATTGTTTCTTGTGGTGTTTGCATTGCGTTTTGTTTACTTCTTATAGTTATGATATTTATTTGAAACTATCACTCTTATCCTTGGTGCAAACTCTCCTTTGCATGAAATACTGGTGGCAGTTTCCTCGTTATAAAATTATATTTACATAACTATAAGTTGGTATATATATAAGGTGTATGTATTGATTAAATGTGAGTTGATGATTAAGAAGAGAAGAGAAAGATAGAATTTTAAGTTTATGATTTGTAATTTGATTCTTTCTAATAAAAATTGAATAATACAAAAGACTCTTAGTTCGCCAATATATATATATATATATATATATATAGTGAATTGCATTGATTTTAAATGATTGATTTATAAATGTAAAGGATTTATATCATCCTTAATAATATTAATAGATGTATTTTCTTTGAAATTATAAGAGATATAATAATACCAATAAATTGTTTATTATGAACTTTTAATTCATGAAGATTGGAAAATTGTAATTATTGAGTATGTATATATAATGTTATTGAGTTTTATTTCATTTCTTCAAAGGTTAGGGAAGTGAAAATTATATTGTTAAGTTTATTACACTTTAATTATGTTGCTAAATTACAATGATTTTTACTTGGGGGTATAGCTTTGCACATTTTGTTGTTGTCTAATGAGGCATTTTGGAGATTATGGTATGTCTCTAGTTAAAGATGTAAACATTTGTGGTTTTGATCTTTGTGCTTGGTAGCTACTCCTTGTCTTTTGATATTGAGTCATGTTATAGAAAGAGTGGCTTGCGGTAGGGGCCGAAACCCTAAATGGTTGTCAGGGTAACCTATCGTAGGTTTTGTAATCCAGTGGAAACCTAACTAATGTACTAGGGGTTGGGTAGAATTAAACGTTAACTTAGATAAAAGTATGCTTCGCCTACTTTCTTAATGCTCATTTAGATTGAGGAAAGGTTGAAAAGGCCTGGAATGGCTAGTCACATGTCTTGTCTTCGTGAAAGATGGAACAACTCCCCACTAGTTTGCATAGGGGCCGAGAATCGATAGAGACTGCCAGGGTAACTCTTGGAGAGGGCCGGTAGTCTAGGAAGATTCACCAGGGTAACCTATCACGATAGTGTGATGACACTTTTTGCCTATTACATGAATGTGATCCTTTGTATGGAGTTATCCCTAGTATTTTTTCACTAGGAGTTTATTTGTTATGTTTTGATATCGTTATGTTGTTATGTGAATGTGATCCATGTAAATGTATTGTTCTGTCTTCTTATTTTATGGACTTGTCTTTATCTCCAAGCATGGAGGGAGTGGACCTTTGGGTTTCACGTCGCTGGGAGGAAATCGTGTTATACCTTCATTTGATACTTTTGTAGATGGTATTATACTTGTAGCAGTTTCCAATTATTTCATTGTTCGTGACAATGGATGCAGAATGTATTGTGGACATGAATGTTAGTTGTGATGTGTTCATTATCCTCTTTGTATATTTACCTCTTTTATATGAGCGTACTCATTGTATCATCATTATGATGTATTGAGATTTATTGAAATCTCACATGATGTAATCTGGACTTATGGTAATTCGATTGTATAAAGTTTTGAATACTGGATCATTCATGGCTTTAAATTTGTACTTATGTTTTATGATTTAATGTGTTGAATTTATTTATAATGTTTATGTAATGTCGTCTTGGAATCCTTAAGGCAGTTATGTAATTAAATCTCTTTTAAAAAATAAAATTGTTTGAATAATTTGTTCATTACACTTTGTTTTAATGGAAACCAAGGCGGTGCGTTACAGATATTGGTCCAACCCTATATCCATCTTGTGATAGGCCATGAAGAATCCACAAGATATAGGTAGATTCTATATGCTACCTCCAATAGGTTTGAGTCCAGGTTGCTTGTAGAGGAAATCTTCTAGTGAAGGGTTCTTTCATATAGTAGTGTCGTGGGGGTATCACTTGGGTATGTTGTTGTAGACTTCCCATTCTGCTTTTATTTCAATCCACAAGGGAAAATTGGTTGTTGTGGTAAGATGTGGTATGATTCTCTAGGATGCTCTTGCATAAAAAAAATAAGTTATCATTGTGGAGGACTTAAAATCTAGTTGTAGGTTTAAATAGAAAATTCCTAGGCCCTATGAACTCTAAGAATTGCTTAATCTAAATTTGGATATTTTTCTCTTAGGTTATGTAAGATACTTTTTTGTAATTCTGTCGGAAGGAATGACTTGGAATCCTTATAAATAAAATGATGCATCCTATAGCATTCACCTACCTTTTCCAATATGTTGGCATAATTAGTTTGATCCCATAATGCTAAGAATGTAAAATATGGACCTTAGCAACATTGTGTTGACAACCACAGACAATTTACAAGAATACATTTTTTGTTGGCGCAATCAAATAGTTTTGAGTTGACAAAAATAAAGAGAGGTTATTGTGGAGGGACCCCACATATCTATAGGTCTAAATAGAACAATCTTATTTTCTAAGAAATTTGAGAACTATTTTTTTTAAGTTTGGCATTTATTTGCTCATAGGTCTTAAGAGAATTTACCAAAACTATGTAGCCTAGATAGACTAAGAAAATTGAGGAATGAAATGGGTCCCTATATATAATTCACCTTACCACCTTAACATGTTGGCATAATCATTTTGGTCCCATAACACAAAAAATAAAATATGGTTTTTGGAAATATTATACTAAATGCGAATGAGACATTTTACAAGAATGCATTTGTTATTGACATACTCAAATAGTTTTGAACTAAAAAAAAATAAGAGTATATTATAAAGGGACTTAAAATATTTTGTAGGTTTAGCCAGAAAATTCTTAGGCCCCACAAACTTTCAGAATTGCTGCATCAAATTTTGATATATTTTTCTCTTACTTAATAAATTACCAAAATTATGCAACTTGGATAGATTGAGGCACTTGGGGGGATAAAATAGGGCATCCTCTATAATTCACCTACCAGCCAAACATGTTAACCTAGTTGGTTTAGTCCCACATGTGAAGAATGTAGAATAGTTCTCTTGGAAATAATACACATAACATCAATGAGGAATTTTGCAAGAGTATATTTATTGTTGGAATAGTGAAACAATTTTGAGTTGATAAAAATTTGAGAAAGACTATTAGTATCCACATCTATTTGTAGGCTTATATAGAGAATCTGTAGGACCCATAAACATAGAGAACTACTTTATCAAAGTTTGACAATACTTTTCTCTTACGTCTCTTAAGAACCTTTTCTAAAATCATGTAGCCTAGATAGATTGAGAGACTCGAGGGATGAAATAGGGCATCCTATAGCATTCATCCACCCACAAGTTAATCTTTTTTTCTTTTCAATTCAATCCTATTATTCAAAGAACATAAAATATGGCTTTTGGAAACAATGCATTAAATACAATCAAGATTTTTGCAAGAATGCATTCATTGTTGGCATGACCAAATAGCTTTTAGTTGAAAAATAAGAGAAATTATACAATGATTCCACATCTAATTGTAGGATCATATAAAACATTCTTAGACCCAATGAACTCTGAGAACTACTTCATCCCAATTTGGTAGGTTTTTACTCTTAGGTCCCCTAAGATACTTTGCTAAAATGGTGTAGCCCAAATGGATTGTGAAACTTGGGGCTCAAAAAATAGCTTCCTCTATAATTCATCCACCCATATAAAAAGAATCTTGTAAGTAATTTAGTACCAAGAGACGAGGAACATAAAATATGGCTCTTGGAAACAATACATTGAATGGAAATGGATCATTTTACAAGAGTGCATTCGTTTTTGGCACTTGATCAAATGGTTTTGAGATAAAAAATATTTAAGAGTTATTATAGAGGGATGCCACATCTAGCTATAGGTTTATATTTAAAATTATTAGGACCTACAAACTTTGAGAACTACTATGTTAAATTTTGAAAAAAAAATTATGTAAGGTCTCTTAGGAGACTACCAAAATTGAGTAGGCCAAATAAATTGAGACACTTGGGGAATGAAATGGGGCCTTATCTAGAATTCACCTTCTGAGGACCTACAAACTTTGAGAACTACTATGCAAAATTTTGAAAACTTTTTTCTCTTAGGTCTCATAAAAGACTTTACCAAAATTGTGTAGGCCAAATCAATTGAGACACATGGGGAATGAAATGAGGCCTTGTCTAGAATTCACCTTCCCATCCAATTGTATTGTAATAGTAATATCAGTCTCCCAACATGAAAGCATAAAATATGGCTCTTGACAATATTATGATCAATGCAAATGAGGCGTTTTGTAAGAATGTATTTGTTGCCAGTACGATCAAATGGTTTTTATTTGATGAGAAAAATAGATTATTTGGAGGGGCTCTAATTATAGATTTAGGCCTTGATAGAATATTCTTAGGGCCCACAAATTTAAAAAACTACTCATTAAAGTTTGATAAATTTTTTTCTCTTAGTTCTCTTAAGAGACTTTATCATAACCATGTAGGCCAAAAGGATGCAACCCATTAGAAATAAAATTAATTCTTCTCTACATTTAACTACCCATCTTAATGTGTTGGCATCCACAATGTGAAAAACACACAGTATGGCTCTTAGCAAAATTATGTTGAATGCTACTAAGGTAATTTGTATGAATAAATGATTGTTGGCATAATCAAGTGGTTTTGATCTAATAAATTATGAGATGGGTTATTATGGGGGAAGCCCACATCCAACTATAGATCCAAATAAAACATTATTAAATGTGCCACAAAATTTGAGAACTATTCTATGAAATTTTAATGTTTTTTACTCTTGGGTCTCTTAAGAGATCGTTGGAACTATGTAGCTTGAATGGATAGATAAATTTGGGGGATAAAATTAGGCCTCCCCTATCATTCACTTTCCCATCTAAATGTGATGAAATATTTAAGTCACTCCCATAGTGTGAAGAATATAAAATATAGCTCTACCAACATTATCTTGAACACGGTTGCATACAAGTTTTTGAAAATGACTATGGGCGAGAAAACTGTGCCGACTGGGGTGTCCTCTGCTCCGAGCGAGAATACTGGTCCGACAGGGGTGTTTTCTATTTCTGGTGCGGCTCTTAGGGGCGCTGGAGCGGGTGTTGGCGTCGGGGTTGGGGTTGGTGTTGGCATCGAGGCTGGTGTTGGTGCTGGCGCTGGGGCTGGTGCTGGTGCTGGCGTCGGGGTTGGATCTGGTAAGGGTATCAAGGGTGCTGGCTCATCTGTGCGTGCACCTAGGTCATATATTAATAATAGGCAGACTTTTGGAGGCTTCATCCCTGTGAAAAACTCCATCACAGTGAAGATTAAGGACGAGTTAGTAGAAGAAATAAGTGTTAGTGTAGCAGAGCTTTCTGCTCAAGGGGTGATTTATCGGTTCAGGGGCTTTTGGCTGAGCCTTCCTCAGCTACACACTTGGATCACCAAAGAATGGGAGCCCCTCATCACTGGTAAAGTTCAAATCTTCCCAATGGCCAAAGGTTTTTTTGTTACTAAGTTTGAAAATACCTTAGATAGAGACAAAATCTTGTGTGATAATTTCTTTAGCTGGGAGGACAAGTTCCTTTTGATGATCAAACCTTGGCACTCCAACTTTGACCCAGCTTCTGAAACCTTCAATAAAATCCCGATTTGGGTCCGTCTGCCTAATCTCCTTCTTTACCTTTGGAATGACTCTCCTGGAGGAGATTGGGGATGCCCTAGGTGATTTCTTACTTGTGGACAATGAATCTTCTGATCTTTATCACTCTACCTTTGCCCGAATACTTGTTGAAATTGATGTCTCAAAAGGACTACCCGTTGAGGTTCTCTTAAAATGTTCTAAGGGGTCTTGGATCCAATCGTTGGATTATGAGGGGGTTCCTTTTCGCTGTAGAAGATGCTTCAAAATAGGACATGTTGCTGCGCAATGCGGATTCAAGAAGTCAAAGACAACTACTTGGTGGAATGGCGCTTCTCTACAACATTACACGGTTGAGAAGAAATTTGATCAGCCAAGAAGTTTCTCTGAGGTGGTGGTTTCTGATTCACAAGTTGTTGGGGCTTTTGACTCACAGATTGCTGGGGGTTCGACTGCTGGGGTTTCTCCTTCCTCGGCTGGGGGAACTACCATTGTTGGGGCTTCTGATTCACAGGTTGCTAGGGTTTCAACTAATGGGGTTTCTCCTTCCTCAGCTGGGGGAACTACCATGATAAATCATATTGAGCAAACGATTAGACCAGTTGCTGTCTCTACTGATAGTGCTTCGCTTCCCATCTCTGGTTGCTCTCTGGTCATTTCCACACCTAGTCAAGCGAACTTTGATGTTACCTCTAGGGCTGCGGATTTTCATCCTCAGGAAATTGTTGGGCTGGCTTGGCAGGCTAAGGCGGCACAAGTTGAAGAAGGCTGGACTACTATTATTGGAAAAAAATCTAAACCCTCTGGGCCTTCTTTCGATATGACTCTTCGCTCCAACAAGCAAAACTCTAATTGTAAATCCTAATGGTGTTTGTTTGGGAGCTAGTTTTTTGCTGACTGTGGGCTGTCTTTTCTGCAGTCTGGTCTTTTTGGCTGTTTTTAGCAGTTTGGCCTTTTGGTTGTATAGGGTTCTGAATCCCTTCAAAATCTGTTTTCCCCAATATCAAAAACATTATCTTGAACACAAATGAGGTCTTTTATACGAATGTATTCATTGGCAGGCTGTTCATTTTTTTATTTGATAAAAATAAAAATAGGTTATTATAGAAGGATTCCAAATGTATTTTTTAGTCCATATGGAGCATATGTGGGCCCCACAAACTGTAAGAACTACTTATTAAAAATTTGATAGTTTTTCTCTTAGATCTCTTAAGAGACTTTGTTGGAACCATGTAGCTCAAATGGATAAAAACACTTGGGTAATAAAATGAGTTCTCTAGAATTCACCCACCCACCTTGATGTGTTGAAACAATCATTTTCACTCCACAATGTGAAGAACATAAAATATATCTCTTGGTAAGGTTATGTTAGAACATAAATGAGGTTTTGACAAGAATGTATTCATTGTTGACACAATCAAATAGTTTTGAATTGACAAAAAATAAGGAACTTTTAGTATGGAGGGTCCCCATGCCCATCCTTAGGTCCAAATAGAAATTTTTTATGCCCAATGGATGCAAGGAAATATTTTATCAAATTTTACTAATTTTTGTCTCTTAGGTCTCTTAAGGGACTTTATTGGAGTTGTATATCCTAAGTGGATCAAGAAACTTGAGGGAAAAAATGGGGAATCCTCTAGTGTTCATCCAACCACCCCAACATGTTGGTGCACTTTGTTATGTCCCACAATGATGCAGAGCAGTCCAGAGGTGACAAAACTAAGAAAAACCAAAAATCCATTTTTTTTGTATTTTCTAGGTTCTAGTAATCATAGTCTAAGAGGTCTTTAGAGTAGGATTTAGGATCGAAACTATCGCAGGTACGCTAAATTGAATAGCATAAACATTAGATTTAGGGGATTAAAATTAGATCTTTTGGAGACCTTTCCAATGGTGTAAACGGTTTTGAATTCGAAGCATTGAGTAGAAAGTTATGACCCTACCAAGTTGGGGTATTTAATTTCATAGTTTTGTGAAAATTTATAGTTTTATTATTTGTTTTATTCATGAAAACTATTCATTTCAAATTTTTTGTAGTTTGGAGACTTTTGGGATTCTAGATAATTATATAAAACTCATGTTTGGATAAGATAATGGGAGTTTTTGGATGCGAACAACTCTCTTATGAGTTATGCTATTGTCCATTTCTTTCATAACAATACTATCAAGTTTTCGCTTACCTTGCATTGTAATTTGAACTCTATGTTGAATTCAGATCATTGGTATTAGAGTGGGAATGCTCTTGAATGTTGGCTCATACATGGTTAGGCTATCAAAGATTAGGATTGAAAACATATAATTTATCATATTATCATCCTTTGAGATGCACATGACCAAAAATGGCAGAGGAATAAGGTGATTCATTATACGCTATCAGGATGATGGTTGAAGAAGCTTAGAAAAATCAATGAGGAGATGAATGAATTTTCATGATTATTTTGACATAATGAAGGAAGAAAGAAACTAAACATGGTAGAAATACCATTTTGTGGACATACTCCTTTCAAGGTGCAAGTAAACTTCGACATTTCAATTTTTGAAGGAAGAATTAATGTTGATGTTATTGATGATTGGTTGTGTAGACACATAATTTATCCTAATTGATATTGTGCACTCGATTTTGATTCACTAACACCAATTCTTCTTGAATCACTTCCTTGCTAACCAATTTAATTGAATAACCCTTATTTACTTAAATTCATCATAATTCCTCTGTTAATTAAATAAATCAACTTTATTTGATTAAATCATTATCTTCTATTACTTAAATAAATCATTTTATTTGATTAATCCTAAAGTTCATATCTTTTAATTAAATAAATTAACATTTATTTGATTAAATCTAACATCATCCTTTTTAATTAAATAAATGAAACTTTATTTAATTAAATCTAATCTCCCAACTATCCTCTCATTTGATTTAAATAAATCTAAATATCTAAATCAAATGTCAAATCAAACCAATTCTATCGAAGTTAATTAAATCCTAATTAACTCCTAACAATAATCCTCCTTTCCTCTAGCTTTTGCAAATTGCATATGTAAATCAATTTATTTGATTTATTAATTCCTCTATTTCCATTCAAATATGGCATATCCTTGGAATATTCCACCAATTTGAAATCTCCCTCTAAAAGGACTTTTGTCCTCCAACATGGCATTTATAGCTCTTGCATGTCCTTTCTCTTGAGCCAAGTGGCATTATCTCATCTTTCAACTCTTCCTCCACAAACCATCTTTTGAATTTCAAATTCCACCTAATTGCATTTATCGTGCACATTGATCAAAATGTGCTCCACCTCTCTTCAATAACATGTTTACAAGTGGAACAATGCCATTGGTTCAAGTTCAATCCCACATTCTTCATATCTTTCATTTCTCCACTCTTCTCTCCTATAAATGGAGAGTTCTTTTACTAAGTTTGGATCCACAATCTTAGGCATTTTCATCCACAACTTTATGCAAAGTAATTATCTACACGTTTTGAGCAAGTTCATCTATACTTCATCCAAGTTTTCATAAGTTTTCATCCATTGTGGCTAAGTTATGGTCGATTTTCATCAAGGAGCATCAAGTTCATCATCAAAGCTTGCAAGGAATTGGGAAAAGGGATATTTTTCACATCACAATAACACCAATTCCCCCATGGGATTGAGGGTTTGAGCATTTGAATAGAATTTAGATTGCATTTACTTAATTTCTTTACTTTATTCCTTGTTCATCATGCTTCAAATGAATCTCATGGGGAATGCTAGTTTATATTTCTATAATTGAATAATATTGTGTTGTTTGTTCATGTTTGTGCATGTCTAGAGCTACCATTCAGAGGTTGTTAAAACTATATTTTTTCGGTGAATAACTTTTCCTATACAAAGAAGATAACATTTTTCTCTCCTTAATGTTGAACTCCATGTGAAGCAATCATGGGAGGAAAAGTTGTCAACCAAATAAATCCTTGAGGATGGAGGAATAGATGATAATCCTACATGGGAAGAATAATTGGAGCACATCAAAGAAGAACATTTCCCTAAGGACACATATGAAGAAACATATATACAATGGTAGCTACTTTGACAGAAGAAGGACCAATTTTTCCAAGACAATACAGATGCTTTCCATGCTTAGTCTGTAGAACTTGGAATCCAAGATATAGAAAAACATCGAGTGTTGAAATATCGTAGTGGTTTGCATCATTATATTCAAACACATATGTCATTTTTGAATATTAAGACTTTGGGAATTGCATAAAAATATGCAAAAGAAAAATTCAAGTAGAGATGGAAAAAGGAGAACAAACCAAAAGGAGATAGTAACAATAAATTTCAAGGGAAGCAGACTAGTAGTAAATTTCCGTTGCAATCATCATCAAGAACAAGTGCTAATAAAGTTCCAAAGGATACTAGTATGTGGTGTGATATTCACAAAATTTCTCAACATAGCACAAAATATTGCAAAGTTTGTAAATCATTGATGACAAAAACCCATGATCTGGAAAAAGAAGTTGATTTTTTGCTTTCATATCCTTTTGAACACAAGATGAATAGATCATTGAGGTAGACCCGTATGCCATAGTAGCTACTACCAAGATTTTTCCTTGTGAAGATGAGTGAATTGTTTCATTCATAGATGTGGGTGAATGAGGAGGCTTTGCACTTCATAGTTGATAGTGGGATTCAAAGGAATTTAATATCTGCTAGTTGTAAAGAGATTAAAATTGAAGACAAAAACTCACGCACAACTATTCTCCATGGGTTGGGTGAGTCAAGGAAGGGATATACAGGTAAACAAATAGTGTTGCATAACCTATTCCATCAATCCATTTAAATATGAAGTTATTTACAATGTAGCACCTTTGGAAATATGTGATATGTTACTAGGACAACCATATATGTATCAATGCCATGGTGTATATGAATCAAGGCCATGTAGTGTTATTGTTAAGGTGGGTGAACAAAAGTATCAAATTCTTGAAGTAAGTCCTACAAAAATTCTTTATTAATTAGTGTGAAACAATTTCGACACTTGATTTCCCATACTAGAGTTTTTGTACTATTGATGATACAACCAAAAGAAAAGAAGAAAGTCATAGGTAACAATAATGCTATAAAAACAACTACCTTTGTTCAATACAAAAAGAGGGATTCAATATTGGCAAGATATCAGAATGTCTTCACTTCACCAATAGGAGTTCAACTACACTATTAGGTGAAGCATTCAATTGATATCATTCTAGGGACACCCTTAACAAATGGACCATTGTAGGGTGGGCAGTCTATTATTTCATCTTTTCTACCATTGTTCCTTTTTGTTCAGTGTTTCAGGAACCCTTCAAAACATGTTTATCGTGAATCAAAAACAAATGGACCATTGTACAGGAGATTAGTTTTGGAAAATGATGAAATCAAATTAAAGATTGAAGAATTAATTTAGAAGGGCCATATCTGACCAAGTGCATCCCCTTGTGGTATTCCAATTATTTTGGCCAGAAAGAAAGACATCACGTGGAGACTATGTATTAATTATTGAGCGTTGAACAAGATCAATGTGAAGAACAGACATCCAATTCATTGAATTAATGATATTCTAGAACAACTATGTGGGGAAAAGTTCTTTACTAAAATTGATTTGAAGTTCGAATACTATCAAGTGCCAATTGATCCTTCAAATGGCTAGTAATTCCTTTTGGGATGACAAATTCCCCTACCACTTTCATGAGGTTGATGAATGATTTTATTAGACCTTTCACTAACTCGTTTGTTGTGATCTATTTAGATGATATACTCATCTTTAGTAAGACATGGGATGAACATCTACAACATGTTTAATAGGTACTCTCAATAATGCAACAACATAAACTCTATGCCAATAAAGAAAAGTGTTATTTTGGATTGGAGAACATCTAATATTTGGGTTATATTGTGGACAACAGGGTTGCTCATGTTGATCCTACAATGATTAAGGTAATCTAGGCTTGGCCTTCTCCTAGGAATGTCATAAAACTTTGTAGCTTCTTGGGATTGGAAAATTTATACTAGAGGTTTGTACTTGGATTCTCTTATTTGGCATGGCCTATGAATCAAGTACTCTGGGGTGGATCTAAGGAAAAAATTGTTTGGACAGAGGTGCAACAACAAAATTTTCAGGATTTGAAGAAGAGGTTATGTTCAACACTAGTCGTGGCACTTCCAGATATGCAACAACCATTTGAGATTGAAATAAATGCATCTAATGATTCCCTAGGATAAATTCTCATGTAACATGGCCATCGTGGCCTATGATAGTGAAATATTTTTTGATATAGTTCACATGTATCCCACATATGACAAAGAAATGTGTCGTGCCCAAAACAAATTCACCTAAACAATACACAACTATAATTTTTTTTTGAATAACCATGTATAAACACTAATAGATGTCAAACATGCAAGAAACATAGCCACACACAAATGAGAAGATGAATATTAAATACCCCTAATCAAAACAATTGATAACACTTATATCAGTATCATATCTACCTTTAGTCTTATCATCCCCTTCTCACACTTATATCTAGTAACATTACTAACATCAACACTACTGATTTCTTGATAAGTAATAATTATAATAATCTTACCTCTAACACTCAATCCTAATGTTTATTTCTCATTACCCTCCTCATAATTACCAAGTTAAATATTAATGTCATCCATAATATCTATATTTAATATTACCCATCATATATAACTCTAAACTTATTTAACATCATGATTCATAGCAACATGCAAAATTAATATTATTGCTACTTAGCCAACTGTAGATTTCACCACTAACTAGGAATTCAATATTAATTTTACTCATAAATTTAGTATTACTAATATTCTTATCATCTAAATTCCTAACTAATGAAGATATCTTTGTGATTGAAAATCACAACAATAACATCATCAATTGATATGGTGCTCATTACTCCTTGTGACTTTTTTTTTAATCAATTGTATTAAAAATCATGCTAATTAGGTCATAAGAATTCTATATAAGTATAACATCATCCATGAAATAAGGAAAATAAAGAAACAACCATATTCAAATGTAGCCATTACTTAAGGAAAATTGTTCAAATCTTTAGAAAGATTACATGAAAACAAGTTTTGTGATCTTAATCCCAAAAGATGTAATTTGTACTTAATTATTTCTCTATCCCATTAAATTATAATATAAAATCAATTAATGCTTCTAAGTCATCAATGATGGGCAATCCAAGATTCAAATAGAAGATTGGATTTAATTTCTTCCTACATTATTAAAATTTGAATTATACTTTTATAATCCACTAATAAGATGAAATACTATAGATGTGTCGAAGGTGGTGAATCACTTTCAATTTAACTTTTCCTTCCAAGTTACCTATTTAATGCCAATTCATAGAAATGAAATCGATACATTAAATAGTACTTAAACTAATCTCACTAGCATGAACATGCAAGAAATAAGGTATCAAACAAAAACTAAACTATCCAATTCTTATAAGTAATTCTCAACACTATTGGACTAACAACCTAACAACCCAAGAGCGATTATGCATATATGCAGTGTTCATACACCTGTACTAAATACTTCATTATTTAATTTTTTTCATCATTTATTAACAATTATATTTAATCTAAAAGGTTTAAAAAGAATTAAGGTGATACTCTACCCATGAAATTTGTGTTTCTATCCAACTAATATTCTTAAATCCTTTTTAGGTGATTAAATCAACTACTTTCCTTAGTCACTTCTTTACTAAGTAGTTGAAGCATATTCATATATATAATGAGATACTCTTCTTCTTGGATAAAATGAAAATATTTCCCAACTCATTAAACAATCAAATACGTGACTCCAACTCTCTAATAAGAACCCCAATCCCAAAAAATATATAAATAAATGAGACCAATCAATTGAGACTACTAATTCTAAACTCTACTTAATTATAACTCTTAAATGATAACTAGAAACTATTCCCAAATAGAAACAAGATTTTTCAAAAGAAAAATAAATAAAGATATAACACTTAATCTCAACTTCAACTTAAATATGAACTAATCCCATTAACAAAAGAAAACTAATTTAAAACTAACTTCAAAATTCCTTAAATGTGAGTTTTCATTATTGACCCCATTGGGAATTCACAAATCAGTTACTGATTCAATCTACCTTATCAAATTTGTTTCCCCAATTAGGGGTTGCCATTTGAATGTCAATTTATTCAATTCATTGCTCATTTAATTAGGTTCACATATGATTGATTATATGAAAAATGTTTGAACAATTGTTAATGAAGTCTAATTTGTCTCTTGATAATTTAAAAAGAAAAGAAATAAAAGTAGTTCATCAAACTCACTACCTTACAATTTCGAGTTTGAACATTAAGGCTCTTTTTTTTTTAATGATATATATAAAATTTATTAAGTATTCTTGAATTACATTTTAAGGAGAGATGAATTATAAAAATAAAGGAAACAACAAAAATATGAAAATGTTATATCTAAACACTAATTAACTAAGTAATCAATAAATAACTAAAAACTAATTTCAAACTAACTTATGATACCTTAAATATGAGTCTCCTCAACTATTTGTCCTTTTCTCTTTGAAAATTGTTTTTTACATGTGTAATGTTATTTCATGATTTCCTCCATTGGATTGTTGTTTGTGAAAGAAAAACATCTTATAAAATTTTGTGTTGCAGGTTAAAAAAAGGATGAAGATGAAAGAAACATATCTCAACTCTCTTGTCTTCATGAAACCCTAACTTGTTCCACTCAATTTATTTTTCAATTTGTTTTAATTTTAAAGTAGGGGACAGTAATGTTTTTTTCATAACTTTTATTTAGTGAATTGGGTTAATCTGATTTTTGGATATGTTATATAAAACTTTTATTTTCAGAAACCCTTTAAATTTCATCCTCTAACTTTGTGTTTTACATTTTGTATGATTAGATATGTAAGACTGTTTTATGACAGATTTTTATTGTGAAAAGGGTTGCCAATGTTTTCTTAATAAATCTGAATTGGTGATCTGTGTTAATAAAAAAAAATTAATATGTTTTTATGAGATTAATAATTGAAAACTCCATTAAATTTTATCTTTCAATATCACATGGATCATTTTTTATGATCAAGTTTGTGAAACTACTTTAAATTAGTTTATTGTTTGGCATAGGGGCAACAATGTTGTAATCCTCAACAATTGATTAATCAAATGGGCTAGGATGAGTATTTGATATATTTTTTCATTTACCTTTTCATAGGAGGAATTAATTTAAAACTCTAATATAATTTAATTCCTTCTTAAACTTTCTCAAACAAGTGAAGAATTTTTACATCCAAGACATAATCTTTTATATTCCCTTAAAGATTTACACCAACATTAATTTCTTTATATCAAGGGATTGAAACACACCTATTGTATTCTTTGAATTTACACATCTAATTGAAAATATAAACACAATTACAAATTGAACCAACCACAATGCGCAACATTTACCTTTTAGAAAACTCTACTATTTGGAACTTGAAGCTTTTTCCAAATTCTAACGACTCATTTATTTCCAGAATCCTAACTTTCATAGGCCTCCCATTGATTCCAACTTCGGTAAATATATGCACCTAAAAATAAGAATTCAACAAAAACAATAAATGGCCACAAGCTCTCCTCCCAACCATATGATTGATTTTTAATCCACAACCCAAGCTCTAAGGGGCCACATAGTTCTTCCCTTTCCCACACATATAACTACTATTGACAAGGACCGCTTAACAATCTCATACCCCATAAAATTCATCTATACAATCATTTGTACACAATAATCATTCCCAAATCAAGAAAATCCCAATGCATAACTCACAATCATAAATACAAGAAATTTAATACAAATTTTCACAAGAGAACTAAAAACACCACAATCATCCATTTATTTATCAACAAAGATATAACATGGAAAGATCTTACCAAAAGATATCATACATCTTATGGAAGTCTCTCCTCCTCAAACCCTCTTCCTTACATTCCTCACCAAGATTTCTCCTTCCCCAAAAGATGAGAAAGCATCCAAAACAAGAGCAAGGCAAAAGCAAAAGATAGAAGCCAAGGAAAAAAGAAGAAGCCCCTTCTCCTTCCAAGGAGAAGGAATATATAGAAAGGAAAAGACAACCAACTCCCCATAACTTCCCAAACACCCAACCAACTCCAACTTTCGTCACTTTTCATAAGTGGAAAATTAGAGTGAGTTTTAGACTTTATTTAAGAGGTTTTCTAGAATAAAAAGACCCCTAACCTATAGACCTATCACCCAGGGAAATTTTTAAACAATTAAAACCATATAAAAACTTTATAAAACATAAAATAAGTAATAATATTTAAAAAGTGATTCAAGGGTCTAATAAAATAATTGTTGTGCAGTTTTCACACACACGCCCTGCTGAAAGCAGGGACCCTATTTTGTTTTTGCTCCTGTTGTTTTGGCCCTTTAATTTAAGGATTTACCTTGCGTTGGCATGAGCTTAAGTGTTTATCTTTCTTTCTTTGGTGATCCCCTTTAGGGTATTCATTGAAATTCTTAAGTTTTGAGCTTATCTCGGGTTTTTTGCTGCTGTCGGGGAAATCCGCTCCCGGCGGAATTGCCCAGATCTTCTCTAAGTCTGGTCATGTTTGCTTTATGTCGTGATTCAAAGATTTCTGGTCTTCACGAAAATCCACAGTGGCTGGACTTTTCTGAATGTCCGTTGTCTCGTCGGGTTCCTGGATTCGGGTTTTAGGCTGTCTTGTCGGTTGTCTTAAATGCTTCTTGTACGATTTGTGAGGGATGTATTTAGTCGATCTTTGGGGATTTTCTTGCCATTGTGCTTTATTATTTGCGTTCAATTGGGTTGAGGAGCTTAATCTTGAGGTACTTGGTTGGCTTTGGCATGCTAAATTTGTGAATTGTTGGTTTTGATTGTGATGTCTTGGGTGGTATCATTGCTCTTGCTTGCTCGGGCATTCAAGATTGTTGTTTGTCTTTGCTGGAATCGACTTACATTTTATTAATGGTATGTGTTTATTACCTCGCTTTTGATTATTGAATGTGAGTGATTCTTTATGTCTTGGGTGTGCTTGGAATTCAAAGTTATGTATATTTAAGCATCTGAGGCTAGGGTTGCTTAATATTTTTTGATTTATGGTGTCCCAAGTAAGTTCTAAGCTTGTTCTTTCATTTGCATCATGAGGTAGCCTCCCTGTGGGCCGTAAATATCCCTTTATGAGAACCTAGCAATTGAGATAATTAAACCCCAAGCTTGCCTTGTGTTTTTAATGGCGGATTTTTAGGGTTTTATGCCTAGGGCATCGCCATTCCCTCTTGATTTTCTTTCAAGTGAGCCTTGAATTTAAAGATCATCTATGGGAGGTTCAAGTGAAACTAGTTCCATGACCAAATTCCTCAAATTTGTGATCATTTGATCAATTTGAGCGAGATCATGAGAGAACGTTGATATTCGGGTTTTCCTTCAGTTTCGGGATTTTCCTTCATTGGCGGATTTCCCCTATTTTCCAAGTCTTCTCTGTTTTTCCGAAATATGTTGAAACTAGGAGTCTTGCCTTATTCACGGATTTCTGTTGCTTCCGGATTCTCCCAAATTTTCCTTTGTCCCTTCGTCTTTCCAAAATTTGCAAATTATTGCTTCTTTCACGGAAATTTGTCCCGCTCGGAATTCCCCGAAATTTAGTGGAAAGTGAAGGAATATGAGATAGCATGGTTTGTTAACGTATGGTTATGCATGTTATGATTAATTTGAGCTATTGTAAGATGTCTCATGCTTTCTCTTGGCTTATGATGATTTACTAAATAATTAATGGATGCTTTTCATGTTCATTTTGCTGGAATCCACCTGGCTTGGAATTTTTTGAAATTCCTCTTTGGCCTAGATTCTGTGGATGGTTTGAAAACCTGAACTTTGATATGATCAATTTTTATGAGAATTAATGGCACCTTGCTTATCTGGGTTTCATTTTGATGATGATTATGTTGTTTATGATTGATTTAACTTGGCTTTTAGGTGATCTTTACTATGGTTTCTTTGTTAAGTGCAGGCTGAGTCAAATAAGGCAATGGCAAGTGGAACTAAGGGTAGAATGGTGGATCCAAGTTCAGAAGGGTCTTCTGTGTCTGAAGTAGAAAGGATCAAGATGGACATCAAGAGTAAGATCTCAAAGAGCAAGATTACTTCCATCTGGTCAGATGTGACTGACACAAATGTTGGACTATGGGACTATGAGGAGTTCAAGGCTAGAATGGAAGAGAAGAACCTCCCTTTATTAGCTAGAAGGACTTTGGAATAAGGATTGGCACACGTATCTGGATTCCCTTCTACAATGCAATGTTATGAGTTGGTTCTTGAATGTGCCAGGCACTACGATAAGGGTACACAAAGGATAGTTGGCCCTCAAGGGAGGATTGTAGAAAATTTGAATCTGTTGTATATTGCCCAGACCTTTGACATGCTATACAAATCTCATATGGTGGCTTTTGATATGGATATGGCAAGGAAGTTCTATGAAGAAGATACTATCAAGTCTCAACAGGTTATCCATTCTTGGTTGGAGAAGCCCAAGTCTCACTATTCCAAGTTGCCCAAACAACTATTTAGAGGAAAGTTCAAGAAGGAATATTATGATGCTATCATGCTTCTTAGTAGAGTGGTAGGATTGAAGAGTGTCGATGTGTTTGAGGGCTAGATGTTCCAAGTCATTGCAAGGATGGAGCATAATACTAATTATCATTGGGAAGGTGTTATAAGTGTTATGATTCATGAGAAACTGTGTAATGTCCTACAAACCAAGACCTTCACAATGACTTCCTACTTGGTTTATGTGCTTGAAAGATTCCATCCATATAAGGGGCTAAGTACTAGAGGGATCTTTGGGCAAGATGTGATCTATGAGGTTTATCCACAGCTGCATTTGGGTAACTCAAGCTACAAAAGGGTGAATGATGCATTCACCATGTACATCACCGGGTTACTCCAAGGTGCAGAGCATGTGAGGATTTCTAATCAGGCCAAGGAGCTAATCAAGAGATATGGGTCTTGGTTCATATAGCTTCCCACCTTCTCGTACATAAGGATTGATGGCTGTCAAAGGGCTCCATATCGACTTCCAAGGTATCCCACTGATGATATGATACTCCTAGAGGTCACAAGACAAATATGTGACTTTGATGCCATTGTGAAGAAAGATATACATAAGACTGGATTTGGTGGGGACTTCCCTTTGAGGATAGGCACTAGTGAGGCATACCCTTCCATTAACTCAGCTCAGGCTTCAGAAGAGGAGATGAGTAACTCTTGGGTTATCCTTCCACTCCAAGAGGCCCAAGTTTGACAAAATTGGTGAAGCACAAAAGAAATCCAGTAGAGAGTATAGCCACAAGGATGATTTGGAAGACTATTGGGCTAACTGCAATGATGAGTATGGGGTAAGAAAGAAGAAATTTTCCCGGCTACCAGTAGATTCAGTCCAATTATACAATGTGAAGGCATTTCTGGATCAGGTTGAAGATGATGGAGATTTGATTCAAGGCCATGCTTATGAGGCAGTAAGGATAGACCAATTGGCGAAATAGATTGGTTGGAAGAAGAAAAAATAGAGTTAGAGCAGTTAATGAATCCAGTCATTAAGTATTCAAAGTTGTGGCTGAAGCATAAGATGTGGGAATTGGAAAATGAAGGTGTGTAGTGCACCTATGACTTAATGGGAGACTTAGAGTCTCATTCTACTTCTGAGGAGTCAGCTGAAAAAGATCCCAAGGGTAAGGAGGTAAGCTCTTCTTTTAAAATCAAGATTAAAGATGTTCAAGTGGAGAAAGCTCAGGAAACAAAAAAACAAAGAAAACATATTGCCAAGAAAAGAGGGCACACTTCAAAGGCTAAGAAGCCTAGGAAAGAGGAAGCTGGAAAGGAAGATCCTGAGGCTAGTGCTTCTGTGCCGAATAGGAGAAGAATCTTAAGATTGTCACAAAAGGAAAAGGTAAGCTCCAAGGCTGGAGAAGAAGTTAACCCACCTGTGGTAAATGTGGAGAGCTAAGGAGAAAGGACACAAGTATATACAAGGAAGTCAAGAAATCCTTCTCCTAAGGATAGTGTGACAAAGAGGGATCCTCCTTCGATTACTCCTCATGCAGAACAACATGATGATATCCCTTCCTCCCATAAAGCTCATGAGGAACCAGGTGAATCCAAGGAAGCTGAGAATTTCCCAGATACAAAAGGAGAAGAATTTCAAGAGGGAGAGCTCTTTGGTGCTAAGGCAGAAATGGAGAGGGTGTTGCAGTCTCCCTTGGTTACATATGATGATTCACCTGCTAGAAGTGAAGAGGATAGACCCCCTCTAAGAGAAGAAATGCCAGTTAGGACTCCATTACTTGTGCATAGAGAAGAGGATACTGGAGAAAAGGAAGATAAGGCTAAGGGAATTCTTGAGAAACATAATTTGAATGAGGATGCACCTAGGGATCAGTCAGATGAGGTTGGGTAGAGTAAAATGCAGACAAAATCCATTGTTCTAGGTTGGCTAGATAAGGAGTTAAAGATCAAACAAATCATTGTGGATGACACCCCTCCCAATTGGGTTGAGCTATTGGCAAACATAGGAAAGGGTAAAGGAAAGAAGAAGGCCAAGGTCATTTCCAAGATTGAAAGAGATGAAACAAATAACTGGGTGATCCACATTGCTACTCCAGTCTCTGATAAGAACAGGGATGATGTAACTGGGAGTGATTATAACGTGCAAACCATCAACCTAGGGCCTACTTACATGGAGCAGGATATTGAAGAATATGAAGGCTCTAGTGCAGTAATCTTGGGTAGGTTGAGGAAAGAAGTGTAGACTAAGCAAGAGCTAAAGAAGGAGAATGAGAAATTAAAGTACTTGTAGGACTTGATGAAAACCTTGCAATCTATTAGCTCTTCATCTTCTATTGTGAGTTTCCTGCCACAAGAAACCTTAACAGAACTAGAAATAATGAAGGCCACTACTCTTGCCACAACAAACTAGTTACAGGGGTGCAAAATAAGGGAGATAATGCTATCAAGGACATCCTTTCAATTGAAGGAGATGCAATGAGGTCAATAAATTGGTTGAAAGATGTATTGGCTCAAGATAAAGAGGATGTAGATCTCTTGTTGCAGAAAACCAAGACCATCATGGAATACACTAAGGATAAGTTGGTGAGTGATGGAATTTTGCCTTCCTCTAGAGCTGTAGAACCTTGGGAATGGTTTGAAGCTCTGCAAATAAGGAAAAAGGTTTTGAAGAAGGTATATAAGCAGAGGAGGAAAATTGAGGATACCCTGATTGATATCTATGATAGATGCATTTCTTTCTTTGAGGTGATGATAGGGAGAAAGAGGTTTGCATCAAAGGATTTGAACCTAGAACAGTTGATAAAATGGTGGCGAGATGTATATTCTCCAATCCATGAAGATCCAGCTACTGAACGTCAGTTGGATGATGTGGCCACTTATATTGCAGTTATTGAGAGATATCAATCTAGTAAGGTTGAGTGGGATAAGTTGGTGGAGCAGTCAAGAGAAAATATTAAATCCATCGAGAAGAGAATTAAGCTTTTACTTCTACCACCTATAGCCAACTTGGACAGAGTACTTTTGATGGTGCATGATAGGGTGGAGTGAAATAAAGACAAAAGGGAAATCAGTTAATGTAGGGCTACATCGGAATTTGTACTTCCCTATTATTTTGCATGCATTGGTCTGAACTATATTGGAGATCCTAGGCTGACCTAGATGGAGTTCATGCATTTAATGCATATTCTTTCTTATTTTGAATTCCTCTTGACCAACTTGTTTTATGGCCATTTATTATTATTGTAAATTCTAATTAGGCCAACATGCCTTGGGTGGTTTCTATTAATATGGCATTCTGCCTCATTTGTAAGGGCGAGATAGATAGTTTTTTTTGGAGCAAATTAAGCAGTATAGAAAGAGCTAGAGTTAGGAGTTAGTTTTGTTTTCAAGCAAGCAAGTGCTGTAATAGAATACTGGAATTGTTGCTACCTTGGGTAATTTAATGCAAGTGAAGACATTATCATTTGGTGCCTTTCTTGTGTTGAATTTTATCTGGCAAGGTTCTTGTGATTCTATCTTTGGAATTGCTTAAGTTATTTGATAAATGTGTTAGGTTTAATGTTAGATAAATTGATAGTGTTTATGAGTTAGTACTTGAAGTGTTGCAACAATCTTTGGTCCATTCTTTTTGCAACCAACTGATTGTTAGTTGCTTTGCAAAGTTAGTCTGGACTTTTATATTCATTAGGCTTAGTTTAATTGTGAAGGTTTATTCATTTCAATTGCAATAGGGTTGTTTTGAATTAATGTTCATGATCTGAAAATATTTAAGGCCTTAGAAGATTGCACTATTTCTATAAGATTGCAGATCCATCTGGGTCAAGTAGAAATCAGTTTCTGAGATATTTGTTCATTTCAAGTCTTTGTCATTTGCATTGTTAATCTTAGGTTTAGTGTTAAATGTAGGAGTTCCCTCTAAACCCTTATATCTTTTTGTTATTTCATTTATCATCTTAGTTAGATTTAGGATTGAAGTATCATTATATTGCTAGATCTGATAAATTAAAGATTTAGTATTTGCTTCTAGTAAGGTCCCCTTGTGATTACCAACATTTTCACATTATCATTGAGTTGTTTATGCATTTTCAAGACCTGACATTAGAGACCTTGGGGTTATCTCTTGAGGCTTGCTGATAGAGATTTACCTTTCAAGAGAGATAGGATATTATATTCTATCTAAGTTGTTCTTGTGCAAAAAAATCATCAACAATAACCTTTCACACATGCACAATCCTTACAAAACAAGGTTAAAACACATATCCTTGACAAGACTAGGAATTCATAAGAATAACAGAAGGGAATTAGCTATGTGACCCCTTCATCAACAATGGCTAATTTTAACCTATTTACTCAACCAACAAGAAGGTGTCAGTACTTCTCATAATTAATAGTAACTAAAAAATGGCATATGAAAAATAACCTTCCAAGAATAATCGACTAGAGTATTAGATCTACACAAGTATAATTTAATCCCCCCTACTTGCATGATACCTTTGAGAGTCAAGTAATGATTGATCATGTTATTTAATATCAAAATAGTACCACTTATCAATAATTTAATCTATAATGAATAATATTACAACCAAATATTGAATATCAATAATTACCTTTATATTCACACTTACACTCATAATATAAAATCATCTAACATGATGAAATCCATTTATACACATAATGATATTAACAACAATGAAACATCTTGATCATTGCATACTTACACAGATAAGAAATAGAACTCATCTGGATATCACATGAAATCACAACAACCACTAGTTAGTTAGTTAACAACCAAAATATAAGCGACTTGATGTATAGGAGCAATAATCACTAACGTATAATATCTAACATAAAAGAACATAAAATATAGGACATAAACCATCAATGACTAACATGATCAATAAGGCCACAAGCGATGGGGTCTTAAAATGTTTTTGTAATTGTGCAGGCTTGCAAACGAGTGAAGCACAATATTCTAGGAAAGAGACTATTATCCATACAAATCATAAACCCTTGCAATTTTTACAGACACAAGGAAATTTACAAAATGATAGACATCAGAGGTAGTTTGCACACTTGTAACAATTTCACATCAATATTTTCACAAAAAGGGCAGTAGTAATAAAGTTGTAGATTGTTGGAGTAGACCTCCAATTTGAGCACTACTTATGGTACTTGACTTTTGTGGGCATGAAACAACGAGTTTCCTAATTTGTATGCCACCAATGAGGATTTATTTGAAATCAACACTCAGTTAACACAAGGTAAGGAAGTTTCTAATTTTCATTTGTAAAATTGTATCCTTTGTTATATGGGTCATATATGTGTTCATGTAAAAGAGAGGGAAAATATTATATGGGAAGCACATTAAAGTTGCATTGCAAGATATTTTGGCATTGGGAAAACTCTTGTTGTGCTTCATAGGCATTTCTACTATCCCAAGATGCAACATGACGTCATTTCTTATATCTGGTCATGTGTAGTGTGTGTTATTGCAAAACCTCCAAATTGAAAAAGCGGATTATATATGCCACTTTCTACTTTAGATAGACCTTGGAAATCTATTTCTATGGGTTTTACGTCTAGTTTACCAACTACCAAGTGTGGTCATGAATGTGTTTACGTCATAGTGGATAGGTTTTCAAAAATGGCCATTATGGTAGCCTTGAAGAAAGGGATCTATGTAGAAGATACTACCAAGCTACTCTTTACCCATGTTTGGGTTCACTTTGGGTTACTACAAAGCATCATTTTTGATAGGGATAGTAGTTTTGTTGGAAAAATTTGGTTAACAGTTCGGGAAATGATGGATACCAAGCTCACAAACTCTACAACATTCCATCCACATACAGATAGACTAACTAAAGTATTTAATCACATGATTTTCCATATCATTTTTATGTAAGATTCTCATCATACTCATACCTGGGATGAGTCTTCCATATGTAAAATATAGCTACAATCATGTAATACATAGTACTACTAGACACAATCCATTTCAAGTTGGTTTGTGGTATCAACCTTTAGCTCCTTTAGGCATTTCTCTTCCAATCACTACAAATGAGTCATCATCACCTGTAGAAAAGGAGATAGACAAAGCTTCTAAGTTTGTTGAGAAAATTTGCATCTCCAAAAATAGGTTCATGAGATAGTGTAGCAGGCCAATTAGAGATACAAGGAGCATCATGATCAACATCATGCACCACACCATTTTAAGGTGGGCGATAAAGTTTGGCTTCGTCTTCAAAAGGAGAGACTTTAGGGGCCACATAAGAAATTTTTTCCTCTATGGTATGGACTATACACTATTCTTAAGAAGGTTGGAGAGAATGCTTTTAAACTAAATATTCCACCATTTTTGGGATTTATTCTATTTTCAATGTTGAATTGTTTTGTACGTATTTTCCACTTTTTTTGGACACTTCAAAAGTTTTTTATATAATTCATGCTAAAAATTTGAATCCTAAAACCACCACTCCATTGGTAAGCAATCAAATTGTTGATGTTCATGTGAAATCCCTCTGAGGCACACAGATTTATTTGTATTGTGTTGTCTAGGCAGGTCAAAACCTACATCAAGGCAAGTGGTTTACCAGTTAATAGATTTCCCAACATTTTCCTTATTTTTTATAGCAAGCTAGTGAAATGGGACCCATTGCTTCTCAAGGGGGAGGAATGATCTAGAGCAATCCGAATGTGCTAGAACTGAGAAAAACCAAAAATCCAAATTTTTGGTATTTTCTAGGTTCTAGTAAATCACAATTTTAGAGGTCTTCATAGCATAATTTGGGATCAAAACTATCGTCAATATAGAATGTAAGTATTTGATTTAAATGACTTAAATTAGATCTCTTAGAGACCTTTCCAATGGCATAAATGGTTTAAAATTCCAAGCACGAAGTATAAAGTTATGACCCTCCCAAGTTGGGGTAACTAATTTCATAGTTTTTTGAAATTTTATAGTTTTATTATTTATGCTATTCATGAAAACTATTCATTTCATTTTTTTTGGAGTCTAGAGACTGTTGGGATTTCAGATAATTTTATAAAACTCATGACTTTTTGGATGCAAATAACTCCCTTACAACTTATGCTATTGTCCATTTCTTTCATAACAATACTTGAAGGTTTCCACTTACCTTGTATTGTAATTTGAACTCTTTGTTGAATTCATTCCACACAATGTGAATATAAAACATGACTCTTGGGAATAGTACTTTGAACACAAATGATATAGTTTTCAAGAATGCATTCATTAATGGCATGATCAAATGGTTATGAATTAAAAAAATAAGATATTTTTTGTGAAGGGACATGATCCCTAGTTGTAGGTCTAAAATACGTATTCTTTTGTGGCCAAAAATCTTTAAGAACTACTCCATCAAAGTTTAGATTTTTTTGTTCTGATGTCTCTTAAGAGACTTCACTAGAACTGTGTAGCTCAAAAAAATGAGGAAACTTAGGGAATGAAATGAAGCCTCCTCTAGCATTAACCTACACATACTAATATGTTGGTATAGTTAGTAAAATCTTGTGACATGAAGAACATAAAATATGGTTATGGGTAACATTATGTTGAATTAAAATGAGACATTTTGTAAGAATGTATTCATTGTTAGTATGGTCAGATGGTTTCAAGTTTACAAAAAATGAGATTTTATTATAGAGGGACTTGAAATATAGCTATAGGTCTAGATTAAATATCATTAGGCTTCATGAACTCAAACAATTTCTCTATCAAAGTTTGGAACTTTTTTTTCTCTTAGGTTTGTTAAGTAACTTTATTGAAATCATGTAGGCTGAAAGGATTGGCAACCCTTGAAAATGAAAATTTTCCTCCTCTAGCATTTACCTACCCATATTTATGTGTTGGTTGTTGGTTTGGTTCCATGACACAAAGAACATAAAATATGGTTGTTACAAACATTATGTTGAACACTAGTGATGGAATTTGTTAGAATGCATTTGTTGTTGGGACAAAAAAATAGTTTTGAGTTGATTTTTTTAGAGAGGTTATTATGGAGAGACCCCACATCTATACATAGGTCCAGATGAAACATTATTAAGTCCCATGAACACAAGGAATTGATTTGTCAAATTTTGGCACTTTTTATTCATAGGTCTCTTAAGAGTTTTTATCAAAATTGTGTAGTTTGGATAGAATGAGATGAATGCGAGATGAATAAAGGCTTCCTCTAGCATTCAATTTTCTACCCCAACATGTGGACATAATTATTTTGGTCTTATGATGTGAAGAATATAAAATATTTCTCTTGGAAACATTACGCTAATACCTCTTAGAAAGGTTATTATGGAGGGACCCCAAATCTAGTTGTAGGTCTAGAAAAAACATTCTTAGGCCCCATGAACTTGAAAACTAATTTGTAAAAGCTTGGTATTTTTTCTCTTTTGTCTATTGAGAGACTTTTCTAAAACCATTTATCTTGGAAGGATCAAAAAACTTAGGGAATGAGATGGGGCCTCTAACATTCAATTGCCCGCCTTGACATGCTAGAATAGTTGGTTTGGTTGCCAGTGAAAAAAGCATAAAATATGTCTCTTGGAAACTTTACATTGAACACAACTATTTTACAAGAATGAATTTTTTATTGGCATGGTCAAAAAAATTGAGCTAACAAAAATTGAGAGGCTATTTTGGAGGAACCTCATGTCTACTTGTAGGTCTAAAAATAACATTCCTAGGTGCCAAAAATCATGATAATTTCTATGCCAAAGTTTGGTAATTTTTTTCTCTTCGGTCTCTTAATATATTTTTGTGAAACTATATAGTATGGAATGATTTGAACACTTGGATAGTAAAATAGTGCTTCATATAGTATTCACCTATCTACTCAATGTGTTGGCATGACCAATTTCATCCAATAACATAAAACGATGAAAAATGAGAGAGGTTATTAATTATATAGGCATCTCATAGAAGGAGAATGATAAAATATAGGTGTGTAGGTTAGAATATATCACCCACAAGTTACAGAGCAAGGAATTCCCTAATAAATATCTTATATTAAAATTTGTATTTCCCTCATGGAAATCTATCAAATTTTGATGAAGATAATAATTTCATAGAAAAATATTCGTTTAATGTTTATTGGGAATTGAATAGATTTTTCTAAAATTCATTAAGATTAATGGGTCCTTTGAAATATTTTAATTGAGAAAAAAGTGCACACTCATAACAACCATATCATGCCATGCCATATTTATTGTCATAGGAGAAAGGGTAGTCTTATTTCTTAGATATCGCTATAAAGCATAATGGACTAACTCAATTAGTCAACATTTCTACATCATCAAAATAAAGATTTTTAAAATTTTATCAACATTGAATATATCATCAATTCCTAGTGGATAGTTGCATCCAAGGATAATTCCTTTATCAACTACTTAGCCTCTTGATTTCTTGTGGTTGCAAGCTTGGATTTGGACTATAGATTAATCTTGAGCATCTATATTTGGATTGAATATCATTTTTTTCGGATTATAAGTTCATTAATATTTATCCTAGATGAATTTTGATGCAAATATAATAATAGTATCCTTATCAAACCATTATAATTAGGAACCAAAACATAGAAATGATTTAAATGGAACAATATTATGCATTTATTCATTAGAAGTAATGAATATTCAAGATTACAATGTATCAAATAACTTTTTGTCTCATTAAATATAATATTCTTCTTTAGAACCTCTATCTCATCTCCAATTAGCCATCATCTCCTCAAATTCCTCTTCAATTCATGATTAATCCCCCTCAAGCTATATCAATTTTGGGTTATATAATATTCACAAAAAGAATTTGAACCATTATGAGTTGTTAATCTCAATCTACCACATGTTGAAATTTAAATGGTCCTAAATTTTTTTGAAAGAGTATTCAATATAGTTTAATATCTTTAATACCTGTTAGGAAATCTATCGACAATTCTTAGTTACCTTGGAGCCAACTTATCACTTCAATAATAATTCATTCCAATTCGATTGAGATGTGACAGTTACTTGGAATTGGTTCCTTTTGTAGGAGGTTCTTATCTCACTAGGAATTGTTCCACTTTTTAGTAGTTCCTATTCCATTAGGAACTATTTCATTTCTAAAATGTTTAAGTATTCATATTTATTTCATTTTGTTAGGGGTTCCCACCCCAATGGGAACTAGGAAATGTTCCACTTTGTCAAGGGTTCCCACCCTTATAGGAACTATTCAAACTTTTAAAATGTTTAAGTCTTCATTCCATTTTTTCAAGGGTTCCTACCTTAAAAGAAATTGATCAAATTTATTGGAGGTTTGTAGTCCACTAGGAGCTATTCAAAGCTTCTAAATTTTAGAATGTGTTAGATCTTTTCAAAGGAACAAGAAAATTTCATGCTTAGTTCTTGGTTATTGATTGAATAAAAACCTTTGAATTTGTTCCTAGTTGAATATGTGTTAAATATTTTCAAAGAAACAAGAGCTTTTTGACTTAGCTCCTAGTTCTCGGTTCAAGCCAAACCTCCAACTTCTTCAAAAATTGGTTGATTTTGCTCAATTTTTTATCAAATCGAATCTAGAGATTCTCATTTGGATCTTCTACAAAATGAAGCTTTGAAATTAAATAAATTGAACATAAAATATGTCCTAAAATAAATCATCAACAACTGACACACACACTACACATTATGACACCAAGGGTTTGGGTGGCCATAGGTTTGTCATATTGGCCAAAGGCCAAAGTACTAAGAACCCTAAAAAAACTAAAGGCAAAGAGATTCAAGAGGATTATGATGATGAAGAGATTGATGATGAGGATTTTATCTCTCATTCTTAAGATGATTGGGAGGAAGAAGAATCATAGAATTATTTCAAGGAGAATATGCAAGATGATGATGAAGTTGTGGAACAAGATAGAGGAGACGAGGGCAAAGATCTTGACTTGGAGAATGAGTAGAATGAGGCTTTTCATTTAGAGGTGAGAGAAATTGATTTTTTGGTTTATCCCTTCCTTGGGCTTCTGGAGATCTCGGATAAGAATGAGGATAAATTCCCTACTCTCCTCTTAGCCTAGGGTACTAAGGATAAAGACAATGTTTCAACATTAAGGACATCCAGGCTAAGGAAAAAATGTTGGAGAAAAAAATTATTTCGAACAATAGTAATGATAAGATTAATCAATTGGAAAATGTTTTTTTTTCTAAAATCATAATGCTCACTAATGGAAATATGAACAAATTTGTTATGGGAACCATCTCTAGCCATTCCAAAAATACCAAATAGAAGAAAAAAGGGCTAAAGGAAATGAGGAGAAGAATGTGAATGATAAGAACAAAGAAGAGAAGGATAAGGAGGATTTGGAAGTGTCCTTGGATGCCCTCCTTGAAGACTGGAGCTTGATCTACTAGCCTGGCATCTATGGTATTTTGTTCTCTTTTGATTTTATTTACTTAATTTTATTATTTTTCTAGTCTTGTGTGCTCTTTAGTTATTTTTTGGGCCTGTGTGCCCTCTTGCTATTTCTATGCTTTTTATTATGTTATCTTAAATTTTTGGGATCAAGGTCCTTTTTTTACTTTTCAAATTAATAACAATAAAGATGAGGAAAAATAAAACCATAATAAAAAATATTGTTGGGTGAAACAAAATTTCTCATGAACTCATATGCTCTTGCGGCACATTTAGATTTGGACAAGGATAGGTTGATGGGATAAAACTATCAACATATCTAGATAAGGTAACACTATTGAAATATTAACTTTCATCCCAATCATAGAAAATAGGTCCATTGGTATACGAGTAAGCACATGAATAAGAGGGACTAGAATAAAAATTAGACAATACATCTATTTTTTACAATTTCATAACATTTTAAGACTCAACCTTGTTCACACTTCAAAGATCTTACAAAAAATAACATAGTCTAATAAGATAAGATTTAAAAAGGTATTATGCTACTAAATACCTATTTTTGTTCATATCAAATATGAATACAAAATACATGTAAAACCCCTACTTTCAATTCCATAAACAAGAAAACCACCCACCATAACATCACATACAACTAAAGAAAAATAACTGAATAATAATTTGTCATTTTAAATATCTATAATAGCTAGAGGTGTGTAAAGGAATTTGAGAGAAATCCATTATGTTTGGTAATGAAACCAACCGCCCATGGGGATGATCATAAAATATAACCTTTTCAATTGATTTTATACCATCTACATAGAAGCATCTATTATTGGATCGCATTATTAAAGATGCTACCAAAGGAAGAGCCGCACATGTGGAGTCAAGAGGATACTAGCACGAGAAATGAAACTCGTGACAAAAGGAACAATCACATGTAATTAATACAACAAATATGGGTTATTAATGTTCGACTAACAATCATATCATAAAGTTTAGGATAATGAGGTAGGAATGCATATAATTTTAGTTTGCAAGACTATAAATTTGGTGAAGTAATATCTTTGGGGAAGAAAAAGGTTTAATGCATTATGAAATCCACCATAAAAACACTATGGGTAAGAAAATATTATTACACATATGAAGACAACCACTACTTAAAAGAAAACCTATATTCTATAGAGGGTAAAAGCTAAGGTATTTGACATATGATTGTGAAAAGGTACAAGAGGAGAAAATCCTAAAAAAATACACACATCTACATGAACAATTGAAAAGAGAAACATAACTATATCACTATAAATAATTGTAAAATAGATCCATTAAAGCTTTAATTAATACATAAATCACTAAAAAATAAAGATTGAAATGGTGAATGATTCAAATTTAAAGGTGAAACTCAAGTCAAATAAAGACAAAATGTTACCAAATCATAAACTTAAGAACTAAATAATATACTTGCAATTTGTAAAGCATACATGTTATTTTACTAATTCAGTCTAATGAACCATGTAGGTTAGATCTACTCTTAATAGTGTCAAGTATTGCTTCATGGTCAAACACAAAAAAAATATATAAATTTTTGTTTTATGGTCAACCACAATATTTGATCAAATGAATATTTGATGCAAAAAATATTAGTGTAATGAAGAGTCTTTCTATGTCAAAGTCCTAAAAAAACCACATATTAGACTTCTTTACTGAGTACCTTCTAAGCCACATTCACGTAGAAAAAAATAGACCATGTAGGATACTCAATATCATTTCCACCAATGATTGTTGTAGTTAATTTTCTTTCCTCAACAAAATGGCACAAATAATAAATTATTTATTCATTATTCTCATTAATAATAACTACATAAACATGACCTACATTGAATTAAATGAATGAATTGATTCCACTAAATTATCTAAAATATAATGTAATGATATTAAATATTAATTTCAACTAATTAAAATAAATATGTAACACCTAGCTATACTAAATTTGATGCATGGTCAAAGTCAATTGATACTTCCATCTCATTCAAATAGAGCACTTATTGAATTTGATATGTCAAGTGGAATTGAGAATAGTCAAGAGACCATTCTTCAACCCACTCTTTTGACTCACACTTCCCAAATAAAATCTATACATGAAGAACATAAACATGTCATATCTCTTATACAAATAGTGAATGAGCCTAAATTTGAACTTCTAAATGAATGGAATTCACTTGATACTCTTATTGTACAACAATCTAAATAGTTTATAATTACATTGTTGTACCAACCAAAATAATTTGCAAACTATATAATTTCCTTCATTACCTAGTTCCATTATGGAGTCACACCATTACACAATTATTGTTGTATTTGTCAACTTAGGACCACCTTAGTACTTCAACTATTCTCCTAATAGGGATATTTTTACACATGTTCGTACACCATCATGCTTCCCTTTTCCACATCCAATATTAGTAAACTTTTAAATATATTGAATACCACTCATCATGCATTCTACTTAACCAATCGAACATCCTCAAATTCTTGAATTGTGATATGTAGTTATTTGATCATATGATGTGTTGATTATATATCATGTTTCTATCACTTAAATTATCATAAAACATCTAAATTAAGCAACCTATCTTAAATTTACTACAATGAGAATATTTTGAATGATATAGAAGTGATACTCTCAATATATTTGTGTCTTCTTCTATGCTATTAGGTGCATGCATGAATTCTATTTGTACATAGATATTAACCTAAATAGATTTTTAATACTAAGATTGGACTTTAGTTTTTGGTTCTAATATATAATTTTCAAGAAAATTTACAATAGAAATAATGATACTAAGAAAATATATTCTTTTATAACTTAGATTATTCATCCAACCATTGAGCTTTGTGTGTGCATTTCATACTCATATACTATTTTATCTTAAAATATTCTCATAAATTTGGCTACAGATATATCTTTATTTAGTAACTCACATCTCTTCAACTCTTTGTCATACTTCATGTATTAATGACTTGTATTTTCTAAAACTAGCTAGTTTTTTCTTTTTTTTTTCTAATTTCATGTGTGCTCTTTGTGTGCATGCATTTTTGTAAATGTTGCAAAAAGCCACAACTAACATATGAACCTTTCAAACACAATTTATTATATAAAAAATAAACCACTATTTCACATAATTCACTTGAAATAAGAACTTGATGATTTAGTTGAGATTTGTATAATACATTCCTAAAAAAAATCGTTAGTGTGCAAAGAAATAAATATAAGATATTATAAATGATATAAAATTCAATATGTGCCCTAGGAAAACAAGTAGTGTGTGTATGATTTATTTTAAAACAAAAGAGTTTGACCATATCAAAATACCTTTGAATAGTTCACATTTGAGGATCAATTTCAATAAACATTTGATAAAATTATGTTTGATTCATATCTAAGAAATGCTTAAGATATGGTTCATATCTGATTCTCCTTCTTACAACATTTTTTGATTAGGTGAAACCCCTGTATTTCTTTTATAGAATTATTTATTCATTTCTATTAAGGAATCAATAACAACCTTGTATTTGCATATTATTCTACCTAATAATTCCCATAGTTGATGTAGAGCAAGGGTGGACAACCTTGAACCAATATCAAACAATCAAAGTTTCAAACACCAAAAGGTGGGCTTTGGTCCACTAGTCTTCGTTCATCCTAGTAGCCCTTCAAACAAGGTTTTCCAAGCACAATTTTCAAGGCATACATTACAACCAAAATGTGAGCATACTTTTGGATACCCTTTTTTCTCTTTGAAAACATATCCAAAACTTGGCTAGGGTTGCTTTGGAACAAAGGCTTCAAAATATGATTGTCCTATTTCTTAAGCTCAAAGCATGGGGGCAACAAAAAATCCTTTTTAATCATAACTTTCGGAGAAGAAACTCAATTCAAGATATAAAAGAATATTTTAGTACCCATTTTTCCATTATTCAACATATCAAAAATTGGGGTAGGGTTGTTTTGGAACATAGGACTCAATTTTTTATTGTCCTACTATAAACTAGGCCTAAAGGGTTAATTTAGGCTTGAAAAACACTAGGGATTGCACACAAAAATACTTCCATAGGTATTCAAACCACTCCTTGGTCCTAATAAGTTCCTAATCTATCTAAGAACTTGTTCCACTTACTATCAATGCCTTCCTTTATCTCTTCAAACACAAAAATGCAATTCCTCTCATGGCTTCTTGGTCTGATACATGGAGTTATCAAACCTTCAATCCAACCTAGCACGTGCCGACCATCTTCCCTACTCTTGTAACTTTATTGAAACAAAATATACCCTACGCCAATCCATTCCATTGATTTTAGGCCTTTTACACTAGTGGAATGGAGAGAAAAGCATTTTTTTCACAAAGAGCCAACCCTACCTAGGGTTTCTAGCAGTTTTTAGTAAAATGGCTTTAACTTTCTTCAAACACAATTAAATCAAGTGCTACAAAAAGGAGAATTGAAAATATTCACTCCTCTACAAGTTACAACAAGTTTTTGACCATGAGGAGACTATACAAATCTATACTATTCACCAGTTCAGAGAAAAATGCTATGAAACTACAAAAAAATAGAGAATTATTTATTGCTTTCACTTCAAATTTCATCAACCCCCTCATGGTCGATGATACAAATTATTTTAAGGAATTTCCAAAAAATCCCCAATATTTACAAACTAATCTTTCACATTACAATGGTTCATCTTCCACTTTGGTAACAAAAGCAAAAGTTCCTTTGACAACATTTGACAACATTGACACTTTTTCATTGACACACTACTTTAACAACTAATGATACAAACTAGACTCCAACACATCTAAAATGATCTTCTTGGACCTTATTACATGCTAATAACCCAAACAAAACAAAACATTAACTTTTGACCCCTCTTGGAGGCATGAAAACCTATGGTGCCCCTGCACCAATAGTGCATTGCTATTAGGATCCTTAACTATTTCATGTCTCTTAATGACTTTCAATAGAATTTTATTATTTATCTTTAGTAATCTATGTGTTACTCTAATTAAACACCATTATTTTATTTTATTTCTTATTATAGTTGATGCAAGAATGCATTAGGTAACATTATCTTCAATGCATGAGGTTGAACATATTGATTGGTATGCATGAATTAAATTTATTACAATATATTTTTCACCATTGATATTGGATTATTTTAGAGCAAGGATTTTCATAGCGTCTCTAAAATTAATATTTTTTTATCATTTTAATTAATAATTGGAACCTTCCTATTTTATTTAAGCTTTCAAAAAAAGTTTTCCATACGTTATTAGTAATTCTTCTACAAATGCATATTATTAATATAATTATATTAATGATAAATGGAAAGTGTAGGAATGTTGTAGGAGTCGATGTAGGCGAGAGTGTGGGAGTCGGAGGATGGGAAGAGGATGTAGAGTGAGAGTACCCCTTAGATGTTATTAGAAAAAGGACAAATAGCAAGCCATGGTGCGACTCAAAACGTAAGAGAAAAGGGCAAGAGCAAGGAAGTCAAGGTTGGAGAAGGTGGAATAAATCTTTGGACATGAATGGGATCCATCGATATGATGTGGAGACGATATCCCCACCAGTTTCCACCAATGCCAATGTAGTTGTCCTAGGTCATAGAGAAGCAAGACAACAAGTGGATCGATAGAGGCCATGGCCAAATATTGGGAGAGATAGGCGACAAGGTGGTGGAAAAAATATGTTTGTCAATGGTAGATGGTCAAAACAATAGATAATATGGGATAGTGCAAAGATATCGATCCTCAATTGCATGATCCAGGAGAAAGAGGAAAAGAGGGGATCATATCAAGCCAAGATCACCTAGAAAACTCAAATTGGTAGGGTAACATTGGTTGGATGGGACAAAGTTGGTCAAGAACCAAGGAACATTTTACGACCATAAGATGGAAAAACGATCACAGCCCGAACTAGAGGAAGGATGGTACGCTGCCAAACTAAAACTTGGAAGTGGAGCAATAGAATCAATCTTAGCATGACCAAGGTGAGTTCAATGAAAAATCTCTAGATAAATGTATTTTAATATTCTTAGAAAACCCCGATCTAGACAATTCAATCAAAGAGGTTGAAGCTAATCATTATCTTCTTAAAATGGGATGGGGAATGGCATGTTATGCCCAAAATTAAGCAGTGTGAACAAAACTAGGGTGTTGTGGAAATAAAATTGTTGGTGAATGGATTATTTTTATTGAATTCCTAGAGGGTCAAATCAAGTGATAGATCATGAATGTGGTCCCTTATTTGATGGATAGCACAAGCTTCTTTATTAAGGATTGGACCCAAAATTTTCATCCCCTTAAGAAATATATAGAGGATAAAAGGACATGGTAAAGATTATATAACCTACCATTAGAGTACTAGGACTTGGAAACCCTAAGGAGCATAAGGGATAGATGGGTACCTTCATCAAAGAAAATAAAAAGTTGGTGGCCATAAATTTTGGAATGTATGTCGATTTCTTCTCAATCCCTTCCCTTCTAAAGGAAATTGAAATCAACACTAGGCATGGGCCATGGATACAAAAGGTGGAAAGAGAAGATGAGATAATCTTTTGTCCTATGTTTCATTGAAAGGTTCATGGGAAACAATAATTTTTGAAAGGGATTGTATTAGTGGAAAAAGGTTCATTGAGTAAGGAAAAAGTTGTGCATTTGAAGATTCAAGAGGAAACTTAGAAGGCCCAACTAGACAATAAACAGGGGGCCCATAGGGGGAGGAATTAGGAAAAAAGAAATAAAATCAATTCTAGTAGAACTGCACTTGGGTGGTGTGATTAGATCATAGGATGATGATGCAGTTGCACCCAATCAAGTTGTGGAGGTAACTACAAATAAGAAAAAGGAGTTGGCAAAGCTGCTAAAGAAAGGTTTCAATTTGATGTTGGAAGCATCTAAGGCCCATCTAGAGGAGGAGAGTGAGGTCTATGAGGAGGAAAACTCATATTTAGAGTGTGAAAGTGGGGAAGAGGGTGAGGAAGAAGGGGAAATTCAAGAGGAAAGAAAGCTTGAACAAATTCAATCTAAGATAAAGTTCCCAAAAATAGGGGAAAAAAAGGAGAGAGGTAGAAAGACAAAGAAAGAGAAGTTGGAGATTGCTAGGAATGTTACTGAGTAGATGAAATTAAGGTTAGGGAATGTGATCTCCCTTCCTAGAAAATTATGAGTACTATAATGTGGAATGTTAGGGCCATGAATGCCCCTAACAAGAGGCATATGCTTAAGCACCATATTGACCAAGCTAGAGTAGATGTTGTCTACCTTCAAGAAATAAAGTTGTCCATGAAAGAAGGGTTGAATTTTCTAAAGGGATGGAAGAAATGGGAAGGGGCCTTTGAAGTGGATAGACGAGCCTTGAGGGGGTTGGGTTTGTTGTGGAATCTGTTTAAGGTGAGTGGGGAGCAGGTTCTTGTGAATCAACATTGTTAGTGTGTAAAGTTGAAGACCTTGATTTCAAGGGAGGAAATTTATGTGATCAATGTTTATGGCCCATTGGAGACCAAGAAAAAGGAGGTTTGGGATCAGCTCATACACTTGTTACAAGTAGGGTGCAATGGAAGAGAAATAGTAGTTGGGGAATTTAATGCTACCATCAATGGGGAAGAAAAAAGGTGGGGTTGGCCTGCCTATCACAAGTTAAAATTGTCTTTTGTAACTTCATTGACGACAATATGTCAAGATATGTAATCCCTAAAAATAGAATCTTCACCTAGACAAATAAATGAAAATGTTTTCTAATATAGCAGAGAGGTTGCATAGATTCTCACTAACTAGGGATTGGTATTCACCTTCAAACACTGTTGAGGCTAGAATTTTGTCATGGAGTTCATACCACTTCTCTTTTCAGTTAACCCTATCTGTAGATAATCCTCCAACTAGGTTTCCATTTAAATTTGAAAGAATATTGTTTAGGGACGTTGGCCTCATGGACCTTATTGCTTAGTGGTGGGAGGAAGTAGAGATTCATTGATGAGGGCCACACCATTCGAAACCCACACAAATCACAATAGTAGATACCAACACAAAAGATGCGAGACAAAAAAAATAAAACACTTTCAATTATTTTAAGAAAATGAAATTATAGATTCAAAACTAACATGCTACAACCTCATGGGCTTGATTCATTACAACAAAATCAACTTTGAAAGAAATATAGATTATTCGAAGCCACAATCTGAACTAATGGATCCACCTTCTATAACCCCCACTTATCACTTTTTATTTTACCCAATAACCACCCTAGAGTCTTCTACAAAGTGTAACTTTACCTTTTTTTTAGCGTCAAAAGTCCTTCCATTTGATTTCTTTCCTAGGAAGATATTTTAATGAATTCACTTTTTAGGGGGGAAACTTTGTGAGGCCATAAATTTTGATTTGGGTCTCTAATTTTCTATTATAACATATTGTTGGAAAGCTCTCAAAGAGATGTACAATGCCAAATCCATCAGAGATCGGTTTGTCCACTTTTTGAGTAGTTTCGGGGTCTCTAAGGTTTTCATTTATGAATTTGAAGTTGCATTGGAGAAATTTCTTGAGATGGAAACTTTAATATCTCCCAAACCATGTAGGGTATTGAGACGATTCTTTCACAACCAATTTTTTTTTCAGTTCTACTCCTTGGTGCAAATTTTTAGGTCCATATGAGCCCATTTAGGTCGGCTTACTAAAAATAGTAAGTGATAGTTTTTCACCTTTTATGACTTCTAACTGTCTTACACCCCTTAAGTGCCATCATGGAACTCAAAACAACTAAAGAAATTAAGAATTTTTTTTGGGTGATGCAAGATTTCCCTACACCGTTGGATGCTCCTACATTAGACATCCATTTGAAAAGTGGCCCTATCACTTCTTAGGAGTTAGAGGAAAACCAAGAAGGTTAACCTCAGCCTCCGACAACCATGATGAATCTTCAATAGGCCTTCCTCTCCACTTCACCAAGTACTTTGTATATTTCCTATTTCTTGTGCTTCTACCCAGACAACTATCCAAAATTTATTCTATCTCTTCCTTTTTTGAAGTAGATGCTAGGATATTCCACTGTGCTTCTATTATTTCTTCATCAATTCCTCCTTCATGATATTTTGTTAAATCTAAAATGCTAAACATAGGTGAAATATGAATTTCATTAGGCAAGTCTACCTCATATGCATTTCTTGAATCATGCTTCTTTGAGATCTTGCATGGTCCAAACTTCTTCATATTTAACTTGTTGTATGTACCAACTGGAAAGCTTTCCTTTCATAAATGATACATGACTTCATCTCCTACCTAGAACTCCTTATACCTCCTTTTTTGATCTTCCTTAGCCTTATATTGTGAGTTCATCTTATTGAAATTTTTTCCACCTCTTCATGCAAATTCTTCAGGTGCTTAGCAAAATCTTCAGCTTCAACACTACTATTCTCCCCCTTATCCATCTTTCTTAGTTCAGAAGCAATTCTTGGACTACTCCTATACACAAACTGGAATGGTGATTTACCAGTGCTCCTATTGATAGAATTGTTGTAAGAAAATTCAACTTATGGTATAATAAAATCCAATCCCTTGGGCTTATATCCTACTAAGCATCTTAATAGGTTACCTAAACTCATGCTCACTACCTCTATTTGTCCATTAGTCTATGGATGGTGTGCAAAAATAAACTTCAAATTTGTCTTCAACTTCTTCCATAATGTCCTCTAGAAATAAACAACAAATTTGGTATCTCTGTTTGAAACTATACTCTTCAGTAGACCACATTAGACCATGTAGTCTCACCACCTCTTTGAAAAACAACGCTACAATATGAACATCACTAGTTTTATGACATGAAATGAAATGTCATCTTTGAAAATATATCCACCACCATAAATATGAAATAATGCCCTCTTTGTGTCCTTGGCAAGCCAAGAAAAAAATCCATGCTAATATCCTCCAATGGCCTTTCGAGTACAGATAATGATTGACAAAATCTAGTATTTTGACTTGTTCCTTTCACCATCTAACATACTCTTCAACTTTATACAAACTTCTTCACATATTGTTGTAACCATGGCCAGTAATAATTCTCACTAACAAGAGCAATGGTTTGATATCGACCAAAATGTCTAGCCAATCCTCCACTATGTTTCTCCTTGATTATATTATCTCTCATATAACTCCTTGGAATGCACAATTTTCTTCCCCTAAAAAACATCCCATATTGGATTAATAAATCGAACCATCTTGTCCTATCCAATGTAACAAGTTCCAGACTAGCCTTCCAATCTTCTGCAAAGTTTGGATCTTCAAGATACAAACTCTTGAGTTCATTGAACCCAACAACCTCCATATTCATCTCTATCAAAAAAAAATTCCTTCTACTCAAGGCATATGTGACTCTATTTGACCTTCCACTCCTATGCTTCAAAATAGAAGTATAACTTTGCAAAAACTCAACCCATTTTAAGTGCCTTTGATTTAACTTTTCTTAACTATTGAGATACTACAAAGCCTAGTGATCAGTATATATAAAAAAAAAAATTGGCAAAAAATAGTGTCTCTATTTCTTCAAAGCTTGAACTATAGCATAAAACTCCTAATCATAGACAAAATATTTCTTCTTAGCATCATTTAACTTCTCACTAAAATAGGCAGCATGCTTACCTTCTTGACTCAAAAGAACTCCTATGGCAGTGCCACTAGCATCACAATCTATCTGAAAGACCTTATTGAAATTTGGAAGTGCCAAAACAGGCTACTTTGTAACTTTCTTATTCAACATATTAAAACTTTTGGCTACTCCTATAGTCCACTTAAACTCTTTTCTATCCCATCTCATTGCTTCAGTTAGAGGTGCACAAATACTATTGAAATTCTTAATAAAATTTCTCAACTTGCTAGACCATGAAATGACCTTACCTCTCTAACATTCCTTGGGGTAGGCCATTCAATGATAGCTCTCACCTTCTTTGGATCCATTTTAAGACCCTCTATTGAGACAAAAAATCCCATATACACCAAATCTCTCTTCAAGAAATTACATTTCTTAAAATTAATCAACAACTTCTCTCAAAAACTCTTTGGATATGCATTAGGTGCTCATCAATGTCTTACTAAAAATCAAAATATCATCCAAATAAACAATAACCAATTTTCCTAAAAAATATTTCAATACTTCATTCACAAGCTCTATAAATGTGCTCGGTGCATTGGTTAGCCTAAAAGGCATGACTAACCACTCATACAAGCCCTTCTTGGTTTTAAAGGTTGTCTTCCATTCATCTCCTTCTCTAATCTAGATCTGGTGATATCCGCTCTTCAAATCTATCTTCATGAAGTACTCAAATCCACTAAAAAAATTCATAATGTCATCCATTCTCGGCAAGAGAAATCTATACTTGATGGTGATCTTGTTGATGGCTCTAGAATATGTACACATCCTCCATTCCCCATCCTTCTTTGGTTCTAGTACTACAAGTACTACACATGAACTCAAACTCTCTCTAATCAATCCATTTTACAATAACTCTTGCACTTGTCTGTTCAAATCTTCACTCTTTGTTAGATTCATATGATGAGTTGCCTTATTTAGAAAATTGGCTCCAAGAATTAGGTCCATCTGATGACTAATATTTCTTACTAGAGGTAAACCTTCAGGTATGTTATTAGAAATAATATCTTGAAATTCATTCAACAAATATGAAACCTCTATAGGTACCTCAATAGTATCATCTTTATCAACTCTAGGGATCAATGCAAAACACATACGCTTGTGCCTCATACCTTCTAGGAACTTTCTTCCATCAACCAAACAAATTCTTGCATTACTACATATCTTTTCCTCTTCCTCTTTCAGGGACTTCAACTTATGACAAATCTCATCCTTTGTCAAAGAATATGTGTTGGCATGTCCATCATGTATTGCTCACCAATCAAACAACCACTTTCTTCCTAACAACATATGATAAACATCCATAGGCATAGTATCACACAATACCTCATCATGGTAATTTCCAATTTTGAACTTTACCAGACATTATTCATTTACCAAGGCTTTATGGTCCTTCTACAACCAAGCAATCTGGTATGGGTTCAGATGCCTTCTTCTCTCCAACCGCAAGTTACTAACCATCTCTTCTAAAACAAGGTTATTAATACTACCTCCATCAATAATAACATTGCAAACTTTACCTTCACACTTACATCTGGTGTGAAAAAAATTCTTCCTTTGAGTTGGTTCCTTCTCCTCATTCAGTAAGACTCTTCTAGTAACAAGAACCTCTCCTGCTTTTGCATCCTCTGAATGTGAAGACTCAAGATCTTCATCTACATGTGCAACTTGTGAATTACCCTCAGGTCTTCTATTTGTCCTTCCTTGATGTTGAGCACACCCATAGGCTCTATGTCCTTCTTCTCTACACTAGAAAGAGGTTCCATGAAAGCCTCCTCTTCTTGGTCCTCATCTAGTTCTTCCTCTTCCTCTTTGATCTCCATTATTCTAATCATGAGGATGGTAGGTGTTATCTCCTTTCTGGTTCTAGCTTCTACTAGATCCTTCACCCTTATTTTGATCTTCATTTTGACCTCCATATGACTATCCACTAGTCTTTCCACCATGACCCTCACCTCTTTGCTTGCTTTCAAATCTTCTATTCAAATTTTCTTCTACCTTCAAAGAAAATTGATATGCATCTTCAATGATAGACATTCTTACCAGACCCAAGTCTTCTTGAATACTCAACTTCGACCCATTTATGTAACAACCAACTTTCCTTATTGGCCTTAGAATGGCCCATTCTGATCAAGACACAATAGAATTCTTTTGTATACTCCTTGAAGGATTTTATAACTTATTTCAACCCTTGCGTCTTCAAAAAATCTAGCTCATAATCCACTACTGCAGACCATCTATAGAATTTAAGGGTTTTTAAGACCCCAAAACACAACTTGAGAAGATCACTAAACAAACACCAAAATTCACTTGTTTGTAGCTTGATTCCAAATGGCTAAAAGACACCAAATATTCAAATCAGGGTTTTAAACTCTTACCAGACCCTAGCACACTTCAATCATCTTTATTTTGATAGAAACAATGCAAAAACACCTTCTTACAACATTGTTTTATCAGATTCTCAGTTGCTTGCACCAATGGACCAATATTGCTTATAGTAGTCCATACTAATAAAAGCAGATATATCTCCTAAAGCATATTGAGTCTCCACAAAAAAATTACATTTCCAAAAACCCATTATTTCATACTTTAACATATCAAAAACTTAGGTGGAGTTGTTTTGAAAGGTGTACCCTTAATTTTGATTGTCCCACAACAATAGGCTTCAAATAGGCCTAATTTTCAAAGCAAGTACTCACTAACACACTCCTCAACCTCAAATAACTATAAATAGACCTTCAACAAATTGAAAACACATAAATCTAAAATATTTATCAAAGATATCACTCACCAAAGAAGCAAAACATAAAACCCTTGCTCAATGCTTAAAACTATGCTCAAATAGTGAGGGTTTATAGAAAGCATACATTCCAGACCTACATACACCTTGCTATTGCTTCAAACATCTTGAAATAGGTTTGCACAAGCTAAAAAATAGTCTCCCAACCTTTACCACTATCAATTCTTCCAACCTTAACTTGTAGGCATCAATTTATACATGGAAATCATTGAAAATCACTTGAAGCAGCAACAAGAACTATGTTTCTCCACTTCCCATGCATCTACAAATACAAAAAACACTAAAAAAATCTACACTAACCCATTCCACCAATTCACAAAACCTAAATTTATGGAATGGTTGCTAGACCATTCTTTAGACTCTCAAACCCTTAATTGGGGTTTTCAAACTAGTTTACAGTAAAAATGCTCTTTCACCCTCTAAACTTAATGAAAAGACCTCAAATCCGTTTCAAAAGGAAGCTAACACCTTACTCTAAGAAATAAAAATATGAATATATCCTATGAAATATTGTACTGTCTGTACAAAGATTGAAAACAAGGGAGAAAATGTTGAAAGTGCATAACAGAGTACTTTTATTCACCAAAATTGTTTCAAGATACAATCTACTACTCTTGGCTTGCCTTCATAAGGAATTTAAAAGATATTTACACTAGTTTTCTTGACCTCCCCATCAGTTACAACTGACCCACAAACTCCTTTTACAAGAATGACTCTTCATTTTCCTGACTCTACAATTTTGCAACAAAAATACAACTTTTGGAATCTGACCTCTTTGACCTCCTAGGAACCTACTCAAATACATTTGAAATGACCTTTTTACATGCATTACATGATGAAAATTCAAATTTTACATGATTTCCTATTGGAGGCATAACACCATTAGGTGCCCTTGCACCATCAATAAGAATGAACTATCTTTTTAATTTGTCCACCATACGATCTCATCTTGTTATTTTCTCTTTTCCTCTTCAATTTCATTCTAGTTGTACCTCTTTCCACCAAATATTCACATGACCCTCTTAGGATCTTCCACCTCCTCATACTTAAAGTACTCCATATTGTTGATCCAATCAATCAACTCTTCTAGGTAGGAAAAAATGTAGAAACATCGATCTTTGTCCTTTTTCCTAATCTTAGAGATGGCCTTAAATAATTTGACTTGCTCTAAATCTTCTACTTCTTTGAACTATTCCTCATTTTCAACTTCAACGTCACTTTCATCTCCTCTTGTAGTGCTTGAACTTGTCTCTTCAGGGTTCTAAAACCCTCTTCTGGTACAATAACATTTCTTCCACCACCACAATTTTTTCATGGAGGCATTTTGATCACATTTCATCAAAACCCACCACCACAAGTCTTGGTGCAAACTTCCTCACATTCGGTGATCTGTTTACACTCATGAAAACTTGCTTTGATACCACTTGATGAGGGCCACACCACCTGAAACCCACACAAATCACAACAATAGATACCAACACAGAAGATGTGAGACACAAAAATAACTCACTTTCAATTATTTTCAAAAAAATAAAATTACATATTCAAAACTTAATGCTACAACCTCATGGGCTTGATTCAATACAACAAAATCAACTTTGAAAACAAAATATATTATTCAGAGCCACAATTTTCACTAATGGAGCCACCTTCTACAACCCCCACTTATCCCTTTTTATTTTACTTAATAACTGCCCTAGAATGTTCTAGAAAGTGTAATTTCCATTTTGTTTTGGTACCAAAAGTCCCGCCATTTGATTTTTTGCCTAGGAAGATATTTTAATGAAATTTAATTTTTAGAGGGGCAACTTCACGGGCCCATAACTTTTGATTCGGGTGTTCAATTTTCTATTATATCGTATAATAGGAAATCTCTCAAAGAGATCTACAACGCCAAATCCATTGCAGATTGGTTCGTCCAATTTTTGAGTAGTTTCAAGGCCTCTAAGGTTTTCATATCTAAATTTGAAGCTGCATTGGAAAAATTTCTCAGGATGAAAACTTTAATATCTCCTAAAATGTGTAGGGTATTGAGACGATTCTTTTGTGATTGAAAATGTTTTCAAGTTTTTCTTTTTGGGGTAAATTTTTAGGTGCATACAATCCTATTTAGGCCAACTTATTGAAAATAGTAAGTGACCATTTTTCACCTTTTTTGACTTCTGACTGTCTTACACCCCTTAAGTTCCATCATGGAACTCAAAACAACTAAACAAATTAAGGGAAAATATTTTTATTTTGGGTTATGCAAGATTTCCCTACACCGTTGGATGCTCCTACATCATTCATAGTAACCATAACTTATATGTGTTTGCGAAGAAGTTGGCCTATATCAAGAATAAGCTAAAGGAATGGAAAAAAGAGTACTTTAAGAATAGTTTTGGGGAGAAAGTGAGGCTTGAAGAAGATTTGGAAATCCTTAACAAAATAGTAATCAAAGAAGTAATACAACTGGAGGACTTCAAACTGAAGAAAAGACTAAAGGTGGAGTGTGAGAAAATCTTAGCAAGTGAAGAATTGTTCTAGAGATAGAAATCTATGGAAATTTGACTTAAGGACGGGGACCAAAATACAATTTTTTTCACAAATCATCCAAGGATAGAAGTATCATAAACATGATGACATAAATTAAGAATGAAGTTGGTGTTGTGCTAAAAACTGTGGAAGAGATCAATAAGGAGGCAATATCCTTTTTTGAAAATCTCTTAAACAAAGAAAATTTGGTGTTGCAAGAAGAAAGGGACAAGTTAAAGAGGAATATTTTTAGTTTAGTCAACCAGGAAGATAAAAAAAATTTATTGGCATCAGTGTCATAGGAAAAAAATTTGAAGGAACACTTTCAAGTTAAACCTCGAAAAAGTGTCAGGGCCCAGTGGCTTCCCTGCTTGCTTCTACCATAAGTGTTAGGACATAATTAGAAAATATTTAACTCAAGCGATTGAGGAATCTAGGATAGAAATGACAATGTTGGGTGAGTTGAACCATACCTTACATTAATTCCAAAAATCATCTCAGTCTCATCAATGTATGACTTTAGATCAATTTCACTTTGCAATGTATGATATATAAGATTGTCACCAAATTAATCACTAATAGGCTAAACCTAATTCTAGGGTAGATAATTTTGGAGGAGTGAAGTGGTTTCTCTCTCGAGTGGTTGATTGTGGAAGGGGTGGTTGTGGCACATGAAATAATACACTCCATAAGAAAGTAGGCTCTGAAAGTATGATAGTCCAATTAGACATTCAAAAGGATTATGACTAGGTCAATAGATGTTTCGTGTTGGTTGTAGTGGGAAATTCCATGCATAGATTTTCTAAAGTTCTCAGTCTTGGTGAATGATTCTCTTCAAAAAAAATTCCCTTCAAAAAGGGGTATGAGGTAGGGAATCCAATTTACCCTTTCCTATTTATCATCATGGCAGAAGCCTTGGGAAGAAAAATCAAGGAGTTAAAGAGGTTATGGTAGTGGACAAGAATCCATGTCACCTAGGGGGTAGATGAGGTCACTCACCAACAATTTTCCAATGATACAATTTTTTGGAAAATCTTTTAAAATTGAAGCAAGGGAAATAAAAGGTGTATTGGATGACAATTGTAAAGCTTCGAGCTAAAGTGTGAATTGGAAAAATTTTGAGGTATTTTTCTTCAACATTTGGCTATGCATCCAAAGGGACATAGGAAAGATATTGGATCTTAAAAGTGCCAAGCTTCCAAGAAGTTTCATGGGGATCCCTTTGTTTGTTGGCCTTAACAAGAAATCAATATGGGAGAACATGCTAAATAGTTGTAGATGGAATATGGAGACTTGGAAAGGATGATGGCTATCTTCTGCAGGAAGAATCATGATGTTAAGAGTAGTAATATCTACTATCTTGATCTACTCCATGTCATGCCTAAAATTTTGAAGGTGTGTAGAAACATGAATTAACTAGCTAATGCGTAAGTTCTTTTGGAGTGGGACAAGGGAAGACTAGAAGCTCCCTTTGATTGCATGGGATAAAATTTTCACAAAAAAATAAGCTAGTGGTGTGGGGATGAGGAAACTATCAATAATGAATCTAGCTATGGGAGTGAAGCTAGTGTGGAGCATGCACCAAAATAGCCAACAAAAGTGGATAAGAATATTATAGAATAAATATTTGGACTTTGAAGACCCCTCTTTTATCCTCACAATTATCAATCCCCTAAGGGGTTTGACAATCTAGAATTTCTTGTTGAACTGTAGGATATAATCACTAAACATGTAACATGGGATATCAAAAATAGAAGAAATACCTCCTTTGGGAGGATTCTTGGGATGGGAAAGAAATGGCCTCCATCAACACTTTGGAGGAGCTAAAAGAAATTCTAAAACAAGAATGGGAGTCTAGAGTTAGAGATTACCTGGAGTAAGCCAGAGTGAATAGGAATTTGGTCTGGGAGTCGAAATCACTACAAGATGTTGTAGCTCCTGAGGAGTACAAAAAAAAGTTGTATATTATCTTGAAAGATAGATTGATCATCATTAGCATGGAAGAGGAAAAAATTAGATGGTGTGGGGAGAAATCAAGAGAATACAATGTGAAATTGGGATACAATCTAAAAGAGAGTTCCAACTGTAAGGAGTAGTCGCTAGGTCATCTCTTCTAGCATCATGATTGTCTTTCTAAAGTAGGGATCTTCAATTGGACAACATTTTAGAAGAGAATTTTAATAGGGGAACACATGAGTAAGATTGGATTTCATGGTCCAAGTCGATGTGTGCTATGCAAAAAGAAGGGAGAAGTAGTGAACCAATTGTTGGTGGGTTGTGAGTATGCAAAGTTCTGTTGGTCGAGCTAGCAAAGCCCCCTCCCTCAAGATATTCAAACCTTGTTCCTGATGTGGCCTAGTATCGAAAGAAAGGTTTTGTTTCAAATTTTGAAGATAGTGGCACCATCAATCACAATCTAGGAGATTTGGAACATAATAGGAGGATCTTTTAGGATAAGGAAATTCGCAAGGAGCAACTGGAGAGGAAAATCAAGTTGGCAATATTGAAGGTGGTCAATAATGCAATATCTAATAAAAAACTAGAAAAGAATGGATTTACAAGTTGGGATAGGGAGATTATATTGTATTGGTTTGAGTTGATTATTCCACTATTAATGAGGTTTGTGGGGTTGATCTTTCATCTAACCCTTGTCTTGGGTTTTCATGGAGTGCCCCAGGAGAAGGTTGGAAAAAGATAAATTTCAATGGGGGAGTGAAAGGCAATCCAGGGTTGTGTGGGGCAGGTTGCGTGATTAGAGATCCCAATGGAGATATCTTGATGGAAAAATAAAAATGCTTGGGTCTTGGAACCAACAATGAAGCTGAATTCAGGGCTGCCCTAATTGGTCTATAGTGTGCTTCACAGATGGTTTTGAAAAAGATTCATTTAGAAGGGGACTCTCTAATAACAATTAATGTCATTTTTCATGGATGGACACCAAGATGAAAACTAAGGAAATGGATTCCTCCAATATTGAATATTCTAAATGAAATGGAGGAGTTTAGGATCTCTCATGTGTATAGGGAGGGTGATTCGATGGCAGATGACTTGGACAAGAGGGCCACAGTGGATGACTTGAGCCCCCCTTTATAAATTGAAAGGAAGCTAGTTTGATAAGTTGGTGGGTTGTGGTGATGTATAAGGCTGAGAAAGGACATGTCAAATCAATTGGAAGATTGGTGACACAAAATATATGATGATAGGTGGTGTCCCTTCTCACAAATGTGTGTGAAGCGTTAGTAGTAATGATGATATTTTGGGGCGAGCTAGCTCATTAACAATGACAACTTTGGATTAGGTAGGAAATCATTAAACTTTTGAATTGTACATACAATCTGGAGATGGACACACCCATTCTTCTGGAGGCCAAGGGAAGGTAGCTAGATTTTGTGGGAGAAATCACTAAGAAGAGGTTGGGAAATATTTTAAATCAAAGAATGACTTAATTTTGCACACGGTTAAGATGGTGTTAGGCACATATTTCATGTGGGGGGCCATAGGCATCATGTTAATTTTGATATTGTGGCCATGTTTTTGTCCACCCTTCTCAGCATAGGGGAACCAAAGGAGGAAGCAAGAGAAATGTGCAAGAAACTTATAGGGATAATTTTTTTGGTGGGCTTTGATCATGTTCTAGAGAATGTGGTGCCTAGGGTTGGAGTACCCCTCCCCAAAGATTACTATTTGATTTGGCATAGGAGGCACCTGCCACAAAAATTCCCATTGATTTTCATAGAGGACCTATTGAGATTGTCCATGTTTCAGGTTGGGGTGGCGAATGACATCCTATTTTTGAAGCGTATCATAGGGTTGGCTCTAGAAGATGAGATAGGGTGGTTGAAGAACTATATCAGCAAGGAGGGCTTGATGGTCAAATCGGGCTTTGTAAACTGGAATGGTGTCAATGTCAAGAATGAGCTTGCAATAGAGGATGGCAGTGGTATGGGTAGAAGATCCAATGGGCATGGATTGAACTAACCATGTGACTAGTGCACTGGTATGATTTTAAGGGAGGTCTTTTTGGTCTATTTTCAATATTTTATGCAAATATTATTGGTTTTGGGATGTTTGGGGTGTTGTTGTTTTAGGGGGTGGTTGTCCAGGCTAGCCATGGATGTCTATGTAAATTGTGTGATAGTTCTTGGATGGGCTAGGTGCTCAGCTCCATTTTTATTTTCTAGGAGTTGGGATAGGACAATGGGTTATGGAAGTGAATTTTTTCCCTAGTTTTGGTTTGTTACTCTCTCAGGAATGTGTTCATGCCACCTTCTATAATTTTAATATTTCCAATCAATACAATGGATGCATCCCCTTAACTGCTTTTGAATCGATAAAAAAAATCCTTCTACAAATGCATTCAATTTTTATTATTAAGAATTAGTTCTAAAACACTTTCATCAATTTCAATTATATACTGTATTTTTTTATGAATAATTTTAGGTGTTTTTACTGGCATTAATTATTGGTTTTCATTAGGTAAAATTGGTTCATTATTTGTTATTTTAATAGGTGCTTTAATATTATTTTCTACATTCATATTAATTGGTACTAATTAATCTTTTTCTCTAATTTTTCTCATTTGATTAATCCTTTTCATGTACTCTTATTTTTCTTTCTCCAATTTTATTCTCTTCGGTTTTTCAGGCCACTTTTTCCTTCCCATGGTAGTTGTCAATTCTTTTTGAATAAATAAAACTATCAATATAAATTAATTGAAATTGTTGGAACACATTTACTTGACCAAAAGATTGACTTGTTAATGCCTGATACAAAATCCAAAGATAAATGGATCCACAGAGGTAGTTAGTTTGTGTCCTAAATTTGAAGAAAGATGTTGGTGATTAGTTCAAAAATCCCTCCCTCAGTGTCACCCAAGGGGATTCAAACCTGTGACCATGGCTCTGATACCATTTTTTGGAACACACTTGTCATTGCGCCAAAAGATTGACCTATTACTGCTTGATACAAATGCCAGAGATAAATACACACTTGTTGTTGCACCAAAAGATTGACTTGTTAATGCCTGATACAAAATCCAAAGATAAATGGATCCACAAAGGTAGTTAGTTTGTGTCCTAAATTTGAAGAAAGATGTTGGTGATTAGTTCAAAATCCCTCCCTCAATGTCACCCAAGGGGATTCAAACATGTGACCATGGCTCTGATACCATTTGTTGGAACACACTTGTCATTGTGCCAAAAGATTGACCTATTAATGCCTGATACAAACGCCAGAGATAAATAGATCCACGTGAGGCAATTAGTACATGTCCCAAATCCAAAGGGATATTTTGGTGATTAGTCCAACAAAAATTTCAATGGCATACAAAATATATTGATCACAAAGATGCTCTTAAAATACAAGCAAATAAGTATTCCTTACAAGAATCAACAAATTTTCAAAATTGTGTTACTAGTAATCAAAATTGACAACCAAAAATCTTAAAACAAACAAAAAGTATGCAATAATCTAGTAAATTTTATTTCCAATGCAATTCTATCATGTGTACTAATATAAAAGGGATCTCATGTAATGTTAGAGAAAAGTGCACAAAAAATATGTATAGAGTTGCAGTAGAACCAAATCATGAGTTTCATACATCGTTTACCCATTATGTAGCCCATTTAAGCATTTTAATAAACAATCGTATTTTAAAAACATGAGTGCATTATATAGCACAATCATGTTATCTAACATGAGTGCATTATTGATGTTGAGGGTTACTCCCCTTGTGCAAAATAACCTTCCTCAATTATCACATAAACATACATACAACTCACAATATCAAATACACATTGACATGGGCAATACGCTACCCCTACACAATACAGAATTATGGCAAAATAAAATTGATATTATTAATTAAATTCAACACCGTGAATCTAGGAACAAAATTCACGCTCGGTCTTCAATTGACCTTTCTTAGCTTACACATATTTGTATACTTTGATCTTCAATTTGAATATTCACTCCCTCTCCCTCCAAAATGCAATGTCTTTGAGTTCTTTTATATTTTTTTTAATAAATGGTTTATAAACCATTTCACCCTTCTCTTATTCCCTTACTATGCACCCTCTTTATCTTGTTCCAGCATACATTATACACCATTCATGATGCCTCCTTTTTTCAAAAATCCTTCTTCTTGTTGTGTGGGCCTCCTCTTTCCATACACCCCTTACCTCTCTACACTTATTTTTTAAATTGATGTGGTCTTTATCTAGCATGATCCTTGTTGTTATTCTCTATCCACTCCAACATACTCCACATTGATTTATATTTTTATTTGTTTCTATTTATCTTTTGTTTAAAATTTCAAGATGCCTATCATGTGTGCACAATAGCCCCATATTCTTTGCACTTTGATTTTTTTTAAGAAGCCATTTTCCTAGATGGTGCAGCCCCTTGCACTATGTTCCTCCACACATAGCCTTCTCTCTCTTGTTCTTTCTCAACTTCATTTGTGTCTTTTCCATGCCATGTAGATTTTCATCTTCCTGTAGCGTTAACTCATCTCCATTTCTTGAATTTCTTTATTTATTTTTGAATAGAATTATGTATTTTATTTTGTATTTCCCTTTTTCTCTAATAAATCAGCAACCATTTCTTTTTAAAATCAATTCAAAGAAGGTTGATTATGTCAATTGGCAAAGTTGGATGTCCGTAGGGAAAAATTTAAAGTTCTTTGTTTCACCCAAAAAAAAAATTCCAAATGTATGTTATGATCTCCTCAAGTCGTCTGCAAAAGGATTTTGCTCTAGCCCTCATAAATTTTGAAAATTTAAACTTTTTGTAAACTAGTGACACACTTTTGACATTAAACCATAAATTTCTGGCATTAATTTCTCCCAAACGATGAAAGATATGACCTTGATTTTTTTTTCACATTTGACATGGTAGCTACAAGAATGCCCCTACAAAATGATTTTACTCTCTTATGAATTTTGGGGAATAAATTTCACAAAATTGCCTAGGGAGTGTTGAAACTATGAACAGACCTTAGTCCATTTCTTGCAATTCTTTGTTCATTTTGAAGTTCGATGTTGCTGAGATATGCTAATGACCACCAAAATAAAACTAAACTAAAAACTAAACCTAAAAATATTTTTGGGTGATGTTGATTGTCATTCTGCCCAGATGCTCTTGCATAAATTATGTAATGTGAGCATGTTACATATCCTACTCATTTTTTATTTTGTAAAAAAATACACTTTTTAGTGTGGAATAGGCTTGAGCAATGAATCTAAAGGGTTGAGCTTCTATTTTATCCCCATTTGACATTTTTTTTAATTTTAGTAATATTTTTCAACATTATTAGATTTATTTATCTTATAATAATATTTGACAAAATTATCATTAAAATTTTGTATTTCTTCTTAACTTTCTAACCATATATATTTTTCTATTTAAGGGAAACAATGGAATTCTAACAACTATGTTGTAGAAAATGACAATAATTTTGTCCCTCATGGAAAATCTCTCTATAGGCAATAGGGATTTAGACATTGCGGCCCCACTAGTAATTCTTGGGGGCAACATGCACATAATACAAAAGTAGCCAAACATAGGTTTTCACATCCAAACTGGGCACCCATTCTCACTCATAGGGTTTTGAATAAAAAAGGGCAACTGATTATAGATATTTGTGAAGGTGATACTTTATTTAACAAGGAGTTTAAGAATAGGCATTTTGAGGAAGACCCTGCCTTTCTGGATTGTTGTTACTAGGAAGCAGAAGTTGATTTCAAATCTAATAGAAATGCAAAATATTTAGAGTTGCATGCAAAATATTCAAAAGTGGAAAACCATGCTTTAGAGAAGCATGCAACAAGCACAGGGAGGCATGCAAAAGATCCTAGATCATAGGAAAACTGCTCACAATTCTATGATATCCCATCCACTAACAGGGAATCAACAAAGATCCAAGATTGACTACATAAGGACCTGGGCCATAAAAAGAATGTTGAATCGCAGAGAGTGAAAAGGGATCAAAAGGAAAACTGATACAAAAACAAGAAGAAGAAAGCGACAAAGGAAAAAAATCAGATGAAGCAAGTGTGGAGGCACAAGAATCTAAAAAAAGATGAGGAGGCCAAGACTAACGATGCTAGGAAAGAAATAGAGACTCTTTCTTCAGGAGAATGGGAGATACTAAAAGTCACGTTCCTAGAGCATATGTTGCAACCCCAAATCAAAGATCTTTGGGAATAAACCCTAACTTGTAAATTTTTGAACCTCACCCTGTCTTTAGATGATTTAAAAGATCTAATTTACAATGATTGGGAAGGGGTTCAACAAGTCTTTTATCTGGAAGAGGAAAAGGGATTTTTTTTTTTTTTTTTTAATAGTAAAAACTATAAGGATGTTGTTTTTAAGGTTAAATCATGGGTTTTTCAAGGGTCTAGATTATGCATGCAATCTTGGTCACCAAATTTTAAATTGGAAGACTTCACTTTTAGATATATCCCTTTCTGGTTTCAAATGCCTGCTTTACCTCTTGAGTATAGGGAGATCAACCTAATTGAAATAATAGCAAATCAGGTAGGAATTTTTCTCTTGCATGATTTATCCTTTTTTTAAAATCCCTCGAAACCAATCAAAACATGTGCTCTCATTGATACAAGGGATTTCAAGGGAAAATTGAGATAACTTCCAAGTTTGGCATTTGGCTCCAAAAAATCAATTTTGAATTCCTAGAGAACACCTGTGCACAATGCCATATTATAGGTCACTCTGCTAGTGACTATAAGACAGGGTGTTCATCTTCAAATATTCACACGGCTAAAGATCATGAATTTTAAATGCATCAAAATAATATGCTAGTGTAGAAATTGAGGGTATGTGATCAACAAATAAAAAATAATCAGGTCATACCTACTCAAATGAATACTATCTCTTTCATACGAAGTCCTAGGGATAAGAGAAAAATGGGAGATGATGGTAGAAACCAAGATTCTCTTGTCCTCTCTACTTCAAAGAAGCAATTACCTCTTCAACTAAAAATACCTAAAGACATGGAATGGCTAATGCAAAGACTCTTTGATTCTTCTCTTCATTTATTTTCACCTATGGTATCAATAACTTCAAAGCAACAATTAGCACAAATAGTAAGAAAGTTAATGTTCTAGGGAACAATGGATCATTTAGCCTCATGGGTTTTTAATGATTCCTTAGAGCTATAGCTTCTTGAAAATCACACATCATTTGGTAATGATGGGATGAAGTAGGGTCTTCAATTAAGTACATCAAAGGTCATAAAGGAGGATGAGTTAGAATACTTAGCAAAAAAATTCTTGATAATAGTAGGTTCTGAAATTTTTTATGAAACTGCAGAGGAAGAGGATTTGTGGGGTTGCATCCATCAAACATATTCTATGTCTCTTACTAATCTTGAAGATACATTTTTTACATAAGGAGAAAAGAGAGGGACTCAAGATCTTGATAAGAAGGTATTAAGTACTCAAGGCTTGTTTGGCATTGTAGGGCAAGCAGCTAAAAGGGTAGTTCATTTAGTTACTTCTACAGACATTGGGTTAGCTGAAATTAAAAATGAGGGATAGAAGTGGGGGGGAGACTTATTCTATCTTAAAGAAATTTCCTTATCTCAATCACCATATTAGCCATCAGTAAAGAAATCTCCAGGGAAGAGAGGAAGAAAATCTAATCTGACAAAACTAAGGGAACAAATTGAGGCATGTGTGCATAAGACAATATTGGATTCTATTCCAAGTAAGAGACTAAGGAGAGCATGTTTCTCTCCTCAATCCCAATGAATATTTTATCTTGGAATGTCAATGGCATTAATACCCCTAACAAGAACACTTGTATCAATCATCAAATAGATGCTTGTGGAGTAGATATCTTCTTATTGCAAGAAACAAAGACATAGTAGCAGTGTATGAAACTTCAATTCACAAATGAGTTATATGGACCTCAACACATTCACCAACACATGGGGCATTTGGGGGCATAGTAACTTTATCGAATCCAAAGATTTTAAATGTAAATCCTTGGAAAAATGAAACCTTCTGGCAACTTGTAGAGGTAAAAAAATTTGAAGTGCATTTTTGGTTGTTGAATGTTTATAGTCCTACTTCTACTATAGACAAAATGAATCTATGGGATGAAATCACAAGGAAAATAGGTGCACTAGATGATGTAAATATTATAGTAGTAGGGGATTTTAATGCAATAGCCTCACTACAAGAAAAGAAAGGTGGTATAATTCTGCTAGCTAGGGTAGTGTCTTACTTCAACATGTTTATCCTCAATAATGCATTAAAGGATATTGTACCAATTAAGGGTAATTATACTTGGAAAAATAAAAGGAAAGTTTTTCTTTAGATAGTTGAAAGATTGGATAGGTTCTTGGTCACATCTAATTGTTTCACATCACCTCAAAATTTTGTCTCTAAAATTTTGCCATATCCTGGTTCTGACCACTATGTAGTTTGTCTTTATTTCTCAAATATCACTACTCCAAAAGTGAAGGCTTATTTTAAGTTTGAGAGTATGTGGTTTAGGCATCCAAAATTTATGGATCTTCTAAAGTAGTGGTGGTTAAATGCTCCATATGAACAAGGCACTATGATGTTTCATTATTGTAGAAAGCTTAAATATTTGAAACAACAAATAAAATGTTAGAATAACCAAGTGTTTCGAAACATCTTTCAGCAGAAAGAATTAGTATTCAAAGATCTAACAACAGTTCATGAGCATATAATTCAAAGTGGTTTGGATGCTACTTTGTATGATGAACAGAAAAGGTTACAAGAACAATGGGAGGAGTTATGTGCACGAGAAGAAGTTTATTGGAGACAAAAGTCCCATGAATTATGGTTGAAAGAAGGGGATTGTTATTGTTGCTTCTATTTCACCTACAGTTAAATTAGGCGAGATGATCAAAGGTTAGATCTTCACCAGGGCAAATACTCTACATCTGTTGCTAGGTCACAGGGAACTCAGTGGGAGAAGCTACCCTAGGAGGATTCAGCATGAAAATCATCCAAGGAGAAAGTCGGCAAGACCCTCCTTCTATTTGGCCAACTTACTGTTTGATTCATTCTATCTTGAGTAGGCCGCTGAGACCTAGTTTCAGTCATACCGAACGAGCCTGTAGAGCCTATCGCCATAACAAAGAGGATTCGGTATGACCTCTTATTGCATAGATTTTCCTTGGCCGATAGGCCATTCAATCGTCATTCGGTGAGACTCTCGGCGACCATGGGCTTTGGGGAGACCTACAGTGCTTGGTGAGAAGTCCCAGTGAGGGTTCTATGTCTCGCCGACAACGGTGATCCTTGGTTTAGCTATTGGACTTCGCCAGGATGTTCCGCCGACACCAGATGTCTCACCGATAGTAACGAAGAGCTTGGCAAAGGATGAGTGGTTTGCCGTGAGGTCCAGCCGACTCATAGAGGTCTTAGCGAAGGCAAAAGTCTTGTCGAAAGGAAGGACGAGCCCTCACCAAGACAAAAGCAGTTTGGCGGGACTCTTGCCGAAAACACAACGATGGCTCTTCGGGTAGACAAAAGGAAGGTCATGGCGAAAGGAGAGACCCTCGCCAAAACAAAGTGCCTCTGATGTGACATCTTCTCGACTGGTGGGAGTCTCAGCGAATCAAAGGGAGCTCGGAGAGAGGGATCCAACATCACCAGAAGTCTTGCCGAATGTAGTGTTATCCCGTTGAAATAAGGTGCCTTTGCTAAAGGGTGGGGTTTTTTGACATGATGTTTTGGTGATAGAATTATGTCTTGCCAATGGCCTCAATGATAATCGATATGAATTCTAAAGCCCGCGTAATGTCTCACCGACCATCATGTGTTGTGCTGATAGCTTCAAAGGGCCATGATCACATCGGCGAGACACTTCCACTATCTAGTTGAGATGCAATTCTGACTAAGGAGTTTTGACCACCCGTGAATACACGTGGAGTGAGCTCGACCAACCAGGGGGAGCTAGAGGCAAGTCATGGCTGCTTGACCAGCAAAGAGAAAATCAATACAACACCAACACAGGATGAATGTAACCCAAATCACGGTGAACTCAGTAGCATTCAAGGCGTTTGACTGAGTAGTTCAATAGGACACGATGCCAGGAATTGAATGCGATGGTTGCAGAAAGATCAGGAGGGGACTTCTTCAGAATGTCTCTTCACCGACGCATACAGCAGGGACACGCAGGCTTCAGCATTAACTCGGAAAAAGATCTAAGAGGAAATCCTATCCCGAATCAGGACATTTTTTGTAAGCCCTAAGGGGCCGACATACAGTCTGTATATAAGGCATTTTTTGCCTTTTTGTAAATAGTTCTGATTGCACACTCTAAAAGAGTTAGTGATTTTCAATCAATCCTTTCTCAGTCAATGTATGTTTTTTGTAACTCAACTAGAATACTAAATACAACACAGAGTTTACCTTGGAAGTTTCTGTTCATGCTTGTATTGATCCTCATTTCTGTATCTTTCTTTTGTATATGCAAATCTATAACTGTGTTTTCATATTTCTACATTTGTATCTTAAGGTCATGAAATTGATCTTTCCTTCCTAAGGTGTATGTGTAGGCCAAACTTGTTAGGACTAAAGCATTAAATCTGAAAGAGGTTGTTTTGGGTATGTAAATAAATTGAATTAGGTTTTCAAGTGTGTGTTCTTACTGTGTTTATTTCATGATTTCTCATTAATACAGTGTATCACCATAGGTTTAGTTTCATTTTTTATGTATCTCTTCCCTCTTTCCTCTCAAAGAAGCAGTAGTTTAGGTGATACCCAAAGGAAGCCAGCCTTCTTTGGAGGTTCATCTCAACTATAGGTGACCCACAGCCTTGAGATGATCCCATGTTGCTCTAGAATGCTCAGTTTCTTGTAAACTTTGCACAGGGTGCAATTCTAGGTGACAACAATTTCTGGCATGCCCGGTGGGACTGAAATTTAATTTCAACTACTAGTTTAGTATGCAACCAGTGAATTCCAGACTTTGTAGAAGTCTTGTAGCATACTTGGCGACTCCACAAAGAGGAAGAACTCCAGAAATCAATGCCTTTTATAGTATATGAAAAGAGTTCGAACAAGAAGCAGCTCAGGCCCTTTTGAGTACTTGTAGCTGTCACCACCAAGAAGACAAGGCAGAGTTGAGGAAAGGTGGAGAACAACAATCATCTGTTCTAGAAGAACTCAGTCCACTCCTCCACCTGTAAGGTCTCATTTTGCTGCACCAACCAATCCACTTCAGATACCTCCAATGGCCGCTCTAAGGAATCAGCCCTTTGTGGCTTTCAACAAAGGGAGTCCTTTGAACTTGGCACAACATAATGAGATTCTGATGGCAGTCTTAAAGAGTCAGCCAACTTTCACGGGAGAAGACCAAACTACTCCCATTGAACATTTGAGAGATGTGGCTTCATTATGTGAAGTCCATCACATAACCCAAGAGGACGTTACAGTCAGATTATTAGTTGTTTCACTAAAAGGGAGAGTTGTGCAATGGTATAGGAGCCTACCAGTCAGTTAAATTGCTACATGGGACGAGTTTGGAGATAAGTTACATAAGCAATTCCAAGACAGGTCTGACAACTTGTCTCTACTGGAGCAACTGACTACAATAAAGAGGGCTCCGCGAGAATAGATGAATGACTTCAACTTCAGATTTCAAAGAATTTGGGATAGAATCCCTGCAACGGTGAGACCACCTCCAGAGTATGCATTTCTATACTTTTTGAGAGCTTTGAACAGTGATATAGCTATCATGATATAGTCAATGGGAGGAGTATCTCTACCAGATGCCTTTGAAACAACTATTAGAGCTAAAAACAACTTAATACAAGCTGGTAAGCTTGCTCCCAGGCCACCAATGCCAATATTTCCAGAAATTCATGCAAACATCCCTTTGTAAATACCTACTTTCACACCTCTACCAATTGTACCAACGCTACCAGCTATTGTTCAAACCATTGAAAAGCAAGAAAGTGTTGCTTCAAGCTCATCAAATGAATTACAAGAGATCAAAAGTCTTTTACAGACTTTTGGTAACAAGTTGGTGAACTTGGAAAAGCAATAGATCTATTCCAGGCCTTATCAACAGCAAATTCAAGCCTCAAGTCATCCTTTTAAAGGTCAGCAGCAGCAATTCCAAGGGAATAGACAACGGTATCAGGGCAATTATCAGGGCCCAAGACAAAGTGTGAACACAAGGCCTTTTCAGGCCTATGCTCCAGTCCCTATTAGTGTGACCAAGGAGCTAGTTCCGACCCAAAATAACTTAGCAATAGACTATGAGTGGTGTTACCCCTGTAACCAACCTCATAATCAAGCCACTTGCTTAAATGGATTAATCAATCAGGCACTTATGGTATAGAATGCCTCGAGTTCACAACATCAAGACCAATTCAACAATGATACAACCCTACTTAATTGGCAAGGTCAAGAATTCTGTGAGTTGAATGAGGATAGCTCTCCAGTTGTAGCTAACACCGGGGCAAAGAAGAGAGCATTTGAGCTGGACCAAGCAGCCGACAAAGGAAAAGCATCAGCTGTGGAGCCATCTACCTCTCAAGCAATTCATGGTTCTCAAAGAAATTAGCAGCTCCCAGACAAGGAGTAGCCACACTTGCAGGCTGATCAGGCCGACATAAAGGTACAATCTAAAGTAAACCCAACTATGCCATTTAATATCCTTGATAGTATGAAGAAAATGAATGTTACAATGTCTATGTGGATTCTTTAGTCATCCCCGGTCAAAAAGATATGTTACAATCAGCCCTATCAAGTTTGAGAATGTCTGATGAATCTGAGCCCCCAATAGGTCAGGTTAGAGCCATGTTAACAAATGATTCTCAGGGAAATGATCAGCATCCTTGCATAGAGAATGAGAAAAGAGTTAAGCCACCTCCTTTCTACGTGTTAGTGATTATTGGTGATAAATTAGTCCATAACTGTATGGTAGATAGTGGAGCTAGCAGCTCCGTCATGCCAAAACAGATTGCTGACAAACTTGGACTAAAATACCAACCTTTGGAGAAGGGAGTGATCTAATTGGATGGCACTTCGGTTAACACTATGGGTATTATCAAGGATTTAAACCTCACTCTCCATACTTGTCCAAAATTTTCAATCCCTCAAGACATATGTGTCATATACCTTCCACCTTTCTTTTCCTTGTGTTTATCTAGAGACTTTATAGCCAAGATAGGTGGTTATGTGTTGGCCAATTGGTCACATATGCTATTTAGAACAAGATATGGGACTAAGGTTACCATCAAGTCTGAAAGGTTGGCTAAAGACCACATTGAGCCATATAACCCAAGCCCCATCAATGTCACTCCTTCTGCTGCAAATGCAAATTGTGTTGTTTTTACTGACAATAAACTAGTTGCTGCTCAAGAACTCCAATCAAAAGTTGTTCCTGACGTACTGTTGCATGAATGGGCAGTTGAGAATGTATTAGATAGTCTTGAAGACCTCATTCAAGATGTTGGTATGGGAAACTATGTCATTCTTGAGCCTGATACAGAGATCCCAAACTTGGAGAAAGATGTAGATCAGTTGTTGCAACCATTAAGTGGACTTTGGGAGATGTTCTTTGACAGTTCCAGAAGTAAGAATGGAGTGGAGGAGGTGCAATGCTTGTATCTCCTCAAGGTGATAAATATTACTCTGCATTTCGTTTTGCTTTTGCATGCTCCAATAACACTGCTGAGTATGAAGGCCTTGTTCAAGGTCTAGAGGGGGCAAGAAAGAGAGGAATAACGAACTTGAAAGTCCATGGGGACAGTGAATTAATTGTTAATCAAGTAAGGGGCCTGAATGTTGCTAAAAATGACACATTAAAGTCCTATAGAAATAGAGTGTGGAACATGCTCAAAGATTTTGATGCCTTTAATTTAGTATCTATCCCAAGAAATCAGAACAAGCATGTTGACAGGCTTGCAGCCATTGGAGCACAGTTTGATATTCCAAATGACATCAGAAAAGAGAAGGTGCAGCCATATGTGAAGGTTGTAGTCAGACCCTCAATTCTTGAAAACAACATTCATTGGCAAGTCTTTGACAATGATGAGCAGATCCTTTCTTTCTTGCTAGAAGAAGATCAGTTCTCCATGGTGAATCAAGCAAAATTCAAGCAGCAGTATGGTGATCAGGTCATACAGCTGAAGATAAACAAATTTCCCAAAGGCTTGGTTACCTTAGAGTCAGTTTTCAGTACTAATGATCAGCTAAAAAAGGGTAGAGATGGCTTGCAAATCAAAGAAGAACACTATGAAGAGCTGGAGATCTTCAAAGGTAAGCTCCTTAAGATAGGAAAACTTTGTTCACCTGAAGATAGACAAGCTTTTGTTGCTTTGTGCCAAGAGTTTCATGATGTCTTTGCTTGGGAATATTCGGATTTGAAAGGTTTTGATCCCCACATTGCTCAGCACACAATTGAGTTAGAGAGCCTGATGCTAAGCCAGTAAGACAGAAACAAAGGCCCTTAAACCCTAAACTTGAGCCTCTAATGATTAAAGAGCTGACTAAACTAGTCAAGGGGCATATTGTCTTTCCTATCAAACACACTTCATGGGTTTCTAACCTTGTACCGGTTAGGAAGAAAAGTGGTGAAATAAGGCTTTGTCTTGACTTCAAGGATCTTAACCGAGCATCCTTGAAAGACCACTACCCGCTACCCTCCATGGAGAAAATCTTGCAATAGGTTGCTAGTTCTAAAAGGTTTTCCTTACTAGATGGTTTTTCAGGAGATAATCAGGTGTTGGTTAAAGAAGAAGATCAGTTTAAGACTTCTTTTACAACTAAATGGGCAGCATGGCATACAAAAGGATGCCTTTTGGTTTATCCAATGCTGGTGCCACGTTTCAGAGAGCCATGGACATGGCGTTTCAAAGTTTTATCAACAAGATTATATTGATCTACCTAGATGATATTATGGTTTACTCCAAGAATGCTGATGAACATGTGTCACATCTTAAGAAGGTTTTTGAAAAATGCAGAGAGTTTGTTATCTCCCTCAATCCAAAGAGGAGTATCTTTGCTATCCACAAAGGGAAACTATTAGGACACATAGTGTCAAAGCAGGGAATCACTATTGACCCTGAAAGAGTCAGAGCTATACTTGAGTTGTCATTGCCTAATCACAAGAAGGGCCTACAAAGCTTTCTGGGATAGATCAACTTTCTGAGAAGATTCATCCTTGATGTTGCAAACCTGTTACAACCTTTAACAGCAATGTTAAAGAAAAATGTGGTTTTCAGTTGGATGAAGGATGCCAAGAATAGTTTTGAAAAGGTCAAGGAGGCCTTAGCAGCAGCTCCCACGCTGGTAAATCCCAATTTTTCCAAATATTTTTATCTATATGCTTATGGTAGCACAAGTAATATTTCTGCAATATTGGTTCAAAAAAATGAAGAGAATTTAGAACAACCAATAGCTTTCTTTAGCCAAGGTTTGGTCGAAAATGAACAAAAATACTCCTTTGTGGAGAGGCATGTCCTTGTGATCAGAAGCCTGAAGAAATTCAAGCCTTTGATTTCTCATAATAAAATCCATATTCTGGTGGTGCACTCAAGTGTGGAGGAGTTTCTGCTAAATAAAGACCTGAATGAAAAAAGAGCTGGATGGGTCACCAAGGTCATGGAGTATGATGTAGATATTAAGATCACTAAGCTGGTTAGAGGCAAAGGTCTTTGTGAACAGCTTGCTTTAGGGTCGAGCAGTGGAAGTGAACTAGAAAAGGATGTTGTGCTTGCTAATACAAATGAGCCTTAGAATGCTCAAGATGATGCGCCCATGGGGATAGCTAATTGGGTTCAAGAAATGACCCAATTTCTACAAATTGGTCAATGCCCATTAGGTCTGAACATAGCCAAAAGAAGATACTTTAGATTGCAGTCTATACCATATGTGCTGATGGGCAATGCTCTTTTTAAAAAGGATCTGAATGGTGTCTTGTTAAGGTGCATTCATAGTGACCAAATTAAAAAAGTGCTTCATGAGTTTCATGATGGAGCTGCAGGAGGTCACTTTGCTCCCAAAATGACTGCTTGGAAAATCATGAGAGCTGGTTACTACTGGCCCAACTTGTTCAAGGATGTGTATGCCTAGTCAAGAAAGTGCATCAAATGTGCTCTATTTTTCAGGAAAAGAAAAGTTGCCCGCTATGCCCCTGCACCCAATTCAAGTAGAGCAGCCCTTCATGAGATGGGGCATCGATTTTATTGGACCAATAAATCCACCTTCCAGTTCTGGTCACAAATGGGTACTTACAGCTATCGACTATTTTACAAGGTGGACAGAAGCAGTTGCATTGAAAGAAGCAAAGGAGTCTTCAGTTTTGAATTTCTATGAAGACATAATCACCAGGTTTGGAGTGCCTGACTCCATCATATCTGATAATGCCCTTGCATTCACGGGTCTAAGGGTAACTGACTGGGCCGTTAAGCATGGCATTCATTTGAGCACATCCTCAAATTATTACCCTCAAGGTAATGGCCTAGCTGAGAGCACGAATAAGAACCTCATCAAAATTATTAGAAGGACCATAGAGGATAATCAAAGGACCTGGCATGTCAGTCTAAAGAATGCACTTTGGGCAGACATAGTGACCCCTAAGAGGTCTGTTGGTAACTCGCCATATATGTTGGTCTATGGAAAAGAGGCAAGATTGCCACTATCAGTGGAGCTTCCGGCTCTCAATATTGTTCGCCAGTTGGAGATGTTTGAGGAGCAGGACCCCATGTCTGTAAGGTATGCATAGTTCATGGAGCTTGAAGAAGCAAGGGACAGAGCAATGAAATCTTTAGAGTATCATCAGCTCCAAACAAAGAAAACATTCCACAAAAAGACTACAACAAAATATTTTGAGGGAGATCTCGTGCTAAAGTGGGATGTTCTAAAAAGTAAGCCAGGCCACCACACCAAGTTTGATAACATGTGGACTGGTCCGTTTCTTATCACAGGCTATAAAGAGCACAATGCTTATCAATTGGCTACAATAGAAGGAGATTCGCTTCCTATCCCAGTCAATGGGATACACCTTAAACCCTACTTTCGAGCCTGATAAGTGCATTTCTTGTACATATCTAGTTAGGTTTTATGTTTTCAATAAGTGCTTTGCACTATGGTTCATTCGTGTTATGTTTTGCTTCATTCTCCTAAATGTTGTTTTAATGTGGCATTTTTCTTTGTCATCTCCCCTTTTTCATTTTTGACAACCTGTTGTGTCCTATAAGTTTCATGTGTATTGCAACCATGTGCCGACTGACATTTTATTTGTCCTTTGAGTTTTCTAACGACTCCATGCCCAATGGATAAGTATAGTTACTGGTTCTCATGTTTAGCAGGCAAACATCCCACAAAGGTCACCAGAATTGTTGCCTTTATTTCACCTATAGTTAAATCAGGCGAGATGATCAAAGGTTAGATCTTTAGAGGTCAAGTGGGACATTCACACTAGGGTGAAGACTCTACATCTGTTGCTAGGTCACGGGGAACTCAGTGGGAGAAGCTACCCTAGGAGGATTCGGCATGAAAATCATCCAAGGAGAAAGTCAGCAAGACCCTCCTTCTATTTGGCCGACTTACTATTTGATTCATTCTATCTTGAGCAGGTCGCTGAGACCTAGTTTCAGTCATACTGAATGAGCCTGTAGAGCCTATCACCATAACAAAGAGGATTTGGTATGACCTCTTACCGCATAGATTTTCCTTGGCCAATAGGCCATTCAATCGTCATTTGGTGAGACTCTTGGCAACCACAGGCTTCGGGGAGACCTACAGAGCTCGGTGAGAAGTCCCAGCGAGGGTTCGATGTCTCGCCGACGATGGTGATCCTTGGTTTAGCTACGAGACTTTGTCGGGATGTTCCACTGACACCAGATGTCTTGCCGACAGTAACGAAGAGCTCGGCAAAGGATGAGTGGTTCGTCGTAAGGTCTGGCCAACTTGTAGAGGTCTTAGCGAAGGCGAAAGTCTCGCTGAAAGGAAGGATGAACCCTCACCAAGACAAAAGCAGTTCGGCGGGACTCTTGCCAAAAACACAACGATGGCTCTTCGGGTAGACAAAAGGAAGGTCATGGCGAAAGGAAAGACCCTCGCCAAAACAAAGTGCCTCCGATGTGACATCTTCTCAATCAGCGGGAGTCTCAGCGAATCAAAGGGAGCTCGGAGAGAGGGATCCAACATCGCTGGAAGTATTGCCGAATGCAGTGTTATCCCACTAAAATAAGGTGCCTTCGCTAAAGGGTGGGGTTTTTCGACATGATGTTTTGGCGATAGAATTATGTCTTGCCGATGGCCTCAATGATAATCGATATGAATTCTAAAGCCCACGTAATGTCTCACCGACCGTCACGTGTTGTGCCGATAGCTTCAAAGGGCCATGATCGCATCGGTGAGACACTTCTAGTGTCTAGCCGAGATGCAATTTTGACTAAGGAGTTTTGACCGCTCGTGAATACACGCGGAGTGAGCTCGACCAACCAGGGGGAGCTAGAAGCAAGTCGTGGCCGATTGACCAGCAAAGAGAAAATCAACATAATGCCAACAGAGGATGAATGCAACCCAAATCACGGTGAACTCAGTAGCATTCAAGGCGTTCGGCTGAGTAGATCAATAGGACACGATGCCAGGAATTGAATGCGGTGGTTACAGAAAGATCAAGAGGGGACTTCTTCGGAATGTCTCTTCACCGACGCATACAACAGGGACACGCAGGCTTCAACATTAACTCAGCAAAAGATCTAAGGGGAAATCCTATCCCGAATTAGGACATTTTTTGTAAGCCCTAAGGGGCCGACATATAGTCTGTATATAAGGCATTTTTTGCCTTTTTGTAAATAGTTCTGATTGCACACTTTGAAAGAGTTAGTGATTTTCAATCAATCCTTTCTCAGTCAATGTATGTTTTCTATAACTCAACTAGAATATTGAATACAACACAGAGTTTACCTTGGAAGTTTCTGTTCATGCTTGTATTGATCCTCATTTTTGTATCTTTCTTTTGTATATGCAAGTCTATAACTGTGTTTTCATATTTCTGCATTTGTATCTTAAGGTCATGAAATTAATCTTTCCTTCCTAAGGTGTATGTGTAGGCCAAACCTATTAGGACTAAAGCATTAAATCTGAAAGAGGTTGTTCTGGGTATGTAAATCAATTGAATTAGGATTTCAAGTGTGTGTTCTTACTATGTTTATTTCATGATTTCTCATTAATACGGTGTATCACCATAGGTTTAGTTTCATTTTTTATGTATCTCTTCCCTCTTTCCTCTCAAAGAAGCAGTAGTTTAGGTGATACCCAAAGGAAGCCGGCCTTCTTCGGAGGTTCATCTCAACTATAGGTGACCCACAGCCTTGAGATGATCCCATGTTGCTCTAGAATGCTCGGTTTCTTGTAAACTTTGCATAGGGTGCAATTCTAGGTGACAACAGTTATACAACATTTTTTCATGCCTCTTCCCAAATAAAGAAGGTAGAAAAATCAGTTCAAGCAATTCAAGAATTATCTATAGGAAATTGGCTCACAAGGGAAGAAGACATCAATAACAAAGGAGTTATGTTTTTTTCTAATCTTTTGTCAGCCCTACAAAGTACAACCACTAATAGGCTAAGTGATGAAAATGAATTGGTTGATGCAATCCCTAAACTTGTTAGTGATGATGATAATGCTTGGCTCTTGAGACCTTTCTCCATGGAGGATTTAAAGAACGTAGTCTTTTCATTTCCTCTAGATAAGGCTCCTAGCCCAGATGGATACACGACTTTATTCTTTAAAAAATCTTGGAATTTTTTGCGTTACAGACTTCTTTGGGCATTGAAAGAATCTAGGAGAACAATGAAAATCTTTAGAAAATTTAATGTCACTAATATTGCAATCTTACCAAAGGTAAAGGAGCCTAAAACATTTGTAGAATATAGGCCTATTTCAATATGTAATACAATTTATAAGATCTTTACCAAGGCAATTTATTTAAGATTGTAGCCTCTCATACCAAAAATTATTTCTCAAGAGCAAGGAGGATTTTTCCTAGGAAGGGAGACTTTTGAGGGAGCAATAGTTGCACATGAAGCCCTTCACACAATATCCACATCAAATTTGGCTTCATTCATAGTCAAATTATATATGATGAAAGCTTATGATAAGGTAGACTAGAGCTTTCTCAATAAAGCTCTTACAAAGTTTGGATTTTATTCAAAGTGGCGTAGATCTGTAATGTCTTGCTTATTTGGAGCAAAGTTCTTGGTTATAATCAATGGGAGTCCCACAAGTTTTTTCAGTGCAACTCAAGGTGTTAGACAGGGGGATCCCTTATCACCTTTTATGTTCATCATTATGGTAGAGGCCTTAAGTAGATTTATCCACCTAAAGCATAATCAAGGTCTGTGGCATAGAGTTAAGCTACCAAATACTATTATTTTAGTCACACATTCCCTCTTTGTAGATGACACTATTCTTTTTGGAAAGTCTACATTGGATGAAGCTAGGCAATTCAAAGAAGTATTAGAGAAATATGCATTAGCTTTAGGACAAAATATTAATGCATCAAAATCCAAAATATATGTATTTAATGCTTCTGACGATGTGAAGGATAAAATAGTGAAATTATTGGGATTTCAAGAAGCGACATTACCATGTACATATTTAGGGATTTCATTCTTTAATGGTTTAAACAAGGCTAAGTATTGGGATAAGGTAATTGACAGGCTTAAGGAAAAACTTCTGATGTTGGAAAGCCAGGTGGTTATTGCTATCAGGAAGAATTCTTCTTATTAAGTTAGTTCTATCATCAATTCCTAATTATTTTCCAATTGTCCTCAAAGCTCCTAGTTCTGTAATATCAGAAATTGAAAAAGTTATAAGAACTTTCCTTTGGAAAGGAAATATCAACGAACAAAAGAAAGTTCCTCTAATATCCTTAGAAGGTTTGGCAAAGGGAAAGAAACAAGGTGGGTTTGGTATACAAAATATTTTGTGGTGGAACAAAGCATTTGGTGCTAAATTAGCATGGAAGATGTATACAAAGCCATAAGCTAAATGGAGCGGGATATTACAAACTAAGTACCTAGATAATGAAAACCCAATAAGAATTTTAACAGCAGCTAATCCTCCTAAGGGGTCTACCATTTGGAATTTCATCCTTAATAGTAGGGACCTCATCACTAAATTTTCCTCCTAGGAAGTTAATAATGGAAGGAGTGTAAATTTTTGGTTATATTCATGCAATGGGATCCTCCGTTGTCAAATATTTTGGACTTGCAGGATGTAAGAGGAATTTTATCAGAAGCTTGGGGTGAAAGGTTGATAGACTATGTGTAGTCTGTAGATGCCTCATCAAGGAAATTTGTATGGAAAAAACCCTTAGATAACATACTCAATGCTCAACAGTGTGAGTGGTATTGCAAGGTGATTAAGGATCAATTTGTCTTTCAATTAGAAAAACCAGAAAAAATCATTTGGGAAGCATCAAAACTTGGTTCATACTCAATAAAGGAAGGATATGTAGTCTTAATTCAAGCCAAACATAATACTCCACCCCAAAGAGTATTTTCTTTCTGTTGGAACAACCAAGTATTGCCCAAAGCAGGTAGCTTTACTTGGATTGCTTTACAAAAAAAGAATTTTGACAAGTGATCGGTTAGTAAAGTTGAAGATAGTTGATCCTTTTAAATTCTTGTTATGTGAAGAAACACTTGAAGTAGTAGATCACTTACTTTTGTAATGTAGTTTTGCGCAACAATGTTGGGATTATATAAAGAGTAAGTTGGATCTTTCCATTCCTCTTCCAAATACGTTTTGGGAACTCTTTGAAATTTGGTCATTTTTATACCAATCATCTTTTTTTGCTTGTATTTGGCACGTGATCCATGGGATTGTTGTTTGGAATGTATGGTGGGAATGTAATTTCAGAAGTTTTAGAAAGCTCAAATCCTCAGTTGAAATCACAAATAAAAAAATAGAAAAATCAATTTTAGGAGTCAATTCATGTGTTCAAAAAGAAAAAATGGCCAATTCGTTGTTCACAAGCTAGGATAGTCATCTATTAAAGAATTGGAGGGGAATTAAGTTGCCGTTTGATGGCAGCTTACACACAAACAACACTAATAAAGTGGACAGAAGGTTAGTCAAATGGAAACCTCCTCAAGAAGAGTTTGCGAAACTAAATTTTGATGGAGCGTCAAAGGGTAATCCAGGCAGTTCGGGGGAAGGCATTTGCATTAGGAATTCATCGAGAAAACTCATAGTAGCATCGTCAACTCATTTACAACAAGGCACAAATAATGTTGTAGAAGCTCAAGCTCTGTTATTGGGGTTAGAGTTGGAATTGTAGTTAGGGATTTCAAAGTTACAAATAGGAGATTCAATGTTAATTATTAATTCCTATAGAGAAATAGGGATTCATAATTGGTTTTTAAGCTATATTATGTACAAAGCATGGTCACTTTTAGATAAATTTCAGGCCTATGTAATAACTCACATATAGAGAAGGAAATAGGGTTGTGGATTTTTTTAGCAAGTATGGGTAGTCACGCTCTTGAGATAAGTGTTATAAATGATATAAGCCTGATTAATGCTTATCCACAATTGATTGATTTGATAAATCAAGATGCAATGGTATCTCCATAAGATTCATTTTGTGTAAACAAGTGGGCCTTTTGTGGGAAAGATAAAGATATTCAATATTTATTGTTTTATAATTCTTAATACCCACATGTTCGATAGCGTATATGACAGAGGTCAATCTCATTGTTGATAGCCTAAGTGAATCTATAGAGGGAGATTTATATCATTATTCAAATCCACCTAATGTACTACATTATCCTTGAGGTGATTTGAAGCGAAGGATGGAGCAGGACTAAATTGTGCTAAGTTGAGTTCGTTAAAAGATGATTGCTATCCGTCCAAGGTGGTATCTTTACTTGGAGAACCTGGATATAGCTTTGAATAAGTTTCATTTTGAATTTGAAAGAGAGGAAATTTATAATTTTAAGAGAAAAATCTATGCTTTTTCTTTTCTTTTGTCTCACGAATCTGTCCAAGGACTGCAAGTGGTTGCTCCTCTCGTAAATCATCAAGTTGGCAGGGTCAATGTGCAATTCCAGATATCAATATCACAGTATACTCTTAGTCTCAAGCTGCAAATCATATTCAAATGTTAGCTATTGAAGAGCAGGGGGAGAATTCGGTCAACCTAAGTAATAGGGGTGTGCAGGTTTGTTATAACTGCAAAGCATGCTTGCTGATAATGTAATTATCAATATACCTGGAAATACTAAGTCATGGTTGTAGGGTTTAGAATGTAAAGATATGCTCAGAACTTTTTTATAAAAGGGTAATAGTAGCTATTTGGGTGGTAGGGTTTGATGTATAAATCTTTGGGCTTATCATTTTGTTCAAGGAATTCAACTACAAAGGAATTTTTCAAACTGGTTGGGCTGCTCACTTTTTTGCAATGCCCTCATTTTGATAATATCTCTCTATGTATTTATCTTTTATATTAATATAATTATGGGCTTATTCCCTTTTGCTTAAAATATATATATATATTTATTTTACTAATGTTTCTATACTTGTCAAATAAATATGTATTAAATTTTCTTTATAACTTTATATTTATTTATCAAAATTTTAAAAAATTATATAGGATTGTTCTACATTTCAATTTTTACATATTTTTAAGAAAGTGCATTTTCAATTAGCTTTGTACAATTTATATGATGTTCATGCTCAGTGATCCAATTTTTTGGATGCATTCATTTTTATTAAATCACAAATAAAAAAAATAAACTATAAAAAATACACAACTTCTAATATTCACTCTTAACTATATTTCTACCAAGTAGTTTTAAAAAATAAGAGGTTGCATACCAAACACTATCATATTTTATTAAGAAAAATATGAATTCTTTTGTATGTGACAACACTTAACCCTTTTAATCTTAACCATTTTTAAAAAATATTAGTAATTTAGAAACTAGATTCAAAGTACTATAATTTTTTTGGTTGTTTCTTTAAATCTACAATTACTGATCCAATTTCATGTTTAGTTGATTTTAACAAAAAAGTAACCACTTTTGATTCCATTTTTGTCTTTTATTTCTATGTATTTTCCTCCTTGTTTAAATAAATTTTGTTTTATATATGTATATCGCTCTTTATTGATAGATATATGTGTGTGCATGTATGTATATATATATATATATAGTATGATTTTTTTAAAATCTAGCAATAAAAGAAAGAGTAATATCTATCCATTTTTATTGGTAGATATGTGAATGTGTATATATACATATAATATATATATTTTAAATCTAGTAATAAAAGAAAGAGAGTGATATATAGATAAGTATTGATAAAAAATAAAATTAAAATATTTAAGATCACACAAAAATGATATATACAACAACAAATAAAATAAAAAATGAGGTAATGGAAGGAGATAGAGATAGAGATAACCATGGAGTGCATTCATGACTTCTTCAAAGTTACTCTTCTCTTCATCTTCACCTCCTTTAACTTGAAAGAGAAGAGGGTGTAAATGTGAAAAATGAGAGGGAGAGAAGTCCTTTTAATCTCGAGTCTTAGGATTTTAGAGTTGCCTCAATGACTAAGTGATCCCTAATGTTGTTTTAGAGTGAATTAAGTCTTGTGAGTGAGATTAGTCATACTAGAGCTAGTCGAAATGTGTTATCTTAATTTAGTTTTAGAAAGATGATTATTGTGGTTGTTAGTTTGAGATTGATTATTGTATTATTATTTAAGTAATTTTCAATGTTTTTAATTTATTAAATACATTAATTCCTTGATGGAAACATTAATTAAGAATAACAATCAAATAAATAGTTTTAAAATTTATTTTTGTAATATAAATTTTATCGGTTATTTTTTGATAATTTAATTTAATTCAAAATTAATTTTAAGAAGAGCTTAAAATATCATTCAAAAGTATAATGTCGTAAAATTGCATCCCTTGCAATTTCGCATACATTCTTGCATCCACTTTAGTGTCCACTCCCCTAGCATTTTTGTAGGCTCATTTTAGCATCTATTTCAGCCTTTTTCCTTCTCAAGATGCTTGGGATCTCTTTTTAGTAGCTACCCTTGCGTGTCAGCTCTGCATCAAACCTTGTGCTTTTCCCATTCTCGTCTTTTTGTAGCATGATGTGTCTAGACACTAGCGCGCCGCACGAACGTCTGCACACTACGCTAGTGTCCTACAATGTTTCAACATTCAAATGACCGTTTTTGTGCATGTTTGCTACTTGTTACCTCCTTTTGTCAGTGGTAACAACTTGAGATGCCTTGTAACCACTCAAGAAGCTTCTTTTCCTTAAATGTCATCTTTTCAATTCATTTTTGACTTCCAACTTCTAAGTGCTTCTAGCTTCATCTCTAGCTTCATTCCAATTTCTAGCACTTATCTAGCTTCTTTCCAGCCTTGGCTCTGGAACTTTCTCTTGTTATTTTGCTTGTACAGCTCCATACAGCTTGCTACAACGTCACTTTCAAGCTCTTCCAATATTCCTTGCAAATCTCTTGGCTCTCATAGCTATCATTTTTCCTCTTTGGCTTTGTTAAGCCTTGGAACTCTATCTCCCTCACCTTATGCTTGTGAGCATCTTGGGATTCCATATCCCCTATCAATTACATTCTTACTTTGTGATACAAGTTTTCCTCCTCGAGTAGGGATTGCTTTCATCACTAGCATTTTGTGATACAGGTTCTCCTCCTTGAGCAGGGATTTCTTTTATCACTCATACTTGGTGGTGCAAGTTCTACTCCTAAAGTGGGTTTTTCTTTCACCACACACTTTTTCCATTTTGGTTCATTTCTCTCTATCCATCTAGCTATCTATGGAGGTGGGAACACCAAAATGGTGGTTTGACTGAGGCAAACCCCTATACATCCCCAACACTTTCTCTAGATCTTACGCATGCAGGTAGTGAAGACATTCATGTGCTACAAGCTTCATCACTTGCGTGGTTGTGAGTGTTTCCTTTCTATCTCTCATTATCTTTATCATTTCTATTTCACCTTATATTAGCTTTATCACATTTGATTATTTTCCAATACTTTTGAAGTTCTTAGTAATTAGATTAGAAGTAGTCATTTTGTCATTTTCTATGATAAATTCACTCTTTGATTCGTATGAGATTCCAACATGCCTCTCTGATGCTAGCGCATTGTGCTGTCATTTGTATCTCGTATTGACATCCTTTGGTTGAGAGCTTTTCAGTTTGTCCAAAGAATCTCTATGACTTTCTCTTTCTGATTCTAGAACTCTCGTGTCATTCCTTGAGGTAGTTTAGGGTAGTTTTCCATGTGAGGCTCTTTGAATGAAGAGAACTCATGAGTAGTGAATGACCCTTCTCTATATTTTGGTGAACTCGATGTGAAGAGGAATGTTTATTCAAAAACTAGGAATTTATTTAACCCTACTTGGCGAGGTCATAACTTTTGACTTGGTGCTCAAAATTCAGAACTGTTTGCACCATTGGAAAGGTCTCCAAGAGGACTAGTTCAATCCCTAAAATATTGTGCATTTGAAAAATAAATATTAGGGACTGACACAAGTTTGGACCCAAAATTCTATTTCGAAGACCTTCCAAAAATGCAAATTACTAGAACCTAGAAAATACTAAAAAATATGAAAATCTAGATTTTTGGTTTTTCTTAGTTCTATCATCAACCAACTTGTTTATTCATTGTTTATCATATTTAACTTACTATTTTTATAATGAATTTAATATATTCTCTTATGATTTCAATATCTAATTATATTCAAAATGTTAATAATGTTCTATTGCATGCATGTGATGGTGACTTGGCATTACCCATGTCACTTGGTGTCTTTGATCCTTCTCACAAAATTCCTCTTACCTCGAAGGATATCTTGTTGCAACAAGATGAAATTGTTGATACCTTTCTTAATGTCACTCTACCTTCTCTTCATTCCAATGCACTCTCCTCTAGAGATGATGCATTAGTGAATGATGAATCTCCTTCCACATTTGATCCTCCCCATATTGATGTTCATAATATTTCTTCAAATAATTATTCCACTAGTTGTGATGGGTTTGTAAATATAATTTGTCTCTTCTAGCCCTCAAAGGCCTAAGAGACCTATTATTCATGTAACTCTAGCTTGTCCTCCTAAAAGGGTTTGTTCTATTAATGGTTCTCCATTTGATAGTGACTCTCCCGACCTTTCTAAGGCTCCCTCTAATAGAGCGGTAGCCCATACTTGTAAGAATAGAATGAATAAACAACCAAGACTTCCTCAAGCACCTAAACCTATGAATAAAGCACCTATTTATTACGATCTTGTCAAGCAACCTCAGGTTACTCTGGCTAAGATATCACTGTGGGACTTGCTTTAGTGTGCTCTAATTTATCAAGGTATGCTTTAGGAAGCCTTGAAAAGACCCTCTTTCCTTCTTTTTCTAGGTCGGTAGATGTTGATGCATTGATAGCTCATATTCATGCAGATTTGTTGAATATTACATTCTATCCGCAGGAACTCCCACCTTCAAAAGTATAGAACCAATCAAACCCTATAATGATTATAGTCAACATTAATAATATTGGCATTAGACGTACTCTTGTTGATGTTGGTTTGACACTCAATGTATGTATCATTGATCTATTGCCTAATACTAACATTGATTCATCTTCTCTTAATGCTTCTTTTGTTGACATTCATGGGTTTGATAATGTCAGTTGACAAGCCCTAGGCATGATAGTCTTGCCTTTGAGGTTGGGACCCGTTATCATACCCACCCTTGTATATTTTATGTCAAAAAAATTACCATATAATATTCTTCTTGGTAGATCATGGATTCATGCTATGGGTGCAATCCTGTCTACCTTCATAAATCTATTAAGTTCATTTGTAACAATCAAGTAGTCACAGTCAAGGCTAACCCTGAGGCTATGCACTTATGTGAAATGGCAGCTAATGGTCAGGTTTTGGTTGTACCCACTCTTATTCCTTCAGTATCTTCCAATGTGTTACACCAACAATACCTACTACAAAGGATACTCTTGAGATAGATGTCCCTAAGGAAGATCCTTATGAAGCAAGAAATCCTTAGTCTGCTCCTACTTTTCAAATGAATGCATGTCTTGGTGATGATTGGGGTTCTTTAGAATTTACAGAATCCTTCACTAAAGAATATAAAGTTGACCCAATCTACTCAAGCCTTTCGATAACATCATCTAAACCCGATATCAAAGATGATTACTCTTTTGCATCACAGGATAATGTGAGCATACATTGTAATGTTCTTAGTGTTGATCCTCCTTCTGAGGAAGATGATTACGCTTTTTCTCTTTGATAACATTGGTAGTCTTGTTAATAAGGGTGATGGTGATCCCATAAAGGAGCATAATCCCTATTGTTGGAACAATTCTCTCTATGAAGATCATCCTCCTCAAGATTTTCAAACACGTTATGGCCCTGGCTTTAAGCTTGTCTCTAAATATGGCTATGAGTGTAAAGGTTGTGGGTATAATGAAAAAGGCATTCAAGTCCCTATAGAATTTGCACCCCGTAAGCATAATTTGGGGATTGGTTTCTAAATGAACAATATAAACAAAATCCAAGGTTGAGTGACATGAATTCCTCTAAACCTCGCTTTGTTGAAAAGTGGTGCAGGGGCACCATTGAAGAAATTTTGTCAATTAGGGTTGTTAATGAATAGGCTTTAATATTTTGAGTCATAAAGCATTAAATAACGTAATTTAGAACATTTTATGTTGAATTGAGTTATGTTAGTGTTCATTAGGTGTTTAGAGGGTCTATGTTGTAAATAATGCTAAAAATGCAAAAGGTGTGATTTATGTAAATTTGCAAAAGTTGTAAAAGGAAGATTTTTGGAAGTTCAACGGTCAGTCATTTCAAAAGTAAATTTTGTATGGTAAATTCAGTTGTTATTTGGAGGGAAAAGCATAAATAGGTGGGTAACATCACTTTGTAATCTCTCTTGAAGATTTGAAGAAAAAAATATAGTTTTTTATCTCTATTTTGTCAAATTTTTCTGAGTTTCCTTGTTTTTCACATACTTGTACGACTTGTACAATAAAAATATTGATCTAAAACCATTGGAAAACATTGAAGGTACAAATTAACTTCAATTTTTGATTGATTTTAGGTCTTGAGATTAAATTTGGAAATATTTTTCTTCATTTTTCTATGGCATCCCTGTTAACCCTATTTTAAGGGTTTTGAAAGTCTTCAAAATGAAAAACTAACCCATTCCACTCTATGTGGTTACTGTAACTTGTGGAATGGGTCTAATATATTAGGAGATAGATGTGTGGGTGTTGTGAGAGTGTAGGAGAGGCCAAATAAAGTGTTAGGCATGAAGCCCTAGGTGTGGAAATTGAGTTTTCCATGTGAAATTAAGTGGTTTTGGTATGGTAAAGTATAAATAGGTTGTGGAAGCATTATTTCTTGATTGATTGAGCATGTGAAAGCACATTTAGACATGATTGAGGTGTTGGAAAGGTTGTGTGGGGGTTGGAAGTGTGGTTTTCAATAAAACCCTACATTTTTGGCTAGAAAAGAGGGTTTCTAGTTTAGGCACCTTGGTGAGTGAGTTTCTAAAAAAAATTTGTGAAATATTTGGTTTGGGTACCTATAGATTTCTTCCCAAATGAGTTTAGAAGTTTACAATAATTTTTGAGACATGTTTCTTTGGAAAAGAGACCAAATTTGAGGTCTAGTCAGTGCAGGAAGCCGGTTTTGAAGGAGTTATTAAAAAGTAACCTACTGTTGTTTGAGGATAGGTGTTAGTACACCCTAATGGTTCCCTGAATTGGTGTTGGTCTTGAATTTAATGAGCTTTCTCAAAAAGTTACACCCGATTGAATGAGATTGTAGTGCTACAAGGAATTGTCTAGACTTGGTGAGATAGAGGGAATTTGAAGTCTAGTGACTTCATAAGTGGTTGTATTGTTTGAAATTGTGTTGTTTTTAGTAAAGACATACCTTGATTTTCATAAATTGGTATCAGAGCAAAGGTACCAGATCTCTGAGGAACAAGAGTGAAGTTTGTAAAAAGAAGAGTGGAAGGTGAAAAGGAAAAGTTGATAAGATGCCCCCTAAAGGGAAGAATATGGAAAAAGAGATGAGTGACCTGAAGGGTTAGTATGTGAGAGAGATTAGAGAATTGAAGGAAAGGTTGGAAGCCTTGAGAACAAACAAGAGAAGAGAGGAAGTTGAAAGTGATTCAAATGATGAAGATGATGAAGAGGTTGAAGACATGGAGGAAGAACTTGATCCTGAAGATAAAGAACAGAAAAATTGTTAAGGGAAGTCAAGAGTGACAAGCATAAGGTGAAGATTGATGTTCAAAAGTTTTGTGAAAATCTGAATGAAAAAGTGTTGCTAGATTGGATAGCATCTTTGGACAATTACTTCGAGTGTGAAGACATCCCCAAAGAATAGAAAATCAAGATTGCTAAGACAAAGCTAAAAGGTCATGCACTTTTGTGGTGGGATTATCTACAATCAGAAATAAGGAAGCAAGGAAAATCCAAGATTGTGACATGGGACAAGATTGTAGCCAAGATGAAAGGTTAATTTATCCCTTTTGATTATTCTTTTTAGATGTTTAAGAAGTTACAAAGTTTAAGGAAAAAGGAAATGGATTTAAAAGAATACACTGAGTAATTCTATAAGTTTAGTATGATATCTAACCATAATGAGAATGAAGATGAAAATATAGCTAGGTACTTGGGTGGTTTGAGATTGAACATACAAGATGAATTGTCTTTGACGAATCCAAGGAGTGTAGAAGAATGTTATCAAATGGCAGTAAAGGAAGAAGAAAAAGTAAAATGAAGGCAAGAGAAAACAATTAGAGGAAGAGGTAACACTACAAGAGCAAGAGGATCTTTCTCCACTCCAACACAAACAAGTGAGAGCTAAGAGGATGTGCAAAAAAAGGAAGAACGCATTGCAAATTTTAGAGGTGGCTTTAGAGGCACAAGGGGAAGATTTGGTGGTGGAAGAAATTCAAACATCTTTGTTGGTAAGTGCTACAATTGCAATGAGTTTTGTCATCCTTCTTACAAATGCCCTAAGAATTTTGGTTCAACATCTAGTGGAGGAGAAAGGAAAAGTGAGAGAAGAGCACAAATTATCCAAGAGGATGAGGCTGAAAGTTCAAATTCCAATAGTTGTCCTCCTGAAGTTGGTGAAAGTTTGATGATGAAGAGATAACTCCTAAAGACATCCAAGGAGAAAGAGCTGATTCAAAGAAGAGCCTTATTTAGGACAGCTTGTAGAAGTAAAACCAAGGTATGTAAGGTGATAATAGACTCAAGATGCACTGACAACATGGTGTCTAGTGAAATGGTAGACAAACTAAAATTGGAAAGAGTACCTAGAGAAAGGCCTTACAAGGTAGAATGGATAAGAGATAATCAGTCCATTATGGTGAGTGAACAAGCTTCAGTTGAGTTTCAAACTATTAAGTATAGAGATAAGGTTGTTTGTGATATTTTTCCAACGAGTTGTTTCCATGTGTTACTTGGGAGGCCCTAGCAGTTTGACAGATCAACAATCTATGATGGGAGACAAAACACATATGCAATTGAGAAAGATGGGAAGACATTCACATTGAATCCATTGATTGAAGAAGAAAAGGAACAAGGTGAGATCATCATGATTGGGAGGAAATATTTTGTGAGCATTGAGGAAGATAAGAGTAAGGAATTAGTAGTCATTTCAAGGTTTAGTATTGTTGGGACAAAGGATAGAAGAAATCAAAACCATATGTAGTCAGTTGTGAAGAAGAATGCTTCCATGTGGAAGAGAAAAGCAATTGGAATGATGTCTCAGTTTGATACAGTAAAAAGTAAGGGTGAAGTGTTTGAGGAAAGGAGAGAAAAGAGTGAAAGAATAATGGTTGGGACAGTCATATGCCCTGTGACAGTAAAATAAGGAGGTAGTTTAAAGTTGATGAAATAGAGGTTTGTGAGATTGATAGGATAGAGATTAAGAGGACAAAGACTCCTAAGTTTGTTGGTAAAGAAGTTTGTAGGTCTGGCAGTGAGAAAGATGTAGTCAAAATGAGTAGTGGATAGGGGTTTAAGCCTGAAACAAAAATGGTAGAGTGGAAATTTGATAAAGGCTTTGGGGTAGATATAAAAGAAGGTACAATATCAGTGTTTGATGAGGAGAAAGTTAAGGGACACCCGACAGTTTAGTGTATGAAGATGGAGCATGTTTCAAGTGAAGACAAGGACAAGAATGTCAAACATAGTATGAACCAAAGGCAAGATGAACCTAATGGAGAAGTGCAAAAAGGACAAAGGAAAGAGGTGATGAATGGTGAAGAAGTTGCAAGAACCTATCCAAGAGACTTGGAAAAATTCCAAGGTGGGGTGTATGGTATAGGGGCACCATTGAAGAACTTTTGTCAATTAGGGTTGTTAATGAGTAGGCTTTTGGATTTTGAGTCATAAAGCATTAAATAAGGTTATTTAGACAATTTTATGTTGATTTGAGTCATCTTAGTGGTCATTAGGGGTTTAGAGGGTCTATGTTGCAAATAATGCTAAAATCCAAAAGTTGTCATTTATATAAATTTGCAAAAGTTGTAAAAGGAAGATTTTTGGAAGTTCAACAGTCAGTCATTTCAAAATTTAGTTTTGTATGGTAAATTTAGCTGGTATTTCGAGGGAAAAGCATAAATAGGTGGGAAGTATCACTTTGTAATCTCTCTTGAAGCTTTGAAGGAAAAAATCTAGTGTTTTATCTTTGTTTTATCTAATTTTTCTATGTTTCTTTGCTTTTCACAAACTTGTATGGCTCATACATTAACAATCTTGATCTAAAACCACTAGAAAACATTGAATGCATGAATTAACTTCAATTTTTGATTGGTTTAAGGTCTTGAGATTAAATTTGGAAGGAGATTTCTTCATTTTTCTGTTGTAGCCCTGTTCACCTTGTTTTAAGGTTTTTGAAAGTCTTCAAAATGAAAAACTGACCCATTCCACTCTCTATGGCTACTATAACTTGTAGAATGGGTGTGATATATTAGGAGATAGGTGTGTGGATGTTGTGAGAGTGCAGGGGAGGCCAAATAAAGTGTTGGGCATGAAGCCCTAGGTGTGGAAATTGAGTTTTCCATGTGACATTAAGCGGTTTTGGTATGGTAAAGTATGGAATAGGTTGGAGAAGAATTATTTCTTGATTGAGTGAGTATGTTGAGGCTTATTTGGGCATAACTGAGGTGTTTGCAAGGTTGTGTAGGGGTTGGAAGTGTGGTTTTCAATAAAACCCTAGGTTTTTTGCTAGAAAAAAGGGTTTCTGGTTTAGGCACCTTGGTGAGTGAGTTTCTAAAAATAATTTTGTGAAATATTTGGTTTGGGTACCTGTAGATTGTTTTTGAAATGATTTTATAAGTTTAGAAGAAGTTTTGAGATATGTTTCTTTGGAAAAGAGACCTAATTTGAGGTCTAGTTAGCATAGGAAGCCAAATTTAAAAGAGTTTTTAAAAAGTAACCTACATGGTTTGAGGATATGTGTTAGTACACCCTAATGGGTCCCTGAATTGGTGCTAGTCTTCAATTGAATGAACCTTCTCAAAAATTTACACCCGATTGAATGAGATTGTAGTGCTACAAGGAATTGTCTAGACTTGGTGAGATAGAGGGAATTTGAGGTTTGGTGACTTGATAAGTGGTTGTATTGTCTAAAGTTGTGTTGTTTTTAGTAAATACCTCACCTAATTTTCATAAAAAAGATTCATCCTCCATTGTATGCTATCTTCATGCCTTCTTCTGAGTAGTCAAACTTTTCTCCATAAGGGAAAGGGTTGCTTCCTGCTCCTCATCCTCTATCTAAGCAAGAGTGTATTTTGTTGCAGCTTCTAAAAGCTTTCTTAATTACTCTTCCTTCTCCTATGTGCAAGAAATATATAAGCATGATAAAGAAAAACATTCTTTCCATGCAAACCATTTAGTGTCTATCCATTCCACTAGTGATGTCAGGCCTTGAAGGATAAAATACAACTTCATGATTCAAGTGCAATCACATGTGTTTGTTGATGCGCATGCTTCTTTTTGAAATGATGTGCATGCCTCTTTTTCAAATGACAAGTGATATCGAGGTTTACCTCTATCCTATATGTTCTAATTATCTTGCGCGGTTCTCCTCCCCTATATGTTGGGGGCAGAATTGTAACTTATTTTGGAGATGTGTGTCCTTCTAAGGACCCCCTCTCTTCTTTATGTCTTTCAAATGAAGCGTCCCTTGAGAGTGGACCCCTCTTCTTTTGAAGGGTTCCTGAGGGACCCATTTGAAATCCTTCCAATTTTTTGATGGTCTGTGTCACTGTTTGCTTTATTGCCTATGTGGATTCTTTGTTTCAAACATGCTTTATTTGCAGGTAAACATGTCGCTCTCCAGGTGCGACTATGAAGCCGTTGGTCAATGTGACTCTGCGGAGTCTTCTCCTTTGGGTTTCCTCCAAGAAAGAGATCTCGGGGGACGCCTCCTTGTAGGTCTATGAGCCTATGAGGCACTTTCATATGTGTTTCCTTCATGTGAGAGATCTTGGGGGATGCCTTCTTGCAGGTCTATAGGCCTATAAGGTGCATACTTCATGGGGCTTCCTTCATGTGAGAGATCTCCTTGCAAGTTTGCAGGTCTGTGAGACACTTTTCATCCTGCAGGATTTTTCCATCATTGGTCTGAAGTCCTTTGGTGTACTTTGTTCAACTTCATAGTTTTGTGGAGCTATGGAGTCCATTTGTTCAACTCTCCTTGGGTCTAAGGAACTATGGAACCATCTCTCTTAGAATTTTCATTCCTCCTTCTTTCTCTCTCATTGATCCATTCTCTTCTCGCTCTCTCTTCTCTTGTATATACTAGATCGAATATCTTCATCTTCTTCATCTTGAGTATATGCCCTCCCTCTCTTGGTTTTATAATTCTTCAAGTGTGTTATATCTTAATTTGGGGATGACGCATAGTACTGAGACAACCCTTTACATCGAGGTCTCTTTTACTTTTTTGACTAAATCCTTTAGTTTTTTAATGTTCAAACATTATTGTCTGGTGCAAGTTTTTCTTGTCTAATGTATTTGTTTTGTAGGTCTTCAACTTGGGGGCATGCTTTCATGGTTCAAAAATTTATTGACTTCCTCTATAGTATCCTTTTGACATAATGATGTTATTTATGTTTAGTAGACTTCCTTTAGCATGCATATTAGTATATATTCATATGCCCGCTAAAGTGGAGGAAAAATGTAATGTCACAAAATTGCAATCCTTGCAATTTCGCATACATTCTTGCATCTGCTTTAGTGTCCACTCCCCTAGCATTTGTGTAGGCTCATTTTATCCCCTGTATTGGTCCTTTTCCCTTCTCAAGATGCTCAAGACCCCTTTTTAGTAGCTACCCTCATGTGTCAACTTTGCGTCAAACCTTGTGCTTTTCTCATTCTCGTTGTTTTGTAGCATAATGTGTTTGGACACTAACACGTTGTGCGTATGTCCATGCGTTGCGCTGGCATCCTATGACATTTCAACATTCAAACAATTGTTTTTATGCATGTTTTCCACTTGTCACCTCCTTTTGTCAGTGGTAATGGTTCGAGATTCCTTGTAACCGCCTGAGAAGCTTCTTTTCCTTCCTTAAATGTCATCTTTTCAATTCATTTTTGGCTTTTAACTTCTAGGTGCTTCTAGCTTCATCTCTAGCTTCATTCCAGCTTCTAGCACTTCTCTAGATTCTTTCTAGCCTTGGCTCTGGCACTTTTTCTTGTTATTTTGCTTGTACAACTCCATATAGCTTGCTACAATAGCACTTTCAAGCTCTTATGGCATTCCTTGCAAATATCTTGGCTCTTGTAGCTATTGCTTTTCCTCTTTGGCTTCCTTAAGCCTTACAGTTCTATCTCCCTCACCTCATGCTTGTGAGCATCCTAGAATTCCATATCCCCTATCAATTGCATTCTTACTTCATGATACAGATTTTCCTCCTTGAGCGGGGATTGTTTTTATCACTCACTTTTTGTGATACAAGTTCTCCTCCTTGAGCGGGGATTGCTTTTATCACTCATACTTGGTGGTATGGGTTCTACTCCTAGAGAGGGTTTTTCTTTCACCACATGCTTTGTCCATTTTAGTTCATTTCTCTCTATCTAGTTGTCCTTGGAGGTGGGAATAGAAAAACGAGGATTTGACTGAGGCAAACCCCTATACAGTCCCAACACTTTCTCTAGATCTTACGCATGTAGGTATTGAAGACATTCACATGCTAGAGGCTTTGAATCACTTGCATGGTTGTGATAATTTCCTTTCTATCTCTCATTCTCTTTATCATTTCTATTTCAATTTATTTCAACTTTATCACATTTGATTATTTTCTAGTACTTTTGAAGTTCTTAGTAATTAGATTAGAAGTAGTCACTTTGTCATTTTATGTGATGAATTCACTCTTTGATCTGTATGAGACGCCAACTCGCCTATGGGATGCCAACGCACTACGTTGGCATCTTTTGGCTGAGAGCTTGTCAGTTTGTCCAGAGAATCTTTGTGACTTACTCTTTTTTATTCAAGAACTCTCGTGTTGTTCCTTGAGGTAGTTTTGGGCAGTTTTCCCCTTGAGGATCTTTGAATGAAGATAACTCATGAGTAGCGAATCCCCCTTCTCTACAAAAATTAAATTATTACAATACATTTTTATATTGTTTTAATTTTACATTAACTTAGAATTTGGAAACCTTTCTTGCTAGTAACAAATTCTAATTGTACATAAATCATTATAAATTTTATTATAAAAATAAGTTGTGGATTTAAATTTTTCCTTAGTTACATTTACTATCATTTTTCATATAGTTAAATGTTCTCATGTTTTCAAATTATAGTTTAGCATGGTTTGTACTTAATTTAGATGTTGGTGATTAGGTCATGCCTTAGAGAAGTGACCATTTTTATTTCACCTAAAGGGGGTTTTATATCATGGAATTTCTCCCTCGAGTAATCATGCACATAAAGATGTCATACCCTAATTAGGTTATCTTCATCATTGCAATGTGTGTGGAATAGATTTTACAATGTCTACTTGCTTCATTTTTGTTTCCTTATTTTTTGTGGCATGCACGCTCATTATAGCATTACACATACACCATCAATGAGTGTGCATGTTACACTATCACATGTAGCATTCAATAGAATCTTGTTAGAGATATTTTATTTGAAAAAAGAATGGTGTGACAATTTTAGGATGATCATGGTTATCCATATGGAAGCCTCTAGCATCAAATGGCTAGTATAAAAGAAACATACACTTGACTTATAACTAGTAGCCATTAAATCTTCATTGAATGGAAACATATTTTACATAAGATATGTGTGGGATTAAACATTGTCACATGGAATCACTTGATATACCACCAATGCTATATTGACATCATTAGGTCTAAGCCTACAAGTAGATGGTGTGTGGAAACCAATCATTAGGTGAAAAATCCACACAAGTGATATCCAAGAACACCATAAAAATGATTTATAGATGACATGGTGGGTTCAACAAGATGAAATAAAGAATATGACACATGGTACAATGTAGTTGGTCCATGGGAACACCTAGGAGGAGCCTTGTTAGTAGTGGGAACATGTGGGTCAATGGGGCCAACCTACATAGGAGAGAGAAGCCATGTGAATGCCAAGTGGAGGGGTAAATCACATAAGAGAGAATAGTAGAGTATGTTAAGGAAGATCTAATGATGGTAAGATGGTGGTGTTAATCCTATGGCAAATACATAGTGGCCAAACTAAATATTTGAACTCTTAGTTTTGTTATTGTGCCCTACTAATAGGCTTGCAACATATAATGATGAACAATGATTAAGGAAGCAAGTAGTGGTTGTGATAGTAACTAAGGGATCATAGTAGAGGATGATAGAGGAAATTTTTGATGGGTTGTAGGTATAGTAGGTTCGGTTGATGTAGATAATGATAGGAGAATTACACATGCACTATAAGTTAAGAATTGGCCAACCAATAATGTTCAATAAACAAATGGAAAAGGTGTAAGAAACGTTGATCACTAGTAATGCAAGTATGAATTTGAGTGCCAATTACAATATGAATTGTAGGCAAGTATGGGTATAATGTTAGCTAGGACATTAGATTTTAATATCAATTTTATATGATCACCACTTAGAGCTCAAGTGAGAGACATAAGGGAAATAATATAGGCATGGAAGGAGTACTCAAGGATTATAGAGACACCATAGTGGCGCAAGATACCAACCCCAAAATTGATTGTCCAAATCAATTTTGCTATTAGATTGGCCAAAATTTAAACATGACATAAGTACTTGCTAGTCCACTCAAATTAGAAAAAGACATGCAAGACAATAAAAGGACATTAAGATCATTACCATGATACCAACTCCCAACCCCACATTTGAAACCCCAATATGGTATCACCTTTGATTGATTATAAGCATAGGGTTGTCAAACATGGAGAAAAACTAAATTTAGAAAACTAAAGGGGATGTCAATAGACCATATAAATTTTTGGAACATTTAATGTCCTTAAATACCAAAATGTAATGTGTCACACAAATTGTACCAAGCTGGCTCATAATGACTATTAGTTAAGGGTGAGAAAACTTGAATTTGAATTTTTAAAATTTAAGTTTGAGCTTTATTTATATGTACCTCAAGATTGAACCAAGTCAACCATGGGTCACTTGAAAATGAACCTTAAGGTAAACATGACAATTTTGAAGATTAAAGTGAATATGTTGAAGTCGGTACTAGTATAAATGGATAAAATGGTAAATGTATTGGATTTAGAGTAGATATAAATGATATAAGGTTTGTGTATGGAAATAAACATAAATAGAAATGGAATGAGAAAGGATAACAATTAGAGAATAAACCAAACTTAATAAAAAATATACCACATATTGTCATATAATTATATTAAAATATTCTCCCAAAATAAATCTAAATCTAAACAAAAAATGACAAAACAATACAAATTTCATCATTGCAAATATATAATTTAATATTAAAAAATATTTAATTTTTAAAATAGTATTTTTATACATCACTCTAATGCCCCTTTCCATATAGGTGGCCATGTGACATCTTGATACATAATTAAGATTTAGTATTATCCCAAAGAGCATTTTTCCTTTAAGAAATTATTTAATTATTCCTTATTGAATAGAACACTTGCTCATAATATAGTTGAAATAGAATTACAGTTGGACATATTTTATATTGAATCCATGGCATTCCACTGAAACCAGAGGCGTTTGGCACGTTAGAGAGTAGTATGGAAGAAGCTTCTAATTCTTTCAAGTTCCCTAATTTGTCCTTATATGTCTTAATTATAATATAATGATAAGACTATGCATTCAAACATGACAGGGACGGAATGTTGGAATTCTCTAAGTTAGGTATATCTACCATTGTTTTATCTGCTGCACCTTTATGATGGGTCCCAAAGTTACGTATGAGATTCCTTACCCAAACCATATTCATCACCTTATAATTGCATGCTTTCCTCACACGCATTCTGCAAAAAGCCTTACATTTAGCTTGATTGATGGTGAACAAAAACTAATGCCTTACTTTCAAGTTTCTTTCTGACAGACCTTCCCCATTATTGAACAAGACAATATCAAGGATTGTTTGTCATTTGTGGTGGTAAGCAAATTCTCTCTAATTCATATTCTATACCTTTTTTCAAATAGTCTTTGATTGCTTTGAAATATTTTTTTAATAAAATTGATTAAATTATAGAGATATCGACATTTCTATTTTTTAAATAAGTGAATTATAATATGATGAATAAGTATACATTTAAATTAAAAATTGTTTTCTAGTAAGTAGATATGTGATCTTATTCGTCAAAGTTATTTGGTTCAATCATGCCTCTTGACTTTTGAATCTTGATGAATAATGTAATACCATCATCCTCACCAATTGTGCTCAATCAATCAAACTACAACCCTTTGGAACTCAAAACACTTTAAACTATTTGAATACATTTGAAACGCATATGATGGCAAATTTACTTAAGTAAAAGAAAGTAGTTTAAAAGTTGAAGTGGCGCACACCACAAACCCAAAAATATGATGAATAAGCATACATCTAAATTAGAAGTCGTCTTTCTATTAAAGTCACTTGTCCAAGTGTGTATCTACGACTTTGAACCTTGATGAATAATGTAATCAAGAAACATACAATCATCCTCACCAATTATGCTCAACCAAACGAACTACAACCCTGTAGAACTTGAAACAATTTGAACTATTTGAATGACTTTGTGATGCATATGATGATAAATTTACTTAAATAAAAGAAGGTAATTTAAAAGTTGAGGTAGGACACATCGCAAACCCAAAAATTAGTAATAAAGTTTGTTTTAAGCTCAATTAGTTTTCAAATCTATAGATTGGGTAAAATAGTTAAATAAAAGTAATAATTTAAAAAAAATATATATTGTAAAATTTCATATTCATGAGGAAAGGTATCAAGGTAAAAATAGGCCACTTAGTGAGTCTAATAGAAGACTCATGTATTACAATATTTTTCTGCGGGTAATGATGACAATGGAGGTTAATGATACCAAGTTTCCACAATCTATATAGCTAATTCAAATTATTGTTTCAGGATTTGATTGTGTCTGAGATTTTTGCATCAACGTTTCAGATCACACTCTGTGACCCATCATCAGGATAAAAGAGATGGATAAAAAAGAGCTAAAGGAGAATAATCATATCACAAAGTGTGATCCGAAATGTTGATGCAAAAATTTCAAACACAATCAAATCCAAAAACAATAATTTGAATTAGACAATGGAAATATGAGAGACAAATTTGTAAACTTGATAAAAAGATGAAAAGATTGGAAGACTACAAAGAGAGACACTGGTCGTTCAACAAGGAGGTCAATATCAAATTTCAAAGACGTTACGTAGAATTTCAAAAAAATACAATGAAAATTTCAAAGTAGAAACTCAATAAAAAATGAAAATAGAAATTAAGTACATATACAATATCATTGATAAAAAGAGTATGAAACTCTGATGTAATCAAAATAAAAAAAGTTCCATATTCACATTTGGTAAAGGGTGCTTGATTATTGTAAGGTCCCCCCTCATCCCGTGTGTCACATGACAATATACACAATAAACAATTTGGCCATGTGAAAAGCGTCCCATGGAAGAGGACTGAGGGGAAATGGCAGTGTTGTAAAAGATGAGACAACTGATTTCGTCAATATCATCACCAGCAAGATATGTCACATAACATCGTCACGATTAGACATATTTTATACTTACGTTTAATTTATTTGCTAGTGATGTGGAATATATACAAATGACAGCGTGACACAACATGTGTTGACGTGGAAGACACCCCGCCATACGGAGCTCTTGTGGGACCCAATTCACACATTAATGTATTAAAGATTGTACTATTCCATGCATTACAAGACAACGCCATTATTGCCTTAAAAGCTTTCGCCCTTTCCTTAAGAAGATGGTACCACTTGAACAAATGGCAGATTTTCATTTTCTTGTTTTGTTTTGAATTTGTCTTTATTGAATAAGTTAAGCGAGGCTTCAATTATATGGTGTAATTTATAATGTACAATAAATTATTATTTTCTAGTATGAATTGTTGTGAGGTATAATGTACAAGTTCAAGTCTTTTCTGATTAAAGGGTCTGATTTTTTCTTGAATGTAGATGAAACGAGTCTCGTGAGGTGTGGGACAAAGTTTGAATATAACAAGTTTTTTCTATTAAAGGGTCTGAATTCTATTTGAAGTAGATAAAACGAGTCTCATGCAGTGTGGGACAAAGTCGGACAAAACTTAAAACTACATAAATATCATTTTTTATTGGTGAGAGTGATAATATTTACTATTGGAAAATTTTAAAAAAAGATTTTTGTTCAAAAGTAATATAGATGTACCTGAAATAAATAATTGTACTTGCATATAACTTTTTGTAGTTAAATTATTGTTCACGTAATCTTTTAAATAGAATTTTATTTAGTGTATAGGTCTTATCATCTACTTTGTAATATTATTTATATATTTATTTTTACTTGAACATTCTCGAAATTTTAATTCTTATCAATCTTTTCAACTATTTAGTTAGTATAATCAACATTGCTTATTAATTAATGAAATTTAAAGTATACATTTTAAATAGTTTTTTTATTAAATACAATGAAAATTAATAAAATGTAATGATTAGTGTGTCTTATCAATACTTAAATAAATACAAATATAAACCTTGATTGGGTGAATATATTATTTGCTTCAAGTTTATCTAAAAATATGAATATATTTTTCAATTAGATAGTCTAAGAGGAACATGAAACATTGCCCTATTGGAAGGTACACATTTTTATATTTTTGAACAATGTACTTTTGATTTTGAGAGTAAAAGAAAATTCAATTTATAATTATACTGTTGATTGTTTTGTAATTGTGTTGTGAGATGATCACATTATTTTAATTGAGTATGTAAATTATCTTTAAACATTTTTTGTGGTTAGTTGTATAACTTTTATGATAAATGTAATAATTTTGAATTTTTTTAAGAAAAATATATAGATTAATGAGATGAGTTGTGAAATAATTTATTATTTTTAATTAATTAATTTAATAATTGGTTGTATATATATTTTTAATAGTATATTTCTTATTTATTAAATTAAAATAAATTTATGTAAAATAATTGATTATTGAATTGAAGAACTTTTTATAAAATAATTTATTTTTAAATAATATGTATATTTGTAATGGATAAAATTCTCTATTTTGTACTCTCTTTTTTCATTTTAGATTGATTTTGAATTATTTGTACTTGATGTTGTATCTAGTGTGTAAAATAACATGTTTTTATATGGAAGTTGGTAAATAGCCTAATCTTATATTTTTGTTTTCATTTACACACTCTTAGAGTGTAGACCTAATTCTTAGTTTGTCAATTTTTGATCAAATGATGGATCTAGTAGATATGGTTAAAGTCATGCTTTCACATTCACGAAAATAATATCTTTATTTCAAAAATTAAATTCAAAATTGGGTCCAATTGTTTATCTTCAACTAATCATTATGAGTCAACTTGGAGTGTGCAATAGTTGAATTACTTGTTAGAGTGTTATATTTAAGAATAAACTCTATTTCATTTAGAAAACCTAGCAAACACATGGAATGAACACCTTCAAACACACATTAGGGAACCTAAAAGGAATCGTCCAGTGATTTTTGGGAATTAAGGTGTCTTAAACTTAGTAATTCTTTTTTTATTATTAGTTATATAATATTCTCCCTCAAATTATTGGATATATTATTATAATTATTTTATTTAATATCATTTCACATGAAAATGAGGCATGGGATTTTGAGTTGGTATCATATGTCATGTGTTGGTGCTTTGTGAGGTATTATAAAATGTACTTAATTGGGTTATATTTGGTAGATTCTTATGACATGTAAGAGCCAATAATATAGGGAGTTATTTTAAAAGTTGTTTGACATTAATGAAAATTATTATTGACAACCTATAAGAGGGTCCTTTAAATAAGGCATTCCATGATGAATATGATAGATTCCTTACAAGGTGAAAACTACATAATATTCATGGAAATTCTAAATGTGTGAGGGGTGTTAAATTTGCGCCTCCACTTTTATAAGCTAATTTTAGATCTATATGGTCATTTTTGGCACCTAATTGTGTTCCATGGTATTAGCACTTTGTTTATAATACCATTTATGGTATCTTGTATTGCAATTTATTATATGTTTAGGCTTTGGAATAGTAGTTTATATGTTGATAGTTTATAGGCACACAAGTGCTACCAAAATACTACCAAAATTACTCCTTATTTGAATGTTGGTGAATTGGTCCTATAAAGAGTGCATTACAAGTGTAATGTAACCTTATCTCAAATTTAATAGTACATCATGCAAGTTTTGGATTATGGATTTTCTCTCCCTAAAGGTTTTTCTATTGGGATCTTAGATAGGATTGGAGCAATAAAACTAAATAAACAATGCAAATACAAAAGTAATTGATATAAAAAAATGAAATTCATAGAGAGGCAGCAATTTTTTTATCGTGGTTCATCCTTTGGGCTATGTCCATAAACAACAATCCAATATTTTATTAAAATCTAACAAAATAAGATTACAATAACCATCATCAATATCACTACTGCATGCAACTTAATCAACCTCATGGTATGCCTATGCTCACTATGATACACTTCTACGTGCTCTATTGTGTGTTCCCAAAGCAAGAAATTGTGACCACCAAGCTTTGTCTATGTGACTATCCAACTACTCACACATTTGTTGCAGGCTTCTTCAACTTCACATGCCTACGACTCTTCATTTTTGTAGCAATAAATTGTTAATGGTTGCATGAAGTTTACAAGAATAATTTCAATGGGAACTTCCAACACTCCCCCATTAATTATTTTGGGGAGAAACCACAATTGGAAAATTGGACAAAATATTAACTTAGAGCATGATCGGGCTACACATGTACCAACAATCTCCCACTTGGAGAGTGATCAAGCTCCACACGAAGCCATCTCCCACTTGTAGCACCAATACCCCTATAGCTCCCATTGGATTGACACCCCTAGACATAGTTATTTTTATTTCCACCATTTTTAATCTTGAATACTAATGAAAGATAAAGAGGAAATCAACTTCTCCCATGTTACCGCCTTTGTAAACATATATGTTAGATTTTTACTTGTATGAATCTAATCCAAATGGAATTGACCATATTTCATCACAGATCGTATGAAGTGATATATCAGTTGTATGTGTTTTGTTTTTTAATGTAGGATATAATTGTTGGAAAGATGAGTGACACTATAGTTGTTTGTATAGAAAAAATATTATCTTGTTGCTTGCCCAATTCCTCTAACAAATATTGCAACCAAATCATCTCCTTACTAGCTATAGTTGCAACAACATATTCTACCGATGTGGTTGATAACATGACAACCTTTTATAACCTTTAGTTACAACTAACTATTTTCACACCTACAATAAACACTTAATTTGTAGTGCTTCACCTAGTATCAGTTTCACCCACCAAATTAGAGTCAACATATCCTTGTAGAGAAATGTTTGATCCTCCAAAATATGAATAATTATTTGTCATCCCTCTCAAATACCTAAGAATGTATTTCATATCATTCCAATGTTTCATTTCAAGATTACTCATATACATGCTCACAAATCCAACATGTGCAATATTCGGTCTCATTTATACCACAGCATACATTAAAATACCAACAACTGAAGAATAAGAACCTTTGACATTTTTTCTTCCTCGTCTTGTGTTTTTTGACACATATCCTTAGTTAATTTAAAATGACTAGGAAAATGTGTGCTAAGAACTTTGGTATTTTACATGTTAAGTTGTTACAACACTTTTTCAATATAATCACTTTGATATAGAGTTTTTTTTTTCTTTTTTCCCTATCTCATGAAATCCTCATACCAAGGATATGTTTGGTTACACCCAAATCCATCATAGAAAAATACTTTGCTAACTTCTACGTCAACTCATTAATATGCTCCAAAGTAGACCTCACAACAAGCATATCATAAACATATAATAATATGATAATATAACTGCCATTATCCAACCTCTTAAAATAAACACAATGGCCTGAATGAAACCAGCTATAACCTTATTCAACCATAAAACTGCCAAATTTTAAATATCATTGCCAAGTTGCTTACTTTAAGCAATAAAAACTCTTTTTTAATCTACACACTAAATTCTCTTTGCCTCTGACTTCAAATCCCTATGGTTGGTGCATATAAATTTCTTCTTCCAAATCCCCATAGAGAAATATTGTTTTCACATCTAGTTGATCAAGATGTAAATCTTTTGCAGCAAAAATACTTAAAATAGTTTGAATAAAAGTCATATTAACTTCCAAAGAAAATATTTCATCAAAATCAATGCATTTATCTTGTTCAAATCCTTTTACCACAAGTTTGGCTTTAAACATTTACTTTTCTCCTTCTTTCAACCTGTAAACTCATTTATTGGGTAAATCACTTTTACCTACAAGCAACTTGCATAAATCCAAAGTCTGATTTGTAGCAAGGAATCCATGTCTTCTTTCATTTCTCACTCCCACTATTCCTTAGTATCCACTTGCATAGCTTCTTCATGCCCTTTCGGTTCACCAAAATTAGTTAATAAAATAGAATATAAAGAAGGAAAAAAACTTTAATGAGGTCTACTTATCCTTGTAGAATGTATAACATTCACTAGAGTCTATGGTATTTCTTATTGTTACTGAGCATGAGGTACTGCTGGAATATTACTTTCTGGAATATCATCTAGCACCACATATTCTTTTTCTTTTTTCTCATGGTTCTTTTCATGCAACTGATCTTCATGTGAAACCTTCTCATTAAATACAACATCCCTACTTATAATAAATTTTAGATTATCAAAATACCATAATTGATGTAGAGAAGGGGGATTCTCTACTCACAAGTTCTCTTTGTTTAGAGAGCCTCATAGGGAAAACTACCCTAAAGTACCTCAAGGAATAGTGGCAAGAGTTCTAGAATCCAAAAGAGCAGGTCACAAAGACTTTCTGGAAAAATTGACAAGCTCTCGACCAAAGGACAACAATGCGACACATTGGCGTCTCAGAGGTGCACTGGCATCTTGTACAGACCAGAGAGCGAATTTATCACATAAAATGGCTAAATGAATACTTCTACTCCAATTTCTAGGAACTTTTAGAATGTAGAAAAGTAACAGGATGTAATAGAACTAAAATAAAGTAAAGTACAAAAGATAAAGATAAGGAGAAGAAAGGAAAGAAGATGCTCACAAAAATACAAGTAATGAAGCCCCCAGCTAGTAGATATCTCCAATACCTACATGCATGATATCTGGAGAAGGTGTTGGGGCTGTATAGGGGTTTGCCTCATTCAAACCCCCATTTTGGTGTTCTCACCTTCACAGACAACCAGATAGAAAGAGAGATCAACCAAAATGGACAAAGTGTGTGGTGAAAGCAAAATCCACTTTAGGAGTAAGTATGGGTGATAAAAGAAATCCCCACTCAAGGAGGAGAACTCGTATCATAAGTATGAGATGTGATAGATGGGGAATATGGAATCCTAGGATTCTCACAAGCATGAAGTGAAGGAGATAGAGTTGCAAGGCTTAAGGAATCCAAAGAGTGAGACAAAGGGAGTTGCAAGAGCCAAGAGTGCTATAGAGGGAGTTGTGAGAGATTTAGAGAATGTTGTTGTGGCAAGCAATAGAGTTGTGCAAGCTTGAGAGAGAAAGAGAGAGGAGATAAAGTGCAAGATAGAAGCCAAGAAGTAGAAGAAGTTAGAGGTAGAAGAGAAGAAGCTAGAAGAACTTAGAAGACCAAATGGATTGAAAAGAATTCCTTTCAGGAGAGAAAAGAAGCTTCCCAAGCCATTTTAGGGCATCTCGAGCCGTTACTATCGACCAAAGGAGGTGACAAGTGGAAAAAATGCATGAAAAGGGTCATTTGAACATTGAAATGTCGTAGGACACTAGTGTGGCATGCAAAATTCCACATGACACACTAGTGTCCGGACATGTCATGCTACAAAACAACGAGAATGGGAAAAGCGTAAGGTTCAATGCAAAGCTAATGTGTGAGGGTAGCTACTGAAAAGGGGTGTTGGAGCATCATGAGAAGGAAAAAGGTTGATGTAGGGGCTAAAATGAGCCTACATAAGTGCTAAGGGAGCAAACACCAAAGAAAACACAAGAATGTATGTGAAATTTTAAGGGGTGCAATTTTACGACTATACATTTTTCCCCCACTTTAACGGGCATACGAATCTACACACGCTAAAGGAAATCTACTGAACATAACTAACATCATATGCAAAAAGGATATTGTAGAGGAAGCAAATAACTCTTTGAACCACAAAAACATGCCCCTAGGTTGAAGACCTGCAAAAAAAGGCATTAGACAAGAAAAACCTGCACCAGACAACAATGTTAGTGCACAAAAAACTAAAGGATTTTAGTTAGCAAAGTAAAAGAGACCTCGATGTAGAAGGTTGTCTCAGTACTATGCATCATCCCCAAATTAAGAAATAACACATAGAAGAATTCTAAAATGAAGAGAGGAAGGGTATATACACATGATGAAGAATATGTAGATCTTTGATCTGGTATATACAAAAGAGAAGAAAAGAGAAAATTTAAGAAAGTAAGCACCTCATAGGCTCGTGGACCTACAAGGAAGGTGTCCTCCAAGATCACTCACATGAAGGAAACCTAGAAAAGTTCCTTACAGATCCGTAGACCTGCAAGGAAGGTGTCCTCCAAGATCTCTCACAAGAAGGAAACCCAAAGAAAGTGCCCTACAAACCCGCAGGCTTGTAGGGAAGGTGTCCTCCAAGATCTCTCACATGAAGGAAACCCCAAGAAAGTGCCCTACAGACCCGTAGAACTATAGGGGAGTGACCCCCAAGATCTATCACATGGAGGAAGCTCAGAAGAAGCACCCTACAGACCTGTAGACCTGTAGGGAGATATTCCCCGAGATATCTCACATGGAGGAAAGCAAAGGAAGGGGACTTCGCAAAGTTAGGAAGTGGCTTCATAGGCACACCTACAAAGCGGAAGTGACCACGCAAGCAAGCGGATAGTAACACAGAACTTCGATTAGAAATATTTCAAAGGGGTCCCTCAGGAACCCTTCAAAAGAAGAGGGGTCCACTCAAGGGACACGCTATTTGAAAAGTGAGGTCTAGTCAGGCTGCTCCCAAGCTAGATGCCAATGAATTCATTTGAGATGAAAGATTTCAAAGGGGGTGCCTTGGGAACCCTTCAAAAGAGGAAAAGGGGTCCACTCAAGGGACACTTCATTTCAAAGATAGAGAGAAAAGAGGGGGGTCCTTAAGAAGGAAACACATCTCTAGAATAAGTTATCATTTCCCCCAAAAAACATGGGAGGAGAACCATGCAAGAAACTTAGAACATGCAGGATAGAGGTAAACCTTGATATCACTTGTCATGTGAAGAAAAGGTAGGTGTATCAATCAAATGAGAATTTGATGCCACCACAATCACAAAGTTGTTGTATTTTTTCCTTCAAGGCCTTACATTCACTACTGGAATGGCCAAGCACTCGATGGTATGCACATAAAAGAATGTTTTGCTTTATCATGCTTATGAAATTTATTGCATGTAGGAGAAGGAATAGTAATCAACTAGGCTTTTAGAAGCCTCAACAAGATACACTCTTTCTCAAATAAAGAATGAGGAGTAGGAAGCAACCCTTTCTCTTGTGGAGAAAAGTTTGACTACTCACGAGAAGAAGATACAAAGATATCAGACAATCGATGATCTACATGGAGAGTATTATTTCAGCAAAGGGGATTATACTCCTCTATGAGATCACCATCATCTTTCCTGATAAGACTACCAACATTAACCTCCTTAACATAATTGTGATCATCTTCCTCATAAGGAGGATCAACACCAAGAACATTACAGTTATTGCTTGCACTACCCCATGATTCGGAAGAATGGCCATCTTTGATAGCGAGTGTGGATGATGTTATCAGAAGGTCTAGGTGGATCAGGGTGACTTTATATTCCCTAATGAAGGAGTCTGTAAAGTCTAGAGAACCCCAATCATCACCAAGATATGCATTCTTTTGAGAAGAGGTCGAAGAAGTAGACTTAAGATTTCTTACTTCAAAAAGATCTTCTTCAGGGACATCTATCTCAAGAGTACCCTTTGTAGTAGGTATTGCTGGAGTAAACATCAACACATTGTAAGAAACTAAAGGAATAAGAGTGGGCACAACCAAAACCTAACCAACAACTACCATTTCACATAGGTGCATAGCATTAGGGTCAGCCCTAATTGTGACTACTTTATTGTTACAAATGAACTTAATAGCTTTATGTAAGGTAGATGGGACACACCCATAGCATGAATCCACGGTCTACCAAGAAGAAGGTTATATGGTAGATTTTTTAACACAACATAAACAAGGGTGGGTACGGTAACAGATCCCAACCTCAAAGGAAAGACTATAATGCCTAGGGCTTGTTGACCAATGTTATCAAACCCACAAATGACAAGTATTAAGAGAAGATGGATCAATATTAATCTTAGGAAATAGATCAATACTACACACATTGAGTGTCGAACCAGTGTCAACGAGAGTATGTCTAATGCCGATATTATTAATATTAACTATAATCATTAGAGGATCTGCTTGCTTCTATACTTTCAGAGGTGGGAGTTCCTATGGATAGAATGTAATATTCAGTGAATTTGCATAAATATAATCTATCAATGCATCAACATCTACTGGCCAAGTAGAAGAAGGCAAGAGGATCTTTTTCAAGGCTTCCTAGAAGCATACCTTGATAAACTGGAGTAGACTGAAGCAAGTCCCATAGTGAGATCTTACCTGGAGTAACTTGAAGTTGCTCGACAAGATTGTAATCACCAGGTGCTTTAGTTTTAGGTTTAGGTATCGAAGGAAGACTTGTTTGTTTATTCATTCTATTCTCATAAGTATAGGCTACTACTCTGTAAGAGGGATCCATTGAAAGATCGGACGAGTCACTATCAAATGGAACACCATTGATAGAACAAGCCCTTTTAGAAGAAGGACTAGCTAGAGTCACATAAATGACTAGTCTCTTAGGCATTTGAGGGGCATCAGAGACATAGATTATATTTATAGAATCATCACAACTAGTAGAATAATTATTTGAAGAAATATTCTCAACATTGATCCAAATAGGATAAAATGTGGAATAATTATTTGAAGAAACATTCTCAATATTGATCTAGGGAGGATCAAATGTGGAAGGAGGTTCATCATTTTCTAATGCATCATCTCTACATAAGAGTGAATTGGAATAGATAAGAATTCCATCATTCAAAAATGCAACGTCTCTAGAAGAGAGTGCATTGGAAGGTATAAGAGATTCATCATTCACGAATGCATCACCTCCAAAAGAGTGCATTGGAATGAATAGAAGTTTCATCATTCACAAATGCATCATCTCTAGAAGAGAGTGCATTGGCATGAAGAGAAGGTAGAGTAACATTAAGAAAGGTACCAGTAATTTCATCTTCTTGCAACAAAATATCCTCCGAAGCAAGAGGACTTTAGTGAGAAGGATCAAAGATACCAAGTGACATGGGAAAATCCAAGTCACTATCATATGCAATTAATGGAACATAATTAATATTTTGAATAAAATGAGATACTAAACTAACAAAAGAAGATATTAAATTCATTATGATTTTTTTGGTATTTTCTATGTTCTGGTAATTCACATTTTCGGAGGTCTTCAGAGCGGAATTTGAGGTCAGAACTTGCGTCAGTCCCTTCGATTTCCAAATGCACTAGTATTTTAGGGATTGAAGGAAACCTAGAAAAGTGCCTTACAGATCTGTAGAACTGCAAGGAAGGCGTCCTCCAAGATCTCTCACATGAAGGAAACCTAAAGAAAGTGCCCTACAGACCCGTAGGCTTGTAGGGAAGGTGTCCTCCAAGATCTCTCACATGAAGGAAACCCCAAGAAAGTTCCCTACAGACCCGTAGACCTATAGGGGAGTGACCCCCAAGATCTATCACATGGAGGAAGCTCAGAAGAAGCACCCTATAGACTTGTAGACCTATAGGGAGATATTCCCCAAGATATCTCACATGGAGGAAACCAAAGGAAGGGGACTCTGCAAAGTTAGGAAGCAGCTTCACAGGCACACCTGCAAGGCGAAAGTGACCACGCAAGCAAGTAAGCAGATAGTAATGCAGAACTTCGATTATAAATCTTTCAAAGGGGTTCCTCAATAACCCTTCAAAAGAAGAGGGGTCCACTCAAGGGACACACTATTTGAAAAGTGAGGTCTAGTCAGGCTGCCCCCAAGCTAGATGCCAATGAATTCATTTGAGATGAAATATTTCAAAGGGGGTGCCTTGGGAACCCTTCAAAAGAGAAAAGGGGTCCACTCAAGGGACACTTCATTTCAAAGATAGAGAGAAAAGAGGGGGGTCCTTAAGAAGGAAACACATCTCTAGAATAAGTTATCGTTTCCCCCAAAAAATAGGCGAGGAGAACCATGCAAGATACTTAGAACATGTACGATAGAGGTAAACCTTGATATCGCTTGTCATGCAAAGAAAAGGTAGGTGTATCAATCAAACAAGATTTTGATGCCACCACAATCACAAAGTTGTTGTATTTTGTCCTTCAAGGCCTTACATTCACTACTAGAATGGCCAAGCACTTGATGGTATGCACACAAAAGAATGTTTTGCTTTATGATTCTTATGAAATTTCTCACATGTAGGAGAAGGAATAGTAATCAAGTGGGATTTTAGAAGCCTCAACAAGATACACTCTTTCTTAGATAAAGAATGAGGAGTAGGAAGCATCCCTTTCTCTTGTGGAGAAAAGTTTGAATACTCACGAGAAGAAGATACAAAGATAGGAGACAATCGATGATCTACATGGAGAGTATTATTTCAGCAAAGGGGATTATACTCCTCTATGAGATCACCATCATCTTTCCTGATAAGACTACCAACATTAACATCCTTAACATAAGTGTGACTATCTTCCTCATAAGGAGGATCAACACCAAGAACATTACAATTATTGCTTGCACTACCCCATGATTCAGAAGAATGACCATCTTTGATAGAGAGTGTGGATGATGTTATCGGAAGGTCTAGGTGGATTAGGGTGACTTTATATTCACTAATGAAGGAATCTATAAAGTCTAGAGAACCCCAATCATCACCAAGATATGCATTCTTTTAAGAAGAGGTTGAAGAAGTAGACTTAAGATTTCTTTCTTCAAAAGGATCTTCTTCAGGCACATGTATCTCAAGAGTACCCTTTGTAGTAGGTATTGTTGGAGTAAACATCAACACATTGGAAGAAACTAAAGGAATAAGAGTAGGCACAACCAAAACCTAACCAACAACTACCATTTCACATAGTGCATAGCATTAGGGTCAGCCTTAACTGTGACTACTTTATTGTTACAAATGAACTTAATAGCTTTATGTAAGGTAGATGGGACACACCCATAGCATGAATCCACGGTCTACCAAGAAGACGGTTATATAGTAGATTTTTTAACACAACATAAACAAGGGTGGGTACGATAATAGATCCCAACCTCAAAGGAAAGACTATCATGCCTAGGGCTTGTTGACCAACATTATCAAACCCACAAATGACAATAGAAGAAGTATTAAGAGAAGATAGATCAATATTAATCTTAGGAAATAGATCAATACTACACACATTGAGTGTCAAACTAGTGTCAACGAGAGTATGTCTAATGCCGATATTATTAATATTAACTATAATCATTAGAGGATCTGCTTGCTTCTGTACTTTCAGAGGCGGGAGTTCCTACAGATAGAATGTAATATTCAGTGCATTTGCATGAATATAATCTATCAACGCATCAACATCTACTGGCCTAGTAGAAGAAGGCAAGAGGATCTTTTTCAAGGCTTCCTAGAAGCATACCTTGATAAACTGGAGTAGACTGAAGCAAGTCCCATAGTGAGATCTTACCTGGAGTAACTTGAAGTTGCTTGACAAGATTGTAATCACTAGGTGCTTTAATTGTAGGGTTAGGTGTTGAAGGAAGAATTTTTTTTATTCATTCTATTCTCATAAGTATAGGCTACTGCTCTATAAGAGGGATCCATTGAAGGATCAGGAGAGTCACTATCAAATGGAATACCATTGATAGAACAAGCCCTTTTAGAAGGACTAGCTAGAGTCACATGAATGACTAGTCTATTAGGCCTTTGAGGGGTATTAGAGACATAGATTATATTTACAGAATCATCACAACTAGTAGAATAATTATTTGAAGAAATATTCTCAACATTGATCCAAATAGGATAAAATGTGGAATAATTATTTGAAGAAACATTCTCAATATCAATCTAGGGAGCATCAGAAGTGGAAGGAGGTTCATCATTTTCTAATGCATCATCTCTATATAAGAGTGCATTGGAATAGATAAGAAGTCCATCATTCAAAAATGGAACATCTCTAGAAGAGAGTGAATTAGAAGGTTTAAGAGATTCATCATTCACGAATGCATCACCTCCAAAAGAAAGTGCATTGGAATGAATAGAAGTTTCATCATTCACAAATGCATCATCTCTAGAAGAGAGTGCATTGGCATGAAGAGAAGGTAGAGTAACATTAAGAAAGGTACCAGTGATTTCATCTTCTTGCAACAAAATATCCTCCGAAGCAAGAGGACTTTAGTGAGAAGGATCAAAGATACCAAGTGACATGGGAAAATCCAAGTCACTATCACATGCATTAAATGGAACATAATTAATATTTTGAATAAAATGAGATACTGAACTAACAAAAGAAGATATTAAATTCATTATGATTTTTTTGGTATTTTCTATGTTCTGGTAATTCACATTTTCGGAGGTCTTCAGAGTGGAATTTGAGGTTGGAACTTGCGTCAGTCCCTTCAATTTCCAAATGCACTAGTATTTTGGGGACTGAACTAGTTCTCTAGGAGACCTTTCCAATGGTGCAAATTGTTATGAATTCCAAGCACTAAGTCAAAAGTTATGACCTTGACAAGTAGGCGTAAATGAATTCCTAGTTTTTTTGAAATATTTTATCTTCACGCCGAGTTCACCAAAATGTAGAGAAGGGGGATTCACTACTCATGAGTTCTCTTCATTTAGAAAGACTCACAGGGTGAACTACCCTAAAATACCTCAAGGAAGAACAACAAGAGTTCTAGAATCTGAAAGAGCAGGTCACAAAGACTTTCTAGACAAACTGACAATCTCTCGACCAAAGGATGACAATGTTGTATACAAATGACATGGTGCGTTGGTGTCCCAAAGGTGCGTTGGAATCTTGTACGAACTAGAGAGAAAATTTATCATAGAAAATGGATAAATGACTACTTCTACTCTAATTTCCAAGAACTTTTAGAATGCAAAATAGTAACATGATGTAATAGAATTGAAATAAAGTAAAGTAGAAAAGAAAAAGATAAGGAGAAGTAAGGAAAGAAGATGCTCATGACAATCCAAGTAATGGAGCCTCCAACTAGTAGATATCTTCCATACCTGCATGCATGATATCTGGAGAAGGTGTTGGGGTTGTATAGGGTTTTTCCTCAGTCAAATCCCTGTTTTGGTGTTCCCACCTCTACAGATAGCCAGATAGAAAGAGAGATGAACTAAAATGGACAAAGTGTGTGGTGAAAGAAAAACTTGCTTCAAGAGTAGAACTTGCACCACCAGGTATGGGTGATAAAAGTAATCCCCGCCCAATGAGGAGAACCTGTATCACAAAATATGAGATGCAATAGCTGAGGGATGTAGAATCCTAGGATGCTCACAAGCATGAAGTGAAGGAGATATAGCTACAAGGCTTAAGGAAGCCAAAGAGGGAGACAAAGGGAGTTGCAAGAGCCAAGAGTGCTATAGAGGGAGTTGTGAGAGCTTTAGAGAATGTTGTTGTAGCAAGCAATGGAGCTATGCAAGCTTGAGTTAGCAAGAAAGAGGAGAGAAAGTACAAGATAGAAGCCAAGAAGTAAAAGAAGTTAGAGGTAGAAGAGAAGAAGCCAGAAGAACTTAGAAGACCAACTGGATTGAAAAGAATGATTTTAAGGAGGGAAAATAAGCTTCTCGAGCCATTTCAGGGCATCTTGAGTCGTTAGCACCGACCAAAGGAGGTGACAAGTGGAAAACATGCACGAAAATGGTCATTTGAAAATTGAAACATCGTAGGATGCTAGTGTGACGCGTAGATGTCTGCGCGATGCACTAGTGTTCGGACACGTCATGCTACAAAACAATGAGAATAGGAAAAGTGTAAGGTTTGATGCAAAGCTAACACGTGAGGGTAGCTGCTGAAAAAGGGTGATGGAGCATCCTAAGAAGGAAAAAGGTTGATGCAGGGACTAAAATGAGCCTACACAAGTGCTAAGGGAGTGGATGCTAAAGCATACACAAGAATGTATGCGAAATTGCAAGGGGTACAATTTTTCAACTATACAACTAATAACAAAACTCATCTATACAATATCCAATGAAGGTACACTTTTTAATATTTTTCTTTCAACTTGGTTCTATTCTCAAAAATCAACATGTGCAAAATTTTCACAACTAAAGGTTTTTAGAAAAGAATAACTTACCTTATTACCTATCCATGGTTCCTTTGGGATACCACAACCTAAAGGAACTGAAGGTCCTCTATTAATTTAATATACAATAGTTTTTATAGCCTTTTCCCACAAATGTAAAGGAAACCCAACATACAATCTCATGCTTCTTGCATGCTCCATTATTGTTTTGTTCATTCTCTCAACCACATTATTTTCCTATGGAGTCCCTGGAATTATTTTTTCCCTATGAATTCCATTAAATGAACAATACTCTTCAAACTATTTTTTACTATACTGAAATGGTGGGAAAAAGAGGAGATCCCAAAATAGGGTGTCCTAGGTCCTTCATACAAATAACTTCAAAACTAATAGTGTTCCTCTTCCCAATATTTCATTGAAACCAAGAGATTGCAAGGTGTAGAGATTGAATTTCAACCCTAAGGTGAGTCAATCATACCTAAATCTCTAGGTTCCTTAGGAAAATAGATTTGGAACTAAATCAAAATCATTTAATGCAACTAAACCTAATGAACAATATGACCTAGATGATAAAATGGAAGATCCTGAAGCTATATAAACTAAAATCACAATTTCCAAGCAGATTTGAGAAGGGTTTGGACACATGTACCTGGTATAAAAAATTGGTTTTGAGAACTGTTGGAGGGTAGGTTCACCCTAGGGCGAATGGGTCCTAGACAGTGTGTCCAAAAAAAAGCTTTAATAGTTCCTAGGTACTAGATTTTAGCTTCGGTTTGACATAGGTCTCAATGTCAACAAGTTGTAAATAGAATATGCAATCGAGTTTTTGTGGCTTGAAAGAAATGGTGAAAATTTATGTAGTGTTACAAAATTGCTCTTTGAGATCTATTTAATCCTTATTTCACCTGTAATCTACGCATACAAAGAGAGGAAAAATTGTTTGTTTTTGAACGAGGGTTTTCCTTAGTCAAACCCCATGTTTGGTAATTAAAACTTGATAGAATTATAATGACAATTGATAAATAGAAGGAATGATGAATGAAAAATTACTTGCTACAACTCACCAAACCTTTAATGGCTTCTCTTAGAGGACTAAAATCAAACACATCACTCCAAGGAATTAGATCTTGCTTTTCTTGATTTGTTGGATACTTGAATGCTTGGATGCTTTAGGATCAACAATGCATATTAGCTTTCACAAAATGACATGAACACACATATGCTTTAACATGATGATAGGATCTTGAATGCTACAAAAAATGATTGAAAATCTGCTCTTGAATGCTCTTGACAATAATATTTTATCATATGAAGTTTGAAAACTCTTGCTTGTTGATGTTGAATTGATAAAATAACTATTTATTTATAGGTGTTTATTCAATTTCTTAAAAATTAGATTCCAAAACCTAACAATTGCATATGAAATTTGAATTATTAAAATACCGCCAAAAACATATTAAATTTTGGGACCTAGGACCTAAGGAGGACCCATTTTCCCTTGGGTGAATGGGTCTTGGCCCAAAAGTCTAGGATACATTCATTTTGGGGTGATTACAATATTAATTTCATTAATTAAATATAGGTTTCCCTTTCAAAAAATGGGAAAAATAAGGCTTTGGAATACATAATTTGGAAAATTATAAGTTCTTAATTAAGTCCAATTAATTAAGGGACCCAAACATAGTGTGAAATTGTAAAGGTACACAATTTCCTACACTACATTTAGCCCTCACTTTAGTGAGAGTATGAGCTTACACTCAAACTCACACTAAAGGAGACAAATATGTGTTAAGAGAGGTCCAAGTGTAGAAATGTTAGTGAGATAGGATGAAAAATATCAAGGAGGTGATCAAGCCCCCAAGATCTAATATCCCATGGAAAACCAACATAAGTACAAAGGGACCCACAAGATGTGTAAGATATATGTAGCAAGACAAGATACACAAACATTCAATGTTAAAGCTAATGCAAAAAAGGATGAACTATCAAGTTTCATTATGCCATGTCCATCACATGGTTCCATTGGATAGCAAGTTGCATTATGTTAGGTGGCCATGAAAATATGCTCACAAGGGCTAATACAGTCTAGTATACACTAGGTGAGCCTCCAAGGGTAGATAAGAAATATGCACTAGGTCTACAAGGTATGTACCCATAAAAACATGCTTCACAAGGCTAGCAAGTCGCATTATGCTAGACACTCATGAAAAATGATCAATATACTATCCCCACACTACACTAAGTTCAACCTTTGTGAACAAAGTGAAGCAAGAAATGTCAATGCCAATGTATGCTCCCACTTTAAAGGAATCGCTAAACACCATACTGTGAGCAATTACTTTAAAATATAAATGATTTATTCCAATTGATAAAAGGGAAATGAGACCTTTTTTGAAAAGACCTATGTGAAACATATGTTTATAAACAAAGTTATGTCATGTAAAAGGAGTTTTCCCCCACACCCAATCCCAAATATAACACATAAGGGATCCATGGATTTGGATTCAATATATGTCTTTTCTACAATGATATAATAGAGCTTGGAAGTCTCATCATTCACCAAATACCTCATGTAAAAATGAGCACAAAGGAGGAATGACACATAGAGAGATAGAAGATAAAGAATCTTTTTGGATCAACATGGAGGAGACCTAAATGTCTCAACACTTTGCATCATCCCCAAAAGGAAAATACAAGACAACATTTATGACAGATAGAAGAATATAGACACAAATAGAAGAATGTCACAATAGATACACTTCATTTATATCCTTGCACCAATGGAGTAACAAGGTTCATCCAAAGAAAGCTCAAAAATATAAAGACATGCTAAACAACACAATATAGGAGATCCAATTACATACATGCAATCACAAAGAACATGGAAAGAAAAAGCTAGTATGACACATGTGAGCCAACCTAAAGTAGGTTGTCCACATCCAAATCTTGTTCATCATATATGAAAGGTGGATAACTAGCCAAAGGGGAAAAATCGAGTGTCATACTAGGACAGTTACCAAGTTCAACACGTGGTGATGCACTCTTTTGAGAAGGACCATCATGGTTTCACCCATCTAAGTTCATATAAGTGGAAAACTATAAATTCAATTCACTATGCACTTCTTCATAAATATAGCGATCTCATCATCATCATCCAAGTGAATCACAATAGGAGGTTTAATGAAAATGTCCATTGTATGCTCATGTTTTTGTTGTGGAAAAGGTGGAGTATCATGCTTTATTTGAGTTATTTTTTTATCTTGGTTTGTTGGCTTGCTCCTTTCTTTTAACTGATGATCAATAGCATGAAGTCTACATATATTCTCTTTAGAATTTCAATTTCTTCTTTCATAGTTTTCAAGTTGTGGTGTTGTAGGAGTGGGTTTATCAACCATTGGTTTCTTTTCTTCCTGCAAGGTAGGAACGAGAGGAACCATCAAGGTTTGGGAAACTGTTGTCTCTTTAGGTACATAAAATTATTTTATCTTAGGAGGCACCAAAGAAGTTGTATTGTTATCTCTTGGTATTTTGTAAGAAATGGGTGGATGAATTGTGTTCGACTTGTATTTGTTACTTGGAAGGGATTTTGGTTCAAGCATCGATTCATCAATGATAGGTTAGGGAGGAGAATCAATCATGGACTTGATAATATTTCTAATGGATAATTTTGCTATGTGTTTTTCCTTAAATTTTGATAGGATTTTAAAAAGAAGCCTTCATGAGGCTTTATAGGTTCCATAGGTTTAGGCCAAAAGAATTCCAATGAAAATTTTCCACTGGAAGAAAAAGGATTAAAACCATTATGATGCACAATAAAAATTTCATTTCCAAATGGAAATTTCAAGCATTTATGAACTACCAACAATATACCATCCATGGAGCATAGCCATGGATAGGCTAACTTCACACATAATTGATCTAACATTAGGATGATGGAGAATGACACATCTAATTATTTCAATCCAAATTTTAATGGAAGAGTGATCGAACCTATTGTAGGGTGAGAAAAACCATCATGTGTTTTGATCCATGCTTTTGATTGTTCATAATAATCTTGGTAAAGTCCATGTAAAAATAATAATTCCTTAATGATCACATTCTCTACACTTGTGGGATCAATTAATATCCCATTTTTAGTCTTGTCATTGATTCTTTTGGCTATGTAAAGAGAACCATCAGGTGCATGTTTAAGTATATTACTATGTAAAAAAGCAATTTCCATAGACAAGTTGGTTTGGCATTACAATGTTTAATGCCAATGAATCCACTCATGGTATGTAGATCATCCTCATTATCAATCTTGTCACCATTAGTTATTTCTTGTATGTTATCAACATTCATCACATCATTCTTTGTATCACTAGCTTTAACAAATTAAATGGAGTGGTTTGGCATTGGATTGGTAAAGATTTACAAATTTTGATTGGGTGGTGCAATAGATTTATTTCCTTGAACATTAACACCACCAATCTAGATGTGATTAGAATCAATGAGGTCTTGCACTAAATGTTTAAGACATATACATAATTTTGTATCATGTCCATTTTGACAGTGATATTAACAAAAAATATTTGGATTATAGTTTGGAGGTAAAGGTTTAGTGGTATCAAGTAGTCTAACGGGAGGTAAGGCGATTAAGTTTTTTCTCAAGAGTTGTAACATGATTGAATGGAGGGTATCGGGTAGTGGAGTGAATTTCCTATTCTTTTGGTATAGAGTTGTTATTTTTATGGTAACCACTTGAGGTTCAACATGATGGGTTGGCTGGCTTATCTTTATAAAGCTCTTGTTTGGTTTCTTGAATGGTTTAAAATTATTATGATGCATAGTTTCAAAGTTTTTAGGATAGGTTGAAGCAATTTTGTCTACACGTTGATTAAGTGAGTTTTGATAATCATAGAGTTGTGCATAAGTGTGCAAAATATGGAAATTTCATCATCCCAATCTTGTCTTGAATACTTTTTTATAAGCTATCAATGAACATCCTTTGAAGATCAACATCAAGAAGCTTGATGATTATTTGTGAGGAAAGCAATTGATAACGAGCTATAAAATCAATGACCTTTTCATCTCCTTTTTATTTACATTGCAAGAGATTAGGTAAGGCCATCTTACGACCAATGTGCACTTGGAAATGGTTTAAAAAGGAATAAAAAATCTCATTGAGTGAGTTGATTGAGTTATTTGGTAAGGAACAAAACCATTCCAAGGTTGTATCTTACAAATACCTAGGAAATAGTTTAGCCAAGAGTTTATCTTCAAAAATGAAGTCACTACATAAAGTTGTGTATCTTGAAACATGGTTACTAGGACATCCTTTACCACCGTATTTCTCAAATCTAGGAATCTCTATAACTTGTGGTATTTTTGTTCTCAAAATATCCAATGGTAATGGGTTTATTTTGACATATTATGAAGGTTGTCCATTTTGATTTTGGTTCAATGTTGCTATTTGTTGTTGGAGGGTTATGACATTTTGCAAAAGCTAGTTTATGATGAAATCATTGGTTGTGTTTTAAGATGGAGGGTAATATGGTGGAGGTGTAGATGTGTTGGGAGGACAAGTGAATTTCAATTTTGTGAGAGGTGGGGGGTTTGGAGATATGATATTTGAATTCATAAAACAAAAAGGATTCATAGTGGACATACCCAAATTTGGAGTGATATTGTTGGTTGGATGCATTTTTGTAGTGACAGATGGATGATTGTGTAGGAATATAAGCTATGGTTGTAAGGGGGGAATTTTATTTCCTCCTTTAATTTGGGTATAACCCAAAGTTTGAGCACAACTAGCCATTGTAGGAATATGGTTATCAATAATGTGAGCTAGGCTACACACAATATTTATTCCATGTTTATTATCAAGCATTCTTCTCATGTATCTATGATAAGAATTGTAGTACCAACAATAGAGTTTATACTCATTAAAAATTGAATTTTTTCTATGGCTTTATCTATTTGTTTAAGTTTCTCTTCAGGGACATGAGCAACAATGGTTTCAACATCACTAGGAGTAGTGGTCATAGGACATGTGATATCAGGGATGGAATCCAACATGGGTTGACTAGTGTCAGCATTATGAGTGAAAGAGTTGGAAAACCCAAGATCCATAGTGGATATACCATCATGGGATTCCATGAGTCTCGAACTACATCTCAATGAAGTATTAGCATTAGGATACTAGGTTGTAATACTCATACAAGTTTACCAAACCAAATGAGTGCCCAAAATGAACAAAAAGAACTAAATAGAGATAGTAAAGGCTTGGACATAGGAAGTGCAATGCAAGTATTGCAGAAGATATTTGCAATTTTTTATATTTGGAAATGATAATTTATTGATTTTGAATGCAAGGATCTGAAAATGATTATTTTAAATGCCAGATTTGATTTTTAAAAATGCACTTTTTCTCACTAATTGAACTAGATGCAAACAATTACAAAAAATAAAATTTCTGAAACTAAAACAAAGATTTGCAGGTACAAAAAAGGAAAGCAGACAAAAAATGATAAATATGCATAAATTCAAAAAATTGCCTACACAAGGATAGGTTTTCCCTAGGGCGAATGTGTCCTTGGATAGAGGACTGAGAAATTAATTTTTTACTGTTTAATTTGGTATTTAAGCTCATTGTTCCCAAGTGCAAATAGATTCTTCAATAACATAATTTATAGAAACTAATATGAAATAAAAATTCAATCTTGTGACAATGTATGAACAAAATGATAACTTTTTTGAATGCAATTTTCCTAATGTAATTTTTATCTAAATGACTAAAACACAATTTTATGTAGCCTAATATGCAATATTTATGCAATATTTTTGTATTATTTTATGAATTTTAATGATGCAAATATGAAATTTGTAACCCTAAATGCAATGCAAAACTAGATGATTTAAAACCTAGATCTATGGTTTTAATGATCTCCAAATCAGAAAATATGTTGTACAATGGTAGGTTCATCAAAATGAAATGATGGGAAAAAGGGGGAGATCCCAAAATAGGGTGTCCTATGTCCATACAAATAACTTCAAAACTAATAGTGTTTCTCTTCCCAATATTTTATTGGAACTAAGATATGTCAAGGTGTAGAGATTGACTTTCAACCTTAAGGTGAGTCAATTTGACCCGAATCTCTAGGTTTCTTAGGAAAGTAGGATTTGGAACTAAATGAAAATGATTTGATGCAACTAAACCTAATAAAAAATATGACCTAGATGATAAAATTCAAGATTTCAAAGCTACAAAAACTAAAAACATAATTTTAAAGTAGATTTGGGAAGGGTTTGGACACATGTACCTAGTATTAAAATTTGGTTTTGAGCATTGTTGGAGGACAAGTTCACTCTAGGGTGAATGGGTCCTAGATAGGGTGTGCAAAAAAAGCTTTGAAAGTCCTCAAGTACTTGATCTTAGCTCCATTTCTCATCCTTTTTTTTTTCTTTCCATAAACATAACTCACAAAAATCCATGTTAATATATTTCATACCAAGAAATAACTTCTTAGAATGAAGAATTTTTGTTCTTTTTTACTCATATTCCCAAGTCTATGATGCCATAATGTTGTCTCTATACTCACAACAATTATTTCTATGTCCACTATAGAACCAACAACAATTGTTCTTGTGATTGTTGTAGAACCCACAACAACTACTATTGAACCCACAACAACTATTATAACTATATTTGCAGAAAAATTTCCTACTATGTTTTTTTCTATAACAATTAAATAAGAAGGAATAGTATGGAATTTACATAAATATAAAGTTCCTACTTTCACACCTTTAGCCACTACTAAAGCACCTTTTGTAACCTTCCAAAGTTTACATGTAAATGTAACTATGTAGCCTTCATCTCCCAATTGGCTTGTTGAAATTAAATTCCTACTCAACTTGGAATGTGCCTTACCTCCTGTAGTGGTGATTAATTTTTGTTCTATAATTTAATTTTAATTCTTCCCTTTCCAACAATATGACAAGGTTTATTATCTCCTATATATACCAACTCAAAATCTCCTTGGATGTAATCAAGAAAATAATTTCTATGGGGTGTAGCATGAAATGAAGCCTCTAAATTGACTAAAACCCATAAATCATCAACATTATCTAGAGAAATAATTAAAGCATCGTCTTCAAGTTTACTTACAACATTAGCTTTTTTGTTTCCATCTTGCTATTTGTCTCCTTCTTTATTGTTCTGAGACCAACATTATTTCTTCAAGTGACTCAATTTTCCATAGTACCAACAATATTTTCTTCCTATGGATTGTGACCTATTTTTTAATCTCCCATGTGGCTTCCCATGACCTCTAGAGATTCCTCCTCTGTCCTTTGATCTTCTCCTATTTTATACATTCAAAACATTAACCAATGTTGAAGTTTCACATGTGCTTTTTCTTCAAATCTCCTCACTTAGAATCACATTAACATCATCAAATTTCAATGTATTTGAACCTGAAATAGAGTTAGTTACAACCATAACCAAGCTATTCCTTATTTCTGCTAAAGAAAATAAAACCAAGAGAGCTCTAACTTATTCATCAAAAATAACATTTACAAAAGTTATTTGATTGGTAACTATATTAAATTCATTTAAATGGTCTGTTACAAAACCTCCTGCAACCATTTTCATATTAAATAACCACTTCATCAAGAATACCTTATTCAAAGTCGAGGGATCTTCATACACATTCGCTAACGTTTACATTAACTCATTTGTTGTCTTTGATTTAGAAATATTAAATGACAAAGATGGTGTTAGACACAATTGAATATTACACAGTGCCTTTCTGTCAAGAATTTCCCATTCTTCATCTATTATTGTTGATGATTTCTTTTCTATCCCTCACAATGACCACCAAAAATCTTTCGGATATAGGTAATTATCCTTCATCTGAAATTTCCATAATTGATAATTTTGGTCATTGAACTTCTTGACCTTCAATTTACCTTCTTTAGACATTTCTCCCACTCAACTATGAGACTATCCTACCAAACTATCAAACACCACCTCTCTAATACCAATTGTTGGGATCTTAGGTTAGGTTAGAGCAATAAATAAATGAATTTAAATAGTGTAGATACAAAAGTAAATGACATAATAGAATAAAATTCATAGAGATGCAACAAAAAAATTAACATGGTTCACCCTTTGGGCTACATCCACAAACAATAGTCCAATATTTTATTAAAATATAATAAAATAAGATTAAAATAACAAGTAGCAATATCAATATTGCGTGTAACTTAATCAACCTCATGGTTTCTCTTTGTTCACTGCGATACACTTCCACACGCTTTGTTGTGTGTTTGTAAAGAAAGAAAGTGTGAACACCAAACTTTGTTCACACAACTATCCAACTACCCACACGTTGTTTTCTATGAGCTTCTTCAACTTCACACACCCATGACTCTTCATTTTTACAACAAGAAACTATTAATCGTTGCATGAAGTTTGTAAAACCAATTTTAATTGGATTTTCTATCACTCTTGCATTAATTCTTTTTTGGGGAAATTATAGCTAGCAAGTGGTCAAAATATTAACCTGGAGCATAATCAGGCTACACATAGCAACATTTTCTCTGTGTAAATCACTAGGTTATATTTTATTTCTTATGACTGATTTATGAATTTTTGTAATTTTAGATCATTTTAAAAATGTTTATGTACATCACTCCTCTCAATTTTTTTGTAGGAAGTTATATTTGTTACCATAACTTCCTTACAATTGATATAAGAGATTGATCACTTTTGGTTTCAAGTGTGGATTATGGAGTTTTTGAGCTAATCTAGTTTGAGATGGATCTTATGTAGAAGATACTTTATGATCTTTTGCAAGAAATTTTAGATGGAAAGAACATCAAGGATAATAGAGGAATACTTTTTTTGTAGTAATAATTTTTAGATTTGGAAGTTGAATATGAAAGATCTATTAATTGTTCAGGATCTATGGGATATTGTTGATAAGAAATTTTAGAGGCTTGTAGATGCTACTTTGGCTATTTGGTATGATGATATGGACCATAAATCCTACGGTGTAATCATATTGTTCTTGGAAAGCTCCACTTCAACTGATGTCCATGAAGATCCCTTTATGAAGCCACTGCGGACAAAGTTGGGTGAGATATATCAATACAAATAATTAGTGAGAAAAATTTCTTGAGAAAGATGTATTCCTTGATAATAGAAGGTCAATGAATTATACACCAATTGGAACAATTCAATATGTTGGTGGCTCAATTAGTATAAGTTAAGATAAAACTATATAAGGAGAGATGCTAGATATTTATTTATTCTTGGTTCATGGGATTCTGTTGTTATGGTTATTGGTAGTACTTTATGTTAGAGAATTCCAAGATTTGAAATCATGAAACTGAAGGACACACAATATATTGAGAGGAGGGGGGTGAATCAGTATATCAAATCTAATTAAAACTCTTTTATTCAATATGAGTTCCCATTGGTTATTTCTCCAAACATGAATTAAAATGTCTAATATCAATCAACACAAATGCATACATTCACATAATGAACACTAGATATGTGTGGAAACCTAGAATGGGAAAAACCACACTGCGAAGAGCTACTTGGATCTATTTGTCAAAATATAGCTTCACAAAAATAATGAGTAATTTATAATCATGAAGTAGGAAGCAACCTACCAGAGACACCATGTAATGTCCCTCATAACAAATTAGCTTTAAATCAGAAATTTTATTTCTACCAAAAACTTAGAAATGAGCAAATCAGGTATGAGAGAAAAAGCATTAAAGCACCCCAAATTGATATTGAATGTTCTAATACAGATTTTAACATGGAATTTACATCAATTTTATGTTGGTAATAACAACCAATAGCAATACACAACTGTTGTACCAAACCCAAAAGAAACTACAAACCAGAAGCTACTGTTGAAACCCAAATCACAACAAACAACTCCAAAATAAAAGTTGTTGTTTTGGAAAAAAAAGTACATAAGAATAATGTTATAGATGCACATATATTTTCTGATAACAACAAACCAAACTAATATAATAAAAGTCACTAAACAAACCAAACTACACTTTTTCTGCCAATTGTTTGATGAAATGCACACCTAAAACTTGAACATTCCACATTGCTACAACTTCTAAATGAAATTGCCACCAGAGACCTATAAACACACTGCCTGCAAGTATCTATCTCCCTAGTTTATCATCTTGGAAGATTACTCCTTCAAAAGTTTCTCAGCCTTTGAAGAAGAAAGCATAAACCTGTAAAATGCATAAAGATCGTTCTACATGCAAAATGACCAATATTTATAGACTCTTGATCATCTTGAAAATTCTACCATTGGATTCACGTCCAAATATTCCTCCCCAAATTTAGGCACTTACAAAAGTCATAAAATGCATTATAACACCTCTAAACTTAACCTTTCATACTATACTACTTATGAGGCATCTTTTGACAACTCAAAATGCATTTTTTGAGGCACTTACATGAGGTTAAAGTGATTTTTTCCAAAACTCATGACCCACCTATGTTGGCACCACTAAATAATTAATATTTGTTTGTCCTTTAGTTATATAAAAATTGCAACAGGGAAATATAAGTATTAAATAATATTATATTCCAATGTTGTCTTGATACCTCTGACTTACTATTTCTGGATAATGGAAAATTACTATTTTTAGTCTGTTCTATTTTTGGAAAAAGGGACATGACAAGTCCTCCCTTCCAAAAATTGCTTTCTCTCAAGCAATTACAAACATAATGCTCCAAAATCCTTTTTCCATGATGATAAAACATGCCAAAATGAATATTAAGTCATGATCATATACCTGTGAAGAGTTGCAATTTGTGCCAAAGAGTATTGTGCTAAAATGAGGATTCATATTCCTTTGTTCCAATGCTATCAATCCAACAACAAAATATATACAATATAAGCTCTTATATTTGTAAGTAAATGATGCATTCATTCTCATGCTCCAATTGAAACTCATCTTCCCACAAAGGTTTAGTAAGCTTGCCAAAAGCATTACCATGTGATGAATCAATCTTGTAACTTTTGAACCTTCTCCCAATGATACAAATCTGATTTTTGTTTCTTGTAGGTTTGGTATATGATTGAATGCACTCACCAATACAGAAAAAATGAAATTGGAAAGTAGACACTTTTCTTACCTCCACAATACTGATATATTCAGTGCAGGAATGTGTATCAAAAAGCCCATACTTTACCTCAACTTGAGAGATATTAATTTCAGATTCATGGACTAAATTGACATAGAAAAAGTGTAGTAGAGGAGTGGAAATTAGCATCATACAGCAAAATACATAGAATAATATTTCCAAGTTTGAGTTTGTAAGCAACAATCCATCTGTACTAAAATTGTTGTTCTTTTTGAGATTGTCTACAAGCACAAACTTATCACCCCATTTATGTGATTTATCACTCTGAATATTTTTCCAAGGAATACCATACATTTTAAGGTACACCCAAGCAAGCAACATATTATAATCCTGGATGCATACAAATCCTATCAATATACTCATAGAATCTCCAAGTCACACAATATTTCCAATATTGTTCTACTCCAAACTGAAAAACCAAAGCCACAACTTCTAAAGCTGATATGAATTGGTAAAATAACAATAGGAAATGATCTACCCAATTATAAAATTTATCTACAATAGCAACACACTCCCTGAAACACCAAACCCATAAATCTACGCACAAATTCATAGGATACCTACAAACAACACACACACATACTCTACAAGAACAACTTCCTTGTATCTTCTCCAAATAAGTGTTATGATAGGTGGATTAGTGATCTCCAATATTTTAGACCTTTTTATAACATCAGCAAGTAAGGATTATTCCCCAAAAAACACTAATCTATAGTTGTTCATAACTAAATTTACTAAAATCAACAACATGCAATTAATGTAACAACTACCAAAATGACAAACCCGAGTTATAGTCATTAGTATGTCTAATGTTGAAATAGTGGAAAGCCATGTGAGGTTTGAAAATATCTTCACCAACATCTGCACACCTCTGAAATTCTTAAAAATCAGCAACCCATAGATTATTTTCTTCAACAAGCTAAATGGTTTGGAGAAGAATTTGAAACCATTTCTTGAAACTTCGCTCTCCATGATTTCAAACTTCATGGAGCTCCTCCTTTTAAAAGCAACCATAACAACTCCATTTCCTACAACATCATATCCCATAGACAAATATGGTAAGAAAATTGAAATGAAAAGTACATAGCATGATATGGATACCTTCACAAAGTTAACCTAAGCTTCTTGTGTTATTCCCATCAATGTTGTAGCTTCTTTCTTTGTTTGAATTGAAAGTATTCAACATGGGCCATTGAGATGCATGACATTAAAATCATTACCACTTCCCTTGAGTTTCTTCCACTGTTGTACCTTCTCATGTGAATAGACCTTAATGGAGACATCTTGTAACTCCTCCTCATAAACACATAGTGTAGCATATGTCAACTTCATGCTCTTAAATTGTATGGAGCCCATCATTTGTGTTAAGGAAGGAAAAATATCATCCCCCGAAACATCATATCCTTCCATAAATGGATTTGAAATGAAAATAACATAACAAGTTGAATACCTTTTCAATCCCTTCCAAAGATTCTTTTGTTGCGTCCTCTAGAAATCCTTGAATTCCATTGTTTTGGTCAAGATATATGGAATCATTCTTCCACATGACTTCCAACTCTATGTGTAGACACCTAAAAATGACCTAGGCCTGCAAGCTTCATTTTTATCACTTTCCTCCTAGCATAGTTATGACATTTAATTATGTCCTTGGTCCACATTCGACTATTGATTAAATAATTCATGTCCTTTTATTCTTCATGACTATTAAATAAATAAATTCTATTTATTTATTAAATACGTCATTAATTGTCTAAGTCTTCCCTTAATTAAATAAATTGCTTAATTTATTTAATCACCCTTCTTCAGTCATTTCTTCCTGATTATTAAATAAATAAGTTTTATTTATTTATTTAATATGTCACTAACTGTCATAATTAAATAAATTAATTAATTTAATTATTAGTCTTATATGCTAAATTAAATAATTATCTTTAATTATTTAATTTCCTAAATTAATATTCTTCTCATTTTAAATAAATTAAATTATTTAAAATGTCATCTCATTCTTAACTGTCAGCTCATTATGGTAAATAATCTGAAAAATGGATTATTCATTATTTCACAAAGTTCACATTTAGAATTAATTTAATTCCAAATCGGTAACTTTCCTCCAAGAGTCAAGTGATCGGGCAGGTTCTTGACCCTTCCAAAACTGGTCTTCAGTCCGGTCTTTATCTTATTCATTTTCGAAAATCTTTATTTTTGCATTAATTTCCTCATTTATTCTCCACCGCCGATTCGATTCTCTGAGATGACATCTTGACCGCTTGATTAATGATTTTTCCCTAACCCTAATTAGGGATTATCAGATTTAATTTGGACCTCTGATTTTAGGTCTTAGTCGGAGGTCAATCTCACCCGTCCATTCAAAATGGCATTTTCTATAAAATGCCATTTTCCTCTCACTTTTCGATTACACGCAGACATATTAGATAGACGCATCACATATTTATGCACTTGCACACTTAGATCTTTCATAGCAATTCTTGTCTTATTTGATCAAGTCTTAGCATGTTTAGGCATTGCCAATCATGGTCATAGGCATAGGCATTAGATTTTCTTAAATCCTTCAAAGCTTGGTGTAGGACATATGCATCTATTTGTAGATTGCTCGCACGACAAATCTGAGGGAAAAACATCAACCAGCAAGCAAGAAGGTAATATCAAGGTGAATCATGGAAAATCCTGCGAATCAAAGGTATAATTGTTCTTGATAGGATCTTTGGGTTATATGCTTTATATGTTAGTTTATCTCACAATCTAACCTTAAGAAAATAACCATAGATACATTTGGTGAACCCGACTCTATTTTTTTTTTTTTGTTATTTCCGTACAGTTTTCATGTGTTTTCTATTGCAGGTACAGGTATGGAGTGACACAACTATTTTTTTTTTAAATCGTGACGCATCAAATGTGTCACAACGCATTCAAGGACCACAACACCGCAATCGCTCTATCGTGACGCAATAGTGATCAGGAAAGCCACAGTTGAATTACCAAGCCGCATTTGATACACAGAGCGACACAATCACTCTATCGTGATGCATTTGTCTAGTAAATTTTTCTGGTGATTCACATTCAATTTTTTTTTGGGTTTTCTGTGTCCTTTCTATTATGGTTATTTTCTGCATTCTGTCTAGCATAGGTTTTCTGTTTCTAATCAAGATTTGCAGCTTTTTTGGTGGTTACTTTTCGAGGGTCGAAGGAAAACATTAAAACTACTAATGTGTGGTCTTGTAGGTTTGACCGTCAAAGACCAAAAATCAAAACAATGTGCCTACATTTTTATTAGTATAATACACAATTTTATTTTGGTGCAATTAAAATGAACCTCTATTTACTATGTTTGAATGTGTTTTCAAAACAGTAGGTGAGTATGCTCTCACCTTGTGAAAACTTGGTGATTAGAAAAGAAGACCCATTTTTATCTATTTTTAACCCCACAACTTAGTATATTGGAGTATCCTCTCCCCTTGTGCTTTCGGGCGATCTTGGGTGTAAGAGAAAATGTTACTAACTCTAGAAATTGGGCCTACCTAGGGATTTCATCACCCCAATGCGACTCAAACTAGCAACGGAGCTAAGGCCAAGCTACCCCCGACCGGTATATAAATGTGAATCTTAAGGGAAAACCTAAGATTACAAGTGCGGATGTGTCATATGAACAGAATAGTACTCCCTTAAACCCTGTTGAGCTTAACCTCTTCAGGCTAGAGTGCCACCTAATTGGTGATTAATCTCTTGCCCCATGTATGGCCACTCGAATGGGGGTCCCAAACTAAAAACCTTTGTGTAATAAGCCAAAAACCTTCTATTTGCTAGCGCAACACCAGTCGGTGTGAAGGCATCCACACTTTTGTAGTTTGTAGTAGAGGTGATCAACCTACCATGGGAGTTTCATGGGGGTTGGAAGCTTGGTTGGCTTGAGAAGAGAGTGCACTGTAAGGGGGAGCCCGTGCAGCCAAGCTTCTGAATTCACATGCTACAGATATGCGGCTGGGGAAACCCACGTGGAATCTAGTGAATATTGTCCTGGCCTAACTTAGGATTGTACTTATTTGATGTGCACTTGCTTACATTCAAAACACTCTGCTTGTCAAGTGCTTTCTAGATTCATCATACTTACAATTCTAAACAAAACAGTCAATATCAAACAAAACAAATTTGCCATCAAAATGACAATAAACTCATTTTTCACAAACTATGTTGGATTTGATAAATCACATTTGAGTTTCTGAGTTGCAATTGCTCTGTTAAACTACATTCAAAATTTCAAACACCACATACACATGCGTCGCGACGCAACTGACTATCACTGAGTCGCATCTACTAAACCGAGTCGCATTTGCTCAACCTGAGCCGCATTCACGAAACCGTGATGCAATTGAAACTTCAAACGATGCATTCACCTATCACAATTAAAAACTTCATACAAAGTCAAATCTGAAGTCTTCATCTTGTCAATCATTTGTCAAACATTGTTTCCAAGGAGACTTTGTCAAAAAGCAATTTTGAAATTGCTAAAAGTTTCAACCATTAGTTTGCATTCGTCACCATAGGGTTCATCCTTCATTCTTGTTAGTTGCATACATTAAGCATTAGGTTGTCCTTAGGTTTGCACCTTGCATACTTAGGATTAGGAAAATCGCAGTACAATTTGCAATGTCATTGCTTTCAAATTTAGGCTTTCTTGAGCTAAGTTATCAAACCCCCTTTTCAGTCGTTGTCCTCTTTTGTGAGATTTTTCCAACTCAAAAGTCTAGTTAGGAAAACTCACTAGTCATTTAGACCTTGTCATCTTGTCATTTTCAACAAAGTCCTCTAGTAACCGAAATCGAAAACAAAGATTGAGCTTAGAAGTGCTTAGGTACCCTTGTCTTAAATTGCATTATAAGGCTAGACATTGCATATTCTATTCCCAAAAATCCAAAAAAAATTAGTCATCCTAGTCGTCATCTTGAACTTAGACCTTGCATAGTGTCATCATTGCATTTAGTTATCATTTTCATTTGAGCAATCTCATTTATGGTGGAAACTAGACTCCAAAAACAACAATGACAAATGGAAAACTTTCGACAAGACCCCACTTCCATTGTTAACAATCCCACATACGACCCAAATTGGACTTTCGACGATCCATTTGGAAATACAAAAAATCAACCTCTAACGACAATGAAATCCTCTTCAAACAGTCCATTTGAACCATTCTTGCGTAAAGATGAGTATGGTCAAATACTTGAGGAAAACTTAGAGGTAGCGGCACAAGACCCAGAGGCCTCTCAATTCATTGAAACAATGGTCCTCTACGACAGAGACAAATACTTAGCCATACTCTTGAGTCAAGGAGCTAAGTTACCACAAGGATTCGACATTGACACGTTAAGACCAACACCTCCCGACCCTAATGTCCACAATGCAAATAACATTTCAAATATTGGTCAACCTCCAAACACTATGAGCAATAATTTCTTTGACACCATGACGATAGTGCATGCTACCTCCAATATCCCAAACACCTCCAATACAATAAATACTACATCCATTGGAGGATCACAATCAGCCACAATGCCCACCACATCCACGATACTATCACAATCGGCTAGAACCACTTTTGGTTTCTCGGCAATGTGGGAAAATTATTCAAACCCTCTATATACCACAACAGTAAATGCAACGGGGGAATCATCAAGTCACAACAATCCCCTCTTGACAGCCACATCTACTACCATGAACACACCTTCAACATATCCGCTCATTTGTGTTTCACAAAATCCTTTGGGAGGAGGCAAAGGACGTATCTTTATCCAAGGACAACAACAAAATGTTAACACGACAACACAGTCACATGTCATTGCCTCCCAAGGTACAAATACAAACATTCCTCTTGGGAAAACCCAACAATTCGCACAAGGTGGCCAAATAACACAACCCATGGCATCACTAACACATCATAACATTCATGGTGATCATATTCCCTAGGTAACGACACACATGGCTGGGGGACACATCCCAACCTACTCATCCCACGTTCATACTCACCAACATTCACCCAATCCTAACTTTCAATATCAACAACATGCCAATCCACACACATCATACATGTCACAACAATCCATACTGCCACAATACACCAATATTCACACACAAAAAATGGGAACCTATGGTGTACCAAGCAATACAACTTACAGAAACATAAATGACCCTATTATGGATGCCTTCCAAACAAGATTGATGGGTTTAGAAAAAACTATCCAAAACATATACATTTCAGGCAAGAAATCATAAATATCATATGATCTAAATGTATACCCATTCGACATGAGCTTATACATGCCTCCATTTCTGCTGGGATATGTGTCACCCAATTTCACAAAATACAGAGGCAAGACAAACCCCATTGAACATGTTTGCGAATTTGCAACCAATTGTATGGACATCACCTATGAACAAACATACTTGATGAGACTTTTTTCTAAAAGTCTGGCGGGTCCTTCCCTTGAAAGGTTTTCAACTAAAAAGGATATCTAGACATGGGATGAGCTTAAACAAAAATTCATAAAAAATTACGTGTACAACATCAACATGGATACCTCTATCACTAGCTTGTGCACTCTTACGCAAGAGGATGCTAGTGAGACATTTATCCCATTCTTTCAAAAATGGAGAAGCCTTGCTAGTCGATGTCACATTGACATCCCCGAAAGGGAAAAAGTCGACATGTTTGTCCAAACACTTTTGGGGCCCCTAAAATATGCATTACAAGTACATTACTGCACAAACTTCATGGACTTAGTCGAAAAAGGATTCCAAATTGAGAAAGCCCTTATCGCAAAGGGAGAACTAAGATACGAACCCAAAAATGCAAATGCAAATCCTCCCGCCTACAAGAATAAATAGTGGGTAAAAAATAAGCACATTACAAATGATGGCGTTGTTGACGCCAAAACTACAAACATTGTGGGTCCTGTACTGGCCCTAAAAGGGGTCCAACAACAACACAAACCAACAATGACATCAACACCCCCTACTAATGTCCCTTCAAACAATCAAAACGGTCAAAATAATCAGGGACAATATGGTCACACAAGACAATTTCCTAAGGGTTGCACATACACCTCTTTAGGTGAACCCATTGAAGAAGTCCTTAAGAAATGTCTCTAGAATGGGGTTATCACGCTCCAAGAACCAAAAACGTATAACCCAGGACAATTCAAACCAAGATGGTGGAATGATAATGCATTTTGCAAGTACCATCAACCAAAAGGACATACAACCTCTAACTGTTGACAATTGAAAAACCTAATACAAGATCTTATCAAAAGTCACATCATTGAAGTAGGTGGATCACAATTTGCCTCCAATTCAGATCATACTATCCATAAGAATCCACTACAGGACCATGGTTCTCATAAGGCTTACACTTTAGGTCCACAAATGAACAATAATCAAGCTAACTTCACCCGAGCCAAGTACGACTATTCTAGCGGACCAATTATAAATAATGTTCAAACTGATGACGAATACATCAATACCATTACAGTCAAGAGAGCACCCCAATGTAACGCTACTACTCGAAGTGGCAAGGTCACTATAGTTGGTCCACCTCCCGCTAGACAAGCCAAAATCACCATACCTGGCCCATCTGCTAAATAGTCAAAACCTGTCCCGACCACAAAGCAGTGGCAACCCAAAAGTTAGTTCAACCTTATCGACCAGCTAGGAAAGACTCCCACGCAAATCTCTATACTTGAGCTGCTTCGTATATCTCCCGCACACAAAGATATCCTAGATAAAAGCCTGCTAGAGTCATTGGTCCTGAAGGACATTGATGTCAATCAATTTGAAACCATGGTGGGATACCTCACTATGCCTCACCACGTCACTTTCTTGGATCAAGACTACTCATCACCTAAAATCAACCACAATGATGCATTGCACATAGAAACTTTTGTCCACAAGCATAGAGTCAAATGGGTTTTAGTAGATGGTGGAGTAGGATTGAACATATGCTCCCTCAAACTAGTTAAGGCTCTAGGATTCTCTAATGCATGCATAGACCCGACAAAGAGTATAGTGATCAAAGCATATGATGATGAAGAATGCTCTTCACGTGGCGTTATCTCTCTCCCTATCAAAGTGGGACCAGTCATTGTGGACACAACCTGCCAGGTCTTGGATTTGGAACTACCATATAACATCTTTCTTAGTCGTCCATGGATTCATGCCTTAAATCCACAACCTGCCAGGTCTTGGATTTGGAACTACCATATAAAATATTTCTCAGTCGTCCATGGATTCATGCCTTAAAATCTGTTTCATCCACATATCACCAATGCCTAAAATTTCCATTTGACGACACGGAAATAACCACATATGGAGACCCTGACCCCTTCCAATATTGTACCAACCTAAGGGGTATTTCTAAAAACTATATGCCTATTAACCGAGAAGCACCTGGCTCATTGTCATCCAAATACATTGACCCATCCACACTCACATCATTTTCCACATCTGCTCCATCCACGTCTTTCGCCACACCATCACCAAATGTATCTATGGATATGACGATGAAGAACGCTCTTCATGTGGCGTTATCTCTCTCCCTATCAGAGTGAGACTAGTCATTTTGGACACAACCTGCCAGGTCTTGGATTTGGAACTACCATATAACATCTTGCTCGGCTGTCCATGGATTCATGCCTTAAAAGCTGTTCCATCCACATATCACCAATTTCTAAAATTTCCATTTGACGACACACAAATAACCATAGATGGAGAACCTGACCCCTTCCAATATTGTACCAACCTAAGGGGTATTTCTAAAAACCTATTACCTATTAACTGAGAAGCACCTAGCTCCTCGTCATCCAAATACATTGACCCATCCACACTCACATCATTTTCCACATTCGCTCCATCCACGTCTTTCGCCACACCATTACCCCCCACAAATCCTAAGGATGAATCCACTATCAAAATCTAGGACCTTGGCTGCAGAGAGTTCAAACTACACACAACATACATCATAACAACAATACCCAAGTCTCTAAAGATATATGGTCGGCCATGTTTCAGAATGGAACCCGGGGAAACTTTCAAAGTTCCACCAAAAACAGTTTTCATTAAATGGGGAGACATGAGTAATGAAGACCTTGCTGACATCACATGATGGATCTATAAGGATACTGTCACACTACCCCCATCACCAGTTCAAAAATATGGCAAAGGTTATGACATAATGAAGGCTAAAGGCTACGATGGTACTAGTGGCCTAGGAAGAAATAAAACTGGCCGAAGGGAACCCATAGAACCTTTCCAAATTCCAAAGTATCTTGGATTAGGGTTTGGATCGCTCGACAATGATGATCGACATACCATTGGAATTTCGAGTGAGCGAGTACATGCTTCGAAAAGTGTCGAGACCACTAAGGAAACCCTCACTGAAACTGACTCCCAAGAGTGGGAATTTGGCTAAGAATGATCCCTAAGTGACTGTTGTCTTGATGATTTGTTTGTTGAACCAGGGGAATTGACCTCTGAACAAAGATTTTGGAAAACATTTAAAATTGAACAGGCACCAAATAGTTAAATTCCCATTACCACTTCCCATGACATACAAAACCCATCATATAAACCCCTTTAGTCCAATCCATCTGAAGTATCAGACGACACTGACAACCAGGACTCTAAGGCCTTCACTCCTTATTTTGACAATGAATATGACACTAGTGAAGGGGAATATTGGATAGAGTTTGATGTAGAGTTAGATGATGATAATATCATCTATAACATCACTAAATCAGTCTACATGCTTTCCGCATCCTTGCCTCAATTCACCAACATCGACGATGGAATTTCCTTAGTTTACCTTGAGCTAGTCGATTGGGACCAACAAGGCCCACCAGTCCTAGACACATTTCAGAATGATGAGGCAATTGCTGAATTTATGGGATTACGTGAAGGAAAACCCAATGGGGACCACAAGTCAGGATTCACCATTGATTTATACTGCACGACATACTTCGACGAGATTGCCCCATCCTCTAGTCACAAAAGTAAAAGTAAAAATAAAATAAAAAATGAAACGTCTCTAGGTGAAAACTGAAAGACACCTTTTGACGATAAAATAGTAAAAACAAAGGATGTATCTGTGGGTAAAAACCTCTGAGGCACCCAAAGATGGAGGACTGGACTTTCTTCCTGTGCAACAAGAGAAATCAGCTATGCTTATCAAAGACACAATAGAGGATAACATATCAACTACAGAAAATCCCAAGATGGTCCTCTTTTCTGCATCATTGACTAAAGAAGAGAGATCAGAATTTCATAAATTCTTTGCAGAACAAAAAATCAACTTTGCATGGTCCTATGCTGACATGCCAGGATTGGACCTAGAACTGGTTCTGCACCATCTACCACTATTACCTAATGCCAAACCAGTCAAGCAGAAGTTATGCAAAATGCACCCTCAAGTTGCTCTATTGGTCAAGGCCGAGTTAAAGAAATTGCTAGACACCAGATTCATACGGTCTATTGACTACGCCGAATGGATTTCTAATCTGGTGCCGATAACAAAGCCAAATGGGTTGATCTGCGTCTATACAGGTTTTTGAGACCTAAATAAAGCATTCCCAAAGGATGACTTTCCTTTGCCAAACATTGACATCATAGTTGACCTCACAACAGGATATGAGATGCTATCCCTCATGGATGGTTTCTCCGGCTATAATCAGATTCGCATTGCCCCCAAAGACAAGCACAAGATGGAATTTACTTGTCCATGGGGTACATACTGTTGGAATCTCATGCCATTCAGTCTCAAAAATGTAGGTGCCACGTATCAAAGAGCCATGACAACAATCTTTCATGACATGATGCACAAAATAATGGAAGATTATGTAGATAACTGTTGGCCAAATCAGTAACCAGGAAAGATCATCTGAAGGTGCTAGACACAATTTTCAAGAGACTGGAAGAGTACAAAGTCTGGCTAAATCCTAAGAAGTGTGTTTTCGGGGTCACATTGGGTAAACTCTTGGGATACATAGTTTCTTGAAGAGGCATTGAGGTCAATCTGGAAAAGTTCAAAGCCATCATAGACATGCCTCCGCCCAAAGGAATCAGTGAACTTAGAACTCTACAAGGCAGGGTACAATCTATTCGGTGTTTCATAGCCCAATTGGAAGATAAGTGTCACCCATTCCAATATCTGTTGCGCAAGGGTATCCCCTTTGTATGGACAGATAAATGTCAAGAAGCCTTTCAGCAAATCAAAGATTACCTACTATCAACACCAGTCCTCATGCCTCCCATTCATGGAAAGCCATTGATCCTATACATTTCGACAACTAGTTCAACATTGGGAAAATTACTAGCACAGAATGATCAAGAAGAAAAAGAAAGAGCTATATATTACATCAGTCGAACATTGGTCAAATACAAACTGAACTACACACCAATTGAATGAGCTTTCCTAGCCATGGTCTTTGCAGCACAAAAGCTAAGACATTACATGTTGAGTCACCAGACACAACTAGTAGCAAAGATCAACCCACTCAAATATTTGTTAAGTCAAGCAGCATTAACAGGACGTCTGGCAAAATGGGTCATGATTCTGAGCGAATACAACATTCAGTATGTCGAAAGCAAGGCTATAAAAGGACAAGCCATAGCGGACCTACTGGCAGATGCACCTTTGTAGAGTGATCATCTGTTAGTGACAGATTTTCCAGATGAGTCGATATTCCATACGGAACCTAAGACACCTTGGCGACTCTACTTTGACAGATCACACACAAGTCATGGCTCGGGGGCAGGAATCCTGTTCATCACCCCGCAAGGAGACTCCATTCCTAAGTCTTTCCGTATTTCCTTCCCATGCACAAACAATGTGGTAGAATATGAGGCATTAGTTACAGGACTAAGAATGGAAATCAAATGGAAGATCAGAGCACTACATGTCTATGGGGATTCTCAACTTGTCATCAACCAGGTTAATGATGACTATGACACAAAAGATGAGAAGTTGATGCCCTACAAACCAATGGTTGACAGTTTCCAAACATACTTTCATATGGTAACCTTTGAACCGAGAGCACAAAACAAAGCGGCAGATGCTATGGCTACAATAGGCTCTCTCCTTGACATACCAAGCAATTTGCCTCAGTTGGAATTTCTAATAGAGCAATTGTTGGTTCCTACCTATGACATTCCAGAGTCAGAGATGGTTTGTGAACTTGTTGGTCCCGACTCTCCCTGGTATTAAGATATTTATGACTACCTAAAATCTCAAACCCTTCCACCCAACCTGTCCAATAACCAAAGGAAGTCCTTCATCCAAAAATTTGCAAGGTATGCCATCATCAGTGACACCCTTTATCGCCGTAGCTTTGATGACACCCTCCTTAGATGTCTTGACACCAACGAAGCATGTACGACCTTACGCAAAGTACATGACGGTATATGCGGGTCTCATTCGAGTGGTCCTACCCTAGCCAAGAAAGTAACGAGACTTGGGTATTATTGGCCGACCATTGAAAGGGATGCAATAGAATATGTTAGGACTTGTCACAAATGTTAGATTCACAATGATTTGATCCATGCCCCAGCACAAGAACTTCGACCGATCACTTCTCCTTGGCCCTTCGCTCAATGGGGACTTGACCTCATAGGTAAGATTCATCCAACCTCAGCCAACAAACACAAATTTATCATCACTGCTATTGAGTATTTTACGAAGTGGATCGAAGCCATCCCATTGATATACATTACCAACAAACAAATATCCAAGTTCATCCTTAACTACATTTTTTGGTATGGCCTTCCGCAATCCATCATCACTGACAATAGACGTTCATTCAAAAACCAAGACATTCATGAGTTATGTGAGTGATTTCATATCCAATACCATTTTTCATCTCCATACTACCCACAAGGAAATGGCCAAGCTAAGGCATCAAATAAAACCATTGTCAAAATCCTCAAAAAGACTGCCAATGATGCTGGCCGTGACTGGCACATACAACTCAACCCTGCTTTGTGGGCTTATCGAACTAGCATTCGTACGCCTACAGGAGCCACTCCATTTTCCCTAGTCTTTGGCACTGAGGCCATCTTGCCCATTGAGGTTGAAATTCCCTCATTACAAGTCTCTCTGAAGGTTTTAATTGATGAAGAGGAGTACAGACAATCATGCTTGTACGAGTTGGAAATGCTAGAAGAAAGAAGGAAAAATTCACTGAACCATCTTCAAGCATATCAGAACCATCTTTGTCGCAGCTACAATAAGAAGGTTATGGTCAGGAAGTTTGACATTGGCGACCTAGTTCTCATGCAGAACCCGAAGAACCAAGCTGACAGAGAAAAGCCAAGAAAGTTTGAACCAAATTGGTTGGGTCCCTACATTATCATATCTATTTTTGGTTCTAGAGCCTATCAGCTGGCAACTCTAGATGGAGAACAATTGATAGAGCCCATCAATAGTTTACATCTCCAAAGGTTCTACGCATAGCATCAGGGGATTGAGCTGAAAACCGTAAAATACAAAAAAAATGAAAAATAAAAAAATCGTTGCCTTGATGAAAACCTAGAAAACAGGCGTCTTGGCAACACCAAAAAAAATTAAAAAAATGAGAAAGAGGACAAAAAAAGTAAAGAGAAAAATGATTCATCCAATAGTGAAAACCTGGCAAACAGGCACTTTGGATAAGTACCATGGTGAAAACCTAGCAAACAGGCGCCATGCGTAATCAATCATTGCTCTGCCATCTACTGTCACTTTGTCTGCCTTGACCTAGGATGAAAGACATTTTATGCCATTATCACGCAAATCGCCACCACATTACACCCTACCTGTCATGGTCAATAAATGATTGACATCAAGTCCTAACAACTGTCCATCTAGTAAACCAACAACATCTTGTCCATGTTCCTTAAAATTGGCTAAGTCTTGGACCTGACTGGGGGAAAAAAATTTATCATGTAACTGCAGTGGATGTCACACATGATCTCGGAACTTGGCAAAAAGGTCCTAAAAAAAGACAAAAACATGGCAAAAAGTCCTGAAAAAAGACAAAAACATCATAAAATGTCCTGAATAAAGACAAAAACATCATAAAATGTCCTAAATAAAGACCAAAAACATCATAAAAAGTCCTGAAAAAAGACAAAAACATTAAAAAAGTCCTAAAAAAAGACAAAAACATAAAAAAAAGTCCTGAAAAAAGACAAAAACATCAAAAAGTCCCGAAGAAAGACCAAAAACATCATAAAATGTCCTGAAGAAAGACCTAAAAATCATAAAACGTCCTGAAGAAAAACAAAACAACATCCAAATCAATGTCAAAATCATAAAAATGGAGTCAAATTCAATCACTCCATTTCATGGTCCGAACTACATTGTCTCTGCACATTTGCTACAGAGGCAAGACTCACATTTGAGTCCCCAAGACATTAGGTTAGTCCATTTAGGTTAGTCAAAATAAAATCATGGCACAATATTTGGTCATCAATACAAATTCATTGGTCATGTCAAACTATGAGGTCTTTGAGTGTATGACGTAGGCAAGGCCATCTATCGATGAGCCCTCGAGGCCGCACTAGGTTAGTCCATTAGGGTTCATGGCACTACACTGGCACACACGTCAAAATATATTTGAGGTAAAGCGAATCATTCTTGAATGGATAAAATCCTAAAACAACTCATGGCAATAAGTTATTTCAATATGACAATCTCATCAACAGGTCAATCATATCATCATGACAATATTGACATATAGTCAAACACAAGTCAAACTCGGTCAAAGCAGGTCAAATCATCATAACCTGTCAAACTGTCAACTTTAGGCTAATCTTCATATATGTCCTTCTGAAAGATAGCCTCGGTCATTCATGCCCTTGGATGTGTCCTTCCTAGGCATCGTCACTATCAATCGACATTTCGAGGGATCCTCTTGGCATCTAAGGATCACTCCTCTTAACATCAATTTTTTTCAGATGCGTCCTTCTAAAGAACCAACTACGTCATTTATGCCTTAGGATGTGTCCTTCCTAGGCATCGTCATTATCACTATCACATGGCATTTTGAGGGATCCCTTTTGACATTTAGGGATCAATACTCTCGACATCAACATTATTTAGGATGTGTCCTTCCTGAATTGGGCAATTTTTGACATTTGTCATCAGAGCATTATGAACACTTTGACACTCTAGCATCTCATCATCATCAAGTCTGATATTTTGACATTGGATATCCAGACGCACTTGGCAAACACTTGACAATTGTCTTTTGGTTTTTATCATGTTACTAGTTTTTCAGCGAGATCCCACTAAGCAGGATTTAGAGAAGCAGGAACGTATCATGACGATTGACATGCATGACTACTAGTTTCTCAACGAGGTCCTGATTCTAGGATTTAGAAAGACAATGACATATCATGGTGAGGGCTCTATTTTGTTTGTTTTTCGACAATCATGTCGCTAGTTTCTCAAGGATGTCCTGGAAACAGGATTTAGAGAAGCAACGACATTTCATGAATTGTCCTTTTCTTTTTTTGCTTGTGGTTGATTATGACAAAAAGACTGGGGCAATCACGCTCTTAGTATGATCCATGATCATCCTTGTCTGTGACTGCTTGTCTTACGTGATGGTACGACCTTGCACACCTTGATCTATGTCATATCATGGTGTTTGTTGGCCATTACAACAGCCTGCCCAATGATGATTAAGAGCAATAATTATTAAAGTCCTACGGTAAAGCTTTGAAGGATTTGATCAAATTCTAGGAATTAACATGCATCTCCTTTAGTCGTGTCATCTTCTCTCACTCATCTCATATAGGCATTGCATTCATATCATCATCCATATCTTTTGCACTAACATTTCTTTGTCTCTTCATATTCTAGTCTTCTCATTAATTTTGAGAGCACACCCATGTTCTTGGAACTTGTTTGTCCTCTCAAGGGGGCATACCATAACCCTCCTCATCATTCTTCCTCATCTTATTTTTGCACTGGGGCATATTTTTGACTTATCTTCTTTGTCACAACGTGACAAGTGGCATTATGACAAAGAGGGGCAAATGTAGACACCTAAAAATGACCTAGGCCTGCAAGCTTCATTTTTACCACTTTCATCCTAGCATAATTATGACATTTAATTATGTCCTTGGTCCACATTTGACTATTGATTAAATAATTCATATCCTTTTATTCTTCATGATTATTAAATAAATAAATTCTATTTATTTATTAAATAAATTCTATTTATTTATTAAATAAATTCTATTTATTTATTAAATACGTCATTAATTGTCTAAGTCTTCCCTTAATTAAATAAATTGCTTAATTTATTTAATCACCCTTCTTTTGTCATTTCTTCCTGATTATTAAATAAATAAGTTTTATTTATTTATTTAATATGTCACTAATTGTCATAATTAAATAAATAAATAAATTTAATTATTAGTCTTATATGCTAAATTAAATAATTATCTTTAATTATTTAATTTCCTAAATTAATATTCTTCTCATTTTAAATAAATTAAATTATTTAAAATGTCATCTCATTCTTAACTGTCAGCTCATTATGGTAAATAATCCAAAAAATTGATTATTTATTATTTCACAAAGTTCACATTTGGAATTAATTTAATTCCAAGTCGGTAACTTTCCTCTAAGAGTCAAGTGATCGGGCAGGTTCTTGACCCTTCCAAAATTGATCTTCAGTCCGGTCTTTATCTTATTCATTTTCGAAAATCTTTATTTTCGAATTAATTTCCTCATTTATTCTCCACCGCCGATTCGATTCTCTGAGATGACATCTTGACCGCTCAATTAATGATTTTTCCCTAACCCTAATTAGGGATTATCAGATTTAATCTGGACCTATGATTTTAGGTCTTAGTCGGAGGTCAATCTCACCCTTCCATTCAAAATGGCATTTTCTATAAAATGCTATTTTCCTCACTTTTCGATTACACGCAGACATATTAGATAGATGCATCACATATTTATGAACTTGCACACTTAGATCTTTCATAGCAATTATTGTCTTTATTTGATCAAGTCTTAGCATGTTTAGGCATTGTCAATCATGGTCATAGGCATAGGCATTAGATTTTCTTAAATCCTTCAAAGCTTGGTGTAGGACATAGGCATCTATTTGTAGATTGCTCATAGGATGAATTTGAGGGAAAAACATCAACCAGCAAGCAAGAAGGTACTATCAAGGTGAATCATGGAAACTCCTACGAATCAAAGGTATAATTATTCTTGTTTTCATTGTTCTTGATAGGATCTTTGGGTTATATGCTTTATATATTAGTTTGTCTCACAATATAACCTTAAGAAAATATCCATAGATACACTATGAAATGTTGGATTCCTCTACCCAAGGGTATTCCTAGGAACATGATACTAAAAAAAAGCTATGCTAATTTGGAAACACTTGAAAATCAAAATGAAGACTATAATTCTTACCTTAAAATGTGATATCATGCATGTCCTCCATCACCAAAAATCTTATTATCCATGAAACCTATCTCCTGCAAGAAGTCTTCAGATATGTATCTACTCCCATTGTTTCCTTGAATACTCCTTCAAACATCATATTTTCCCCTTCACATGTGTTATTTATTATTCTAAAATGATTATTATGTAGAAAATCACACATGGAATGCAACCATTGCACACACAACTATTTGAATACTTGAAGAGTAGAATGCATTACATACCCAATATTTTGGTATTGATATTTTTAATCTCCTTAGTGGGTGTATCAAATTAAAATTGCATTCTCCATCATGCTTTTTCTGCACTACTCTGTCACCAACAACACCATGGTTGTCCCAATCTTCATGAACTTCTCCTTTATCGATTTTATGGAAAACAAGGTTATTGTGTTTATGCTCACAACCAAGGCTTATGTGTCTTTGATCAACATCAAGGCTGCTATATTTTGGGTCAGAATCAAAACTAAACAATAAAAAATCTGATTTGTATTCAACATCATCACAATACCTTTTAGCCTTAGCTTCCTCAATGTTATCCTCCTCTCATAACTCCTAAGATGAAACTAAAACAATATCATAATGAAAGGGATATTCATTCCAAAATACACCCTTAACATGCTTAGGTGTTGGCACACTTGGGTCCCAAGTAAAAGTGGGCTGATTGCTGCAATCAAGATGAAAGTATTCATTATGCTTATCATGTGTTATTTCCTTTTTGAGAGAGTTATGCTCCAATTTCCTTGAACCAAAATATTCCTTTGTTGATTTAGGAGTTTTTGAGAAATTCACAATAAAACTATCACTCTCATAATAAAGATCATTAGTAGGATAGGGTTGAGCTATAGAATCCATCATGAAATCATTTTAGAGAATAGAGCCATCATATTGACCATCCTTGCTTGGCACTAGCTCATTTTCCATACTTACATTTTCTTGAAATAGAAGCTCACTAGAAAGAATTGAAATATTTTATTTAATTAAATAATTGTTACCTTGAACCACTATGGCTTGGAGTACATTTGGTTGAACTCTCTCTTCTTTTTTCAAATCTGATTTTTCTTTATGTTGCATCATCACGATCTCTTCCATACCTTGAATTTGTGTCTCAAGTTTTTCTATCACCATCTCAATTTCTTTGATGTCCAAAGAGTCATCCTAAGACTTTATCACACATACATCATTCTTAAAAATACTCGTTGCATTAGACTCTCTTCCTATGAAATATTCTAAAACTATATGCTCCCTTTCAACCTTTTGTTCAAACCTATCAATCAAAATTTGACAAAATTCTTCAAAAGATTCTACCTAAATGTGGACTTGGGTGGTTATACCTTGGTACCACCAATAATGAGTAGCTCCTTCAAGGTGCAAGATCACATACTAAATGGCAACTTGCTCCTATATGGAACTAGAATAGTAATAATCTTGCATCTCAAACAACCATTCTCTGACAAAGATCTTGTCTGATCCATGAAAAGTTGGTGCTGAAGGTTTTACGATTTCCCTTCTACTATGTCTTGGGTGATGTTTGTATACCTTTGCATTAGAGTGACATAATCACTACATGGGAATGAAATTCTAAATCCTTCATCTTGATTGACATAGGTTTCTCTAATGGCTACCAGTTCTCTTGAAAAATCTTCCATAGGATCACCAACATCAACCATGTTTAAAATCCTCTTTCCTTTTTGTAAAATATAGTCAAACCCTCAAGCTAGAAAGATCATGGATCTGATACCACTATAATGTCCCTCATATAAAATCAACTTTAAATCAAAAAAATTATTTCTACCAAAAAACTTAGAAATGAGCAAATTGGGTATGAGAGAAAAAACATTAAATCACCCCAAATTGATATTAAATAAATAGAAACTGCTATTTAATTTCCAATACACATTTGAACATGGAATTTTCATCAATTTTATATTGGTAATAACAACCAATAACCATACATAGCTGTTGCACCAAACCCAAAAGAAACTACAAACTAGAAGCTAATGTTGAAACCCAAATCACAATAAACAACTCCAAAATAAAAGTTGTTGTTCTGGACAACAAAGTACACAAGAATAATGTTCTATATGCACATATATTTGCTGCTAACAACAACAAACCAAACTGATATAATAAAATTCACTAAACAAACCAAAATACACTTCTCCTACCAATTGTTTGACGAATTGCACATCGAAAACTTGAACATTCAACACTACTACAACTTTTGAATGAAATTACCACTAGAGACCTGTAAACACACTACCTGTAAGTCTGTATCCCCTTGGTTTATCAACGTAGAAGATTACTCCTTCAGTGGTTTCCCAACCTTTGAAGAAGAAAGCATAAACCTGTAAAATGCATAAAGATCCTTCTACATGCATTTAATGACCAATATTTATAGACTCTTGATCATTTGGAAACTTCTACCAAACATTGGATTCACGTCCAAATATTCCTCCCCAAATTTAGGTACTTGCAAAAGTCATAAAATGCATTATAACACCTCTAAACCTAACCTTTCATATTATACCACTTACAAGGCATCTTTTGACAACTCAAAATGCATTTTTTGAGGCACTTACATGAGGTTAAAGTGTTTTTTTTCCAAAACTCATGAACCACATGTGTTGGCACCACTAAATAATTAATTAAAAATTGCACCAGGGCAATATAAGTATTAAATAATATTATATTCCAATGTTGTCTTGATACCTCTGACTTATTATTTTTGGATAATGGACACTTACTATTTTTAGTAAGTTCTATTTTTGGAAAAAGGGACATGACACACAAATCCCCTACAATATTTGTAGCCATCAAAATACTAGAGACACCAATCTCCAATACAAAGATCTAAGCACCAACTCAATAAGTAAGACACTAGTCCTATTGGATTACATGGATGAAGGTTGTGGATTTTCAATGTTGATCACATGGCTTACAATCATTCTGAGCTTCCTTTAGGTACTCTCCTACACATCTTATGATCTTTTGATCATGGCACATAATGATTGAGATGTGATTCCCATTGAATCACCCAAAATTACACTTTATCGCATAATTACTCACACACACTCCCATCTAAATTATGATGATTAGTCATTATATAAAGCTCATTGCATTAACATAATTTCATGTTTTCTAGGAATCCATTAACACCAACCTCAATTAGCCAAGTTGACTAAAGTGGACCTAAATTCAAATTTGTATTCAAAATGTGTAGTGGTTCGGTCCTAAATCAAATTTATTGCCACAAATAAAGCATGATGATGTGTTCTTCCCTTAGGGACCTTAACCTAAACCTATTTCATCTTTTTGTGCTATCTCTTGAGAGCACACACAACAAGTCGCTACTACATTGATCTGGAACATCAACCGGTTGAATAACCAACACAATGACCCCTCATCACTTCAAACTTTCTGCCTAATGAACATAAATTCCAAAAACTCTATAATAGGATAAAACTAGTGTAGACATTCTCTCCTTTCAAACCATAGGACATAATTCTCATCCATGAAGAAATGTAGATCAAAACATGTTATCATAATAATCTCACTTTCTGAGTTACTTCAAACATTCTAAATCAAACTTTTGGATTACTTCTAGGGTGATCCCACAATAGTGGTTTACAATTTTTTGCCAAACTGGACACTGAAATAATTTTTTTTAACTAAATCTTCACTTTCGGGCACCTATAGCGGCTAAAATGTGAGGAATTTGAAGATAATGCAAACTAGAGTTTCATGAAATTTTTTCTGTAGATTCTAAATATATTTTTTTCAAAAATTTTGGAATCAGATTGCACTTCTTTTTCCATGTCCCTCGAAAACTAGTTTTTTTCATAAAACAACATTTTTAAAAAAGTGACGCTCACCGTATAACACATAACTTTTTTTCCATGAAGGATAAAATTCTAATTCTTTCAAATTTATATTTATAACTCCGATATCTAGTGCTTCCACTTGGTTAGATAGTTTTTTATTGAATATTTTTTCTTTAATCAAGTTTCGAAGTCAAACCAATTACAATTCAAACATAGTGCGACTGTATAATGCGTAACTTTTTTTGTATGTATCAAAATTCTTTTATTTTTGTTGGATCAAGGACTTCAATATCTAGTGCACTCATATTTTTCAAAAAAAAATTTACAATTTTCTATTATTCCACATGTGCAGAACAAAGAGTTTGCTTTTCGATGAAAAACCAACATTCACAAGAAATAAAAAATAAATATAATAATAAAATTAAATTTATTTAAAATTATACTTTTTGGGAAGCTTATAATAAGGACTGCATACTTACAAAAACTAAATTTTAAATGAATTCATTTGATCCCCCAAAAGTTAAATCAAAAGTTATTTTTTATCAGCATTTTGATAGGTGTAAAGGAGACTTCGTTATAGGTATGGTTTAAAACTAGTGGGGTTATATCCAAGGGGGTTTGATCTAAGGTAGTTTGATCAAACCCTCTTCAATTGGAATGCTTTAAATGAAACTTTTAAAGACTTAAATCATTAAAATTTCCAAAAATATATGATTTCATAAAAAATCAAAATCTCACCAGCTATGTGGGATCGCCCTCTATCAACTTGAATAAGTATGATTATATTTAATTCTCAAAGATCTGTTGACATTAATACTTTGACATCAATGAGCACCTTTGACATCAAGGACAATACTCCTTTGGCATTAATGGCAACACATTTTCAACAATCTTCCCCAGACATATCTACTAGATTAAATTCTCTTTCTTGCTTATGCATTTCTTTCAATATGTCAACCACACTCTCCATAGATGTTAGATCAAGTACTTGTTGAGAATGAGGGGGAGGAGAGGCAAATACAACTTGATTGATTGGATTCCTATTTTCTAGTGACAAATGGATATCTTTCATTTTCTTTGGAAAATTTTTAAGGTAAGCCATGAAGAACTTTAGTAGGCTCACAGAATCGATGGAACAAATAAAAGGGATGGTAGGTGGTAAGGAAAATATGGTGAACTAGGGTGTGGAAAGAGTGAAGGAAGAAAGGGAATAATTGGCCATGGAAGAAGATGAATATTCTACTAAGATGGTAGAGGTAGAGGGAGTAGAAGATGTGAGGTGGACTAAAATATCAATGCTAAGTTGAGAGGAAAGGATGGGAGGAGGAAGAACAAAAGTGAAAGAAGAAAGAGCAGATGAAGAGAGTGGTGATTGTGGAGTCGATACTAGAGTTGGTGTAGGTGGATGTGAAGGAGAGGGAGGAGGTTAAGAGACTTGTGGAGGAGAAGACTCTTCTATAATTATCTCAATTGCAACTATACCAACATTCTTAGTCTTCTTAGATGTAGCCTTGTCTCCTTCTATATTCTTCCTCTTGTATACCCTTTATTTTTTTGTTGGGTGTCTCACTTGAATTTTTTTATTTTTATACCTCTAGTTCTAGGAGGAGAATCATCACCTTTACTTGTATAACTTGTTCCAGATGCTCCTTCATTGATTTCCTCATCTCTCTTCATTATCTTCACTATCTTGGGCCTCTTCTTACACCTCTCGATATGCCAACTCAAAATTTTGGGTTTCAAGAAGGGTAATCCAAGTATCAACCCATATTTTTTTCTCCTCAGTTCTAGATGAGTAATCACATCAAGATCAGTTTCCTACTCATTTTTCCAATCAGGAAAGGGAAGAGTTTGATTGGAAACTTTGTTGTATCCTTCTTCATCTAGAAGTTTCTCATCCTCTTGTAGTTGGTCTAGTACCTTGAAAAGGTCAAGAGTGCATATGAATTCTAAAGCGACTCTCATGTAACTCCTTTTCCTAACTTCCTAGTCATTTTAACAATTGGCCCAAAAAATTTCAATGTGCAACTAGTGGCAATATTACCTTCCCACTTGCTCCTTCATTTTGCAAAGAGGATCGTTATTACTTCTCAAAATATTAAACTAAAAACCAAAAATCTAGATATCGACTTCAAAATGTTTTGTTGAAGGCACTGAAGGACATGAATGTAGTCCTCTTCCTAGTGTCATAGGATAGGGTACCCCAGTCTGATGTTTCTCATGTAGCAAGCGGTGCAAGGAACACAACTAACCATTCATCTCTAGCAGTACAATTCTATTAGTAGAATATTTCAAAAACCTATAATGTTCCCTTGAGAAAACCTCAATTCTAAAATATGTGAACTTTTGGAATTGGATAAAATAATACTCAAATCATTTTACTAGCCCCTTGGCTAAGTGGGACATCCTTGTAGCACCCCGATAATTTGCATTGTGAATACATCATTTACTTTCTTGTAGTGATTCTTGGAAGTTCTATATTACACCTGTGGATAACAATCATATACCATATAATCATCTGGACCCATTCCAATGTTTTATTTGCAAGTGAGGCCCTTATATCAAAAATTTGTGGCCAACAAGTAAATGACATAGGATGTCATGTAGAATTCAAATGTATTCTTCACGAAAGAAAATTGTTCATGAATATTGTCACTAATGATCTTGGCCCATACAAATTTAATCTTTATTGAATACACTGAATACTGGGAGGGGGAGTGAATCAGTATTTTTCTAACACAATTAATTACTAACCATGCAATTATCAATCCACATCTAACTGCAAGAGTAAAACAAAACATAAAAGAGATCACCAGGATTTTTATGTGGAAAACCTAAAGAGGGAAAAACCACGGCGATGATTAGCTCACAATATATTATAATCGGCTATAAGATATTACAGGGCTCACTACCATGACACACTATCCCTAAAACGCTCACAACTTAAATACAAAAAGAGATAGATAACCACCAAGATAAAAAAAGGTATGGCTCACTGCCAATTGATGAATAGAGTAAATACACCTTAAATGTTCAGAGATTAGTTTTTATTAGGCTCTGGAATATCAAAAAAATTTCTTCGATCTTAGGCATACAACATTGATAAAACCTTTGCATTATCACACTTGTCTCATCACTGTATCACAGACTATTCCTTCATTTATATTCATCACCTTGTTATGCTTCATCTGCATCACTTACATATATATATATACATAGCTTCATTTTTATACATCAATTAGGTTGGCCTAATTGAATGAATAAAACAAAAAATATTTATTAGATTAAATCAAAAGACCTTTTGGCACATTCAAAAAATCATAGCAAGCATTAATTAGGTTAGCCTAGACCTAATGAGGAATACATTAAATATTTATAAGATAAACAATTCATAACCCTATCGGCCAAAAGAATTCTAATCTTTTGTCACTTGGATAACTCAACCAAATCACACAAGCTTGTTGAAAACTTGTTTATAGTTGTACCTGACACTCCGAAGCAACATATCAAAAAATCATAGAATTTCCTCTTACTGAGAGGATTTTTGGATCAAGATATTGGATTAGTGTAGACACATAGATTATTGAGTCAGATACCAAACAATGTTGGCATCAATGACAACAAACCTGAAGGTCAATTTCTTCATTATTTCAACAATCTCCCTCTTTGTCATTAATGGCAACATGTGCCAAAAAAAGAAAATTGCTTCAAAAAAAATATTGTGCAACACTAATGCACTCAACTGCCCCTAACATATGTATCGGAGACAAACACATAACATAACATTATTTATACATACTCTTTTCCTCTTGTCTTATTCTCTTCTCTCCCTTTGACATCAAGGAAAAAGGGCCAGGAAAAGATAAAAGCTTCAAATCAAGAACTGGGAGCACCCTATGACTCCTTTAGAATCACTTCCCAAGCTAGATTTCCATCATCCTAGACTCCTTATTCCCTGGAAAGAGTTTTATGTAGATATTCTAATTCTACTAGGCATTCTTCTCCTTCTCTGGAGTGGATGGAACAATGTTCATCTTCTCAAGTTTTTCTACTTTCAACAACACATTTGATATAGAGACATTTCAGGACATGACCAGGTCTCCAAGTTGGGCATAACATCTCATAGCATCTTCCTTATACCTCTATAGGATCAAAAAAATTACTTTGAAGATCTGCAATAGAAACCCACCTAAAATAGTTTCTATCATTTCCAATCTTATAATCTCTAGAGGCATCTACAAGTTGAGACTCAATTGATTCCATTAAATCCTTGATACTTTGAGTTTCTTTAGGCCACTTCATGTAGTAAACAAATAGTAGTTGGGCTTCTTCATCACATTCTCTTACCTCTTTCAATGTTTACGAAACCTTGTGCAATTATACACTTTTTTTTTAGAAACAACAGTTTTTTCTCTAGCAGACTCAAATCCACTTTTTTTGTAGTCTGAACCTTGAGGTTAGATGTGTACCCTTTTACTAAATCAACTAAGAGCTTTAAATTTTCAATTGGAGCTAAAGAGTTATCTGATGTAACATTGGGGGTTGTCTCCTGTAAAGTATTGATAGCTTCATTTATCAATTCATTTCCCTTTTAATAATACTTTGTAGCTTCTTGTGTGATAGAGCTAAGAAAAGTACAACTTAGTTTTATTCTGTCACTAACTTGGGTGAGATGGTAGATTAACTAGCTGAGGTGGAAGCACGGGTTGAAGTATAGTTTTCCTTGAAACAAGACCTTTAAGCGTACTTCTGGATGATTCTCTAGATGGATTTGATAGTTCAAGGCCTTTAGAAATTTCTCCTTTTCTCTTCTCAGCTAGAATGGCTTTCTTGTCTTCCTCTTTCTTCTTTTCTTCTTTATTTTCTTTTTCTTTTTCTTCCTCTTCTCTAGATGACTTTCCAGAGGACATGTCTCTATTTTATTTTTCTCTTATATCCTCATCATTCTTGTCATTATTTTTCTTTTTTTCCTTACTCCCTTCACTTTCATCTTGGTTTTTCTCTTCCCTATTTTTGGTAGATTCTTGATGCTCTTCTCTCTTATCATAGGAATGATCATTATGTTGATCATCAGACCTTTTGTTGGTAGTTTCTTTTATGTTAGTTAGAGGGGCAAGGGTCTTTGACACACCAAGTGTCTCATCAATAGTCTCCAAGACTAGATTATCCATTACTTCTGCAATTGTAGCATGTTCTTGTGCCTGAGAAGTGTGGGACAAAGAATTGGTTCTTTCCCCATAGCTCCTTGGTAATTGCCTGATTACATCCTGAGTTTCTTGCCTTACTTTTTCCATGTAATCATCTTCCTTAGTCATTATCATATTAAATTTCTACTTGAATCTAAATAATGTAGAACATTCTTTTAGCAAATTTGTAGGTTCTATCTTTGAAAAGGTAGAACTAATGAATTGTAAGGCTTCACTTCTCATCTTGACTTCAACATTTAAAGCCACTTGCCTTGTAAGTACTAATTCTTTCCACACATTTTCAATAACTTTGGACTATATGACATCCATATTTATATTACAAATAACTATGTATTGAATAAATTCACTTATGATGGTTTCTTTTCCTTCATCATTAACCTTATCATATAACTGAGCAGTTGGCATAAGGTCATCATCAATCATATTGTTAACTAAGGCTCCTAGATTTAAAGGTGGTTGATCACTCATCGAAGGAGATCCAGGCATGTCCTCCATAGGATCATATGAGCCTTATTCATTATTCTTTGTATGTACTTGGATCTGGTAAGTATCCTCCTCTTCCTATGACTCCTCATTTGTAGAGATATCATCTCTTGTTTTGGATTCTTCACCGGAGGTACCACCTTTTTTGTTTCTTTTCAATTGGCGTTCCTCTTTTAAGCCAATTTATATTTCTTCCTCAACAACATCACTCAAACTTCTTTTCTTGTTAGCCTTTTGTTTCACTCTTCTTCTTCCTAAAGTAGCAGATGGTGTAGTAGGAGGTATGTCCTTTTTCTTAGATGCCCTAGTACTAGGACCGGTAGGGCCAGTAATATCAATAGATGTAGGAAAAAATTATTCCTTCTTCTTCCCTTTCTAAATATTGGCAACATTGGAGGTGGCAATACTAGAGATAGGTGTTGGTTTAGCATTGGGTGATAGTTTTCCTAATTTTTTGGGTTCAGAGGACTATTTAGCAGATTTGGATTCTCTTTCATCAAGAGCTTCCTTCAACTATTCTATATCATCCTTAGAAAATTTTTGACCTTGGAAGAAAGCCTCAACTTTCTTTCTTCTTTTAGATGTAGTAGCCTCTAAATGCACTTCAATAGATTTCTCCTCATAAGTACCATGCCTAGGTAGAGAGGGGTCCTTAGGATTGTCCAACAGAATCTCCAAATACCTCTCCACCATTTTTTCTTCAATCTCATATCCCAGTGGTTCAATCCATCGAGTTCTGGGTTATACAATCTGAATGATGCATTCATTTGTAGATACAATAAATGTTATCTCCTTCTCATAATTCTTCACCAAACTCCTTGGAATTTGGTATCTTTCATGCATTTCATTTTGAAATACTACAAAGAAGGTAGTTAGTGCATTGTTTTGTGCCCTAAAATATCCTAGATTGTGCAAATGATCAAAAATTTGATCAGAAACCAGCCTGGTGTTATCCCATATTATGTCTTTTCTTTCCGGTAACTCCTTTAGGAAATAAAATAACAAAAAAATAACTAAAGCACCAAATTGAAAGACATGCTTCTTTTCCTTATTCATACTCAGGTTCTCCATAAGTTGCAACCTAATCAACTCACAAAGATCAAAATCTTTTCCTTTCTTCACCATTTCATACATAGTGTGAATTGCCATAGCAAACAATGAATCTACCTTGTTGGTGAAATAAATTTCCTACCCAATCATGATGGCATCATACTTGATGGAAGTGTTTACAATAGACTTTGTAGTTAAAGCTCTTTCATCAAATTTAGCACCAATTAGCATTGTGACCTCACCATTTTTCATCACTTTTAGAACTAGAATGGTACCAGTATCATAAATACCAGTTATAGTTGGATTTTCCTCCTTGTTGATAACTCTTGGTTCATTTGTCCATACAAATTTTCTATGAACCCTACTGAGGGCCATTCTAACAAACTTTGCCTCACTCCCACTAGAAAATTTTGGAAACTAGTTCCAAACATTCAACTTCATTCAAACTAGGTTTTCATATTCCACCTTAAGTAGTAGATCATCTCCCATCAACTCATTGTCCCACAAATCCTTCAGCTCTTGGTGATTGAATTCTTCTAACTTCCCATGAATGTATGTTCTTGAATCTTCGATGGGTAGCACATGGCTTGGAATGTGCGAGAATTCCCCCACAGGGTCATTTTCATACATTTTCCATGAACATCTTCCAAATCTAGGTTGGGTTCTCTAAGAGATTTCCACAACAGTTGGAGTAGCCATTCCTCAAATAGCTTGAATATGCTTAACAAAAAGTTCCTTCAACTTTAAAATCCACAGAATTTAAATAACATATAATACCTTTTCTACTTGTTGAGAACTAGGGTTTTCATGTATGATGCTCTAAATCACCTTTAACTCACTTTGACTCTCACTGCTTCTTCCCAATTTTGTAAATGTGCCTTACCTTAACTTTTCTTCTTGCTTTATTACTTGTGAATTTTTCCCTAATTCACATTTATTTCCTTTCAAATTTTAAAGTTGAAAAATACTTTATGAAACACACTGTAAACAAAAGAGGGTTCCACAATTCTTTGGATCCACCTATTTTCTACCAGATATTTCTCCAATTCCTTTAGAATAATGACTCACACCACATATATCAGAGGCATTTTATATTTTTTTGTAACTACTCCCCCTAGAACCCTTACTAGGTTCAATTTTTGGAAGAGATATCTACACCAGATGAAGATATAGATGTATTTGACTCATCCTTTTTCTTAGGTTCTTCCTTTTTCTTCCAATTTTTTTCCATTATTTTTCTTACTTTGATAGGATCTACTATGTTCATAGACTTGTTCTTTTGTTTCGAATTAGGTTTCTTCCCAATTTTTCTCCTACAAAATTTTGAGATATGTCCTGGTTTGTTGCAAGTGTAGCACATAACATATCTTTGATCAAATTAATTTGCATTCATCCTTGACCTGCACTAATTAGTCTTATGTATGAATATATTACATGTGTAACAATATCCTTGAAAATATTGAATCCTTCTACTAGCATTAAACCTATTCAACATCATCTGGCTTCTACGCTTAGTAGCTTTATGCCCAAACTTATTGCAAGCATAGCATTGTTTAGTAAAGAATGTTAAACAGGAGCAAGACAACTGAAAGGGGGGTGAATCAGTTGTCACAAAATTCAAACTTAAAAACTTTAATACTTATCAATTCAACAACCACACTATTCTATTATTAAGTATGAGCATGAAACACAAATAACTGAAAGTAAATCAACACAATGAACACCATATTTTTACATGGAAATCCCAATGAGGGAAAAACCACGGTGAGGGTTAACTCACAATGTAAAGAGATTATAAAACCGAATACAAAGGCTCATTGCCAACAGCTTACTGCCCAAAAGAGGACTCAGTATCCAAGTATAAAGGCTCACTGCCTACAGAAAGGACTCACTGTCCAACATGGAGGCTCACTGCCCACAAATACAAAAGAGAACAAAATATCCACCACAAAAATTATCATACATCCAAAACCTTGAATAAAGGATTGCATCAACCTTCAGCTCACTGCCTTTAGGAATCCAACACAATGAAGAATTGTTGCCTCAATTCACTCTCACACACTTCTACTCTTACGATTTTTGGCTCACTTCGTCACTTTGCATCACACTATCATATAATTCTTCACAATTCGACTTACATTTTTACCGCCTTCAACCTTAGAACCTTCCTCCAAGGTCAGCCACAAAAAAATTTATTTCATAAATTCAAATCAGGTCGGCAACTGAACATTCCTGCGGTGGAAAGGAATGAGAGTGGACCATTAAAACATTTAACCAAGACCAAAAGATAATGTCTCAAATCATCCACACTTAATTAATTTTTATTCTTCGAATGAAGTGTAAACACTAGGTCAGCCAAACCTAATGAAAACACAAATGAACATTGATGAACACGCTTCCTAACAAGAAGATGACACGTGAACATGACAAGACACTTTATTAAGCATGAGAATACATCTTAGATTCCTCCAAATACATCCACAACAAGTTTAACAAACTTCAAACCCTAAACACCTTCCACCAGTCCATCTGGACTGTGCAAACACACACAACACTGGAACATAACTTCTGGACCACCAAACCTCAATCTTCTTTACCAAAACCCAAAGAACACCTTCACAAGAAATTTACTAGATCCACAAGATATGAAACAAAATAGTGGAGGACTATAGAGCAAGAGCATTTATCCCAGTCCACAAAAGACCAACTCTGCCAGAACAGTTCACACATAGGTGAACGTAACTTCCATATACCATCAAACCATAAGCTAAAACTTAGGAGATATCACCTCTAGACCATCATTAGCAACCCTTCAAATCCACACAAGCATAGGATCAACATAGGAGAAATGTGGAGCACATACCAGAGCACATTCTGAACACATTCATCACTCTGACTTCTCTTCTTTATTAATTTTCTCAAAAGCACTTGGAAACACACCAATTCAACACATCTGCAACATCATAAAGATAGCTCCATGTACTCAAAAAATCTTAGCAACAACTCAAATATACATGTACAATCTGCAACATATTGTATTGTGTTGACATCAATGACAACATTAATGACAACACCACCACAATAGCTCATACTTGCAACAAAGAATCCAACATTTTGACTCATTCTATTCTAGTTCATCTTATTTCTACATTCAGTTGTTTTATGACCAAATTTATTGCATGAGAAAAAAATCCATTAAAAGATGGGTACCTTTGAGCATTAGGCTATTGGATGGGAATCCTTCTGATATTACTCCTTTGGTTCTTAATACTGCCTTGAAACTTCTTCTGATTGTCCACTTTGCTGGAAATAGCTTTTTCCTTTGAGCTTTGTCCTTAGTCCTAGACCACTTTTATCCTTAGAAGGTTTTTCAAATGCAATCAACTCATCAAGCTTTGTAGAGCTTGTTTTGAAATTTTCTTCATGATCTTTCGCTTTTTCCAGACACTCCTCAATTCACTTCTTCTCTTCTACTTGCACCTTCAATCCGACAATGTCTTTATTAGCCTTTTTCAACTGATCACTAACTTTCCTATTCCTTTCCTTGAGCATTTTGATCTACTCTCTTAACTTTTTGATGCATTCATTTGCTTCGTTTAAGTTTCCTTTTAGAGTTTTCTTCTCATCTTCACTTTTTTCCAATTCTTCAAGGGCAGCATTGATTTCCTCAGATACATATTTTTCTTCCAGAGGAACAAGATAGCTTTTCTTAGCCATGTATTCAAAATTTGGGAACTTCCTTAAGCTGTAAGACTTATTCAAAGGAACTGAGCTTTGATACCAATTGTTGAATACACCATGAAATGAATTACTAACCATGGGGGGGTGAATCAATATTTTGTTAACACAATTAATTACTAACCATGCAATTATCAATCCACATCTAGCTGCAAGAGTAAACCAAAACATAAAAGAGATCATAACACATTAACACCAATATTTTTATGTGGAAAACCCAAAGAGGGAAAAATCATGATGAGGATTATCTCACAATATATTATAACTGGATATAAGATATTACAGGGCTCACTTCCAGGACTCATTTTCCTTGAAAGGCTCACAACGTGAATACAAAAATAGATGGCTAACTGCCAAGATACAAAAAGTTATGACTCATTTCCAATTGATGAGATGAGTAATTGAACCTTTAATGTGCAAAGACTAGTTCTGATTAGGCTCTGGAATATAAAAAATTATGCTCTAGTTGTAGGCATACAACACTTTTAAAACCTTTGCACTATCACACTTGTTGCATCATTGTATCACACACTATTCCTTCATCTATATCCATCACCTTGTTATGCTTCATCCACATCACTTACACATATATACATAGCTTCATCTTTATACATCAATTAGATCAACCTAATTAAATGTATAACACAAAAAAGATTTGTCGGCTTAAATCAAAAGTTCTTTTGGTGCATTCAACAAATTATAAAAAACATTAATTAGGTTGGTCTAGATCAATTAGGAACACATTAAATATTTATAAGTTAAATAGTTCATAACCCTGTCGGCCAAAATAATTTCGATCTTTTGTCACTTGGATAACTCAACTGGATCACACAAGCTTGCTGAAAACTTGTTTATAGTTGTACCTGACACTCTTGAGCAACATATCAAAAACTCATAGAATTTCCTTATATTGAGAGGATTTCTGAATCAAGATACTAGATCAATGTAGACACACAAATTAATTATTTAGATACCAAACAATGTTGGCATCAATGACAACAAACCTGGAGTCACCTTCTTCATTCTTCCAACAATCTTTCCCCTCAAAATCTCCTTGATAAAGTAGCACATCCATTCTTCAAATGTGGAGGTAGAGGGTAAGCCTATAATCCTACTAAGGTGTGTGACCAACTCGTTGACCTTCTCAATGAAGTCACTTCTATATAATATTTTAGGAAACCTACCCAAACTTTCTTGGGGCTTATCCATCTAGTGTTTGTTGATAAGATGCAAGCAATTTTCAGGAATAAATTTGAATATGTTAGTTGCTTATGCTCGGTCCATAACTTACATCTCTAAAAATGAATGGATCTCAAATGTTCTTGAGATTGATGGAGTGGATAGATCATTGAGTACCCTTCCCTTTGTTGAACACATGGAATAATAAGAGGGCGAGTGAATCAATATTCTATTTATTCATGCAATTATCAACCATCCAATTTATAAAGCATACTTAACAATTATAAGGAATGTAAACATAAATAACCCATAACACACACAACACATGAACACCAAGATTTTTATGTGGAAAACCCAAAAAGGGAAAAACCACAATGAGGATTAACTCACAATATGTTATAACTGGTTATAAGATATTATTGAATGGCTCACTACCAGGTGGACTCACTATCCAAGTGAAATCACTGTTCATAGAGAAAAGAAAGCCACAAGAGATGGCTTAATAGCAAGAATTTGAATTGAGAGAAATGCATCTAACTTATGTTGAATTCAGTTCCTTTGAACCTCAATACACATACTAAATTCAACTCAAATTACTAGCCTCTTCTCTGTGTTGTCTTCCAACACCAATCACTTAATACACACAGGGTATTCACATAATTCTACAACATTCACTTCACTTCTTGCATTCAGACCATATCACTATCTAATCTCTCTCTTTGACAACTCAACTCAACCTTGTATATATATTATTATTCACCGCAAACATCAATTAGGTCAGCCTAATTAGATGTAGCATCAAATTATGTAAAACGTGCCTTGTCGGCACCCAATTTAAATCAAAATTCCTTCATGCTCAAAACATAAGAAATATAGGTTGGCATGGACCTATAACAACTCTATTTTCCATTCAAATCATGTATTTAATCTTCACAACTCTTTGCATACCTTGAGTGGACCAAGCATAGAACTAAAAGGTAAAATACTCCATTTGATTATCACCAAGGAATACATGGAAAACAAAATGTTGTGCAAATTGAAAAACATAATGTGTTGAAACCTATACACCTTCCCTCAAAACCACAATGGATAACTCAAATATATGGCGGAATGCATCCCAGTTAGGTAATAACCAATACACAGGAAACTATGTAAACCATATCTTCTGAACTTCTGTTACTTACAACTTTTGCACCACTTAACCAAAACAATTGAAATTCTAAAATAAGATGCCAATTATATCTATGAACAACATACTAGAACCACATAGGTAGCTCTAAAAATATGAAAAAAACATGAACCAACTTATCGGTGGGCACTGAGTGTTGATACTACCGGTACTATAAACACATCCAAAAGAACTTTGCAAAATGATTTTCTATAAACATCTATCATACTAATTTACATTCATCATGTGGTGTAAATTTGGTGTTGACATCAGTGAAAACTCATTAATGTCAGCTTTCTTCATTCTTTTAATGATTTTCCAACAATCTCCCCCCTTTTTATTGATGGCAACATGTGCCAAGACAAAATTTCTCTCCAAATATCTCTCCCCCTTTGACATTAAGGGAAAATGGTGTTATCCCACACACACATATGTACAAATTGAACTGCCCCCCCTTAGGAAGCTAACCAAAAAATCCTAAAATGTTTGCATATGTACAATAAAATTTGAAAACATAAAAAATGAAAATGTGAATAAAGATAGAAATTATCAACTTGAAGATGTTGACCCTTGAAGCTTCTGAAGAATAGCTTTCCAATTATACTTTCCTTCTTCCCAACTCTTCTTCACTACTGTAAGCATTTTGTGTAGAGACTGGAGCTCTATCAATGTTTATTCTCCTTCTATAGTACCAAGTGTAAGATTTATCTTAGAAACTCTATTAGAACTAGCAAGGGAACTTGAGATTATTTTGTGCTATGTTTTTACTAAGTCCCTGAGCTTCATCAACTGCTTGATCACCTCTTCCTTCAAACTCTACAAAGTGAAAAATCTGTCATGTAAGTCCACCATAACAATCCAAGTTTTATTGTCTCTATCTAATGTCAGATCATAAGCTTTTGATGCATTAGCTATTTGAGACTCAATAGAGTCCATTTCAACTTTTATCCCTTGAGTGGCATTCAACCACTTCATGTAGTATAAAAATAGTGCCTTTACACATTCCTTGCAAGCTAGCACTTCCTTTAAGAATTCTCCAACTTTTGTATGTGTAGATGCACATTTTTTTGTAATATCCATTACCTTCTTTTTTTTATCCTTGTCTCAACCTCTCTTTTATCTTGTATTTTTAATCCAAAGGCATATTCCTTGAAGGAATCAAACAACAATTTGAATTTATCCACTGCAGGAAATGATTTGTCAACATTAGTACCTAGAACGATCTTTTGCAATGCTTTAATTTCGTCGTCTATCAATTCACTTATCTTCTAATGTGTTTCAATAATTTATTTTTGTGTTGATTCACTAAACACATTACTTAGTTACAATTTGTGTATAAGGTATATCTTACCCAAATCAACATTACCCTACTACATGGGTGGTTGCAACGACTAAGAGGAAAAAACTATTTGAAAATTTAATTGTTTAAACAACAAGCCAAAAGGATTCTCAGAGGAGGATTCATCAAATGGCTTTGGTAAATTTTTAGACTTCTCACCTTCTTCATTCTCTCCAGTACCATACTTTTCTTCATCTTCTACCTTTTCTTCTTTCTCATCGAAAATTATGTCTTTGTCTTTGTCTCCTTCATCCTTGTCCTTATTTCCTTGCTAATTGTCTTCATTTTATCTCCTTCTCCTTTATTTTCATCATCTTTTACTCCTTCCTCATTCACTTCATCTAGATGCTTCTCACCTTCGTCGATGTTCTATTATGTATCTACTAGAGGAAAAGGTATCTCTGGGTGCCCTTGATATGTAATCTCCTAAGTTACCATAGGAATAAGAGTATCATCTTTTATAGTTTGCTTTCTAGTCCCAACAACATCCTCATCTTCAACAATTTCCTGCATGGGTTCATCTATATCGAGAGGAATATTATCAATAATTTCTTCTATGTTAGTAGCCCCTGTGTCTTCAATTTTTGAATCTTGGTTTTTATTGGTAGGGGAAATTTAAATCATCCCATATTTTTGGGCTATATCAGCAACCTTATCTTCTATCTCCTTTTTCATTATGTCAATTTTATCTTGACATCTTCCCATTAGGAGTGTAATGCTTCATTTTGTTTTGAATTCTTCATTGAGCACTTGGACCAGAGTATCCTTGTCAACATCTGATATGAGATTCTCTTCTCTTTTATTTTCTTCTATTCTTCTCTCCATTAAGATTTTTCATACATCATTAGGAACTTTCTTCCTAGTGTTCTCCATATCTGGCTCAATGGTGAAAATGCATATAACAATTGCTTCTATTGTTGTGGCTCTATTATCCTCATTCTCCTTTCTATATAATGCAATCATTTCTTCTAGCATCTCATGAAGCAACATACCTTTGAATAGTGAGTCCAACTTCATTGGACTAAGCTGTCTTTCTGGAGATGTCTTCTTGTTCTTCTCAGGCTCTGTTGTGTTTGATTTATTTTTCTTCCTTTCCTTCGCCTGCTTATGTACATGTATCTGAAAGGATTATTTTTCTTTCTCAACTTCCTCTTCATTTGAATTATCAAAAATATTTATCCTTTTTCTATTTGAAATAGTTCCTTTTCTTTTCATGATCTATGGGGAATCCTGATCCTCTTCTTTTTCTTCTTCAAATTGTACACTTAATTCCTTTTCTCTCATATCCTTCTCTTCTATTCTTTTTGATGTAGTGGTAGTAGAAACTATCAAAGTAGTCTTTGTTCTATTTTGAGGCCTTATTCCCTCTTCCACCTCAGGTTCTTCCATAACCGAAGCACTGGTCTCTATTCTCTTTGTTCTGCTGCAAGTAGAATCTAATCCAGATGGTTGTTGAATACTAGGGAAAAAGTAGAAACTATTCTTCTAGATCTTCTAGGTCTGGGGGACCCACTTGCTATGCTTGATTCTCCCTCTACTCTTGCTCTTAACACTCTTATTTGTTCATTTGAGAGTCCTCTATCCTTGAAATGTTTATGTACAACTTTATCCACATTTCTTTTTTATCACAAGCTTTCTTAGTTCTACATGCACTTCCATGGATTTCTCTTCATATGTTCCATATCTTTTCTAAGTAGGGTCTTTAGGACTATTTAATAATATAGCAACATAGCCATCAACTTCATTCTCAATAACCTCATATCTAAGCGGTCAAATCTAGACAGCTCTAGGTTCCATAACTTCAATGATACATTCATCAATTCTAACCAAAAATGTAATGGCATCTCTATATTTCTCCACAATAGACTTAGGGATCCTTTCCCATTCATGCATTATTTTTTGGAATACTATGAAGAAATCAATAAGTGCCTCATCTTGAGCTTTCATATCTCAAATACTATGTATATGATCAAATATTTGATGGGATACAATTGTATCCTTACTCCATATAATATTGCTTCTTCTTGGAAGCTCCCTTAGAAAATAGAATAACATGCAAACTACAAAGGAACCAAATTTGAATGGGTATTTCTTATCCTTGGTTTGCTTTAGATTGTAAAAAATTTGTTGCTGGAGAAACTCACACAAGTCATAATCTTTTCCTTTTCTATCATTTCATGTGCTACATGAATTGTTGTGGTGGACACATAATTCTCTCTGGTGGTGTAATAAATTTTGTAGCCAACAACCATAGCAACATACTTTACTATTGGATTCCTTATGGTGTTTACAATGAGATCCCTCTAGTTAGATGTGGCTCATGTTAGATCCATTACATCCTTGTTCTTGGAAAATTTTAGCATAGGTACTAGTCTAGTCACATAGTCTGATAATATCCCTTATGACTTCCTTATTTGTTATTCAAAACATGTCATTCCACAAAAAATTATCATGCAGTCTACTTAGTGCTATTGTCACATACTTGAGCTCATTGTCATGGGTAAAGCATGGAAACCACTGCGAAACAATCAATTTCTTCTTTACCAGGTTTTCATATTTAGGTTTAACATTGAAATCATCTCCAATCAAATGGTCTATCCACAGGTTTGTAAGTTTGATATGGTTGTACTCTTCCATATTTGTATGAATGTATTCCCTAATATCCTTAGTAGGTAAAACCCTATATGGTATACTCGAAAATGCTCCTAGCGGGTCGTTCCCAAACACTTTCATGGGATATTTCTTGAATTTTTCTTAGGGTTTCTTAGTCACATTTACCATTGTAGGAGTTATACTGAATTTAAATGCTTTGAAAAATAAATTCTTCATATGATGGAAAATACTTTTTTTCTTACTCAACCATAATTAGGGTTCGAATACTTTTACTTCTCAAATTGCCTTCAGACTCTTGAATTCACTTCAACTCATACTTCCCACTCCAACTACATAAACATGAAATCAAATTGATAGGGGATAGGTATATAATAATTTTTATTCTGCCCTAATTCACATTTAATTCATCAAACAATAAAGTTGGTAAAACCTTCTTTGTGCAATAGAAAACCCTCAATCGCTCCAAAAATTCTACATTTTCCTAATTTCTTATGTATTTTTCTTCATAAGGTCCATTTTATCCATCTCCATCTCATATCTTTGTTGCAAGCCATGAAAAGTCATATTGGAAAGAGGTTATTTGATTTTTTATTATTGCTCCCCCTAAGCCAATGCCTAGGTTTAATTCCCAGAGGAATTATCTACACCAAAGGGTGGCACATATTCATTTTTAATCTCTACTTCTACCTTGTTCTTAGGATTTTCTTTATTTCTCCAAATCTTTTCCATTTCGTTCTTTACTTTAGTTGGATTGATCTTTTTAACTAGTTTATTTCTTTTTGTCAAATAATCCTTCCTCAAATTTTTGCTTGTGCAAAATCTAGCAATATTTCCAAGTCTATTGCAATTGTTGCATATGACATTTCTCTAAGCATCACCATTTCATTCATTATAAATTTTCATTGATTAGCCTTATGTCCAAATCCATAGCATGTATAGTAGTAACCATTAAAATATTGAATCCTTCTACCACTGTTATATGCATTCATCCAATATGCTCTTATAGGCGAGCAAAATCTTATAATTTGGATCAATCTTAATCTATTACCTCAACTACTTCTCAATTAATTTATGATTACTACTATTCTAATGATAGATTACAAGCTTTATACTATATCCACGATTCTGGAAACATTTGTGTTAGCCAAAGATTATTACATTCTCCAAGGAAAGAAAATGTAATGTGCACATGAATAGGTCAGCCTCAAATTTGAATTACTCCATCAATAGGTGCATAGAATGAAGTGTGGACCTATAAGGAAGGTCAGGGACACTCCAAGGGACATTTAAAAACACACCATCGAGATCCACAAGTCATGGGGACTATCCACAATGATCAAATTTTCTAAAAGGCTTGAAAACTATTCCAATGTTGGTTCAAGAAACTGCCATGAATTCTAGAAGCAATAAATTACTGGAAAAAGATCCAATCACACTCAAATCTTGGAATGAGGAAAATGAACATGTCCACGATGTTAAAAACGATCCACAAGGTTTGGTGATCAAAGATGATGAATCTGCCAACATGAACTAAGCAAGAACAAAAACAAGAACAAAGTTGAAAGAAAATGTTTTTGGTTGATGCAAGATTTCCAAGAACCAAGGATGCTCCTGCATCACTAAGCATATTGCTATTATTTCAATGAAGCCACCCCTACTGATGTATGTTTATTCCTAAATCCACAAAATGTTTATTCCTTGAGGCTAAGCATATTGGAAAACTACTTTTAGGAAACCAAGGTTTTGTAATTTAGCGATGAAGATTAAGTAGAGCTACGGCGACGATCAGATATGGAATTCATGTACAAAAGATTTAATTCAAAACTTCACATATTATACTCTGGGAACTCTTTTTCTAGAATAACTTCGAAATTTTTTAAACACATTATCTAGTAAGATCAATTTTTTCAATTGTTGCTTGGGTAAAACTTGAGCTGTCTCGTACGAGGTGGTAAATTTGGCTTGTAATTAACGATGGGATCATTTCCAGGCAGGTTCACATGGATGAAATTAGGAGAAAATAAGGCTGCGTGCGGAAAAAGTGGAAATTTGGAGTGAAACCGCAAAGTTTAGGTTAATATTGATTCTTTTTCATTTTGTTAAGCGTTGGGAGGTTCACAAATGATGCTTCCAGATAATGGATTTACACCATGATTTACGAGAGCATGCTACAATAAAATACCTCAGCAAATCAAATAAATGAGCACAAACGGTAGCGAAACTCGGAAATTTTTGGAATTTGAAATAGTAGGACAGAGACTTTCCTGTTATTTTATACAAATGAAAGGTACGCCAGTATTTTTGGGTTTAAAAAATAATGGTAGCCCTTCAGACATGCCTTATTTCAAGAAATGCTTTCATCCTAAACCTTCTTCAGAAACAAATTCCCTTCGAGGTTAGAACATACATATTAGCATAAAATATGCTCAGGTATAACAATGCCACAGGCTTCTGGTGTTTCTAGATGGAACCTATAGTGGAAAAGTGTAGTGTCCATCTAAAGGAACCATCTCTAGAGCTCTTCCATGAAATGATGGTTGAAAACATTAGAAGAAAAGAAATACCATAATTCTAAAGTAACAATTTGTATCAAACCAAATGTTAGAAAGTATAATTAAAAAAAAAATCCTTACAATTGGACCTCAAATTGGACCAAGCAAATTTATGATTTTATCTTTAGAATGTAGGAACTTTCTCGGGGCTTGCGTGACCTCCAATTTGGATCCAGTTGGACTGTGGTTTCTTTTTGGGAGTAGCGAGACTTCCATCTGTGCGATGTTCATTTTTAGGTGGATGGCGGATTTTGGATAGAGGTGGCGGTTTTGAAAGAGACTTGCCGTGTTAGGGATATAATTGGATGCCGAGGATGAACCAAAAGTATGATTCCTGCATGACATTGTATTCCCTATTCCTCAAATTCTCCTTACGAGGAAAACATGCATAAGTGTTTCAAAATAGCTCGAGGTAACAACCGACTTAGCAGTATATTTACTAATAAAGTCGAGTTTTAGCAGATCATCCATACGAATGAGCCATCTATCTATATTCACCACATAAAAATTCAAGCAATCAACTTACTACAAATAAACGTTAATCATCGTAAAATCCATAATTAATAAATCATTCAATTTAAATATGATATCTCATTATAAAAAAAAGTTGTATAATCAGCATTAAACCTCCTAAGGTGACATTTGAGATAGAATTCTGGATGGGTTTTGTAAAGAGAAGCTTTCTACTACAAACTTATACAATGAATGTATTATAAGTAGGAAACAAAATTCTTCACACTCAAAGTAATTTAGTCAAACATTTATTCCAAAAGTATGTTAGCAGGAGTTAACTAAAAAAATTGATTTTTTTCTTGGTTTATTTTAACAATATGCCATGTGGAATTGAATAACCACTAAGAAACCCTAACAAGAAAAAATGAAGTAAAGGTTCAAGAAAGGAAATTCTAATGTACTATTGTGTAATGGTGACAAAGACACTTATATGAGCATGACCTGCATACAAATCCCTGCCATTGAATTACCATCCATCCAAAGAGAAAATAAGCAATGTAAGGATTTGAGCAATATAAGTCCAAAGGGTTATGTTGTAAGAGTAATGGAATTACCAGAAGAGCACAATTAAGGAACAAATTCTTTTGATTGTAATTATGTGATCCATAACTCTATTGGTCATGTGGCATAGTTGTACTATAAAAATACATGATGCATTCATGTGTGACCCAAGTTTAATGTGGCTATGTTGTGATAGAAATGGAGGAACTCATATGAACTCAATTCATGTACAAATTAATCACTATCATCACAATTAGGTGTCAATCATCATTGGGCACATTCAAGTTGACTCAAGTTTAATAGGTTATAATGTAATGATAGCATGATCCAAGAGTGATTAACTCTTGCTGCAATAAAAATTCTATAACTTTGGTTGATATGCAAAGTGGTTGTTTTATATCAATTATGTAGTGCATTGAATCACAATCCATGTTTAATGGGATATTCTAGAGAGTGGTCAATTTTTTCTAAACCTTATGAATGTTACTTAAAAGGATTGTGAAAGGGTAGTGATCATATAGAAATGATAAGGTTTTTATATGCCAAAAGATAATGAATACTTAGAATGAGTCCAATGATGAATGAGGACAATAAGTTTGCATATGATTCATCACCATGACAGTGTCAAGTGCAAGCTACATGGACAACTCTTAGCTATAACTTGGATTATGATAGGTTCATGAAGAAATGAAAGAAGAGTTTTGAAGAGGATAGTGCTCTATTAAATACATTCATGTTACAAATGGAAAAGGATTTCACCATGAAGGTCTCCTTGATCATTCAATAGTGGTAGACCTATTAAGAAAGGAAAATTATTTGTGTATAAACATTTATAAAAGGGTAGATTACAACTAATAAAAGATGGTTATAAGACATAAAATATGATAGTCATTTTCACTGGATATAAGGGAAATCCATATGAAAAATATACTCTCTATGATTGTAATAAATAGGACAAGTACCATGGAGCTAATGTAAATTCAAGAAGTAGGGACAATTACTATAACCAATGGATAGTGACAAAATTTTATGAGGATAGTTAGCTCATACATGATAATAAATACGACCTTAGTCATAGTTGAAGCTAGCATAAGTGGATATCAAGTAATTGCATTGGGATTGACCTCATTGAAATAGGATAGTCATGGTTATCAATATTTATAAGACATGAAAGGACATAGAACAATTATCTTGAAGAAATTTAAGCTGCCATCTTCATATATGAATGATAGTCATAAAATATCAATCATGAAGGATTCATGGGACAGTTATAGCCACATGACAATGGGTGATAAGGGAGATCTAAAAAGATTGTTTATTTAGGTAGAAAATCATGGATAAAAAAGAAAGAGAAGCTATAGTCATGATAATTTAGAAAAATAAAACATGCAATGGTAGGTTACTTTTGAACACCCACATCAAACCCTAATGAGATTTATCTTGAGATTTTTTTTTCAAACGAATAGATTTGAGGAAAAAACCTCGTATATTGTTAGTAACTAGAGGAAAAAACCCCTACTAGTTTGTAAAAGGACAAGGACGAAAAACTATTGGCCAAAGAAGTGGTTCACACATAGGTCATGGCTGAATTTTAATGGTGGTCGACATTGGTGATATCAAGATAGTAAAACATACATATTTCCATTTATTCTTCATTATTTTCCTTACAAATACATACATATTTCCATTCATAACTAGAAAAAATCCTCATAACAAGTAGCATCCATTGACACTTCAACAATGAGACTACTGTCATGTCTTAAACATATGATGGCCTATGATCTTCTCAAAAGATTTGTATTGTGACATAAAAAGTGTCACCTATGAAGGTGGTTTTTTTCCTAATAAGAGCTATGAATTCCTAGTTTTGGCTTATGACAGGGATAAAACCTTCATGAGGAGACAAGCAAGCTCTTCCTCAAAACTAAAAACAAAACTAAAAACCCTAATGGCATAGAGTATACCTAGAAAGATGTGAGGATGAAGGATTCCAAGAAAACCTCAAATATTACTCTGCATGGGCATGATTTGCCCTCAAAACCTTGGAAAATCTCCTCATGCATGCATCGTGTCTTCAAACCCTTGTCAATATCTGTAGTGTGGATGAATTCAAATACAATAAAGAAATGTTTCTTTAGATCAAACTCAACATGCCTTTATCCCAGATCTTCTCAACAATGTGGATAGATGTTGGTGCAACCTAATACTAGTTCTATGACATGCCCTCAAAAAATATTTGGACTTCTTCCAACCAAAAAACTAAAATTCCCCTAACCTTCCTCTTGTTATGTGGCTCAATAGACACAAGGAATGAAAATTATCTTTTTCATTAATTGGCGCCCAAAAAAGAACTTAGTCAAAATTCTCTTTTTCATTACTTGGTGCCCCAAGAAAAATTAGTCTTTCACTTTCTTTTTTAATACTTTCCACTTTAAATTAGTCACTTACAATGATCAAATTAGTCATTTATTTAGTCATTTATAGCCGTTTTACAAAAAATGACTAGAATTTAATCATTTTTAGTTGTCGCACAACTAAAAGTTTTAGTCATGTAGTCATTTATTTTCCAAATTACACTAGTATTTGTATCTAGGTTTACCCCTCTACACTAATTGACTCTTGAATATTTTTGAAGGGGTTTAATTGAAAAATTTAATTCCAAGTTAGTTGGGTGGAAAGGAGCTCTACTTAGTCAAGTAGGTAAAGTCCAATTAATCAACTCAACATTTTAGAATCTCATAGTTTATGCAATGAGCCTATTTCAAATACCTAGAAAGTATTCAAAAATAGTTTTTTATGGACTGGACTAAAGAGAAAAGGAGAATGCATCTTGTCTCTTGGCATGAGGTTTGTAGACCTAAAATTCTTGGTGGGTTGGGTATTAGAAAAATTAAGGAATTTAACTTGTCCTTGCTTGCTTAGAAGCTCTAGATTATTCTTCAAGGGGGTAAATATTGGTCAAGGATTCTATCTAGTAAGTATCTTCAAGGGATTGATAGGTTCAAAGATCTAGTAGTGAATGGTTTCTCCCCTCCTTTGAGTTCAACATTGTGGGGCTATATGCTAAAAGCCAAAGCTATTGTCTCTAAGGGGCTCTGTTGGTCTCTTGGTAATGGGTAGACTATCCTATTTTAGGAGGATTGGTGGATTGGATCCCCTCAAAGATGAGCTTTGGGAAATTACCTTTAGGGAAATTTGTACATGTTCCTTTAGTGTCTTTGTGGCTGATTATAGCTCTAGGGGTAAATGGAAAAGGGTTCATGAGGCGCATCTGGAGCTTGAGACTCTCTTGAGTTTTTTATCCTTGATACACATTCTGACTTTGTCTCCAACTGACAAGGTGTTTTGGAATTTTCCCTCAATTTCCCCTACTTGAAAATAAATAGTTTTGTTCCTTTGGTCCCAATCCCTTCTGAGCTAATTTTTTGTTTCCTAAGTTAACTCTTAAAGTTAATATATCTTTTTGTTACTATGTAAAGGAAATTTTTTGACTATTGATAACCTTTAGAAAAGGGGATTTGTGATGCCCAATAGGTGTTACCTTTATGAGGGGGATTCTGAAAATGCTTTCCATCTTCTTGTTGGTTTTAAATATGCTTTTGAGGTTTGGGATTTCATGTTACATCTTTAGAATATTAATTTGATTGTCCCCTCTTCTTTGGCTGATTTTTGGGCCCAGTGGTATGCCCCTTCTCCCAATCCTTCTCTTTCCTTGCTTTTGTCACTTATTGTGCCTCATGTGGCTTGGGTTTTATGGTAGGAAATAAATAATAAGATTTTTCATAATTATTTTATTCCTTCTCTTCGGCTTTCTTTCAAGATCTTCTCAACTATTAAGGAGAATTTTATTTCATAAGTGGTTCATGTTAAGCATGTTGGTTCTAAGGTTTTTGTTTCAAATTATGACTTGTTGGTGGCCAAGTGCTAGAAACTTCCTTTTGACATCTCCCATCCCTTGCAAAAGGATAAATCTTTGAGGGATGGTATGTTTTGACAAGCTTCTCCTCAAGATTGGATTAAAGTTAACTTTGATGGTGTTCCTAAAGGAAATCTAGGACCTGCTAGTTGTGGGGGAGTGTTACGTGATTCTTATGGTAGGTTTGTTTCTATGATGGTGCTCCCTTTAGGAACCCAAACAAAACACTTTGTAGAAGCTTCTGCAACCTATCATGGCCTAAAGCTTTGTCAAGAGAAGGGCTTTAAAACAATATGGTTGGGGGGAGATTTGTTAAATATTGTTAATTTCCTTAATATGATTCAACCTTCTTCTTGGACCATTAATAATATTATAAAGGACTCTATTTCTATCCTTAACTCATTTGAGGAGTTTCATGTTTCTCATGTTTATCATGAAGCTAATGGGTTGGCTGATTTCCTAGATAATATGGGGGTATCATATTTTCCTAAGCGATGGGATTCACATGACATTATGCCTATTGAAATTTAAAATCTCATCAAGCATGATCAAACATTACAATATGGTAGGAGTATTAGGAACTATAGGGGCTCACTCATTGCATAATAATACCCTCATTAAGTTGAAAATACAAGTGTATTTTTGCTCCTTTCCAGATAATGATGGTGGAGCTTATGGAAAGATCCCACAAGTAAAGGCTATGATGACATATAGTCCCTATTTTGTTAGCAATATGGAGTTTTCCTTTGCCTATAAGATAGTTTTAGGTGATTTCTATGTTGATTTGTGTATAGTCAACCATGGGGGTTGAAAGGTGTAGAGTGGATCCTATAAACTATGAGGATACTAAAGAGAATGAGTTGGTTTGGGATATCTTGGATAAAGGATGGGTTGCCCCATACATTCAGAAAATTCATAGGTTTGATTCCCAAATCTCCCAAGTGTTCATCAATGGCTGGAGTAACAGAGTGTTGAGAGTCTTCAATATGGAGTTTAACATCATAGAGGACTTCATAGCTAGCATTACTAGTTTATCTTCTAAAGGTATAAAATTATATAAAGAAAGGTTGGCATCAAAATTGGCCTTGAATATTTTCTTCAAAGGGAAGGAGAAGGAGAGGCAGAAGAAATTGGCCTGTAGATGCTTCGATAGACATTCTATCGATCCTATTTGGGGGGATGTGGCCATTGTGACAATGAGGTATTTTACTCTTGATGCAAGATTATATGCAATTTATGGCTTTCATTTTATGCTTCTAAATCACTTTAAGTATAAAAAATTTATTTCCTTTGCATATTATTTGTTGCTATCTTTGAAGAAAGGGATCAATGAATTAAAAAAAAACTTAACAAGTATTATGTGCACGAGGGCTTAATATTGTTGATAATGAGATATGAAAAATCATATTATGTGCTTGAAGCTCCCAAACTGGCCAACGCCCGCATGGTTAAGGATGTATCATCAGGCTATGAGATTGGAAATGACTCTACAGATAAGGATTGGGTGACTAAAGGGTTAGATTCTATGGAAGTTTATTTTAACCTCTAAGAGGAGTTTGATAAATATCCTAGGAAATGGGCTAAGAAGAATGCTCTACCCTCTTTGTTGGGGGAATCCTAGATGGATATGGAAGATAATGTGACTCCTTTTGTTGCTACTAAGAATAAAGGTAAGAAATCTCAAGTTGTTGAGCTTGTAATGGATTCTTTAAGAAATAAAGGTGACCAAAGTTCCAAAAAGGAGGAGTCATCTAATCATCTTAATAAAAGGAAAAATTTGGTGGTGGAAGGTGCTTAAGGGGTTAAGGCTAAGGGCTCTATGGTGAAGAGAAACTTGAAGAGTGGTATGGATAAGGGTCAAGAGATTATTATAGTGGTTGAGGTAGTGAATCCAAGGAGAAGATCATGATGTTATTACAATCATTGGAAGGAATATTGAGAAGTTGATGGAACCTGATGAGGATTTTCAAGTGAACATGGCTAGTAATGAAATGGTGGATTTAGATAAAACCCCTATTGTTGTTGAGAAAGGGAACATGAAAACTCTAGGTATTGTGGGAAAAGGTAGAGCTAAAATGTACAATCAAGGTGACATACACTAGGAGGTTTAGCCTGAGGGTTTTGTAACATGTCAACCATTCACTGAAGTAATTTTTTGTAAGTTTTCACTTTGCAAGTAAATAAACTATGTAATTTCACCATTGCCATAAAAAATTTCTTTATTTTATAGAAAAAAAATGAACATAGATGTCACAAAAATAATCAACAATGATTCCATTTCAATATAATATTCCATAATTTAAAATATTCCAAAGAATGTGTACAAAGTACATACATAGCTCAATTGAGCTTCAAACAATAGATATAGATAGTCAAGGAAGCTCCTTTCAAATCTTGGTCTTCTTGTCACCTATTGAGGAGGAGAAGCATCACTCAAGTGATTTTCCACCAATGATAGACTCATATGTGGTCCCCCACACATCTATCATTTGACAGATGGCCCTACCCTTCAACGAAGAGTGTGGTAGAGTAACCTCGTAATGATAATCAATCTGAGCTTAGGGTTGGGTGCTACATGACTAGAACTTGTAAACCCACAATTTAGGACTAGCATACAAATAAATGGATCATTGTGAATTGATAGTGGAGCTAAAGGTAGTCACACCACGTTGGCCAAAGTTTTCTCACCCAATACTTCGAGTGATAGTCATCCTACTCACATACACTACTCTAGATCGATTTGACTTAAGGCCACTATATTCTATGCATAGGTTTTCATTCAATGGGTATTCTTTAACCCTAGAGACAACCTATTCCCTTTTCCCGCTACTTAATGATATATCTACTCATAAAGCATAAATACTAGTTACCCTCCCTTCAAGGATAATCAAACCATAGGTGTAACTCTACAAGCTATCTAACTTAATCAAATAACTTTAAAGCTATGGATAGCCCATAAGCTATCCTTGCTTAACCATATCTAGTATACTTATACTAATGACAAACAATTCCTCCTATTATGGAGTAAGTACAAGCACTTCCACAAACATCATAAAATATCTTCTTTTTTCCTTTCCAAAGAAAATGCTATGATTTCCTAATGCAAGAAGTCTCAAGTAGATCAAATAAAGCATTCACATAATAATATTTCATAAAGATAAATAAGAGAAGACTAGATATGCTTAATCCAATTGACTAACTCGATGCACATCCTTTTAACAATAGCTTGCTAACTTCACTAAATCCTTATAAAGAAACACTTCACTATGATCTCCCTCTCAAGAAAAATTTACACTCACAAAGTATTTGAAAACTATCACACTTTGACTCTCAGCTCACTGAATAATTGCAACATAATAAGTTTGTAAAAGAATATGTTCCAAATAAGAGACATTTCCTCTATATTTATACCACAAAATGAGACATTACAGCCTTCGGAAGAGGCATGCTATTCGACACATTTTACCATGAAAATTGACTCACTCTACTTAGCTCAAAGGTGGCAACAAACTAAGTATAAACTCATCATAAAATGCTACAAATCGACCTCTAATTGACAACAACAAAAGACTAATTGAAATGTGCACATGCCCAAATGATGACATTTGATTTGCAATCATATTAGACTTCTATAGAAAATGGAGCTCCTATATGTTTGTGCCAAGTATTCAGCCAACTTCCTTACCTCATGGCACAATTATTCTTATTGAAACAATCCTTAACTTACATGAAACACCTATACCATGTCGACTTGGTCATAGTTTTGTTGGGAAACAAGCAGAGATAAATTGCTCCACAATAATAGCATATAAATTGTGCTTTGACCATTTCATAGCTTGTTGTACATTTTTCCTATTCTCATGTGTTCTACACTTTATATGCAGCTTATAAATATTCCATTGCTTTATATAAAAGCATCCAAGTTTGTTGTTAATAATTTAAAGATGCATTTCCAGTAGTATTGATTATGATTTACCTCCATATCAACCTTTATTGATGCACAATACTTTACATATGGTTCGACCTTTATCTAATGTCAACATATGTATTATTTCACCACCTTCAAATACTTTGCATATCTTATATACAAATCGACCTACATTTTAAATAAATCGCCCTCCAATAAATACCATACATATAAGTATATATATATACATACATATATATATACATACATATATATATATACATATATATATATATATACATACATATGTATATATACATATATATATATATATACACATATGTATGTATATATACATATATATATATACATATGTATATATATATACATATATATATATATACATATATATATATATATATGTGTGTACACATATATATATATATGTCAATAAATAGGATTGGTGCCATATCACACATATACATGTATATGTATATATATATATACCATGTTAATCAAGTATGTATACATTCGATATATAAATGAATACAAACAAGTTAACATTCATATAATAATAATAATCATATCGACTGTATATATATATATATTCCTCTATGTACATGTATACCTATGCATACATATATTGATATATCTGTATGGAAATTTCGGTTTGTCAACCATACATATGTATCGATACATGTATACATATGGATATATGTATATACCTTATATATACATTCAATTGCACAATCAAGCACATACACAATTACTATTGTGTTGATAGGGAATAGTCGTGTGATGTATTTATACATATACACATTCATGTTGTATTTTCCATTCGATAGCTCCATGCTCATAAGCAACCCGTTCATAACCGTGCATAGGTATGTCTACCTATGTACTCCCATGTACATGTTCCTTAATGTGTATGGTCTATCATCAACATGCATATGTATACATATACATACATTCCATGTGTTTTCACCTCATCAATACAAGCATAGTAATATAGGGAAGAACTCATAAGCTCTAAACATATAAACATCATCAAGCATTGCATTCAATAGTAATCAAGACCCTTACTAATGCAAACACTTCATACTAAGGATGATTTACCAATTTCCAACACAAATAGCTTGAATCAACCATTCTACTATGAGTGTGTGTATAAACTCAACTAGGTTACGTTACTGGTTACCTGACCAAGTTCTTCTCCTGAGTGATACTTCCCTTCCACCTAGAGGATTGAACATATACCTACATCCAACTAATAGATTCCCATGATAGTCAGTTGTTCAATAAAATATGCATTACACAATATATCTCCATAGCTAGAATATCCAATTCAATAACCATTCATTTCACATATATGCATTTCATCACATATCATTAAATTAAGTAACATTAATTCATAATTAATTGATAACAAACTAGTGCAAGCACAATTTATTCTCATTTATAATTCTAACTACATTCACATTTGCAATATTTTCCCTAATACAGTAATAGTAAATAGGTAATTACACAATTGGGGTGTAACATACTCCCCCTTATGAATCATTGTCCTCGATGATTTTATGTAGCAACATAAAACAAACACACAAACAACATATTATTTTCAAGTACTTTCGAATGCATTTAAAATATGTGGAAATTCTTTTTTGTATCTCAGCATAGTCTTCTGCATACCGGTCCCACTGGACTTTGCACTGCAGAACTTCTCTATTATGCAAGTGAAGCTTATATGTTCCAAGCACCTTGACGGGATCGAGTGTTACCACTTTGGGGTCTTATGCCTATAAATCAGTCCAATCAATCATATGATTATCACTTGGTATATACTTCTTTAGGTATGACACATGAAAAATGTTATGCATCCCGGAAAGAGCTGGTGGCAACATAATTCAATAAGCTATAGGATTCACTTCCTTGAGAATCTCAAATGTCCTACATAATGTGACGCTAATTTGGAAGACTTCCCAAATTTGATGGAACTCTTATGAGGTTTCACTCTCAACAACACCTTATCACCTATTGCAAAATTTTGGGGAACTCGCTTTGCATCTACATAGTTTTTTTGTCTATCATTAGCTTCAACCAATCTTTGCTTAACAATCCTTACTTGCTCTTCCATTTCATCCAACATTTATGGCCCAGGACCTACCATGTCCTCAAGTTTATCCCAACTTATAGGGGTTCTACACTTTCAACCATATAATGCTTCGAAAGGAGCCATCTTTATTGCAGAATGATAGGAGTTGTTGTAAGCAAATTCCACCAAAGGAAAGTAGTCTTCCCACTTGTATTACTGAACCATGCAATACATTCTAAGTAGGTCTTCCAATACTTGATTTACCCTTTTTGTTTTCCCATCCATTTCCAGATGATACACTAAGCTAATATTCAGTTGAGTCCCAAGTGTAGAAAATAAGGTTTTCCAAAACCTTAAAGTGACTCATGCATCTCTATCTAAGAGTATCTTCTCACAAACTCCATGCAAACTAAACACTTCTTGCACAAATTTCCTAGCTATGACAAGATCTCCATCAGTTAGATTCCTAGGTATAAAATGTGCTACTTTATTAAGCTTATCTATAACCACAAGAATGGAATTGTGCTTATTCCTTGACATAGGGAATCCTTGCACAAAGTTCGTACTTATGACTTGCCACTTTCTCTCTGGAATATCATGTGGGTGTAAAAAACCTATAGGATGATGATTCTCAACTTTCACCCTTTTGCATTTAAGGCACTTAGCCACAAATCTAGCAACATCTCCTTTCATCCCCTTCCAAAAATATAATGGCTTCACATCTACCATTATTTTTGTCACACTAAGGTGTCCAAAGTATGGTGCTTCATGGACTTCTTTCCATACCATATTTCTTAATTCTTCTGAGTCAAGTATACCATTAGGTTCAAAATTAAAACCTTCATACCTAGAATCTTGTGGATTGCTAGAGTGATTGCTTGACTTGTATACAGTAATCATCCTCTTTGCATTTTTGAAATACTTGACCTTTAAATTTGGTTTGAATTGTCACTATTGAAGCAATATGATGTCTTTGACTCAAGGCATCGACAACCCGATTTTCCTTTCCTTTGATGTAACTGATGTTGAAGTCATAATTTGATATTAACTCCAACCATCTTCTTTGCCTTGCATTCAAATTAGGTTGAGTGAATAGATACTTCAACCCATGATGATCTGTTTTCATCTCAAAAGGCTTCCCTAACAAGTAATGCCTTCACATTTGCAATGTGTGAATCACAACTGCTAACTCTAAATCATGTGATGCATAATTTTTCTCATAGGGTTTCGGATTCCTTGATTCATAAGCAATTACTTCCCCTTCTTGCATTAGAACACCTCCTAAGCCCTCTCTTGATGCATCTGTGACAACTATGAAGTCACCCTTAGGATATGGTAGTTTCAAAATTGATGTAGTAGTAACTTCTCTTTGAGTAGGTCAAAGGCTACTTGGAACTTCTCTATCCACTCAAATTTCTTCCCTTTCTTCTACAATGAAGTAATTAGAAAGGCTATCTTGGAGAAGTTTGCAACAAACTTTCTATAGTACCCTGCTAAACCCATAAAACTTCTTACCTTTGATACATTCTTGGGCACTGGCCATTCTAGCACTACCTTGATCTTAACTGGATCCACTAAGATTCCATCCACTGAGATCACATGTCCAAGATAATGTACTCTCTTCTAAAAGAAGGCACACTTAGGGAGTTTTCCATACAGTTTATGTTCTCTAAGTCGTTGTAGAACCATCTCTAAATGCCCACAATGTTCCTCCTCATTCCTTGAGTAAATCAAGATATCATCTAGGAAAACCAAGACAAACTTATCTAGGAAATCCCTAAATACATTCTTCATAAGGTTCATAAATTTTGTAGGTGCATTCATTAAACCAAAGGGTAGAACTATAAACTCATAGTGTTCATATCCAGTTCTGAACACAATCTTAAAGATGTCCTCATCTTTAATTCTCAACTGGTGATATCCAGATCTCAGATCTATCTTAGAAAATATAGCAACTCCCCTCATTTGATCAAACAGATCATCAATGCATGGTAATGGGTACTTATTATTATTCGTAGCTTTGTTAAGCATGTGATAATCTATGCACAAACACAAAGTACCATCTTTCTTTTTCACAAAGATTACTGGTGCTACCCAAGGTGATACACTTGGTCTTATCAACCCCTTAGACAACAATTCATCTAGTTGTGCCTTAAGGTCCATTAGCTTACTTGTCATTCTATAAGGCACCTTATAAACAGGTTCGTATCTTGGAAATATATCTATAGAGAAGTCAAATATCATTTTCAGTGGTAACCCAAGTAGTTCATCTGAAAACTTCCGCAGTATAGGATACCTTTCCATATCTATCATTCCAGTTTCCACCATTTCACCTTCTTCCATCTCTTGGAAGCTTTATGTTCCAAAGTTGTCAAGATATTCTCGACAATATTCAAGCTTTTCTATCTTGACTTCAAAGATCTTACACCCTTTCTTCTTCACCTTATGCAATTGCATTGTGGAGATTTGGTGCAACTTGATCTCCCTAGGTATCCCTTACAGCTTTACTTGATTACCAAAACCATCCAAACATTCTGCTATTTTGGAATGGTAGTCTACTTTGGCTCTATGTATTCATATCCAATTCATTCCTAGGATAACATCATAGGATCTTAAGGGTTCTAAATAAAGATTAACCTCCACACAAAAACAAGGTAGCTCTATCCTAGCTTTAAAAAGACATTGTTTTGCCATTGCTCTTGTCTAGTTTGCATATTCTACATCCTAAGAATTTGCTATGTAACCAAATTTTCTAGATATTTTCTTACCTACTCTAGGTGAAATGAAATTTTCAATTGCACCGGTATCTATAAGTATAGAAATGGGTAAACCAAACAAAATACCTAGAGTCTCTATTGGAGTCACTTGATACTCTGCCTGGAGATCATCCACAACTACATGAATCTTTTATTGGAACATTGCAATCTAAAGAAGGGGAGGAAAACTCCAAAATAACCTAAATCAACCAAATCTTGAAACCCTAAAACATCACTTGGTGGGTTTTTCATTCATTAGGCCTCAATCTCCTAATAGTACATTAAATTGACTAAAATGGGCACAAATTTCAAAGAAAAATTAATCTCCAAAAGAAGAACCCAGATCTGGATACCCTTTATGGCTTTATTAAATGTATGAAGAAATAAGATATGGTTACTTTGGAAGGAAAGGTTCAAAACTTGACTGTTCTACTCTTAATTAAGCTTGAAGTGGAGCAACAAATTCATGGTTTTTGGCCATAACTATCAAACCACAACTAATATTGAAGAAATAAAACTTGATTCAAATACCCATTTGGACCTTATTTAACATATATCAAAATTAGGGTAGGTTATTTTGTATAGAAACCCTCAAATTTAGATAGTTTTCCCTCAAATTAGGCCTACTATGGTTTCATACCTATTTGCAATAAAATGGACACAACTCCCTCAAAACACAATGAAATTGAGTGCAATGAAAAGAAGTAGAAAGTAGATTAAATTATATTTCAATCCAAATTGGCCTAAGATCAAGATATGGAATATAAAATCCATACCACATGCTGCAAGAGGCCGATTACAAAAAAATATGGAAGTGACAATCACCAATTTGATCATAACTTACATAAAACTTAACGAAAATCAACCAAACCAATTCAAAATTAAAGATAACTCAATCCTCTATCAGACCCAATCATGTAAAAATCATGAAAATCATGTACAATACCATACTATATCAAATAACAACAAGAAAATATTTTGAAATATAGAAAATAGAGGTATTTTTATTGCTTCAACTTCCAAAACTTCAGCCAACACCCCTTCCAACCATGTATTCGACATTGAAAAGAATTTAAAAAAATTTAAAACCATTTTCTAATGGTTCTCAACAAACTTTTCAACTTACAACCATTCAAATTCCCTCATTTACAACTTATGACTCTTCATATTCTTTGTTTTTGCACTTTTACAACTTTGACAATATTTTGCAAATTTGACAACTTATGCAACTTGACACACCAACACTCCTAATGACCTAATATGGACTCAAACACATCTAAAATGGTCTTAGAAGACCTTATTACATATTAATAACTTAAACAAAACATTAACTTTTTAGCCCTCTTGGTCATGAGAACCTAGGTGCCCCTACACCACATCGCTTGTTGGGTAGGAAGTGGATTACCATAAGATCGTGACTCAGAAGACCTATTGGGACACTCTTTAGCATAGTGGTCTCTTCCACATGTAAAACATCTGGTAGTCGGTCCTTTCTTTCTTGCGAGTTCTCCAGACTTACTAGGATTTTCACCAGCATTGTTGGTATTCCCATCACTGAAACCATTCCTCTTACGTTCCCTTTTTTATTCTTTCCCACTATTACGATATCGTTTTTCCATTTTCTTTGAAAAATCTTACACAAATTCAAATTTCCTTGGAGTTGGTTTGACTTGAACTCCAGCATTATTCTTATGATTTTTGTTTTCCTAGCGAATGGAGATAGCTTTGAGCTTTTACTCCTATTTAACAACTTTCTCATATACTAGATCTATAGTAGTTGGACCGTGAACATCTACCTCTCCTTCGATCTGAATATTAAGTCCCATGACTATTAAGTCCCATGATGAACTTTCTTATCTGAAAATGTTCATCCTTTTGGTACATAGGAACATAATGTAGCAGACGAGTAAAATTCTCCAAATACTCATTAACCGTCATCTCACCTTGTCTCAGATTTTGAAAATCTGTGTTTATGGTAAAAGTAGAGTTGGGGTAACCATCTTTTACAAAAAAAATCAACAAATTCATTCCAAGTTAGTTTCAATGAGCTAAGATCGAGTTCTATCTTTTTGTCCATCCACCAGTTAGAGGCTTCTCCTACTAATTGGTATGCTCCCCATGCTAATTTGGTGACCTTAGAATAATTTTTAATTTCAAAATATTTCTCCATTTGGACCAACCAAGCCCCAGCTTCATCTTCGTTGGCACTTCCTTCAAACTTAGGTGGGGTAATTTTCTTCATATCTCTGGAGAGTTTAGAAGCCATGTGTTTCCTATTAGTTTCCTCAAATAGAGAAGGTGATTTTTCTCTCTTGTGATCATGAGTTTGATCATGTTCATGAGAAGAGTTTTCTCCCTCACCCTCATTATTTGGAACTTCCTTCTCAACTCTATTCTTTACCCTTATTTCTTGCTCTAGGTTTCCTAACCTTGCCAAGATTTGATCCAATCTAGCTTCAACTCCTACTGGTTTTTCCCAACTTCTTGGCTTCCGCTAGGATTGGTTCATGTTCTCACCATTTTTGCAAGAACGAATTATACCTGAAGTTTCATCCATATTAGATTCAATCATGTTATCATTATCTTATGGAAAACATTTAAATGGGAAATCAATCACACATAAGGAATTCCACATAAGATTAAGCACAAACTTTCAATAAACACATAATTTTATTCATTTCTCAAGGATCTCAATATCCTTTTGATTACATGGAGTGACTATTTAGATAGTCGAGTGGAGAGTATCCCTTGGATTCACTCTCTAAGACATAACTTAATGGGGTATACCCTATAAATTGAGATTGTTTCTCATCTCTCATTTGTTCATATCTATCCAAAAATGGATAGTAACCTTCAGATTTTTCATCCAATACATAGTTATGGGGGACATAACCCTTTGATTTGTTACTCAAGGAAATTACAATTAATTCTGCCATTGGAAGAACTCTAGGGTATCTAAAGATAAATGTCGTACTAACACTCCCTTCCGAGGGCATATCCCTGGAAAGCGATAAAGATTTAGAATTTTCTCATAAGATGGAAGGTAAATAGTTATATTGAGCCTCCATCTTCATCTTTCTCTTCACATCACTAATTTGAGAAAGAGCGTGATTGAAATTTTTAGTCTCACTTAACTAGATGGAATTATCGTAGTTAGTACCCACAATTGTTCTAACAATGGCCTTTCTTTCCTTCTTAGCCTTTAGGTAGTGCTCATTCTCGATTACTAACTTCCTGGCAGTTAACTTAAGACGCACCATCTTGGCACAAGAATTTAAAAATATTAGTTAACATTGTACATAAAGTATGATGAACTCATAGGTTCCAAAGCTAAACCTACCTCTAATACCACATGTAACATGCCACTCATTCACTAAAGTAAAATTTCCTAAGTTTTCACTTTTTGAGAAAATAAACTATGTAACTTAACCATTACAATTAAAATATTCTTTTCTTTATTGAGAACAAATGAACATAGATGTCATAATAATAATCAACATTGATCCCATTCCAATATAGTAACTCACATATTACAATATTCCTAAAAATGTGTACAAAGTACATACATAGCTCAACCGAGCTTCAAAGCAATAGATATAGATGGTCCATGAACCTCCTTTCAAATCTTGGTCTTTTGTCACCTACTAAGGAGGAGAAGTATCACTCAAGTGTTTTTCTGCCAACCACGGACTCATATGCGGTCCCCCACACATCTATCATACAATAGATGGCCCTAACCTTCAATGAAGAGATTAGTGGAGTAACCTCGTAATGAAAACCATTCTGAGCTTAGTGTTGTGTCTTACATGACTAGAACTTGTAAACCCTACAATATCGAACTAGCATGCACAAATGGATCATGGTGAATTGACAGTGGAGCCAGAGGCAATCATATTACTTTTGCCAAAGTGTTCTCACTCAGTGCTTCAAGTGATAGTCAACCTACTCACATACACTAATCAAGCTCGATTTGACTTAAGGCTACTATAATCTATGCATAGACATTTTCTCCAATGGGTAATCTTTAACCTCAAAAACACCCTATTCCCTTTTCCACAAACTCCATGGTATTTCTACCCACAAAGCATAAGTATAAGTTACCCTCCATATTCAATGGATAATCAATTCCCAGGAGTAACTCTCTAGCTATCCAATATAATCAAATAACTTTAGTTCTGAATAACCCTTAAGCTATCCTTGTTTAATCATATATAGTATCTTAATACTAATGACAAACATTCCCTCCTATTATGGAGTAAATACAAGCACTTTCACAGAAAAGCATAAAACAACTTTTTCCTTTCCAAAGCAAAAGCTATGTTTTCCTAATGCAAGTAATCTCAAGTAGACTAAATAAAGCATTCAAATTGCATTCTTTCACAATTAACGATAAATAAGAGAAGACAAAATCCTCATGCTTGTAATATGCCTAACCAATTGACTAACTTGACACTCAACCCTCCAACAATAGCTTACTAGCTTCACTTAATCCTCTTAAAGCAATACTTCACTATGAATTCTCCCTCAAGATAACAATATGCACTCACAAAGTAATTCACAATTCTCACACAATAACTCTTAACTCTCAAAATATACAACTCTCAGAGTAATTGCAACAAAATAAGTTTGTAGAAGAATGGGTCCAAAATAAGGGAGCTATCTCATCTATTTATACAAAAAATTGAGATATTGCAGCCTTCAAAAAAGGCATGCCAGTCGACAATTCTCTCCATGCAAGTCGACTCACTACATATAGTTTAAAATGTGGCAGCAAACTAAACTTAGCATAAAATGCTACATATCTATTGAAATGCACAAGACAATTGAGAGGGGGGGTGAATCAATTGTCACCAATCACTTCACAAATCTCAAACAATTATTAACTCCACATCCACTTTAATTTGTTATTAAGTATGAGCATGAAGTGTAAATAATAGAAAGTAATATCAACACAAGAAACACCAGATTTATGTGGAAAACCAAATAAGGGAAAAACCACGGTGAGGATTAACTCACAATATAGAGTAATTACAAAACTGATTACAAGAGGCTCACTGCCCAAGATAGGACTCACTATCCAATAGGAAATATCACTGCCTATAGATACATAAAGATAAAAAGAAGAATTTTACACAAATAACACTTTCTCAATGCAACAAAAGATCCACCACAACAACTTCCACACATTCACAACCTTAATCAGAAAATCATAGACACCATTAGCTCACTATTTTTAGGAGTCTGACACATTAAAGTACTAATTCCTCAGTTCACTTTCACACACTCTTGCTTCTCACACTTGTGGCTTACAATGCATAACATCTCAACTTGTATTTATACCATCTTCAACTTTAGAAATGTTCTCCAAGGTCGGCTACACACACTTCATTTTACAAATTCAAATCAAGTTGGCAACTCGACATTCCCATGGTGGATAAGAATGAGAGCGGACCAAACCAACACTTAACCAAGACCCAAAACAACATCTTGGATCAATCACATGCTTCCTTAATTGATACTTATCATTTGCATGACGTGTAAACAACAGGTCAGCCAAACCTAATGAAAAAACCAGTGAAATTTTAAGTACACACTTTCACAACAAGAAGATGACATGCGGACCACATAACATGCTTCACCATACACTAGAACACATCTTAGATTCCTTCAGATTCATTTGCAGCTAATGCAACAACCTTCATACACATAACTCATTCCATTAGTCCATCCAGACTGCACACACACATACAACTTTGAAATGAGTTTTCTGAAGCACCAAACCCTAAACACCTTTGATAGAACACAAATAACACCATTAAAATCCTTCCTCCAGGTCCACAAGACCTAAAATGAACCAACTGAGGACTACAGAGCAAATAAATTTCTCCCAGTCCATAGACAAACAACTCTACCAGACAAGTTCACACACTGGTGAACACAACTTTCACTCTTCATCAAACTAAAAGCTATACTTTAGAATATATCACCCAATGATGCCCTTAAAAAAAATTTAGATCTACAAAAGCATAGGATCAACACAAAAGAAATGTGGAGCACATACTAGAGCACATTTTGAACACACCCACAACTCTATCTTCACAATTTGTTAATTTTCTCAAAAGCACTTGGTAACTCATCATAACAACACACCTACAACACCATAAAGATAGCTCCATGTACTCACAACATCTCAATAGTATCTCAACTATACATTAATAACCTGTAATCACTTGTTTCCTTTCTCTGCAACAACCTATACAGTGTTGACTTCAATGACAACAATGACAACACCACTATACTCATTCATACTTGCAACAATCTCCCCCTTTGTCATTGATGGAAACACACAACTCTCTCTCCCCCCTTGACATCAATGGCCAAGAACAAAAAAAATTACATAATCCTAATCACTCCCCCTTAGGAGTGCACCCAAACATTTCATACTACAACAATGATACTTCCTACTCCACCTGAGGAGTAGACCCCAGTCATCAGTCCAGACAAATGGAGAATCTATAGATCCACTAGATTGATGCACCTCTATGTGCACCTAGTTCAAAGAAGGAGGGGCAGTGACCCCAAAATTTTCCCTGAGATACTCAAAAGTATCCTTCGGAAGAGCCTTAATAAATATATCAACAATCTGATCCTTTGTAGACACATATTCGAGCCTGACTTCATTCTCCAACACCTTCTCTCTTAAGAAATGATATATGATAGATATATACTTTGTCCTTGAATGCATTACCAGATTCTTTGAAATATTTATTGCACTTGTATTATCATAGAAGATACGGATAGGCTCATCACACATCACTCCTATATCCTTCAATGTTTGCTTCATCCATAATACCTGTGTGCAGCAAGATGTTGCAGCTATGTACTCAACCTCTATAGTGGATAAAGAAATTGAATCCTATTTCTTACTTAGCCATGAAACCAATCTTCCTCCAAGAAAGAATGCACCACCACTTGTACTCTTTTGGTCATCTACATAACTTGCCCAATTTGCATCAGTGTAAGCACTCAAAGTGAAATCAATATCCTTAGGATACCACAAGCCATAATTCAGAGTGCCTTTTAGATATCTGAATATCCTTTTCACAGTTGTAACATGTGTTTCTCTAGGTTCTGCTTGAAATCTGGCAACCAAACATACTGCATGCATGATATCCAGTCTAGTAGTAGTAATATATAACAGTCCACCAATCATAGATTTGTACATGCTCTAATCAACTTTAGGAGATTCATCATCCTTACTCAGTTTGCATCCAGTCACCATAGTGGTATAGACCGGTTTGGAGTCATCCATTCCAAAATTCTTCAACAATTATTTAACACACTTTGACTATGAAATGAATATACCTTTATCAATTTGATTCACTTGAAGTCCAAGGAAGAAATTCAACTAACCAATCATAAAAATTTCAAACTCTTTTTGCATCTCCTCTGCAAATTTCTTGCACATACCCTCATTTCCTCTAAAAATAATATCATCAACATACACGACCACTATCAACATTTTGTTTCCTTCAACTTTGAAATAGAGATTACTGTCTATGGAGCCTTTGTTGAACCTTTGTTGTGTCAAATATCTATCCAACCTTGCATACCATGCTTTGGGAGCCTGTTGAGGTCCATACAATGCCTTTTTCAACTTACAGACCATACTCAATTGATCTGATAATTGAAATCCCTTTGTTGTTCCATGTAGACCTCTTCTTCCAATTCTCCATTCAAGAATGCAGATTTAATATCCATCTGGTATACCTTGAAATCTTTGTGAGCAGAAAATGCCAAAAACATCCAAATAGCCTCCATTCTTGCCACCATGGAAAATGTCTCCTCAAAGTCTATTCCTTCAACTTGTGAATAACCTTTGCACATAAGCCTTGCTTTGTTTTTTACTACTTCACCATTCTCATTCATTTTATTCCTAAATACCCACTTTGTACCAATTACATTCTTGTTTACAGGTCTAGGAACCAATTCCCATATATGATTTTTCTCTATCTATTGTAATTCTTCTTTCATTGCTCTAACCCAATTTTCATCTCTGCATGCTTCACACACTATTTTAGGTTCTATCTTGGAAAGTAAACATAGATTTACCTCAGTTGCTACCACTTTACTTCTTGTCTTTACACCTTCACTTTTGTCTCCAATTATCTATTCTTCAGGATGATTTTTCTATACATATTTTGGAGTCTTAGGAACAGGTTCCAGAGCTTCTTCTTCTTCTTCAATCTATTATTCTTACTTATTCTCTTCTTGTACTTGTCCATAGATAGTTCATCTGGTTCAAATTCACTTATTTCAACTGATCTGTGCATATCTTCATCAAACTCTACATTTGCACTTTCAATAATCTTTCTCAATATTTTATTGAAACATCTATAAGCTTTGCTATTAGTTGAGTATCGAAGGAAAATACCTTCATCACATCTAGCATCAAACTTTCCTAGATTCTCATCATCCCTTTTAATATAAAATTTTCTTCCAAACACCTTAAAGTACTTAACATTAGGAATGTTGCCATGCCATAGTTCATAAGGGGTCTTTGTGTTGTTACCTCTGATCTGAACTCTGTTAAGAATATAAACAACAGTGCGAATTGCTTCTCTCCAGTATACATTAGTTACATTTGCCTCTTTCATCATAGTCCTTGCGGCCGCTTGAACAGTCTAGTTCTTCCTCTCAACAACTCCATTCTGGTAAGGAGTTCTAGGTGCAAAAAAATGTCTCTTTATAACATTCTCTTCACAAAACATATTAAACTCACTAGAGGTGAATTCTCCACCTCTGTCAGACCTTAAGCACTTTATTTTTAGATTTAATTCATTCTCTACCATAGCCTTGAACACTTTGAATCTATTTAGAGCTTGATATTTCTCCCTAAGAAAAGTAACCCATGTCATTCTAAAATAATCATAAATTAGAAGCATGAAATACCTGTCACCATTAAAACTTCCTATTCTTGTGGGACCACAAAGGTCCGTATGAATCAATTCTAGCATTCTGATAGTTGATTGCTCTTTTCCTTTAAAGCTGCATCTTCTTTGTTTTCCCAACTGAAAACTTCTGCAAACAGAATTGGTAGGCTTTGTGATTTTAGGCAGATCTCTAACAACTTCTCTTGAACTAATCCTAATCAGATTGTCAAAGTTTACATGTCCCATCCATCGGTGCCATAGCCAACTTTCATTAACTTGAGAAGCAAAACACTAACCATCAACACCCTTAAGCTGATAAATGTTTCCATATGTTATTCTTCCTGCAACTACCACAGTTCCAAACCCTTTTCTGATCTCACAAGTATTATCTTGAAACACAAGCTTAAATCCTTTGCTACACATTTTTCCAACACTCAAGAGATTATTCCTTAATCCCTTAACATAATAGACATCATCAGTACTGTGTTTTCCATCAAAACTAATTGTTCCCTTTCCAACAATCTTTGCACCAAAATCGTCTCCAAACATGACTAATCCACCATCATACTTTTCAAGTTTAGTAAACTTACTTTTGTCTCCAATTATGTGATTTGAGCAACCACTATCAATTACTCAATAGTCTTAATCTTTTCTAGCATGAAAGGTAGTAACCAAAGTACCTTCCATCTCTTCCTTCTTGTTTTTTGGACCACATTCCCTTGCACATCTTCCATGGTTAGTAGAAACTGATTTATTCTCTAAGGCTAGAAACAAGCATTCATCATTATCACCCTCAAAATCAAATTCATCATCATAAATTCTAGCATCTTCTCTAACATAATACAATTTCTTGAACTTTTTTATCCTTTTTGTCTTTGTTGTCTTTGCTCTTCTTATGAATGGCTCTATTTGGACATCTTGAAGCATAGTGACCAATATTTCCACAACTGAAACATTTAAAAGGTAACATACCTTTGAAATTATTGGTACCTTTCTTCAACTTCCTTGTAAAGTTTGCTTCCAACTCTTCTGAACTATCACCATCCAAATCATCTTCTGTCTTAGTGGCTTTAAAGGTTGTTTCTGTTTTCTCATTTTCTTTTCCAAATTTCCTCATCTCAAATGTAGTCAAGGTGCCATATAGCTATTCTTTAGTGAATTTATTTGGATCATAAACTTCCTCAATAACTGAGACTTTATCACTGTAACTCTCTAGTAGGGTCATTATAATCTTCTCCATTACATATTCATTTGTCAGAGTACCACCTTGATTTTGACTTCATTTACTACAATATCAACCCTCTGAAAGTAGCTTGCAATGTCTTCACCTTCTTCCATTTTCAAGTTCTCATATCCGTGCTTAGTTGTTAACTTCTTTAACAACTTGACTCTATCATTTCCTTCATAGATATCTTTCAACTTTTCCCAAACTTCATAAGCAATTCCCAAAGAAATAACTTTTGTCAACCCAGTCTTAGATAAAGCACCTTAGATTGCATACCTTGCTTTTTCATTTTCTTCATAGGCAAAAATCTCATCTGCAAAAGAAGGACCACTTGCTGGCTCAACATATTTTGTCTTAATAGCTTCCCAAGAGAGATCAAGTAACCTCTCATCTGCAATTTCCAGAAACTATAATCAGATCCATCAAACATAGGGATTTTCAATTTGTGTGCCATCAGATCTACCTCAAGCAGTTAAGCTCTTCTTCGAGGAACTAGAGCTTTGATACCAATTGTTGAAATGCACAAGAAAACTGAGAGGGGAGGTTGAATCAGTTGTCACCAATCACTTCACAAATCTCAAACAATTATTAACTCCACATCTACTTTAACCTGTTATTAAGTATGAGCATGAAGTGCAAATAATAGAAAGCAATATCAACACAAGAAACACTAGATTTACGTGGAAAACCCAATAAGGGAAAAACCACGGTGAGGATTAACTCACAATATAGAGTAATTGCAAAACCAATTACAAGAGGTTCACTGCCAAAGGGCTCACTACCCAAGATAGGACTCACTGTCCAACAAGGAGGCTCACTACCTACAGATACAAAAAGATAAAAATAAGAATGTTACATAGAGAACACTTTCTCAATGCAACAAAAGATCCATCACAACAACCTCCACACATCCACAACCTTAATCAAAAAATTGCAGACACCATCAGCTCACTGCTTTCAGGAGTATAACACATTAAAGTATTGCTTCCTCAATTCACTTTCACACACTCTTGCTTCTCACACTTATGGATTACAATGCATAACATCTCGACTTGTATTTATATCATCTTCAACCTTAGAAACTTTCTCCAAGGTTAGCTACACACACTTCATTTTACAAATTCAAATTAGGTCAGCAACTCAACATTCTCGTGGTGGATAAGAATGAGAGTGGACCAAACCAACACTTAACCAAGACCCAAAATAACATCTCAGATCAATCACATGCTTCCTTAATTGATATTTATCCTTCTCATGACATGAAAACACCAGGTCATCCAAACCTAATGAAAACACCAATGAAATTCGAAGTACACACTTTCGCAACAAGATGATGACATGATAGAATTAAAAGATGGGTAGCTCCTCTGGCGGTGGCGATGGTGGTGGAATTTTTTCAAATTCGAATGAGGCAGGAAATCAGGAAAGGCTCTTGGCGGTAATGGTGGTTGGTGTGTTGATGAGAGGGTGATGTCAGGTGGGGCCCTTGCTGCAGGTAAGCTATGTGGGTCCCCTTTTAAGGCTAACATTCTTTTGGAAGGGAAAGAGGCTTCGAAGAGTGTGTGTTCATTGCACTTCCCGGTGCCTGGCTCTGAAAAAGTGGTACTTGGCTCTAAAAAGTTAGGGAATGACCTATCTTTGAATGGGAGTGATGGGACTCCTAATGTCGAGGGTTTTGAGTCTGACAAGGTTAAGAGTGCTTTCTTGTCATGCTCATCTCTTGAATGGTCAAACTTGTTTGGTGCTAAGCCTAAGGGAAAAAGTACCTCTCCTCTGGTGCCCTTTGTTGCAAATAAAAAGATTAGGGAGTACTCAGTTTCAGTCCTAGACTATATTGTTGATAAAATAATGTCAAATATGGACTTGGCGTTTTTGGGTAAATTTGTTGGTCCTCGGCCTCACATTGAGCTAGTTCGCAAGTTTATTGTAAATCGTTGCAAACCTAAGGGACAAGTTGATGTGGCTGCGATGGCTAAAGGTTTCTTCTCTTTCTCCTTCAGTTGTGAGGAATATTTGGTGTCGGCACTGACGAGTGGCCCTTGGTTCCTTGGAAAGTCCTCGCTGATGCTTAAGAAGTGGGGGATGAGCTTTAATCTAGACTTGTGCTCCTTCTCGACTGCTCTAGTCTGGGTTAGATTGCCTGGCCTTCCATTGGAGTTTTGGGATGAGCAGGTTTTTAAAGGGATTTCCAATATGTTTGGTTCTTTTTTGTCGATTGACCAAATGACTGCTTCTAGGAAACAACTAGTTTATGCTAGATTTTATGTGAATGTTGAGCAAACAGTGGATTTGCCTGCTTTGGTTAAGATTAATTCCAAGTTGGGGGTGTGGGAGAAGTCGGTTGAATTTGAGATGAATCCCTTTGCTTGCTTTCACTATAAAAAAGTTGGACACTAGGCTAAAAAGTGTCCTCTTAAAGCTCCTAAGCAAATAACTAAACAATGGAAGGAGGTGGAGAAACCTCCTACTAAGGAAGTGGATTCGATTCCTACTCAGGAGGTGGTGGCGGACCCTCCTGCTCAGAAGGAGGTGCCTATTGGTGTGCCCCCCGTGGTGACTTCAAAGGAGATGATTTTGGATGAGGGGGATAGGGTGCTAGATTTTCAACATGCCCAGAGAGATTTGTTTCAGGATGTGGGTCTAAATGATAAGGTATGCTTGTCCCCTGGTTTTGTTGATGATAGATCTATGGTGATTGAGGAAAATCCTTCTGCGTTAGTTGTTTATGTTTCTCCCCATGGGGGGGGATTTCTCTTAGTATGATGTCAAAAATTGAGGGACTAGAGTTAAAGCATGATGTTAAGGAGGTTGAGGAGTTGGAGGAAGTGGATGATCCGCCCTATACTCAAGTTCGTGGTCGAAACAGGAAGAAACATTCTCCTTCGCTAGGAGTTGTGACAAGGAATAGGCAAAGGTCAGATTGTGGGTCTAAGCCGAGGGGTAGAGGATGGCCTCCTAATAATGTGACTAGGGAGAAGGAGAGTCAGATGGATATTGCTAATGGTACATAGAGAACTCTACTGGATATGTGCTCTAAGAGCACCATCCATAAATCCTCATGAAGATAATCTCCTAGAATATGAGGGGTTTGAATCACCCTCACAAGCATGATCTCTTGGCTAATCTGGTAAGAGATCATCGTCTTGATATTGTTCTTATACAATAAATTAAAATGGGAAGGGATAAACTTTCTAGATTTAAATTAAAGCTTTTTAAGGATTGCGGTATGCGCTATTCTGAGGTGGTTGGTGCCTCTGGAGGGATAGTGACCTTTTGGAATCTTTGGCTTATCAGAGGGGTGGAGGTGCTGAATGATAGTAATCATGTGGCCACTTCCTTTTTCCATCTGCATGATAAGTTCTCCTAGACTTTGTATAATATCTATGCTCCTAATTGTAAGCGGGATAGAAAAAGGCTTTGGGAAGGTTTGGCTTCTTTTAAAGCTTCTTATAATGTGGATAACTGGTTGGTTATTGGTGATTTCAACACCCCATTACATGATGCTGATAAGTTGGGTGGTTCACAAAATGTGGATGATAGCCGATTTGATCTTATGCAGTTTATTAATGACACGACTCTTCTTGATTTGTATTTGAAAGGGGCTTCCTATACCTAGTTGAATAGGTAGGCTAGGAATGTCGTTATTCAGGTTAAGTTGGATCATGCTCTTTTAAATCCTAAGTGGTTGGCCCACTATTCTTGCTCTCTTTCAGCCCTTACCAGATTGGGTTCGGATCACTTTCGTTTGGCTTTTTCGGTGGACTTGTTGGGTGGTAAGAAGAACTTCCCTTTTATGTTTGAGAAAATGTGGACTTGTCATCTAGATCTTGGAAATTAATTAAGGATTGGTGGAGTATAAATGTGGATGGGTCGACCATGTATAGAGTTGTTAAAAAACTGGCTAATGTGAATTTTAATGTTAGGAAATGGAACCGTACCTCGTTCGGTCACATTTTCTTAGAAAAGGATGGGGTTTCTTGGGAGCTTAATTATGTTTAGCAAGTTATCTAGACGTCTGGGTATGATCAAGATCTGATTTTGAAAGAAAATGTTTTGCTTTCTCAACTGTGTAATATCATTGCGAAGGAGGAAGAATTTTGGAAGCAACGGTCGAGGATCATGTGGTTGAAAAGTGGGGATAGAAATACTAAGTTCTTCCATATGTCAACGCTGAAACATAGGGCCTCAAACATGATAAATCTGATTAATTATAATAATCAAGCCTTGGAGAAGGATGTTGATCTGCAGAATGTTGCGGCCTCCTATTTTGCTCATTTGTTGTCAGTTGAGGGAGAGCTTGATCTAGCTTGTCAAGAGGATATTTTGAGGGATATTCCATGGTTGGTGGATGAAGCGATGAATCAACAGCTGGTTTGTATTCCTTCAGCGAAGGAAATTCGGTGTGTTGTCTTCTCCTTTGAAGGTAATAAGGCTTTGGGTCCTGGTGGCTTCCCCATGTGTTTCTTTCAATCCTTTTGGGAAATTATTGTGAAAGATGTTGCGACTACTAAGGATTTTTTTAGGTTGGGTGCTCTTTTAAAGGAAGTGAATTCCTCTTTTATTGTTCTGATTCCCAAAAAGTCAGGGGCAACATCCTTTGAGGAGTTTCATCCTATTAGTTTGTGTAATTCTATCTATAAGATCTTCTCCAAGGTTCTAGCATTGAGGTTGCAAAAAATCTTGCCTCTCATCATCTCTCCTCAGCAGAATGGTTTTGTGGCTGGTAGGAAGATTCTGGATTCCATTCTTCCTATTCATGAGAATATTCATTCTCTTACTATTAAAAAACAGGTTGGGTTTATCCTCAAGCTTGATTTACTTAAAGCCTATGACAGAGTGGACTAGGGTTTTCTATCTAAAATTCTTATCTCCTTTAGTTTTGGGGAGAGAATGGTGGCTTTGGTGCTTCAACTTATTTTTACCCCGAGGTTTTCTTTGCTCATCAATGGTTCTCCCTCTACTCTTTTTGATTGCTCCAGGGGCCTTCAGCAAGGGGATCCTATTTCTCCATTTTGGTTTATCATTATGGTTGAGTCTTTGGGACATCTTATTCAAATATTTTTCAACTCTGGCCTTATGTCTAGGTTAGCTCCTTCTTCTGCTAACCTAGTATGTTCTCATCAACAATTCGTGGATGATTATCTCTTGCTCGAGTAGGCTATGATTAAGGAAGCTAAGGATATTAAATGGATTTTGTAGATGTATGAGGTTGCTTCTGGGCAGAAGGTTAGCCTCTAGAAGAGTGTGCTTTTCTTTTTTAATACCCCACTTGATAGAAAAAATAGGAATGCTCAAATTTTGTAGTGTCAAATTGGTGAACTTCTGGATTCCTACTTGAGGCTTCCTCTCTGCTCTAAGGCTCCTAATTCTTTATTGGGGGGGTTTGATTGATAAATTTAATTCCAAATTGGCTAGGTGGAAGGGGGATTTGTTGAGCCAAGCTAGGAAAGTGCAACTGATCAAATCCACCTTTCAAAACATTTTGATTTATGCCCTTAGTCTTTTTCATATGTCGAGGAAATATGTGGATCTTTTAGAGGGAATTTAGAAAAAATTCTTGTGGACCGGTGTTGAAGATAAGAAAAGAACTCATTTGGTTGCTTGGGATGATTTTTGTCAACCTAAAAGGGATGGTGGACTTGGAATTCACAAAATCATAACGTTCAATATAGCCTTATTGGGAAAATAGTTATGGAACCTTTTGGAGGCTAAAAGTGAGTGGGCGAAGATTGTGTGGAGTAAATACCTTTATGGAGATGTTGGGAAGTCTTTTATCTCAAGATTTTATTCCCCTGAATGGTTCTGTGCTATGGAACTATATTTTAAAGGATCAAAGGCTTATTTCTAAGGGTCTCTTTTGGTAGCTAGGCAATGGGAGGACTATTTTGTTCTGGGATGATAATCGGTTGGGTAATGGGCCCCTTAAGGATGTTCCTTGGGCTAATCCTTTTATGGACCTCTGTTTGCGACAGTTTGGAAAATTTGTTGCTGATTATATTGAAGGAGGTTGTTGGAGGAAGTTGCATGAGGTGGATTCGGGTCTAGAAGGATAGCTATCTCCTCGATTCATATCCCTTCTACCCCCTCTCTTGATAAATTTGTTTGGAACCTTCCTCTGCGGGTAAGTTTTATGTTGCTTCAAATTTTCATATGAGTGATTCTTTTACTGGCCCATCTCCCTTTTGGGCCTCTGTTTGGTCTTCTAGGTTGATCCCCAAGATCAATATTTTCTTTTGGCTCTTTTGTCAGAATAAAATTCTTACTACTGATAACTTGATTAAAAGAGGTTTTTTTATGCCCAACAGATGCTTTCTTTGTGAAAAGGAAGCGGAAAATACTTGTCACGATTGGGTGTAGTTATATTAGTGCGATATGGAACCATGTGCTTTCATTGTGGAATCTTAGTTGGGTCTTCTTAGGCTCTGTCAAAGATTTATGGTTCCAATGGGTTGGTCCTTCTTCTAATCCGTCCTTACAAATTTTATGGTCCCTTGTTTTGCCTCATGTAATTTGGGGGGTGTGGTTGGAACGTAATAACATAATTTTCAAAAATGTTGTTATTCTGGCTTCAAATGTTGCCCATAAGATTAGTGCGGCTATTAAAGAGAACTTTATTTCTGGGACTTCTTTTTATACAGGTCAAAAGATTAACCTGTGCTCCTCTAATATATCAATTTCCAAAAAGTGGAAGTTGTCGTGTGATATATCTCTCCTTGTTTCTAAAGGGAAATCCTCCAGAGAGGATGTTGTGTGGAAGGCACCTCTAGATGGTTGGATTAAGATTAATTTTGATGGTGTGGCTAAAGGAAATCTGGGACCTGCAGGTTGTGGGGGAGTGATAAAAAATTATAATGGTAGGCTCATCTCAGCAGTGGTGCTCCCTTTGGGAACCCAGAAAAACCACTTTGTGGAGGCGGCTGCTGCCTATCATGGTCTCAAGTTGGCACAACAAAAAGGGTATCGCAAGGTCTGGCTGGAGGGTGAATCCTTGAATGTTATTAATAATTTGAATAATGTTTCCCCTCCTTCTTGGACAATTGAGGCCATGGTTAGGGATTCTATTAATATTATCAATTCTTTTGATAATGTCTACATTTCCCATGTCTTGAGAGAAGGAAATAAGCTGGCCAATTTTTTTTCCAACTATGGTATTCGTGAGAGTAAGGAATGGGAGTTAAATGACCCTATTTCATTTCAGGCCTCTACCATTGTTAATAATGAGTGCTAATCTTTTATGTCGAATGAAAGGTTGGTTGTCCTTATTCACGTGCTTGATTTTCATGACTAAGGTTGTCCAAGATTTGATTAGAAATGGTGGCTTTTACAAGGCTTATAGTTCATTATTACATCTTTGTCCGGAGGCTGACTTCACACGGATTCTAGGCATTTTTTTCCTTTGTTTCGAGAGTCTTCGGTTCTTCAAGGCTCGTTTGGTTGGCTCTTGCCTTGGTTGCAAGAGCTTTTGGCTGAGTGTTGGGTCTCTGTGTGTCAATTTTTTCACCATGGGAGGGGATAGAAACAGGATTGAGCCAAGGTCCTGTGAGACTGTGAAGCAGAAGAAAGAGGTTTGGGAAGTCCTTGAGAAGGGTGGCCTTACTCTGTACATGGAAAAGCTACATAAGAATAATCCCCAAGTTATGGATTTATTTGTTCAAGGTTGGAAGGAGAGGTCTGTGAACCTAAAAGGGAGGGATATTTTGTTAGATGAAGAATTTATTGACCAAATTACTGGCCTTTCCATGTGGGGTATGAAGGTTTTTAGGGATAAGAAAGAAGCGCAAGTAGTGATAAACACTTTCTTCAAAAAGAATGAACCAGCTGACTTGAAGACGGCTAAGAGCAGCGGGTATCATCAGAGCTCGTTGAAAGCACTTTGGCGTGAGGTGGCTGAGGAAATTATGAGGTATGTTACTATGGAAGGAAGGTATACTATGATCAATATGTATCATTTTCTTCTACTCAACCATTTCTGTCACAAAAAATGGGTTTCTTTCCTGTATTATTTGCTTATGTCACTGGATTTGGGGATTAAGGAGCATTTAAAAAACCCCAAGAACCTCATTCTGCATGTGGGGTTGATTCTACTTATTTATGAGCATGCCAAAGCCCTTGATGTTCAAAAAACCCCTGTCACCCCGCAAGATAAAGTTGTTAAGCCCAGGGAGGGTTATGAGACGGATTCGGGGGATGAAAGGGGTGGTAAGAAGAATAAGAGGAGGAAGCTTATTTTGAATGAGGATTTGGAGTCGAAAAAGGATGGCGATGCTAACTGTGTTACAAATTCTTATGCTTATTTGGAAGAGGGCCCCATCTCCCCTATTGTGGGCAAAAGTGGAAAAAAGAAGTTGGGGGACAAAGCGAGCTACATGACTTGTAGTTATGAGGTGGAGGAGATTCCTATTAGGAGGGGTAAGGACAAATGTGACCTTTATGGGGAAGCTTCTTCCCCTCACCCTGTGACTAGAATTGTGCAAAACGCTGATGATGGTAGCCAGAAATGTAAAGTGCAGAGTGTGGACCCTTTTCTGGAGAAGGGTTTCCCTTTAACCCTAGTTGGTGGTGTTGTTGGAGAGGCTCCTACTAGTTATGTAATTGCATTGTCAAATCTTGGTAGGGAAAGGGGAGTGGGTGTTGCGGAGGTGGGTATTTCAGATAGGATGCAAAAAAGGAAGGATGTCACTGAGGAAATTGCCTGATCCATGCGGATGTTGAAGACCCCCATTCCTGCTAGTAAAGGTAAGGATGTTTTTAAGTAGAGAGCTCCTCCTTGTAATCCTGATGAGGATGTGGCTATTGGTAAGCGTATTGAGAATTTTGATAGTGAGGAGATTGATGTGTTGGGTTCAGCCCGTGATTCTGCCAATGTGTTGTTTAAACTATTTAAATGGTTTTTTCATGAGATTAATAAGACTAATATCAGAATAAGAGGTGTTGCTAGTAAGGTTGAGGATGTTTTTGTCCAAATCCAGATTGATCATGTGATGGAGTCTCTTAATACTATTGCTTATAATGTTGCTAAGGAGACTACTAGTTTGAAAAAGAATTGGGAGAGTAGGTTCTTTGCTTTGGAGGAAAAAATTGATGATATTAGGAATGTTGTTATGAAAAAGGGTGATGCTTCTATAGGTGTGGATATTCTAGTCTCTGCTAAGGTTATTTCACCTATGATGAAAAAGAAAAAGAATAACATTTCTATGGATTGTGTTGTGGCTAGTGGTAAGCTGATGACTATGGATGGTGAAGGTGAGAAAGTTGTGGGTAAAGGTATTATTTTGATTGATGAGGTAAAGACTGGTGGGCCGAGGGTTCGTACCAAGAACAAAATGAAAGCTCAAGTTGGTGCTTCTGTTGAGGCATCAGATATTCTAGAGAATGTGCACAAGATGGATGAGAATGAAATGGAAGCTGTGGAGATCCTGAATAATATGTAGGGTTTTTGTTTGGTTTCTATCTTTTTGGCTATTTTTTGGCTACTTTTTTTGTTGTAATGTTGATTGTTGTGTAATGGTTTCTTCTTTTTATATCAGCTGCTCTCTTTTGTAAAGGGTTTTGGGCCCCTTCAAACCTCGTCTTTTACCTTTAATCAAAACAAGATGATGACATGCAAACCAAATAACACACTTCACCATACATTGGAACATATCTTATATGCCTTCAAATTCATTTGTAGCTAATGCAACAACCTTCATACACAACTCATTCCATCAATCCATCCAAACTATACAGACACACACAACAACTCTGAAATGAGTCTTCCAAAGCACCAAACCCTGAACACCTTTGATAGAACATAGATAACACCATTACAAGCCTTCCTTCAGGTCTACAAGACCTAAAATGAACCAGCGGAGGACTATGGAGCAAATACATTTCTCCCAATCCACAGACAAACAACTCTGCCAGACCAATTCACACACCGATGAACACAACTTTCACTCTTCATCAAACCAAAAGCTATACTTCATAATATATCACCCAATGATTCCCTTAAACAACACTTCAGGTCCGCACAAGCATATGATCAACACATAAGAAATGTGGAGAACATATCAGAGCACATTCTGAACACACCCACAACTTTTTCCTCACAATTTGTTAATTTTCTCAAAAGCACTTGGTAACTCATCATAACAACACACCTGCAACACCATAAAGATAGCTCCATGTACTCACATCTCAACAGTATATGAACTATACATGCACAACCTGCAATCACTTGTTTCCTTTTTTCTGCAACAACCTATACAATGTTGATATCAATGACACCACCACCTTACTCATTCATACTTGCAACAAGATCAACCCTTCTAATTGACAATAACAAAAGACTAATTGAAATTTTCACATGCCCAAATGATGACAGTCGATTTGCAGTCATATTAAACTTCTACAGAAAATGGAGCTTCTATACGTTAGCGCCAAGTATTTAGCCAACTTCCTTATCTCATGGCACAATTATTCTTATTGAAAGAGTCCTTAACTTATAGACAACACCTATACCATGTCGACTTGGTCATAGTTTTTCTAGGTAACAGAGCAGAGATAAGTCGCTCCACAATAATAGTGTATAATTGGTGCTTTGACCATTTCATAGCTTGTTTTACATTTTTCCTATTCTCATACATTCTACACTTTATATGCAGCTTATAAATATTCCATTGCTTTATATAAAAGCATCCAAGTTTTTTGTTAATAATTTAAAGATGTATTTACAATGGTTTCAACTATGATTTACCTCTATATCAACCTTTATTGCTACACAATAATTTGCATATGGTTCGGCCTTTATCTAATGTCAACATATGTATTATTTGGCCTTCAAATACTTTTCATATCTTATATACAAATCGGCCTATGTTTCATATAAATATATTAGCCTCCAATAAATACCATATATATAAGTATATATATTTTTATATATGTACATATACATACATATATATATGTCAATAAATAGCATTAGCGCCATATCACATATATGTATGTATATGTATATATATATATATGTATATATATATATATATATATACCATGTTAATCAAGTATGTATACATTTAATATATAAATGAATATGAACAAATTAACATTCATAATAATAATAATCATATCGAATGTATATATATATATTCCTCTATGTACATGTAGACATATGTATACATACATATATATATATATATATCAATTGCACAATCAAACACATACACAATTACTATTGTGTTGATAGGGAATATCATGTGATGTATTTATACATATACACATTCATGTTGCATTGTCCATTCGATAGCTCCATGCTCATAACCAACCCGTTCATAAGTGTGCAAACGTCTACCTATGTACTCCCATGCACGTGTTCCTTCATGCGTATGGTCTATCATCGAAATGGATATGTATACATATACATACATTCCACATTGGTTCACCTCATCAATACAAGCATAGTAATATAGGGAAGAACTCATAAGCTCTAAACATATAAACATCATCAAGCATGAATTCAACAGTAATCAAGATCCTTACTAATGCAAACAATTCATACTAAGGATGACTTACCAATTCCCAACACAAGTAACTTGACTGAACCATTATACTATGAGTGTGCGTATAATCTCAGTTACGTTATGTTACTAGTTACCCAACCAAGTTCTTCTCCTGATTGATACTTCCTCTCCACCTGGAGGATTGAACATATACCTGCATCAAACTAGCACATTCCCATGGTAGTTAGTTGGTCAATAAAATATGCATTACACAATATATCTCCATAGTTAGAATATCCAATTCAATAACCATCCTTTTCACATATATGCATTTCATCACATATCATCAAATGAAATAACATTCATTCATAATTCATTGATAACAAAGTGCAAGCATAATTTATTCTCATTCAAAATTCTAATTACATTCACATTTGCAATATTTACCTTAATACAGTAATAGTAAATAGGTAATTACACATTTGGGGTGTAACAGTTATCTTCTCTTCTCCCCCTTTTAATGATTTTACATTATCAACCAACTCTTCACCAGATTACACATATATTCCCCCTAACTGATATATACATGTGTACATGAGAGTAACAAACTCCAAAAATCTGACCAACTCCCCTTAACAGTGCTATCCATCAAATTGGACCAAAATTGGCATTGAAACATTATCCTCTAACATCTTCATATATACAAGGAAGTCTAAAATGCATTAAAAGAAAAAAATGTACAAAAATCAGGGAATTTTTTAGTGGCAAATCTTCACCAATTGGTGAATAGTACATATTGGCCAAGTCAAAATTGGTGAATAACTCGCAACCAACAGGGTGGCCAAATCACCTGGATTTTACGAATTATTGGTCAAATGCATTTATATTCACCATCAATATATTTTATGAGGCATATTTAAGTAATATTTTCACCATAACAAACTACGCATTTCAAATGGACCGATTAATATTTTCACCTGGAATCTCATAAGAATGTATTAAATCACCTACATATTTGCCAATACTATTAAAACAACATTGTGTATCAGGACACGTTTCACCAACATCATTAAATGTTCACTACACATTAGGACCCATTTCACCAATAAAAAATTACAAATAGTTGCTTATGATGAACCTGTTACCTAATTTTGCTTCCAGCTCAATCAAGTAGAGTTGAGATTGTGTTTGTAATTAAAGGATAAAAAGTATACATTCTAATCTGCTATGGTATATCCATGTGCATAAAAGAGATTATCAACTAGATTGCATTATTACCTTATGCAAATGCATACAACAAAGAAGAGAGTGAACAATTGTTGAAAAAGTAGTCTTTATTGATAATCATAAATGTATGGTGTCTCACACAAGCCATGGGACTAACTATTTGAATGTAGTAAAAGGAAATAGACTATACATTTATAGATACATAAAGGAAAAAAATGCATATGGAACAAAAGGGGATCCATCATTTCCTGAATGATGAATCCTAGTTGAGTTGAACTATTGTATCTGTTTCAGTCCCTCTTGATTGTCCAGCCTCCAGTTCTCCAAGGTTGCCTACATGTGTGAGAAAAAGTTTGTTAGAGCTCGGGATCACCAATCATTACATATGCAAAAATCTACAAACATATAGCCTAATCCTCATAAAACATTGAAATAGTCTACATATCATAGATGTCCAAGAAAACGGTAAGGCTATCATAAACATCTATCATATGCACTATTTTTATCTAACATGTGTGTTCATTGTGCAGGTATAGGGGAAATCTTCATTGTTGGTTTCTTTCATTTTATCATAGCATGTGGAGTAAAATGGGCTCCCACAAGGGTTGAGCCCAACATGCTACTCTCTTGTTTCACTTGAGAGAGATAGTCACATATTGAATCATCTATGAAATCCTTGAAGACAATTTTTCATAACCATAATGATATTGATAAAAGATAGACAAGTTCCATGATGTTTTGCATAAAGAAGAACAAGAATATGATTGCAGGTTTTTAATTCATAAGTACAAGAGATCATCAAGTGCATTAGTGATCAACTTTGCATTCAACAGTGAAAGCATGGTTTATGTTCATGTGCTTAGGTAGGAAGAAAGTTCACATTTTGTTTCCAGAATAGAGCATATGATACAACATCATCACTACAGCAAGATAAAGAACAAAGTGATGTAAGAGACAATGAGTGGCTTTATGTTTTCCATAGTACAATTCTCATGAATTTTATAGAACATCCATACTCAAGTAGATTGCATAGTGTAAGAATGATGTGAACAATACCAAAGGTTTGTTGAATATTGTTGCATTATTAGAATACTCTGCACCAGTTTCTTTTCTAGGTTACAAGTTCTTGTAACAATGTTACTTTCAATTCTCCAAAAGAGTTTCTAGTTTAAAAGTAGCAGCTTATATAACAAGTCATAATGCAATGACTATCCACAAGTAATAGTCAAGCCCACATGAACAAAATAAAACTCACTTGCAAAATGCATTGGTATAGGGAAGTGATATTTGAGTCAAAAAGCATGAAAAATGGTTGTGATGACATCATCATTAAAGCAAGAGATGGTAGATCACAATAAGGAAAGACCAAGCCCATATGCCACAAAGCATTGTATAAGGGACTGTACAGTCCTATAGAAATAAGCATTAATCACTTGTGGAGAATAAATAAAAACAATGCATAGGGATTTCATTATACAACCCTTAATTAGGTATGCAAGTGAAAAAAGCCTTTATTGTGCAAATTGAAAGTTCTTGAGATTATAGTGCACATAAGAAATTTGGTGCTGAATTAGTAATGCTTGCAAATCTAGGGAAAACAAAGGTAACATTTCGCATAGATATATAATGTTTTTTATGAATTTACTGCAATCATTAAAAGGCCTGAAGCAACATTTTCATTTCATTCTTGGGAGCAACTGAGATAGCTATTGTTTTTGTTTATGCTGAAAACTGAAGAAGCTAAATGATTTAATCTATAAATTCAAATCAAAATTTCAGCATATCATCAATAAAGCCTTTCCAAATGAATACAAATACAAAATGCAAACTAAACTATGTAAAACTAAAATAAATGCATTCAAAGGAAAATTAGCTCCATTGTTTTCCTCTTTCACCATGATTCTTTATTTATGCATTTGATGCTCTTAGATTTTTATGAGCACAAGTGCAACAAGAAGCTACGATGAGTGGAAGAGAGATTGAAATTGAATTTTTAAATAAAAATGTGTATCCCCAAAAAGTGAGGAGGAGATTTTTATAGATGAATGCATAATGTGAAAATGAGAAATGAGAAATGAGTGGAGTGATTTATGCCACGATTCATGTTTGGAAGCTCAAATTGTGCAATTTTGAGCTAATTCCATGGAAATTGATTTATGAATTTAATGTGCAATTTTAAGCTAATTTCATGGAATTTGATTTATGAATTTTAAATTATTTAATGAAATATATGAATGCATTTTAATGATTAATGCAAATGAATAATCATGCAAATAGTCAAAGTGAAATGATTTATGTAAATGGATCAATTATTTAATGAAATATATGAATGCATTTTAATGAATAATCATGCAAATAATCAAAGTGAAATGATTTATGTAAAAGGATGAATATGAAATGATTTATGGATATGTTAATGATTAATGAAACGATAAATATTTATGAAATGAATTAATGAAATATGCATTTGGATAAATAATGGATAAATGACTAAATGATTATGTAAATGGATTATGGTTATGAGTAAATGCTTATAAATGCTTATAATATTTTAATGGTTTTATGGAGATATGATTATGCAATGGATAAAAATGATTAAGAGGACATTTTTATGCATCTATAGTTTTATCAGATGAAATATGATAAGGAGATATAGAATCAGGAATAATGAAAGCCCAAACATAAAACCCTTGATACATATGAAAACATGAAGCCGTGCTTGGAGAGTTTTCCTCCATTTTTCTCAGAGAAATAAATGGTAAAGCCCTCAAACTTCTACAAGTATGATAAAACCTAGAACAAAAGAATTCTACAGGAGTAAAAACCATCAAGATTTCTTGAGAAGAGGTGCATAGAAAGACAAGAGTATCCATCATTTTGGCATGGTAGGGCTTGAAATGAGCACTTTATTTTCAGAAAAAAGAATTTAATTAAGGTCGTGTCTATTCTTCTATACTTCCTACAAAAAAATGCTTGAAATGTGCATTTGAAAAATATAGCCGTGGCGTAGAAATGCCAAGAGAAATACATGAAAGAGTCATAGAGGGATAAAGAAACAAAGACCCTTGTTTGTTTCCTCTTCCATAGAAAAAATCGTTTGCACAAAGAATGAAAACTAATGCAAAGCTTTAGAATGTAGATCACACAGGGAAAAACAAAATATTCAGTATTTCTTGCATTTTCTAAGCTTGAAATGAGTTGTATTCACAAACATAATGAAGGAAATGGTGCGGCTCTATAGGAAAAGGCTTACCCCAGCTCGATTTTGATATTTTTCACATAGAATCTGCCATGGAAGTCAAATCACAGAGCTCCAGGAAACCCTATTTCGGTGGCCAAGAAGACTCCAAAAGCTTGATGTTAGAAATGAATGCCTTTGCAAATGATTTCCATCATTTTTTTTGTTAGGGTTTTTACCCTAAGTTTATGCCGACAAGTGACTAAGGCATTTTTTCATTTTCATTTTATTTTTTGCAAATGAAACTAATATGACATGGGTTTTCATGCCTAGTAAGCTTTATGAACCCCTTGTATATGCTAGGTGTTCATAACTTGCATTATCTTTGCATTGTTTTCCTCATAGGTCGAATTAGATCCCTTATTATTTTTGCAGTTCACTTTGAGATGTAAAGCATTCGACTAAGTGATGTGTTATAAATCACTTAGTTAAGTGTTATTTTTAATCCAAAAATGAAGTATTATGCCATGCAAATGCATTGAGGGTATATAGTTAAGCTTTGATGCTTTTGCAAGTATCTAGGGGATAGTTGAGGCAGTTGGTCGACCAAGGGAGAAAATGTAGGGTAGTTTACTCACCTTTTGGAGGGAATGAGGGAATATAGGAGTTAGTTTCTCATGCCTTCATGATGGACATGGTCAAAGCTGACCTTTTCAGCATTTTGAAGCCTTTTTCGAGTAGATATAGTAGCTATATTTTTGGCTTTATTGTTGCATATGACCAAGAAGGTTCTAGGTCCTATTTTGGTGGATCATGGTGAAGGATGGTTATAGTCACTTGTTGACTCATTTTGTACTCAGTTTTGATTGTGCTCTACTTTTACTCAATGACTTTTGGGAGTCCTTTGGAGAGATATTGCATATTTTGTAACTCTTTTGGACATGTATATCAGTTCATACCTTGATGATTAATGGAGATAAGCAGTTTGACCTTCTCAGTTTTCTATTTCATTAAATGCATTTGGATGATTTGATGCAACTACTTGTGAATTTTATCATTCCTAGTTTTGTGTCTCATTATTGGCATCTTTAAACATAAAGTATATGTTGTTGCAGGTTGTAAGTTGTGTGGTGTTGTAGGTGTTTCAAGTTGTGAAAGATTTCTTTCCTTCTAGGAGTGTGCATTGTAGCCTTCTTACAAAATATTGATGCAAAAATATCAATATTGAGTTGCGTTCATCAAGCTTATAGTTGATAACCTATGTATGCAAGCTTTTTGCAATTCTAGTAAGTGTTTTGGTGCATCACCTTCCTTAAATTTTAGTTTTTCAGCTTATGTTATCATTTCCCCTTTTCCTTGGCAAGTCATTAGATTAGTTTAGGTGATTACCATTTAGGAGCCAGCCTTATCTGGAGGTCCATTCCAAGTTTAGGTAACCCACAACCTAGGAATGTTCCCATGTTCCTCCAAAGTGCCAAGTGTTGCAACTTAGCAAGGGTGCAACATTGAGAGACAACAGTACCATTTCGCCAATAACATTAAAAAATAATTACATTTGAGGACACATTTCACTAATTACCATGACACCTCCATGCTAATCCTAGGGCCATAATCACCTTGAAAATTAAAACATATGTGTTCCATCAAGGTTTGATTCGCCCAACACTTAAATGTATCATTGTATAATCATAGGGGATTCACCAAATTTTTACTATACCATTTAAAAATCCCACAAAATTTACCAAATATGGATTGATATAAATACAATCGAAACTCTGATTTATTCTTACATATATTTTTTTCAATTATGAACTTGTAAGCTCTCGATTCAAAAGTTGAACTTGGAACTTTGATCATAGGCAAGTTACAAACTTACAACACAGGCATTCCTACACTAACGAATAGAAAGTTAGTGAAAACCTAAAGGTAAGTGATCATTTCTTCATAGTGATAAGATTTTTTTTATCTCTTTTCCATTCATGCTTCAATCTTAAAGATGATATTGAATAGGGAATGGGATCTATATTCTATGTCCTTGTTAAACAAGAAGACATTTTTTCCATCTTTTATTCGAAGTGAGATCAAGATGTCGAGCAATAAGTGCAACAAGGATAAGACTCCTAAGGGTGGTGAAGGGACATGGAGGCCATCAAAACACCCAAAATGTAGAGTTACCATAAAGTCTTACTTTGGAATTTGCAATGTTTCTGATCCATCAAATCAAGATGGAGCTACATCATCAACTCTTGCACCAAATATTAATGAAGAAGGCATTGGAAATACCTCTGAAGAGGATGGAAATGCCACAGGAGATGTTCCAAGCCAAAATGAGATAATTGACTTGGATGAAAATGTTGGCGTTGTAGATGATATTAGTAGCAAGAAAAGAAAATCCAAATAAAAAATGGGGCACAAGTGGGAAATGACAAGGAATTTTCAAATTTATTGGGTGTCAAAGTACTCATTCATTGAACTAATGAAGAATGCAAATAAAGATGAACCTCCAACAAAATGCAAGTGTAAGATTTGTAGTTAGAAATGTAAAAGAGACAAGAAGTTACAGCTAAAGCTTGACACTATAGAAAAGCATATTTGTAAAGTTTATGAAAAAAAATCATAGACGAAAAGGAAAAATTAGTAGTAAGATGGAAATCAAAGGAAGAATGTCTTCATGTTAAGTATGCCCTAGAATATGATGAGCATATGCAAAGAATGGTGAAGCTTGCTGCATGTAGAGGTACAATTGAGGCTCAATTTGGAAAAGTAATGGCAAGAGCACAACTGGCAAAAACTATTCAGATGAGTGTTGTTTTTCATACTATGTCCAGAGAGCGTGCTATGACAGACTGCCCAAAATATTTTAATTAATTATCTTTTTTGGTTGTTCAACTTTCCTAGAGCACATTGGTCAATAAACACTGGATGGGAATGGGAAAATTGTCTTATTGTGGTGGAAAAACAATATTTAAAGAATAAAATAAAATAGTCAAATTTCATTGCATTATCTTTAGATGAAGTTACTACGGTAGATAATACTTCTTGGGTTTGTGTACATGTGTATATTATACAAAAACATGTCTACCAACCTCATCTTCTCTACGTTCATAAAATGAAGGATAGTTCAACATCGAAAAAATCTATTTGAACTAGTTAAGAAATATTTGAATGAAATTGGAGGTATGGATGACTTGATAATTGCCAAAAATTTGGTGTGTGTAGGAGTTGATGGAGCTACAGTAATGCAAGGTCACAAGAGCGGTCTTTGCGTAAAGTTACAAACTACTTGTGCACCCTACATGCTTGGAATTCACTACATAGCCCACAAAATGAATTTAGCATTTAGAATTGTAAGCAAGTATCCTACAGTATCAAAAGTTGATAATCTAATCTATGAGATTGACACATACTTTTTTTGAAGTCCCAAATGTTTTGCAGAATTTCAAAATTTTGCGGAGGTAATAACTAGAGGAAACAAGCTTCTTAAAGATGTTGATACTAGGTGGATCTCCTTGCATAGGCCAACGCAACGAGTTCTTTCAAAATATCGATCCTTGATTGGAATAATGTACGAACATCACAGCATAGTAGACAAAGCTCATGACCTCTTACATAGGTTAAGCGATATAGATACTTTCTTAACTTTAGCTGGTCTTCTCTCCATGCTAGATGAAATGAATAATCTTGTGAAGAAATCCCAAAATAGAACTATGTTGCAAGTATGAAGGTGTTGTCATTGATGTCAACCGGTTGTTGTTGTCATTGATGTCAAGGAAGTTGGTTATTGCTTGTATATCTTGAGGATATTGAGAAAATTGTAATAAATAAGGTTTGCGGGTTGTGCATGTACAATTGAGATGTTGAAGAAGTGTTATGAGTACATGGAGTTATCCTTACATTGCTATGTTTAGAAGAGTGTTAGATTAAATTAATGTGTTGAACTAATGTCTCTAGTACTTGATCTCCAAGCGCTTTTGAAAAAAATTGACAAATAGTGAAAATAGTGGTAGGTAGGCATTTAATGTATGCTATGAGATGTGCTCCACATTTCTTTTGGGTTGATGCTATGCTTGTGCAGATCTGAGGTATTGTTCATGGCTATTGGTAGTTGCTATATCTAGAATTTGGGCTTCTAGATTGTCGTACAGTGCAAGATATTTTCACCAATGTGTGAATTGTGCATTTCAGTGTGTCTGACTGTGGTTTGGGAGAAATGTATTTGCTCCACATTTCTCTACATTTTGGTTTCAAGACTTACGATTCTGAGAATAGGTTGATAAGGTTTCTCTCTTGCTTGGTTCAAGGGGATTTGAGATTTGGTGTTGTTGTTGATGAGTTTCTGAGCTACAGTGTATTGTAGTGGTTGAGAGGGTTATTCAAATGAATAAAATGATCATGATTTTCAAGTGAAGTTTGTTGCAAACTTTCTAGATGAATTTCAAGTGTTTATTACTTACTCCAGATCATGTTCAAGTGAAGCTTATTGTCTAGAAATATTGGACTAAGTTAAGAATGTGTGTGCTTAATTGTTTTATGTGTTTGCATAGGTGTTGGCCGACCTTGTGTTAAATACTACTTGTGAAGTTCATGGAATCGTGTTGAGGCATCTCGGGACTCATTTAGGTCCTGATTAAGAATGTGTTTGGGTCGCCCTCATTCTTTTCCACTGCGGGAATGCTTTAGCATCGACCTAATTTGAATTTGTAAATACAAATTGTATATGGTCGACCTTGAGAGGGTTTCAAGGTTAAAGACGGTATAAGTATGAGTTGAGATGTGTGTGAGAGATAGAGAGATACAAGATATGCATTTGTGATGCAAGTTCAAGCATATCCATGCAAATTTCAAAGTGTTGAGTTCTTGAAGGTAGTGAGTTGAAAGTGTACTCTATCTTTCAAGCATGTCTACAATTATGTGAGCAAACTATGTGGAATCTTTGTTGCATTGAGATAGTTTTCTCTTTGTAACAACTCTCTTCTATCTTCTTTGTAATTCTGTGGCAGTGAGCCCTCATTGGACAGTGTGTCCTGTCTTGGCAGTGAACCTTTCTGGCAGTGAGCCTTTGTATTTGGTTTTGGAATTTTTTATATTGTGAGCTAATCCTCACTGTGGTTTTTTCCTCATTGGGTTTTCCACGTAAATCTAGAGTTCTTGTGTGGATGGTTTTGCTGCTTCTAGTTTTTGTTTCTTCTTTTAATGATTAATCACATATACAGTGCAAAGGTTATATGAATGCTTGTATATCTAACTTCTGTTGAGGGTTTTGATTATTAAAATTGCTACAACTAATTCACTCCCCCTCTCAATTGTCTTATTCAATAATTGGTATCAAAACAAGGTTCATTGGAGAAGAGCTTAACCGCTTAAGGAAGGTCTGGGATGGAAAACATGATCACTATTGAATGTCCTAGGTTTGATGGTACTAACTATGAATTTTGGAAAACAAAGATGGAAGGATATTTGTCATACTATGGATATGTGATCAAAATGTCTATTCAGAACCAATGTGTTGCTCTTGCAAATGGTCCAAGTACTATTGATGAGATCAAAGCGCATGAAATCAACAATATTCCAAGGTTTATTATTGTAAATAGTCATTCACATTCTGAATTAGTTAAAGTTATGAATTTGAAGACTGCTAAAGAGGTTTGGAATAAGTTGGAAAAGATGTATGAAGGAGATGAAAATTTTAAACAACCAAAGTTGCAGAACTTGGAGGCACAATTTGAGATCTTGCAAATGGGTGAAGATGAGAACATCAAATCCTACATGTAGAGAGTAGATGAGCTAGTAGGTGGAATGAGAGGACTTGACGCACAAATAGATGAATCCAAGATAGTGAAGAAGGTACTTAGAACTATCCCTGATATATACAGTGAAAAGGTATCTGCTATAGATGAAATTGCAGATTATAATACTTATACTAAAGATTAGTTGATTGGTACTCTAACCTCATTTGAAATGAGAAAGCTTGGATTAAAAATAGAACAAAGACAAAAACTGCATTCAAGGTTGCAAAGGTGGAAGATCCGGATGAAGAAAATCTTGATGAAGTGGAAGCAAATTTTGTAAGAAAAATGAAAAAGGGATTTGATAAGTATCAAGGTAAATTACCATTCAAATGTTTTACCTGTGGAGGAATAGGTCATTATGCTTCAATATTTCCAAAAAGAGATGAAAGGAATAAACATGGAGAAGGTAAAGAAAATAAAGGAAAGATGATCAAAAGAGCATATTATGTCAATGAAGATGCTGACAGTTTTGATGATGAGTTTGATTATGGAGATTTTGATGATAATGAATGCTTGTTCCTAGCTTTAAAAGATTAATCTACTCCTAAAAAATGTGTGAAGGAGAGTGCTTCGAAGAAAGTTAAAGGTATTGTGGTCTTTGCTCTTCATGCTAAAGAGGAAAATAACTATTGGTTCATTGATACTGGCTGCTCCAATCACATGACCGATGACAAAAGTAAGTTTGTTAAACTTGAGAAATATGATGGAAGCTTAGTTAAGTTTGGAGATGATTTTGGTGCTAAGATTTGTGGGATAGGTTTAATTAGTTTTGATAGCAAGCATAATACTGATGGTGTCTATTATGTTAATGGTTTGAGACATAATCTCTTGAGTGTCGAATAGATGTGTAAAAAGGGATATAATATTGTGTTCAAGGACGAAAAAATGTGAAATCAGAAAAGGGTCTGGAATTGTGATTGTTGTTGGTAAAAGACTGAAGGAAACATCTATCAACTTAAAGTTGTTGATGGACATTGCTTTATGTCTCAGATTAATGACAGTTGGCTATGGCATCAGAAGATGTGTTATATGAATTTTGACAACGAAGGTTAAGTTTGCATCCTACTAAATCTACCCTGGAGGCCCTCTTTGCTAATTAATATTTTGCAACTCCGAGCTCATCTTGCAAATCTGCTTGGTATAATATTTTTTGGTACATATGGTAGTGTGTCTATTCAATTTTGTGCCTCGTGGATGAGTTCTAATGGGTTAATTAATGCATCGTTGATTGTGATCGGGCCAAATTTAGTGTTCCATAAAGTTTTAAATTTCCCAATTCTAAAGGCAACCCATTTCTTGTTTTGGTCTAAAACCTCTCTAGTTCCAATTTCGTAAAAAATGGAGGCCATTTGATATATTATTTTAATGTACTTTGGTTGCAGAGAATACGTATGGCAAACCACTTTACAAAGGAGGTACCTGAATTTTGATGGCGGGGAAAATTTTGATTTGAAATCCATGTTTTAAATAATTGATCATGGTCGCATGCAAAAAATAATGGCTACAGGGGTCTTTGTTTGTGCGCAGTGAAATTTCTTCATTTGGCCTATAAGCATAATTAAAATTTGCATTTTTCTAATGTTTCAAAATATAAATGTTTAAAATATTTTTGAATATTTTAAATATTGTGGAAAGGTGAAAATACATTTAAGAAAAATTTAAAATTCATTTGCAAATTTTTTTAAGGAAAACAAGAATAGTTATTGCTTCCTATTGGTTGAGACATGCACCACAACACGACATTTTCTCTAGCAACCATCACTCATCACCTATTGAATGCAAATGGAGGAGAACTATGGCGATGCATTGGGGTAGCAATGAGATTTCATTTTGCAAGCTTCTAGAAACTGCAAACTTTATCACGGCAACTCCTCCATCACCCTCGTTGTAACAAATAAAGAAATGAAATTATTTCAACGATGGATCGATGGCTTTGTTTTTCATCACTCATTGCTGTAATGAGTTTATTTTTCAAATTATTTCAGCGATGGAGCGATGGCTTTGTTTTTCATCGCTCATCCTTGTAATGATTTTCTTTTTCAAATTGCTTCAACGACGGAGCGATGGCCTTGGCATTTAATATTTTAATTAAATGGAGTATGTCGTCAACAGTTGAAGGTTTGTATTTAAAATATTTTTCTAGTGCTACATTTTTTAAACTCCCATTACATATTGAATGAAATTCTAGAAAAAATACAGTGATGGTTTTCATCTGGAGGCTGTGAACAACATTTGGGGAAAATATAATAACAATATTTTCAAAAATTTATTGTTAAGGGAGATTTAATTCTCAGTTTCTATTGGCTGTAGAGTTTAGGGAAACCATTGAAACTTCAAACCATTTTCTGGCATGGCTCATCTCCAAATTGAAATGGAGAGGGAAGAGGCAAACAACAGTGGCTGCAAGCAGAGCATTTTTGAAGGAAAATAATTTCTAATCAATAATGGACAAGCATTCAACGATGGGATTTCACAGGGAAAGAAAGGGGCAAAATGTGATTTATTGTTGCCATTTTCTTATGTCTCGGTACAAATTTTGGGTGCCATGAATAATATGAGCTGAAAATTAAATGTAATCACGTTTTTGTGTTTTGGGCATATTTTTAAATGCATCTGTAAGCTGCAAAGTGCTCTTTTATGCTCCAGAAAGATGCCTCAACCTTTTCTATTGCTTGAGAAGCAATTTGGGTGAATTTTTATACATTTCCTACTACCTGTGAGGTGAAAAATGTCTGGCAACCATTTCTCATGACCTAGAAATTAAATCTAGCGTATGGGTAAAATACGTTCACCTGCAGAGTGGAAAATAAATATTTTAAGGGTTAAAATGCAAGTTTTGAAAGCATTTTTAACATCCTGATTAAATGTGTTTTGACCCATAAGTGAAATATTTTTCACTGAAAAATGGAGCTGGAAAATGGTTTCTACATGTAGGGTAATTTTGTGCATGGGATTTTCAAGTGAAGACAAGCTGAAGAGAGGAAAAATGAAGTAAAGATACATTCTCTAAATGTTAGTTTGTTGTTGATCAGTGGTGCTCAAATGTGCCATGTGTCAACAGTAGATTAATTTTACGGTTTTTCCTCTTTCTTCTCATTTCTCTTAAAATGAGAAGCTAGTTTCATTGTAAAGAGTTATGATTTATGGGAAGTTTATTAGTTTTAGGCTTTGACCATGAAAAAGGCTTATGTACTGGGATTGTTAAATGCTAAGTGTAAAGGTCCATATTCTATAAATCCATATACTATAATGCTCATGTAACTTGAATGCACAGACATGAATATATACTATTATGTGATTGTCTCCATGTCTAGGATGTAATACCTTTTGAATTGAAATAACAAAGTTATTGAAGTTATTCAAGCACATTTATTATTTGAATAATTTGTTTGTTTTATTTTCATTCAAGAAGTGGAGTAAATGCTTGCAAGTAGGTAATGAGGGTATTGTATTTGCAGATGGATGACTAAGTATGATTTCATGACAGGCTTAAGTAGACCTTTCTGTCATAATGCGGTAGAAGTTTTTTAGGTCATCAAAATTATGCTATAGTATTGTAATATGAGGTATGATATGTGACTCTGCAACCCAAGGTAGGCAATGGTCTAGCATAGTTGTCTTTTCCCATTTCTCATAAACAATATTTAAATTTAAACAACTTTGAAATTATTTTGTTCTATGTTTGGTTTCCAGAAGTGCAATGTGCTTCTGTATTCTCGTGCTCTAAATGTTGAGTGTTATGAAGGACTAGCCATCCTTTTGAAATATTTCATTTATTGAGCACTTACATGAGAATTCATCTTCTGTTTGCAATGTACATGGCCATTTGGCTGCATAAATTCATAGGTACATTGTGTGGGATTACCCTCCTAGGTTTAGTCAAGCCTAAAGTGTAGGGGAGAAAAGTGTAGAATCCATCTCTCGTTCGTTGGCCATTAATCTTGAAGTTCTTAAGTATAAGGACTAGCTATATTTTAGAGGATTTTCAAGGTTTAGCTAGAAAAAACATCAACACCAAGAATTACAAAGTCCATTAATGTTGTCTGTAAGGATTACCAATTTGGAAAGCAAGCTAGAAACAACTTTAGGTCAAAGGAACAATTTACTACCAGACTACTAGAATTGATTCATACATATCTTTGTGGTCCTACAAGGGTGAGAAGTCTACAAGGTGACATGTATTTTATGTTTTTGATTGATGATTCTTCTAGAATGACATGGGTTACTTTTCTTAGAGAGAAATCTAAGGCATTAGAAAAAATCAAGGCATTTAAGGCAATGGTTGATAATGAAATAAATTTGAAAATAAAATGTTTGAGATCCGACAAAGGTGGTGAATTCACCTCCAATGAGTTTAACATGTTTTGTAAAGCCCATGGAATAAAAAGACAATTGTTTGCCCCTAGAAGTCCTTAGTAGAATAGAGTAGCTGAAAGAAAAAACAATCTACAAAGCATATATCTATCAAGTATCACTTTTTGAGAGAAAAGGTCATGGAAAATGAAGTAAAGCTTGAGTATGTACCTACAAAGGATCAAATTGCTGACATATTTATTAAGGCTCTTCCTAAAGATACTTTTGGGTATCTCTGGGACAAATTGGGGGTTATTGCCCCTCCTTTCTTGAACTAGATGCATATCGAGTTGCATCAGTCCAGTGGATCTATGGATTTATCTTTTGGACTAATGTTGGTGGCTACCTCTCAAGGGGAGCAGGTAGTGTCATGTGTTGTCATTATGTAGTTGTTTGGGCGTACTCCTAAGGGGGAGTATTCAATGTTGGTATAGATCTTGGTTCAATTTCAAAAGGAGAGAACAATGCAAAACATCTTTTGTCTTTACCATTGATGCCAAAGGGGGAGAGAAAGCATCATATGAAAAAGTTTATCTACACAAGGGGAGAGAAATTAAAAGAAATCATGAGAAAAATGGTTCAGAGTTGTTGTATTTGATGGTTTTTCACATCATGTGTTGCCATCAATGACAAAGAGGGAGATTGTTGCAAGTATTAAGGTGTTGTCATTTATGTAAACTGATTGTTGTTGTCATTGATGTCAAGGAAGTTGGTTATTGCCTATATATGTCGAGGATATTGAGAAAATTGTAATAAAGAAGGTTTGCAGGTTATGCATGTATAATTGAGATGTTGAAGAAATGTTATGATTACATGGAGTTATCCTTATGTTTCTATGTTTGGAAGAGTGTTAGAGTAAAGTAATGTGCTAAAATAATGTCTCTGGTACTTGATCTCCAAGTGCTTTTGAGAAAATTTGACAAATAGTGAAAATAGTGGTAGGAAGGTATTCAGTGTATGCTTTGGGATGTGCTCTACATTTCTTCTAGGTTGATGCTATGCTTGTATAGATCTGAGGTATTGTTCATGGCTATTGGTAGTTGCTATATCCAAAATTTGGGCTTTTGGATTGTTGTACATTGCGAGATATTTTCACCAATGTGTGAACTGTGCATTTCAGTGTGTCTGACTGTGGTCTGAGAGAAACGTATTTTCTCTGAATTTCTCCACATTTTGGTTTCAAGACTTGCATTTATGAGAATAGGTTGATAAGGTTTCTCTCTTGCTTGGTTCAAGAGGATTTGATATTTAGTGTTGTTGTTGATGAGTTTTTGAGCTACAATATATTGTAGTAGCTAATAGGGTTATTCAAATGAAAAAAATGATCATACTTTTCAAGTGAAGTTTGTTGCGAAGTTTCTAGATGAATTTTCAAGTGTTTATTGCTTACTCCAAATCATGTTAAAGTGAAGTTTGTTGTCTAAAAAGATTGGACTGAGTTAAGGATGTGTGTGCTTAATTGTTTTATGTGTTTGCATGGGTGTTGGTCAACCTTGTGTTAAATACTACTTGTGAAGTTCATGGAATCATGTTGAAGTGTGTTAGGACTCATTTAGGTTCTCATTAAGAATGTGTTTGGGTCACCCTCATTCTCTTCCACCGTAGGAATGCTTTGGCCCCGACCTAATTTGAATTTGTAAATACAAATTGTATACGGTCGACCTTGAGAGGATTTCAAGGTTGAAGACAGTATAAGGATGATTTGAGATGTGTGTGAGAGACATAGAGAGATGCAAGATATGTGTGTGTGATGCAAGTTCAAGTAGATCAGTGTGAATTTCAAAATGTTGAGTTCTTGAAGAGCAATGAGCTGAAGGTGTACTCTATCTTTCAAGCATGTCTGTAAATGTGTGAGAAAACTGTGGTGGAATATTTTTTGCATTGAGATAGATTTCACTCTGTAACAACTCTTTTCTATCTTCTTTGTAATTATATGGTAGTGAGCCCTCATTGGACAGTGTGTCTTGTCTTGGCAGTGAGCCTTTTTGGCAATGAGGCTTTGTATTTGATTTTGAAATTCTTTATATTGTGAGATAATCCTCACCGTGGTTATTCCCTCATTGGGTTTTCCATGTAAATCCGTTGTTCTTGTGTGCATGTTTTTGCTACTTCTATTTTTTGTTTTTGCTTTTAATGATCAATCACACCTGCAGTGCAAAGGTTATATGAATGCTTGCATATCTAACTTATGTTGAGAGTTTTGATTGTTAAAATTGCTACAACTGATTCACCCCCCCTCTCAGTTGTCTTGTTCAACAATTGGTATCAGAGCAAGGTTCCTTGGATAAAAGTTATTGTACCTCCTAATTTGCTTCTATTCGTACAATGCCATAATTTCTACTAACAATTGTTCAAAAGAAATACCTTTGTCAACAACAATTTTCTCCATTTTTATTTTAACCTCATCCCAAGAATCCTTGTTTCTCAAGTTTACAAGCAAGGGTTTACTTTGATGTTGAGTTCTACTTGCAACATTCTTATTTTCCACAATATTTAAATTAATCGTGTCACATGGATCAAACTACCAATGACAAACAACATCAAATTTAAAAATATTCAAAAGATCATGTGTCACACTGAATAATTTTCTCTTGAATGTGAACCCTCCACATTGTTGTGTGGTCTCACAACACGCCCCATTTTTTTCTTTTGGAAAAATAGGGACCCCCTCTTTTTTTTAGTTTAGGTCTGGCTTGCCTTGTAGTCTCCATGGTTTCTCTAGGTCCACCAAACCTCAAAATTAATTATCCTAATGGTAAAAAACACTTGAAAATTTTATCATAAGTTCAAAATACATAATTCAGTATTCTTAATGGTTGAAATCTTGTCATGAATGGGTAGAACACAAAAAACAATATGAGTTACTTTTTGGAAATTTTTAGGATACTCAGAAAATAAGCGAGTTTGGGTTCAAAGAAGTTTTTTATCTTACGGGAAGAAATTGTGCACCAAACACCTGGTTCCCAGTTGCTGGTTTTCTAAAAATTTCTAAAAAGTTGATTTTTTTATCATGGATGGAAAGAGCACAGGAAAATAATGGGGGTTTCCTTTTGAATTTTTTGAAAATACTTAAAAATAAAAAAGTTATGACTTGCAGGGAAAAGGGTTATCAGAAGAAAAGTGTGCATTTGCAAACTCAAATAAAAAAAAGTTCCTAGTTCTTGGTTCCTAGATTTTTAAAAGTTTTTGGTTCCTGATTTTTCAAAAGTTCTTGGTTTTTTAAGAGTTCTCAGTTCTTGGTTTTTTTAAGAGTTCCTTGTTTTTTTCAAAAAAAATCTAAAATTTGAAAAAAACCAATTTCACAAAAACAATGATATCTCCCTTGTTTCTTAACATAATTTAAAATTTCAAAATGATCTGGAAAGCTAAGAGGACGAGGAACACATCCCAAAAATCATTTGAGATAATTTTCTCAAGTGAAAAAAACTATAAATGAATGTTTAACACGGGAATAATTCACATTTTCATGGGAATACAACTTAAAATTGAACTAATTTGATGTTTGGGAAACATTAATGCATTTTTTAAACTTAATTCTAAATTTATGAATTAAATGTATATGTCAATTAAGTTTATAAATGATTTGATATTTGATAAAGTTCAATTGTTCATTTTGCAGGGAATTGAAGTGACTGTTAATAGACTACTTGCTGACATCACCCATGTAAAGAGCCTAATCTGCTACCGTTGATTTTGGAGGATGAATTTTAACCATTCATCATTTGTAATTGATTTTATGAGGCCTTATGCTCTATAAAAGGTAGAATGTTGTCTTATTTTCATTAAGTTCAGAATTTTTGGATGTCGGAAGAGCCAAAACTTCTTTAAGTTTTGTTCTTTTTCCCTATTTTTTGAATCATTCTGGATTAAAAACTTGTATGCACATAGAACCGATCAATATCGAAGCTAATTTGAAAGCTACCAACTATTATCTTTTGTATTTGGTTGTTTTTTTTTGTTGGACAAGATTGTATGTTGCACCGTTGAAGGGTGCATACAAAACCTACCTGGTGTCCAAATTAAACCCCCCTTCTTTAAAATCTCGCACCATTTTATGCCTAGCTATTAAGCAATCTGGTGAAGAATAGAGTGGTTTGCTTTTATTTGGTTAATTCTTGGGGCATGCGTGGATAATACTTGGGAGCTCTTTTACTTTTTAAGTATTTTTAATACTTTATTTTAGAATAGATGTTAAATTTCAGAAAATGTTCCAAAAAAAAGATGAATGAATGAAAATATTATTGCAAATCTTTTGATTACATGAAATTGTTGAATGCTTAAAGCTAAATTTACTTTAAGTGAAAGCAAAGTTATTTGAAATTCATGAAATATTGTTACAAATCTTTTAATTTCATGAAGCTATAAATCTGGTGATGAAAGTGTTCTGAAATAAATAAGTATAATCAGATTAAAGATCTTTGAACACTAATTAAAGGTTGATTTGGTGAATTTAACAATTATTTTTAGAATCTAATCATTCTTATAGATCTAGTGCGTAAGTCCCTTTGTAAAAACATCTTCACAACGAACACTGAGTAAAACTTGCACAGTCAAGATCTGACTAACATAGCCTTGGGATTATTAAATTCTATCTTAGAATTTATTTTTTTTCAAGAGAGGTAAAGTTCTTTGTGAATTTTATTTGTGTTATGTGTGACTAACATCCACATCAACAGGATTGGTGCTAGAAGGAGGGCCTACACATGTTGGAGTTGAAAAAGAGCTATAAAGTTTTATCTAAGATTATAGATCTCTCTTTAAAATCAAAATTTAAAAAAAATATTAAAATCTAAAAAAATTAAATAATAGTAAAAATTATGAAAATAAAAAAATATGAGCTTAAATGTAAAATCAAAGGTATAAAGTCTTATTGTGAAGATAATTTTTGAATTAACATTCCTTTCATTTAAGGAATTTTAGATAAGAAGCTTTATCCTCAGTGTTTTCCTGATTTTGCTTTATTTAACAACTGCAGGATACATAATATGTTAGAATTGTGAAACAAGCACAAAACCACGAGTCACAGGATCAAACAACAAAGACACCTTCTACGCAAGAGATCTACAAATAATATATGCAATATTCTTCAACAAGAAAAAGCTATAGAAGAGACTTTCAAGAAGATATGAAAGCTCCAGATAATATCTGAGAGTAACTACAATGAGGGTTGGGTGCTTATAAGAGCAAATCCCTAAATGAGAAAGGGATCAGATCATGACAAGTGTCAACATCACATGAAATGTGACATAATGATCTAATATTAGCTCAACTAATACAGCATAAAACACTCCTAAGTTTAGCTTAAGTGCACGAGAATAAATTAGACTAATAATCAATTAAAGATTAATTAATTATTATCTAATGCATGATTACTCTAACACCCCCTTAAGATGAACTTAGGGATTAGCTAAAAACACTAAAAAGAATGCATGATGGGTCCCGAAAAACAAGGACAAATAAGGTACACATTTACAAACAGAAGATCTCTATAATGCGGAGAAATAGAGAAAACCTCATGGGAAAAACTCCAC
>VDFB02281492.1:716720431-716849245 GCA_007258455.2 Sequoia sempervirens
ATGTGTTGGTGTAAATAAAGTCTTGTACCTAGTTAATTCATTACTAGGGGACTTATTTACACATGTTAAGTTTACTTAGGTCATAGGAAGGAATCTTTCTAGAAGGTGTTACTTTTCATTAGTTGTTATCTTATCCTTTGAAAACTACTGCATGTGAACCTAGGTAAGCGTCATTAGTTGTCTCATGTCATATGATTAAGACACTTGTCATAATCCTATGACATCTTGTATCTCACCTTGGCTATATAACCAAGGGGTTTTTTTGAGTTGTAATCAATCACAATCATCTCAAATCATTGACAATGACTATTGTTTATGCTTGCCATATTCATCTCTTCTTTTGTGCTTTCCATTTGGTCTCTAGATCTTGGCATCCATAGTCAATTCTAACAATATGTGATAAGGTGTTAATGCTACTAATTGACATATATATGTGTGTGTGTGTGTATGCACATATATAAATATATGCTTGGAGGTCAACTAATATATGTGATGCTTAGAGGTCGATATATATATATAAACATAGGCCTATTTGTATATAATATATGAAAATAATTTAAAGGACGATTATTACATATGTTAACATTGAATAAAGGCCAATACAAAAGAAAATTATTACACAATAATAAGGTCGATATGGAAAATAAACCATAGTTGATGCTATGGAAATGCATATTTAAATTGCTAACAACAAATTACTCAAACATGGGACACTTTATTATAAAGCGATAGAGTATTTATCAACTGTAAAATAAAGTATCAACACATGAGAATAGGAAAATATACAATAGGCTATGAATTGATCAAAATACCAAACAATACGCTATTCATAAGGATTGTCTCATCTCCACTATGTTGCTCAACAAACTATGACCAATTCGATATGATATAGGTTTTTCCAGTAAATAATAGACTATTTCAAAGTAGATAATCATGCCAAAGGAAAAGGAGGCTAGTTGAATACAAAGCGCCAAATTAAGAAAGCTCTATTTCCTATAGAATTCTATTTTCTAGAAAGTCGATTATCATCATTTGATCATGTGTAGATTGAACTAGTCTTTTGTTGTTGTCAACCATAAAGGTTGAGCTGTGGCATTATATGTTGAGTATACTCTTTGATTGTTGCCACATTTTAGCTTAGTAGAGTGAGTCGATTTGCTTGGTAAAATGTGTCAACTAGCATGCATCTTTTGAAGGTTGCAATTTGTCTTATTTTTTTGTATAAATAGAGAGGCAATCCCTCTTATTTAGAACACATTATTTTGCAAACTTATTCTACTATAATTATTTTGTGAGTTGAGAGTCATAGTGTGAGAGTTGTGAAATACTTTGTGAGTGAAAATTATTCTTGATAGGGAAGTCATGGTGAAGTGTTTCTTTAGAAGGATTTAGTGAAGTTATCAAGCTACTATTGGAAGGTTGTGCATCAAGTCATTCAATTGGATTAAGCATATACAAGCATGAGGATCTAGTAGTCTCTTATTTATCTTTATGAAAGATTGTTATTTGAATGCTTTATTTGATCTACTTGAGATTTCTTGCATTAGGGAATCATAGTATTTGCTTTGGAAATTAAAAAGAAGCTATTTTATGATGTATGTGGAAGTGCTTGTACTTACTCCATAATAGGAGGAATTTTTTTTCATTAGTATAAGTATACTAGATTTGGTTAAGCAAGGATAGCTTATGGGCTATTCATAGCTAAGTTATTTGATTAAATTAGATAGCTTAGAGAGTTACACCTAGGGTTGGATTATCCCTGAAGGGAGGGTAACTAGTATTTATGATTTATAAGTAGATATATCATTAAGTAGTGGGAAAATGGAATGGGGTGTCTCTAGGATTAAAGACTACCCATTGAAGGAAAACCTATGCATAGAATATAGTGGCCTTAAGTCAAATCAATCTAGAGTAGTGTATGTGACTAGGATGACTATCACTTGAAGTATTGGGTGAGAACACTTTGGCCAAAGTAGTGTGACTACCTTTGGATCCATTGTCAATGCATTGTGATTTATTTATTTGCATGCTAGTACTAGATTATGGGTTTAAAAGTTCTAGTCATGTAGGACACAACACTAAGTTTATATTGGTTGTCATTATGAGGTTACTCTACCAATCTCTTCATCAAAGGGTAGGGCCATATATCAAATCATAGATGTGCGAGGGACTGCATATGAGTCCATGGTTGGTGGAAAAGTTCTTGAGCGATGCTTCTCCTCCTCAGCAGGTGACAAGAAGACCAAGATTTAAAAGGAGGTTCCTAGACTATCTATATCTATTGTTTGAAGCTCAGTTGACCTATGTATGTACTCTGTACACATTCTTTGGAATATTGTAATTTATGGAATTATTATTGAAATGGAATCATTGTTGATTATTGTTTTGACATTTATGTTCATTTATTCTTTATAAAATAAAGAAATATTTTATGACAATAGTTTTAAATTACATAATTTATTTACTTGCAAAGTGAAAACTTAGGAAAAATTACTTCAATTAATGGTTGAAATATTACATGTGGTATTAGAGCTACCAGGTTTAGCTCTTGAACCTATGACCTCATCAGAATTTATTTATGATGTTATCTAATATTTGGAAATTCTTGTGCTAGGATGGTGCATCTTAGGTTAACTGCAAGAAATTTAGTAATCGGAAATTATCGCTACCTAAAGGAAAAGAAGGAAAAAGAGGTCATCATTCAAAAAATTTAGGGTACCAACTACGACAATGCCATCTGTCTAAGTGACACTGAAACCTTCAGTCACACTCTTTCTTGAAATAGTGATGTAAAGAGAAAGATGAAAATGGAGGCTTAATAGAACTATTTACCTTCCATCTCACCAAAGAAGTCTGAGTCTTTATCACTTTCCGAGGATATTCCCTTGGAAGGGAGTGTCAGTCTGACATTTATCCTTAGGGACCCAAGAGTTCTTCCAATGGTGGAAGTAATTGTAATTTTTGTTGGCCCTCATAGTTGTTGCAGTTGTTTCCCTTGATGTCAAAGACACACAAAGACACTTGATAGGATAGGCATTTGGAGGAATACAAACATTTGAATTGATATGGTATCACATTTGATACATAGGTATTACAAACTAACAGGAATACAAACATTTGAATTGATATGGTATCACATTTGATACATAGGTATGACATGTTTGGGTTTAGTATGATAATGCATTATAAAAGTTATTGGCATATTCCCAAATTTGATTCAAATGATATTTATATTGTGTTCTATTTTATTTATGTGGTTTATCATTCACATAATACATGAGACATTTATTTTCTAATACAAACAATATCAATTTGTATCTTGTAATAAGGTATCATTACAAGAACATGTTTCACCTAGATGGCATATAAGGGGCGATATTTTGGTTATCTTCAAAAGTAATGTGTTTTCCTTGATTATCATTGGCATATGGAATTAAATAAGTGTTGTTTTGGTTTTACATGGTTGGCACCTTTGTTTTGAGTAGACATCATACTCCTAATGAGTATCGAGCACATGACACAATTGGCATCTTTTGGTTTAAATCATAGATTTCATTCCATGTGAAAAAGGCATAAAAAACAAGGATAACTTGGTTGGTAAGTTTTGGGGTCTTGATACATGTTAAAGAAATTGTTTCATATTGTGTTTTCACCGTCTCTTTTAGGGATAACTGGTTCAGCAGGATAAGGGTGTATGGAGTGGAAAACAAAAATAATATTGTGTAATATGAAAAGTTCAACATTGGTGAATGGACCAGGCAGTTTAGGGTTTCACCAAGCCATAATAGTTTCAAGGGATCTTTGAAGACAAAGAGCTCTCTCGAGCTAGGGCATGGAAGAACAGTTAGAATGGTAGTGGAGGTGTTGAGGCAGTGACTGCGGTGAAATGAAGCAAGTGTGAACAGGTGTTTTCATTCCTTAACCTTGATAGATCTCGATTTATCTAAAATTTGAACTATTGTTTGGTTTGATAAATAGTGTTGAGTTTGTTTTAAAATGGCGCTTCATTAATTTGTAACCATTTATTTTGAAACCCTAGTCAGTTTTTAACAAAATCACAAAACCATTTTATGATGTAAGGATTAAAATGCATACAGATCAGTTATGAAGATGGCAGTTTGTTTTCAGTCATAGTTTGAATATAGCTTTCTTGTTGGTTATAAGCTTGAACAGGGGTAGTTTTGAAGGTAGTTAACATCTAGCATTATCTAAAAGATAGTTGTTACTGATTAATGGCTCTTTCAGTTATGTGTTCGCATATGAACAACCCTAAAGGGTATAATTTTTTTTCTGGATTCCAAGTTTGGTTGGTTGAACTGAATGCAAAAATCAAATAGTCTATATATGTGATTTTTATCCTTTGTAATTTTTATGTAATAAATATCTTGAGTAAAATACAGAGATCTATTTTTGAAAGGATTGAGCAAAAAATAGTAAAAAATACCTAGTATACTATATGTTTTAAAGGTTCCATCTTATGAATCTTTGGGACATAAATTATGTTAGTGTAAAAGTGTTGTAATGTTTTAAAGAGAAACAGAGTGATCCTTTGTAGTTAAATTCTTTATTGAGAAATGGATGATGAAGTGTATGCCAGTGAGGAAGATGTTTGTATGCTAGTGAGGAAAATGTGTAACCGGTGAGGTTCTTTGGTTAGTGAGGCCATTTTTTCTAGTGAGGCATTGTTTTATAGCTAGTGAGGCATTTGAAATCTATCAATGAGATGGTATAGCCAGTGAGGAATTTCAAATATATTAGTGAGATAGTGTTGCCAGTGAGGCATTGTAAGCAGAAATATTTTTTGATTAAGCCAGAAAAGCATCATTTACAGAGTGGCTTTTCTACCCCTAGAGGCTTTTCCACTCGTCAAATTATTTGTCTTATGGTATCATTGCTTTGATGTGATAATGTTTCAAGACTATGATGATCTTTGGTTTGCTTTAATATTTCTTATTTCAATTCTTTAATGATTGCATTCAATTCATGAATGTATTTATCATTGAAATGTTAAGAGCATAAATTATTCAATTTTTTTTAAGGAAAAAGCTAAAATTTGTCTAAGAAACTGATTCATCCCCCTCTCAGTGTCTTCTTCACTGCAACAAGTGGTATCAGATCCAAACCCTTGTTTTAACAAGCCTAATTGGCTTAAGGGTCCCTGGTATTGGAGTGTTGTGTCTAATATGGAAAAAATTAGGAGTAGGAATAAGAACAAAAAATCACAGTTTGCAAAAGTAGAAATTCCTAAAGAAAATCCAATGCCTGTGGAAAAGAAGTTTTCTAATATAGAATTTGATGAATTTGTGGTTGACATGAATGAATTAGATATAGAAGAGTGTGAAATTAATTTTGTGGGAGAATTATGTGCTACCCTAGAGGAGATTAAAAAACTCAAGAAAGAGAACCAAAATTTAAAAGACCAAATTCAACAAGAAAAATCCTCTAAGAACAAGACAAAGATAAAAGAGTACAATTGTAAAAGATTAGAATATGAAATCAGTTCCTTGAAAACTAAGATTGACGATTCTAACATGTTAATCATCTCTTTGAAAAAAGAGGTTCAAGAAGGAAAGAGAATAGTAGAGAAAACTAAATCAGATTTCAAAGTTAAAACTATTGAATGGCACAAACTTGAAGGAGAAATAGTCTATCTTAGAATATATCTCGAGACTATTAGAAAGCAGTTAGAAAAGAGTAAAAAGTTTGATAACAACGTCAACAAGTTAAATGAAATTTTAGGGAAGCAAAAACAACATAAAGATCCTACTGATTTAGGATATGAGATAGGGGAAACTTCTTCAAATGAAAAGGAGCCAAAACATGAGACAATCTTTGTATCTGCAGATGGAAAAGTGCAAAATTTTAAAGTTAGACAAACTCCTAGAAATAAAATAGACTTGAGTTATCATTTTGTTGCTCTCAAGGAAGACAAGAAGAGAGCAGAAGATAAAGTAATTGATGTTGGAAGAAAAAGAATAGATAGATTCTCAAGACCTCCACCTTCCAGGCAAGGTACAATTCTACTCATTTTCAAGGTTATTGTTATATTTGTAACACTTATGGTCATAAGGTTGCATCTTGTAAGTTTGTTGATAAAAGGTGGTTTGGGTTTTCAAGAAGAAATTCTTTTGTTTCAAAGGATCAAATGTGTTTCAATTATCATAATATTGGTAATAAGGTTGCACCCTATAGAAAGTATGCAAATTCTATTAAGAAAAGTGTGTTCTTAGAAGATAAGAATATAAGATGTTTCAAATGTAATCATCTTGGGAATATAACACACTTTTGTAGAAGCAGTGTTGAAAGACTACTTAGGGATCAAGAAAAAAAGAAAGATCACATATGGTCTAGAGAAGAAAGCAAAGAAAAGAAGAGAAAGAACCCAATCTTGTGCATACTACACAAGGAACATTTTTTAGCACATAAAAGGTCACATGAGGTAAGGGGGAGAAGATTAGTGTTTTTATCTTTTAATCCCTTCAAGAAGTCTAGAAGAATGTGGAACATTTGGTAGTCTTTCAGTTCAACTATATTCACATATTTTCTTGAGAGATTCTTCTAGATAGTGGTAAAAATGTTCAAGTCTTCTCTGCTCTGTGGCACTATTTAGCAATGTGTAGTGTTTGAAATGACATGAAGATACTTTCTTTATTTGGAAACACGATCATGTAATTGCTTGTAATGTTTCTTGTAGTGTTGTTTCTCATTGTTTTGACGCCATATTCTTTTTTATTTATTTTTGAAATTGGTTATATCAATTGCTTGAGAGATTTGTATGAAAAAGCATAGTGAAATCCAAGGTAGTACTCAAGACAGTGAACAGTAGCAATATTTTTTGGTCATAATGTATGTTCAGCATTGAGTGGTAAGTATTGATAGTCAATTATAATCTTAGTGGGTAGTCCAACAAAAGGTAATTTCCTTGGAAACAAATTTGTTAAGATCAAAAAATTGGGTGGTTCAAATCAAGTTCTAGGGAAGGTTCAAAAGAAGAGTCATTGGTATCAAAATGATAAAGATAGTATGACAATGTATAAGGACAGTTCAAATTGATCATTTATGTTATGTTTAGATTCAGTTATATTGTGCAACTTCTTGTTAGAAAGGTGAACAAATACAGTACAATATTAGGATGAATGGTGATGTAATGCATTGTCTAGAAAACACTTGCTATGCATCGAAAATAAGTTTGATGGTACCTATGCTTTGACAGTTACAATGATTGAAACATATTAATACTTTTTTTGACAGTTGCTCATAAACTTTGCTTGAAATTGAGTTTTGCAGTGCTTTGAGGTAGTAAGTCTAATAGAGTGGAGTAATGAATATAATGAAATCTCTTAGCTTGTGATACTGTGTAGGACAAAGACTACAACTTTTCATATGGAGCTCATTTGTAAGGGGTTAGTTTACATGCTCAGAGATTAAGGGACAAAGGTTGATGTTTGATGAAAATATGAGGAGCACATGAAACACCAAGTGTCAAAGGACACAGGTTAACAATGTTAAAAACACTTTCCTAAACCCTTTCCAAAACCTTGAGGATAGTGAATATTCCTAATTGGATAGTGACAACACTTTGTTTTGACAATTTATTGGTACTTGACCTTGACAAAGTATATCAAGCATGTTTTGTTTTTGTGACATGAGCAGTTGATTTATAGTGATGTTTTTTTTCATTAACAATGAAATGGTCTTTGGAACCTTGCTCTAGGGTGGTCCTTGGAACTTTTTTTGATGATATTGTATCACAATTGTATGGTATAGATGCTTGGTGTATTTGCATGAAAACTATAGCACAAGAGTCTTGTAGAACTTTCAATGTTATGGATATCTTATTGCCTGGTGATAATGATCCTTCCTTGTAGCTTCTTTGAAATTATTGTAAAAATATGAGAAGGGCTCATTTGTTAGATATGGTCTTAATGATGATCTCTTGAAGGTTTCTTGAACATTTTTGTGGCTTTGACCAATGTTACTTGCAGGGGGAGCAAGTAATACCTCTATGAAAAAGAGCAAGATGAAACATTGATATTGATATATAGTGACAGTTAGCCTTGGTTTGAGTTTTGGATATGGATCTTTGAAAGGTTGCTTGGATAGTGGCAACACAATGGAATAATTTTTTTGTTCTATTAATGACAATGCATATTATGAATCTTTCTCACTCCATGAATTTGGGGGGAGCTTTTCATGCTTAATCTTACTCCTATTGATGTTGTTGGTATTATTGGTATTGTTACCATATATTCATTCTTGGTTATCCTACAACATTTTTGTCAAATTGGTTAGATTTCAGGTGCTTTTTGATAGTGAATTATTAGGGGAATTGTACAATTTGCTTTTAGTGGTATAACAATGAAAAATCGGTTGAACAATGATATATTTGCCTTTGTTTATCACTTGCTTGGTATTTGAAATTTAAAACTCACAACCTAATCTGATAGTTTCTATGGTTTATAATAGGGCAGGTTATGTGCATGGCTCAATGACATTTTAGTGCAGGAGTTAATGAGGTAGCCTACAATTGTTTCCCTTCATGATGGATATCAGGATTACTCGTGTATTATCTTTGCTACTATATATCATGGGTATATTCTTGGAATATTGTTCTTCCATGATTTGTGTTCAATTGCAAGGATTTGGTGACTACTACAAGATCTATTGTTTCATTTCTTGCTATGTTACATTTGCTTCATCTATTATTGTGTAGTCGTTTGTCTCTTGATGCAAAAAGGGAGAGAGAGCTTTGGTGTTTTTCCATCAAGGCCAAAGGGGGATTTTGTTGGCCCTCATAGTTGTTGCAGTAGTTTCCCTTGATGTCAAAGACACGCAAAGACACTTGATGACATGTATTTGAAAGGAACACAAACATTTTGAATTGATATGGTATCAGATTTGATACATAGGTATGACATGTTTGGGTTTAGTATGATAATGCATTATACAGGTTGATGGCATATTCTCAAATTTGATTTAAATGATTTTTATATTGTGTTCTATTTTATTCATGTGGTTTATCATTCACATAATACATGAGATATTGATTTTCTAATACAAACAATATCAATTTGTATCTTGTAATAAGGTATCATTACAAGATCATGTTTCACCTAGATTGCATATAAGGGGCAATAGTTTGGTTATCTTCAAAGGTAATGTGTTTTCCTTGATTATCATTGGCACATGGAATTGAATAAGTGTTGTTTTGGTTTTACATGGTCAGAACCTTTGTTTTGAGTGGACATCATAATCCTAATGAGTATCGAGCACATGAGGCAATTGACATCTTTTGGTTTAAATCATAGATTTCATTCCATGTGAAAAGGCATAAAAAAAAAGGATAACTTGGTTGGTAAGTTTCAGGGTCTTGATATAGGTTAAAGACACTGTTTCATATTGTGTTTTCACTGGACCTTTTAGGCCTAACTAGTTCAGTAGGGTAAGGGTGTATAGAGTGGTAAAACTAAAAGAATATTGTGTATTATGGAAATTTTAACATTGGTGAATGGCTCAGGCAGTTTAGGGTCTCACCAAGCCATGATAGTTTGAAGGGATCATTGAAGACAAAGATCTCTCTTGAGCTAGGGCGTGATAGAATAGTTAGCATGGCAATGGAGGTGTTGAGGTAGTGACTGCAGTGAAATGAAGCAAGGGTGAATAGGTGTTTTCGTTCCTTGACCTTGATAGCTCTCAGTTTATCTGAAATGGTAAAGGCTAAACTATTCATTAACTTTGAACTATTGTTTAGTTTGATAAATAGTGTTTGGTTTGTTTTAAAAATTTGTTTCATTAATTTGTAACCATTTATTTTGAAACCCTAGCTGGTTTTTAACAAAAGCACAAAACCATTTTATGATTAAGGATTAAAGTGCATACAAATCAGTTATGAAGATGGCAGTTTGTTTTCAGTTACAGTTTGAATATAGCTTTCTTGTTGGTTATAAGCTTAAATAGGAGAAATTTTGAAGGTAGTTAACATGTGGCATTATCTGAAAGACAGTTGTTACCAATTAATGGCTCTTTCAGTTATGTTTTTGCATATGAACAACCCTGAAGGATATAAAAAATTTTCTAGATTCTAGGTTCAGTTGGTTGAACATAATGCAAAAATCACATAGTTTGTATATGTGATTTTTATCCTTTGTAATTATTATCTTATAAAGATCTTGAGTAAAATGCAGAGATCTATTTTTGAAAGGATTGTGCAAAAAATAATAAAAAATACTTAGTATACTATATCTTTTAAAGTTTACATCTTATGAATCTTTGGGACATATACTATGTTAGTGTAAAAGTGTTGTACTATTTTATAGAGAAAAAAAGTGATCCTCTATAGTTGAATTCTTTATTGAGAAATGTATGATGAAGTGTATGCCAATGAGGAAAATGTTTAAACAATGAGGTTCTTTGGTTAGTGAGGCCATTTTTTCTAGTGAGGAATTGTTTTATAGCCAACAAGGCATTTTAAATCTATCAATGAGATAGTATAGCCAGTGAGGTATTTGAAATCTATCAGTGAGATAGTATTGTCAATGAGGCATTGTAAGCATAATTTTTTTTTTATTAAGCCAGTGAGGCATCATTTCTAGAGTGATTTTTCTACCCCTAGAGGGTTTTCCACTCGTCAAATTCTTTGTCTTATGGTCTCATTGCTTTGATGTGATAATGTTTCAAGACTGTGATGATCTTTGGTTTTCTTTAATATTTCATATTTCATTTCTTTAATGAATGCATTCAATTCATGAATGAATTTATCATTGAAATGTTAAGAGCATAAATTATTCAAATTTTTTTAAGGAAAAAGCTAATTTTTTTCACCCCCCCTCTCAGTGTCTTCTTCACTCCAACAATTTCCTCAAGTAAAGAATCAAAGGGTTATTTACCTCACAAATATCTATCAATTGATGAATCCAAAGGATATTGTCCATTCTAGGATATATATGAACAAATGAAAGATGAAAAATCTCAATCTATAGGGTATACCCCAATGACTTATGTGTCTGAGAGTGAATCCAAGGGGTATTCTCCACTTGACTATCTAAATAGTCACTCTATGTAATCAATATAATATTTAAATCCTTTTGAATTAATAGTCTAATGTGGAATTCCTTATGTGCAATTAAATGCTCATTTAAAATTTTCCCATAAGATAATGATAACATGATTAAATATAATATGGATGAACCTTCAAGTATAATCCATTCTTTCAAATATGGTGAGGACATGAACCAATCTTGGTGGAAACCAAGAAGTTGGGCAAGGACCAATAGGTGTTGACACTAGACTGGATCAAGTCCTAATAAGATTGGGAAACTTAGAGCAAGGAACGAGGGTAAAGAATAGATTTGAGAAGGAAATTCCAAACAATGAGAATGAGGGAGAAAACTGTTCTCATGAACATGATCAAACCCATGATCATGAGAAAGAGAAACCACCTTCTTTATCTAAGAAGACTAATAGGAAGCGTATGGCTTCAAAACTCTCTAGGGATATGAAAAAAATCACCTCAATTAAGTTTGAAGGAAGCGCCAGTGGAGATGAAGTTGAGGCTTGGTTGGTCCAAATGGAGAAATATTTTGAGATTCAAAATTATACTAAGGTCACCAAAGCAACATGAGGAGCATACCAGTTAGCTAGAGAAGCCTCTAATTGGTGGATGAATAAAAATATGGAACTCAATATTAACTCATGGAAACTGACATGGAGTGAACTTGTCAAGATTTTCCATAAAAGATGGTTACCCCAACTCTATTTTGACCAAAAACTTAGATTTTTAGAGTCTAAGAAAAGGTGAAATGACAGTCAATGAGTATTGGGAGAAGTTTATTCTTTTGAGATTTTACGATCCTATATTGTACCAAAAATATGAACGTTTTCATATAAGAAATTTCATCATGGGATTGAATAATCAGATTGGGAGAGGGGTAGATGTTCACGGTTCAACTATTATGGATCTTGTGTATGAGAAAGCAGTTAAACAAGACTAGAAGCTCAAAGCTATATCTATCTACCAGGAAAATAGAAATTGTAAGAAGATTGTGGGAATTCAAGATAAACAAATTCCAAGGAAGGTTGAAGTGCAAAATGTTCCCAAGAAAAGAGAAAATGGATCTTGTAATAATGGAAAATAGTCAACAAGGGAACATAGGAAGAATGGTTCCAATAGTGGAAATACCAACAATGTTGGTGGAAATGCTAGTAAATCCAGAGAACCTACAAGGAGGAAAGGACCGATTACTAGATGTTTCACCTATGGAGGAGACCACTATGCTAGTAAATGTACTAATAATCCTTTGAGGTCATGATCTTATGGTAATCCACTACCTACCCACCAAGTGATGTTCCAACAAAAGATACATGCAACTATGGATGATCGTGAGGCAAAGTATCAAGTGACTCCAATTGAAACTCTAGGTATTTTGTTTGGATTACCAATTTATATACCTATAGATACTGATGCAAATGAAAATTTTATTTCACTTAGAGTAGCTAAGAAAATATCTAGAAAGTTTGGTTTCATGGACAAGTCTTGGGATGTAAAGTATGCAAATGGTGTAGGATCATCATTGATAAAAAAATTGTCAAGTTAGGATGATTATGTCCAGGCTTTAGGTTTGGTGTTAATTTTATATAAATAAGGTCAATATGACCATTTTTTTGTTAAATAAGTCATTTGTAATGGTGTTTAGGTTATTAGAGGGTCAATTTTGCAAAATGTGCAAAAAATGTAAAGTTGCCAAAAGTTACAAATTTGCATTTTAGGGGAATACAAATGGTCAGGAACTTTAAAATTCAGTTTTTTTCGATGGATTTAGTTAGTTTGGAGGGAAAAAATTTTATATGATATAAACTAATCGATTGAATATTGATCTTGGAGTTTAGAAAGTGAAAAGCAATAAAAATCACTATTTTTTTCTTTAAATTATGAATTATCTTATTATTACCAACTTGTGTACGACTTGATTAGTTGATTTTCATTTGGGCAGTTTCTAAAATTGTTGAATATTTGTGTGAGAAACTATTTTTAAGTGGTTTTATTGCATTCTAACATATTAGAAAGTTTTTACTGTTCTTTTTCTCCAAGCGGCCAGAAAATAGGGTAATTAAGGGTTTTGTAGTTTCTAACATGAATTAAACCCATTCCACCTTCTGTAAAGTCTATGCCTCAGTGGAATGGGTAGAAATAGGTAGTAAAAAATTTATTTGATTCTTGTGCGTGTAGGGGAGGCCGAGTATGGTGTTGGGCATGATGCCCTAATGAAGAAACTTGTGATCTTCACTTGAAAGTGTAAGGTTTTTTATTGAAAATGGTTATGAATCTTTGGGAAAGCATTGTTTCTTGTATGATTGAGCATATTCATAGGATTTAATAATTTTTTTAGGTGGTTTCAAGCTTTGGTAAGGTCTATAATTGTGTTTTTCTATAAAAACCTAAGTTGTAGGAGAATAATGAGGGTTTCTTGTTTCGGCTCTTTAGAGTGAGTTTTTCTACAAATAGGTTATGGATTCAGTGGTTTGAGAACCTGTTGACTACTACCTTGGTGTTTTGGAAGATTGGTGAAAATATTAAAGGAAAGGTCCTTTGGAAATTTGGCCTAATTGGAAGGCTAAAAGGCATAAAAAGTTGTTTTTGGTGAAAGTGTTGCAAAGTAACATATTGTGTCTTGTTGATATGTTTATGTACACCAAAATGGGTGTCTAATACCCTAATGGTCTTGATGTGAAAGGAAAAAACCTAGGATATATACTTGATTGAGAGGTTTTGTAGTGCTACAAGGAATAGATTGGAATTGTTGAAACTAGGTGAGTTTGAGGGATTATTGACTTGATAAGTGTAGTTGTTGTTTGATTTTGTGTTAAAAGTGTTGTTGGAACTCCCTTGATTGTATTAGGTGGTATTAGAGAAAAGGTACCACATCTCTATGGAAAGAGATTGAAGATTGTGAAAGAGAACTTGGAAGGTGAAGAGGCAATATTGTGAAGATGCCTCCAAAAGGAAAGAATACAACAAAGGAGATGAATGAATTGAAGAGTCAGTACATAAGAGAGATCAAAGAACTAAAAGAGAGATTGGAAGCCTTAGAAACCAATAAGAGAAGAAAAGTAGTTGAAAGAAGTGAATCAAAGTAGGAAGATGATGAAGAGTTTGAATATGTTGAAGAAGAACTTGATCTGGAAGATCAATGAATGACCAAGTTGTTGAAGGCAGTAAAAAGTGACAAGTACAAGGTGAAGATTGATGTGGAAAATTTTAGTGGACATTTGAATGAAGAGGAATTGTTAGATTGGATATCTTCTTTGGATAATTATTTTGAGTGTGAAGAGATTCCAAAGGAAAAGAGAGTTAAGATTGAAAAAACAAACTTAAAAGGTCATGCACTTGTATGGTGGGACTATCTACAATCAAAAAGAAGGAAACAAGGCAAGTCCAAGATTGTGGCATGGGATAAGATGGTAGCAAAGTTAAAAGGTAAGTTTCTCCCTTTAGATTATTCAATTCAAATGTTTAAGAGGTTACAAATTTTAAGGAAAAAAGAAATGGATGTAAAGGCATACACTTAAGAATTTTATAGATTGATTATGAGATCTAACCATAATGAAAATGAAGATGAAAAGATAGCTAGATACTTGGGTGGTCTAAGAATGAATATATAGGATGAGTTGGCTTTGAAAAATACTAGGAGCATGGAGGAATGCTATCAAATGACATTGAAGGCTAAAGATAAAGTAAAGAGAAGACAAGAGAAAACAATAAGAGGAAGAGGCATCACTATGAGAGGAAGAGGATCTTTCTATACTCTAGGACAAGAAATTAAAAATCAAGAAGAACCTAGCAAAAGAGATGAACAAGTTGTAGATTTTAGAGGTGGATATAGAGGCATAAGGGGTAGGTTCGGAGGTGGAAGGAATTATGACACTTTTGCAGGTAGGTGTTATCATTGCCAAGAGTATGGTCATCTTGCTTAGAAGTTCCTTGAGAAGATTGGTTCAACTTCAAGTGGAGGAGAAAGGAAACCTAATAGGAGAGCACAAATAGTTCATGAAGATGAAGTTGAAAGTAGTTTAAGCTCAAATAGATTGGTTGCTACTACTGAGGTTGGAGAGATGCCGATGATGAAGAAACAAGTTTTAAAGACCACAAAGGAGTAAGAGTTGCTTCAAAGAAGAGCATTGTTTAGGACAACCTGTAGATGTAAAAACAAGGTATGTAAAGTTATTGTTGATTCAAGTTGTACAGATAACATAGTGTCTAGTGAGATGGTGGAAAAGTTGCATTTGCAATAAGTACCTAGGGAAAGACCATATAAGGTATCATGGGTTAGTGATAATCAGTCTATGGTGATTAGTGAACAAGCAAGAGTTGAATTTTAAATAGGTCAGTATAGAGATGAAGTTCATTGTCATATATTACCCATGAATTGTTGCCACATGTTGTTAGGAAGGCCCTGGCAGTTTGATAGGTTAGCCTTTTATAATGGAAGGAAAAATACTTACATAATTGAAAAACATGGGAGAGAGTTTATTTTAACTCCATTGATTAAGGAAACAAAAGAACAAGGAGAGATTATCATGCTAGAGAGAAAGGAGTATATGAATGTTGATGAGGGTAAGGATAAAGAGTTGGAAGCTAGTATAAAACATGATAGGGATAGGGCAGTAGAAAGGAAAGGTAAAGGTGATTTGTAGTCTAACGGCATAAAAAATGCTTTTGTATGGAAGAAAAAGGAAAATGCAATGGTGACTCAAGTCAGTACAACAAAGAGTGAATGTGAGATGCAAGAAAAAAATGATGGCATATTGGTAGGGACTGTCACATGTCATGTAGTAGTGAAAAGAGTAAAGAGACAATTAAAAGATGATAGTACAGAGATTGGTAAGATAGAAGAAAAGAAGATAGAAGTTTGTGATGGGATAGTAGATTTTAATGCTATTGGTACAGTGAAAAGGACAATTGTAGGTCTAACAAAGACCATTAAATGTGATGGAACAGTTGTTGACAAGACTAATAATGATGAAGGTGTAGATAAAGAGGTTAGTGGATAGAGGATAAAGCATGGAAAGGAAAAGGAAGTGATGGTAGATGATGAAAGTGTGTGTACAATTGGAAAAGAAGGTATGAGAATAGTATTTGAAGTTGGGAAGGTTGAGAAACACCCCACAGTACAAAAAGGACAGTTGGAGCATGTTTCAAGTGAAGGTAAAGGCAAGGATGACAAGGACAGTAAAGAGAAAGAGCAAGTTAAACCTAATAAAGGTGTTTCAGATGAGCATGTTGGACAAGTTGCATCAAACTTTCCAAGGGACTTAGAAAAGTTACAAGTTGTGGTGTATGGTGCAGGGGCACTAGTGATCAAAAGTTTTCAAGTTAGAATGATTATGTCTAGGCTTTAGGTTTGGTGTTAATTTTATCTAAATAAGGACAATATGACCATTTTGTTGTTAAATAAGTCATTTATGATGGTGTTTAGGTGACTTGAGGGTCAAGTTTACAAAATGTGCAAAAAATGCAAAGTTGTCAAACTGAAATAATGTAAAGTTATTAAAAGTTACAAATTTGCATTTTAGGGGAATACAAATGATCAAGAACTTTAAAAGTCAGTTTTGTTCGGTGGAGTCAGTTGGTTTGGAGGAAAAAAAAATTATATGATGTAAACTCATCGATTGAAGATTGAACTTGGAGTTTGGAAAGTGAAAAGCAATAAAAATCGCTATTTTTTTCTGAAAATTCTGAATTATCTTATTATTAGAGGGCCAAGTTTGCAAAATGTTCAAAAAATAAAAAGTTGTCAAATTGAAATAATATAAAGTTGTTAAAAGTTACAAATTTGAATTTTAGGGGAATACAAACGATCATGAACCTTAAAATTCAGTTTTGTTTGGTGGAGTCAGTTAGTTTTGAGGGAAAAACATTTATATGATGTAAACTCATTGATTGAAGATTGATCTTAGAGTTTGGAAAGTGAAAAGCAATAAAAATCACTATTTTTTTTCTTCTGTAAATTCTGAATTATCTTATTAATACCAGCATGTGTATGGCCTGATTAGTTGATTTTCATTTGGGAAGTTTCTAAACTTGTTAAATATTTGTGTGAGAAACTATTTTAAAGTGGTTTGATTACATTCTAACATATTAGAAAGCTTTTACTGTTCTTTTTCTCCAAGCGGCCAAAAAAAAGGGTAATTAAGGTTTTTGTAGTTTCTAACATGAATTAAACCCATTCCACCTTTTGTAAAGTCTATGCCTTATTGGAATGGGTAGAAATAGGTATGAATAAATGTATGTGAGTCTTGTGGGTGCAGGGGAGGCCGAGTATGGTGTTTGGCATGATGCCTAAGGAAGAAAATTGTGATTTTCACTTGAAAGTGAAAGGTTTTTTATTGAAAATGGTTATGAATCATTGGGGAAGCATTATTTCTTGTATGATTGAGCATATGCAGAGGATTTAAGACATTTTTTAGGTGGTTACAAGCTTTTGTTAAGGTCTAGAATTGTGTTTTTCTGTAAAACCCTAAGTTTAGGAGAATAATGAGGGTTTGCTATTTTGGCTCTATAGAGTGAGTTTTTTTGCAAATAGGTTGTGGATTCAATGGATTGAGAACCTATTGACTACTACCCTAGTTTTTTGGAAGATTGGTGAAAATATTAAACACAAGGTCCTTTGGAAATTTGGCCTAATTAGAAGGCTAAAAGGCGTAAAAAGTTTTTTTTGGTGAAAGTGTTGCAAAGTAACATATTGTATCTTGATGATATGTTTATGTACACCAAAATGGGTGTCTGAAACCCTGCTAGTCCTGATGTGAAAGGACAACACCTAGGAGATATACCCGATTGAGTGGTTTTGTAGTGCTACAAGGAATAGATTGGAATTGTTGACTTGACAAGTGTTGTTGTTGTTTGATTTTGTGTTGAAAGTGTTGTAGGACCTCCCCTAATTGCATCAACAAACCAGACAAGAGAAAAGGTGGAACAATGTTTTTTTGAAGCTAGGATAGAGCTAACTTGATTTTCTACAGAAGTGAACCTTTATCTAATGCCTTTAAGATCCTATGTGTATAAGAGTGAATTTTCTCCCATTATGTAAATTCCCATTTTTTCCTTTACCCACCTTAGTAAACCAAGTTTAGACACTTAATTCCACCTAATCCCACTATGTGCATCACACTTGATGCCTACTTTGAGCGTTGGTGGAGTTATTTTTGTCAGAGATGCCCACATGGTGCATAGACATCTGCGTGGCATGCTTATGTCCCTGATAGATTCCCACATCTGGAGCTTGTAGAGGTGTCACACTTCCCATTGGGGGTTGATTTGTAACACCCTCCTCAGCTGACCAACTTGAATATGGTTGTTTTCTTCATCTCCTCTTCAAGTTCACTCCTTCCATAGGCATTGGGGATCTTCTACCATCTACTACACATATTTTCACCACTTCTAGGATTCATTCACAAGCTTAAAAATCTCTCCACAAGCTCTAAGTAGCTTCTTCACCATCTCTTCAATCTCCAAACACTTTACACTTCACAATAGTAACATCAACACTTCACCACTTCAGTAGAGCAAGTGTGGAACAAACACCATTGTAGCAGAGGCTTGAGTTCCTCTCATTTTCTCCCCCATTATCCTTTGGCACATTTGGTAGAGGTGGTAAGATTTCAATCCTCTCCTCTATTACTTGGTTGAGTAGCATAACACTATTTTGTAGTGCTTTAGTGCTCTTTACTTAATTTCTACTTTTCTCTCTATTTGTCTGGCTATTCATGGAGGTGGGAACACCAAAATGGGGTCTGACTAAGGCAGGCCCCTATATAGCCACCCAACAATTTCTTTCTTCCTCTTGTGTGAAAGTATTGAAGACACCCACGAGTTGGAAGCTTCATCACTTGCAGAGTCATAAGTACTTCCTTTCTTATCCTTGTCCTTATCATTTATTCTTTACTTTACCTCAATTTTATTGCATTCAGTTGTTTCCCTCTATCCTGGAAATTCTCAACAATTAGGATAGAAGTAGTCACTTTGCATTTTCTATGATAAACTTTCTTTCTAATTTGTACGAGACGCCAACATGCCTCTGAGACTCTAGTGTGTCACGCTGTAGTTTGTATTCTGCACTATCATCCTTTGGCTGAGAGCTCGTTAGTTTATCTAGAGAATCTTTGTGACTTTCTCTTTTGGATTCTAAAACTCTCGTTGTTGTTCTTGAGGTAGATTAGGGAAGTTCGCCCCATGAGGCTCTCTAAATGAAGAGAACTCATGAGTAGCAAATCCCCCTCTTCTACACTATGACATTATCCTAGGTATGAATTGGTTATAGAGACATAGGTCCAAGCTAGATTGGCATGCCAAAATAGTAGAATTCTTAGATGATCTTGGTAAAGAAGTGATGTTTCAAGGAATACCTAGGGAGATCAAGATTCATTAGATCTTTGTAATGCAATTGTTAAGGGCTAAGAAGAAAGGGTACAAACTCTTTGTTGTCAATATGGAAAAGCTATAAGAGTATAAGGGATCAAATTCACTAGAGAATCTTGATAAATTTGGATCACAAAACTTCCAAGAGATGGAAGATGGAGAAATGGATGAAACTGGAATGTCAGATATGGAGAGGTATCCCATATTGAGAAAGTTTTTGGATGTATTTCTAGATGAATTACCTGGGTTACCACCAAAAAGGATATTTGATTTCTCAATAGATATAGTTCCAAGATATGGACCTATTTCCAAGGTACCTTATAGAATGACGACAAATGAACTAATGGAGCTTAAGGCACAATTTTATGAATTATTGTCTAAAGGTTTGATAAGACCAAGTGTATCACCATGCAAAGCACCAATAATATCTATGAAAAAGAAAGATGGTGAGTTGGGATTGTGAATAGATTATCACATGCTTAACAAAGCTATGGAAAAGAATAAGTATCCATTGCCACACATCGATGATCTATTTGATCAAATGAGGGGAGTTGTCGTATTTTATAAGATTGATCTAAGATCTAGATATCATCAGTTGAGAGTTAGGGATGAAGACATCTTTAAGAATACTTTCAAAACTAGATATGGACATTATGAGTTTATAGTTCTACCCTTTGTTTTAACAAATTCACTTGTAGAATTTATGAACCTAATGCATAATGTATCTAGGGATTGTCTAGGTAAATTTATCTTGGTATTCCTAGATGATATTTTGATATATTTAAAGAAAGAGGAGGAACATTGTAGACATTTAGAGATAGTGCTACAAAGACTTAGAGAACATAAGTTGTATGGAAAACTCTCTAAGTGTACCTTCTTTTAGAAGAGAGTAAATTATCTTGTACATGTGATTTCAACAAAACGTATTTCAATAGATCCAACTAAAATCAAAGTAGTGCTAGAATGACTAGTACCCAAGAATATATTTGAGGTTAGGAGTTTTATGGGTTTGGCGGGATACTATAGAAATTTTATTGCAAACTTCTCCAAGATTTCCTTTCTAATTACTTCTTTACAAAAGAAAGGAAAGAAGTTTGAATGGACAAAGAAGTGCCAAGTAGCCTTTAACCTACTAAAGGAAAATTTGGCTACTGCACCGATTCTAAAAGTACCAGATCCTGAGGGTGACTTTACTATTATCACATACACATCAAGAGAGGACTGAGGAGGTTTTCTAATGTAAGAAGGGTAGGTGATTACTTATGATTCAAGTAATTTGAAACCTTATGAGAAAAATTATGCATCACATGATTTAGAGTTAGCAGTTGTGGTTCACGCATTGCAAATGTGGAGGCATTATTTGTTAGGAAAAACCTTTTGACATGAAAATTGATCATCATGGATTAAAGTATATTTTCACTCAGCCAAATATAAATGCAAGATGGAGGAGATGGTTGAAGTTAATAGCTGATTATGACTTCAATATGTGTTATATTAAAGGGAAAAAAATTGGGTTGCTGATTCCTTGAGTCAAAGACAACATATTGCTTCAATTGTGACAATTGAAACCAACTTTAAAGGTCAGGTGTTGCAAAAATGCAAAGAGGATAAGTACTATATGCAAGTTAAGAAATCACTCACAATAAATCCATAAGATTCTAGGTATGAATGTTTTCATTTTGAACCTAATGGATTATTTAGATATAAGGGGAGAATGTATGTACCTGATGTAGAGGAGTTAATAAATCTGGTATGGAAAGAAGTTCATTAAGTACCATACTCTAGACACCCTAGAGTGATGAAAATGTTGGTAGATGTAAATCCACTATACTTTTGGAAAGGGGTGAGAGGAGATGCTGCTAGATTTGTGGAAAGGTGTCTTAAATGTCAAAGGGTGAAGGCGAAGCATCATCATCATGCAAGTTTTTTATATCCACATGATATACTAGAGAGAAAGTGGAAAGTCATAACTACATGGACTTTGTGCAAGGATTTCCTATGTCAAGAAATAAGCACAATACCATTCTTGTGGTTGTAGATAAGCTTACTAAGGTAGCACATTTATACCCAAAAATATAACTGATGGAGCACCTATCATAGCAAGTAAATTTTGGCAAGAAGTGTTTAGGCTACATGGAATTCTTGAGAAGATAATTTTGGATAGGGTTGCATGAGTCACTTCAAGGTTTTGGAAATCCTTATTTTCTACAATAGGGACTCAATTGAATATTAACTCAACATCTCATCCAGAAACGAATGGAAAAATGGAAAGGGAAAATCAAGTATTGGAAGATCTACTTAGAATGTATTGTATGGATCAACAATACAAGTGAGAAGACTACTTACCTTTGGTGGAATTTTCTTACAATAATTCCTACCATTTCACAATAAAGATGGCTCCTTTTGAAGCATTAAATGGTTGAAAGTGTCAAACCCCTATAATTTGGGATAAAATTAAAGATAGAGTGAGCCTTGGGCCAAAATTTTTGAATGAAATGGAAGAGAAAGTGAGGATTATTAAGCAAAGATTAGTTGAAGCTAATGATATACAAAAGAGTTATGTTGATGCCAAGAGAGTGCCTTGAAATTTTACAATAGGTGACAATGTGTTATTAAGAATGAAACCTCACAAGAGTTCAATCAAATTTGGGAAGTCTTCCAAATTATCTCCATGATATGTAGGAATTTTTGAGATTCTTTAGGAAGTGAATCTGGTACCTTATCGAATTGCATTGCCACTAGCTCTTTCCAAGATGCATAATGTCTTTCATGTGTCATACCTAAAGAAGTATGTTCAAGGTGATAATCATGTGATTGATTGGAATGCTTTACAGATACAAGACCTTGGAGTGGTAACTCTCAAGCCTATCAAGGTGCTCGAAACATCTAAGCTTCACTTGCATAATAGGGAATTTCTATAGTACAAAGTCCAATGGGACCAGTATGCAGAATACTCTGCCATTTGGGAAGACTATGCTGAGATACAACAAAATTTTCATCATGTTTTGAATGCATTTGAAAGTACTTGAAAATAATATGTTGTTTGTTTGATTAGTTTATGTTTCTACATAAAAATTATTAGGGATGATGATTCACAAGGGGGAGTATGTTACACCCCAATTGTGTATTTACTATTTACTATTACTATGCAGGGTAAATATGAATGTAATTTGAATTTTGAATGAGGATGAATTGTTCTTGCACTTTATTATCAATGAATTATGAATGAATGCTATTTCATTTAATGTTATTTAATGATATGTGAAGAAATGTGTATATGTGAAATGGATGGTTATTGAATTGGATATTCTAACTATGGAGAAATATTGTGTAATGCATATTTTGTTAAACAATTGAATACCATGGGAATGTGTTAGTTGGATGAAGGTATATGTTCAATCCTCCAGGTGCAAGGGGAGGTATCACTCAAGAGAAGATCTTGGTTGGGTAACCAATAATGTAACCTAACTGATCTTATACACACACTCATAGTAGAATGGTTGAGTCAAGTTATTGTATCAGGAATTGGTAGTTATCCTTAGTATGATGTGTTTGCATTAGTAAAGGTCTTGATTATTGTTGAATGCATGTTTGGATGATTTTTTTATGTTTTGATCTTATGAGTTCTTCCCTATATTACTATGCCTGTATTTATGAGGAGAACACATGTGGAATGTATGTATATGTATACATATGCATGTCGACGATAGATCATACACATAGAGGAACATGTATATGAGAGTACATAGGTAGACATACCTATGCACACTTATGAATGGGTTGCTAATGAGAATGAGGCTATCAGATGGACCTTAAGACATGTATGTTTATATGTATAAATACATCACACATCTATTCCCTATCAACACAATAGTAATTGTGTATGTGCTTGATTGTGCAATCAATTGTGTGTGTGTGTATATATATAAGGTATATACATATACCCTTATGTATACATGTATTGATACACACATACGTTTGGAAAATGGACATGCCATTATGAATGTATCAATATATGTACACATATGTATACATCTACATAGAGGAATATATATATGTATACACAGTCAATATGATTGTTATTACTATGTGAATGTTAACTTGTTTGTATTCATCTATATATCGAATGTATACATACTTTATTGACATGAGATATATGTATATAGTATAATATATACATATACATATATATGTGTGTGATAAGGAATTAATTCTACTAATTGACATATATATGTATATGTACATATATAATTATATATTTATATATATAAATATATGCTTGGAGGTCAACTAATATATGTGATGCTTAGAGGCCAATTTATATATATAAACATAGGCCGATTTGTATATAATATATGCAAAGCATTTAAAAGATAATTATTACATATGTTAACATTGAAAAAAGGCCGATTCAAAAGCAAAGTATTCTGCAGCAATAAGGTTGATATGGAAAATAAATCATAGTCAATACTATGGAAATACATCTTTAAATTGCTAACAAAAAATTACTCAAACATGGGATGCTTTATTATAAAGTGATAGAGTATTTATTAACTACAAAATAAAGTGTCAACACATGAGAATAGGAAAATGTACAACAAGCTATGAATTGGTCAAAATACCAAATAATATGCTATTCTTAAGGAGTGACTCCTCTCTACTGTGTTGCTCAACAAACTATGATTGAGTTGATATGATATAGGTGTTTCCAGTAAACAATAGACTATTTCAAAGTAGATAACCATGCTAAAGGAAAAGGAGTTTGGATGAATACATGGCACCAAATTGAGAAAGATCTATTTCCTATATAATTCTATTTTGTAGAAAGTTGATTGTCATCATTTGATCATGTGTAGATTGAACTAGTCTTTTGTTACTGTCAACAATAGAGGTCGATCTATGCTATTATATGATGGGTATACTCTTTGATTGTTGCCACCTTTGAGCTAAGTAGAGTGAGTCAATTTGCATGGTAAAATGTGTTGAATAGCATGCCTCTTTCGAAGGCTACAATGTATCATTTTGTTGTATAAATAGAGAGGAAATGTCTCTTATTTGTAACATATTCTTTTACAAACTTATTATGTTGCAATTATTCTGTGAGCTGAGAGTCAAAGTGTGAGAGTTTTGAAATACTTTGTGAGTGTAAATTTTTCTTGAGAGGGAGGTCATAGTGAAGTGTTGCTTTATAAGGATTTAGTGAAGTTAGCAAGCTATTGTTGGAAGGATGTGCATCAAGTTAGTCAACTGGATTAAGCGTATCTAGTCTTCTCTTATTTATCTTTATGAAATATTATTATGTGAATGCTTTATTTGATCTACTTGAGATTTCTTGCATTAGGAAATCATAGTATTTTCTTTGGAAAGAAAAAAAGAAGCTATTTTATGATGTTTGTGGAAGTGCTTGTACTTACTCCATAATAGGAGGAATTGTTTGTCATTAGTATAAGTATACTAGATATGGTTAAGCAAGGATAGCTTATGGGCTATCCATAGCTTTAAAGTTATTTGATTAAGTTAGATAGCTTGTAGAGTTACACCTATGGTTTGATAATCCTTGAAGGGAGGGTAACTAGTATATATGCTTTATGAGTAGATATATCATTAAGTAGTGGGAAAAGGGAATAGGTTGTCTCTAGGGTTAAAGAATAACCATTGAATGAAAACCTATGCATAGAATATAGAGTCCTTAATTCAAATCTATCTAGAGTAGTGTATGTGAGTAGGATGACTATCACTCGAAGTATTGGGTGAGAAAACTTTGGCCAAAGTGGTGTGACTACCTTTGGCTCCACTATCAATTTGGCTCCACTATCAATTCACAATGATCCATTTATTTGTATGCTAGTCCTAAATTGTGGGTTTACAAGTTCTAGTCATGTAGCACCCAACACTAAGCTCACATTGGTTATCATTACGAGGTTACTCTACCACACTCTTTGTCGAAGGGTAGGGCCATCTATCAAATGATAGATGTGTGGGGGACCACATATGAGTCTATCGTTGGTGGAAAAGCACTTGAGTGATGCTTCTCCTCCTTAGTAGGTGACGAGAAGACCAAGATTTGAAAGGAGCTTCCTCGACTATCTATATCTATTATTTGAAGCTCAATTGAGCTATGTATGTACTTTGTACACATTCTTTGGAATATTTTAAATTATGGAATATTATATTGAAATGGAATCATTGTTGATTATTTTTGTGACATCTATGTTCATTTGTTTTCTATAAAATAAAGAAAATTTTTATGGCAATGATGAAATTACATATTTTATTTACTTGCAAAGTGAAAACTTATGAAAAATTACTTCAGTGAATGGTTGACATGTTACAAAACCCTCAGGCTAAACCTCCTAGTGTATGTCACCTTGATTGTACATTTTAGCTCTACCTTTTCCTAAAATACCTAAAGTTTTCATGTTCCCTTTCTCAACAACAATAGGGGTTTTATCTAAATCCACCATTTCATTAATAGCCATGTTCACTTGAAAATACTCATCAGGTTCCATCAAATTCTCAATATTCCCTTCAATGATTGTAATAACATCATGATCCTTCTCCTTGGATTCACTACCTCAACCACTATAATAATCTCTTGACCCTTATCCATACCACTCTTCAAGTTTCTCTTCACCATAGAGCCCTTACCCTTAACCCCTTTAGCACCTACCACCACCAAATTTTTCCTTTTATTAGGAGGATTAGATGACTCCTCCTTTTTGGAACTTTGGTCACCTTTCTTTCTTAAAGAATCCATTATAGGCTCAACAACTTGAGATTTCTTACCTTTATTCTTAGTAGCAACAAAAGGAGTCACATTATCTTCCATATCCATCTAGGAGTCCCCCAACAAAGAGGGTAGAGCATTATTCTTAGCCCATTTCCTAGGATATTTATCAAACTCCTCTTGGAGGTTAGAATAAACTTCCATAGAATCTAACCCTTTATTCACCCAATCCTTATCTTTAGAGTCATTTCAAATCTCATAGCCTAATGATACATCCTTAACCATATGGGCGTTGGCTAGTTTAGGAGCTTCAAGCACATAATATGATTTTTCATATCTCATTATCAGCAATATTAAGCCCTCGTGTACATAAGACTTGTTAATTTTTTTTTTAATTCATTGATCCCTTTCTTCAAAGATAGCAACAAATAATATGCAAAGGAAATAAATTTGTTATACTTAAAGTGATTTAGAAGCATAAAATGAAAGCCATAAACTGCATAGAATCTTGCATCAAGAGTAAAATACCTCATTGTCACAATGGCCACATCCCCCCAAATAGGATCGATAGAATGTCTATCGTAGCATCAAGACAATTTCTTCTGCCTCTCCTTCTCCTTCCCTTTGAAGAAAATATTCAAGGTCGATTTTGATGCCAACCTTTCTTTATATAATTTTTACCTTTAGAAGATAAACTAGTAATGCTAGCTATGAAGTCCTCTATGATGTTAAACTCCATACCGAAGACTCTCAACACTTTGTTACTCCAGCCATTGATGAACACCTGGGAGATTTGGGAATCAAACCTATGAATTTTCTGAATGTATGGGGCAGCCCATCCTTTATCCAAGATATCCCAAACCAACTCATTCTCTTTAGTATCCTCATAGGTTATAGGATCCACTCTACACCTTTCACCCCCCATGGTTGACTATACACAAATCAACATAGAAATCACCTAAAACTATCTTATAGGCAAAGGAAAACTCCATACACATAGAAAGAGGCACAAAAAACACTCACAATCCATGCATTACTAACAAAATAGGGACTATATGTCATCATAGCCTTTACTTGTGGGATCTTTCCATAAGCTCCACCATCATTATCTGGATAGGAGCAAAACTGCACTTGTATTTTCAACTTAATGAGGGTATTATTATGCAATGAGTCAGCCCCTATATTTCGTAGTACTCCTACCATATTGTAATGTTTGATCATGCTTGATAAGATTTTGAATTTCAATAGGCATAATGTCATGTGAATCCCATCACTTAGGAAAATATGATACCCCCATATTATCTAGGAAATCAGCCAACCCATTAGCTTCATGATAAACATGAGAAACATGAAACTCCTCTAATGACTTAAGGATAGAAATAGAGTTCTTTATAATATTATTAATGGTCCAAGAAGAAGGTTGAATCATATTAAGGAAATTAACAATATTTAACATATCTCCCTCCAACCATATCGTTTTAAAGCCCTTCTCTTGAGAAAGCTTTAGGCCATGATAGGTTCCAGAAGCTTCTACTAAGTGATTTGTTTGGGTTCCCAAAGGGAGCACCACCAAAAAAACAAACCTACCATAAGAATCACATAGAACTCCCCCACAACTAGCAGGTCCTAGAATTCCTTTAGCAACACCATCAAAGTTAACTTTAATCCAATCTTGAGGAGGAGCTTGTCAAAACATACCACCCCTCGAAGATTTATCCTCTTGCAAGGGATGGGAGATGTCAAAAGGAAGTCTCTAGCACTTGGCCACCAGCAAGTCATAATTTGAAACAAAAACCTTAGAACCAACATGCTTAACATGAACCACTTATGAAAGAAAATTATCCTTAATAGTTGAGAAGATCTTGAAAGAAAGTCGAAGAGAAGGAATAAAAGAATTATGAAAAATATTATTATTTATTTCCTACCATAAAATCCAAGCTACATGAGGCACAATAAGTGACAAAAGCAAGGAAAGAGAAGGATTGGGAGAAGGGGCATACCACTAGGCCCAAAAATCAGCCAAAGAAGAGGGGACAATCCAATTAATATTCCAAATATGTAACATGAAATCCCAAACCTCAAAAGCATATTTACAACCATCAAGAAGATGGAAAGCATTTTTCAGAATCCCCCTCATAAAGGTAACACCTATTGGGCATCACAAAGCCCCTTTTCTAAAGGTTATCAATAGTCAAAAAAATTTCTTGACATAGTAACAAAAAAATATATTAACTTTAAGAGTTAACTTAGGAAACAACAAATTAGCTCAGAAGAGATTGGGACCAAAGGAACAAAACTATTTATTTTCAAGCAAGGGAAATTGAGGGAAAATTCCAAAACACCTTGTCAGTTGGAGACGAAGTCAGAATGTGTATCAAGGATAAAAAAACTCAAGAGAGTCTCAAGCTCCAAATGCACCTCATGAACGCTTTTCCACTTACCCCCAGAGCTATAATCAGCCACAAAGACACTAAAGGAACATGTACAAATTTCCCTAAAGGTAATTTACCAAAGCTCATCTTTGAGGGGACTAGATCCAATCCACCAATCCTCCTAAAATAGGATAGTCTACCCATTACCAAGAGACCAATAGAGCCCCTTAGAGACAATAGCTTTGGATTTTAGCATATAGCCCCACAATGTTGAACTCAAAGGAGGGGAGAAACCATTCACTACTAGATGTTTGAACCTATCAATCCCTTGAAGATACTTACTAGATAGAATCCTTGACCAATATTTACCCCCTTGAAGAAGAATCTAGAGCTTCTAAGCAAGCAAGGACAAGTTAAATTCCTTAATTTTTCTAATACCCAATCCACCAAGAATTTTAGGTCTACAAACCTCATGCCATGAGACAAGATGAATTCTCCTGTTCTCTTCAATCCCAGTCCATAAAAAACTATTTTTGAATACTTTCTAGGTATTTGAAATAGGCTCATTGCATAAACTGTGAGATTCTAAAATGTTGATTTGATTAATTGGACTTTACCAACTTGACTAAGTAGAGCTCCTTTCCACCCAACTAACTTGGAATTAAATTTATCAATTAAACCCCTTCAAAAAGATTCAAGAGTTGATTAGTGTAGAGGGGTAGACCTAGATACAAAGACTAGTATAATTTGGAAAATAAATGACTACATGACAAACTTTTAGTTGTGCGACAACTAAAAATGATTAAATTCTATCATTTTTTGTAACACGACTATAAATGACTAAATAAATGAGTAATTTGATCATCGTAAGTGACTAATTTAAAGTGGAAAGTACTAAAAAAGAAAGTGAAAGACTAAGTTTTCTTGGGGTGCCAAGTAATGAAAAAGAGAATTTTGACTAAGTTCTTTTTTGGGCACCAATTAATGAAAAAGATAATTTTCATTCCTTGTGTCTATTGAGCCACGTAACAAGAGGAAGGTTAGGGGAATTTTAGTTTGCTGGTTGGAAGAAGTCCAAATATTTTTTGAGGGCATGTCATCGAACTAGTATTAGGTTGCACCAACATCTATCCAGGTTGTTGAGAAGATCTGGGATAAAGGCATGTTGAGTTTGATCTAAAGAAACATTTCTTTGTTGTATTTGAATTCATCCACACTACAGAGATTCACAAGGGTATGAAGACATGTTGCATGCATGAGGAGATTGTCCAAGGTTTTGAGGGAAGATCATGCCCATGTAGAGTAATATTTGAGGTTTTCTTGGAAGCCTTCATCCTCACATCTTTCTAGGTATACTCTATGCCATTAGGGTTTTTAGTTTTGTTTTTAGTTTTGAGGAAGAGCTTGCTTGTCTCCTCATGAAGGTTTTATCCCTATCATAAGCTCAAACTAGGAATTCATAGCTCTTATTAGGAAAAAAATCACCTTCATAGGTGATAATTTTATATCACAATACAAATATTTTGAGAAGATCATAGGCCATGATATGTTTAAGACATGACAATAGTCTCATTGTTGAAGTGTCAATGGATGTTACTGGTTATGAGGAGTTTTTCTAGTTATGAATGGAAATATGTATGTCTTTGTAAGGAAAATAATGAAGAATAAATGGAAATATGTATGTTTTACTATCTTGATATCACCAATGTCGACCACCATTAAAATTCAGCCATGACCTATGGGTGAGAACCATTGCTTTGGCCAATAGTTTTTCGTCCTTGTCCTTTTACAAACTAGTAGGGTTTTTTTCCTCTAGTTACTAACAATATATGAGGTTTTGTCCTCAAATCTATTCGTTTGAAAACAAATTCTCAAGATAAATCTCATTAGGGTTTGATGTGTGTGTTCAAAAGTAACCTACCATTGCATGTTTTATTTTTCTAAATTATCATGACTATAGCTTCTCTTTCTTTTTATCCATGATTTTCCACCTAAATAAACAATATTTTTAGATCTCCCTTATCACCCATTGTCATGTGGCTATAACTATCCCATGAATCCTTCATGATTGATATTTTATGACTATCATTCATATATGAAGATGGCAGTTTAAAAGTCTTCAAGATAATTGTGCTATGTCCTTTCATGTCTTATAAATATTGATAACCATGACTATCCTATTTCAATGAGGTCAATCCCAATGCATTTACTTGATATCCACTTATGCTAGCTTCAACTATGACTAAGGTCATATTTATTATCATGTATGAGCTAACTATCCTCATAAAATTTTGTCACTATCCATTGGTTATAGTAATTGTCCCTACTTCTTGATTTTACGTTAGCTCCATGGTACTTGTCCGATTTATTACAGTAATAGAGAGTATATTTTGCATATGGATTTCCCTTATATCTAGTGAAAATTACTATCATCTTTTTTGTCTTATAACCATCTTTTATTAGCTATAATCTACCTTTTTATAAATGTTTATACACAAATAATTTTCCTTTGTTAATAGGTCTACCACTATTGAATGATCAAGGAGACCTTCATGGTGAAAGCTTTTCCATTTGTAACATGACTGTATTTAATAGAGCACTATCCTCTTCAAAAATATTCTTTCATTTCTTCATGAACCTATCATAATCCAAGTTATAGCTAAGAGTTGTCCATGTAGCTTGCACTTGACACTGTCATGGTGATGAATCATATGCAAACTTCTTGTCCTCATTCATCATTGGACTCATTCTAAGTATTCATTATCTTTTGGCATATAAAAACCTTATCATTTCTATATGATCACTACCCTTGCACAATCCTTTTAAGTAACATTCATAAGGTTTAGAAAAAATTGATCACTCTCTAGAATAGCCCATTAAACATGGGTTGTGATTCAATGCACTACATAATTGATATAAAACAACCACTTTGCATATCAACCAAAGTTATAGAATTTTTATTGCAGCAAGAGGTAATCACTCTTGGATCATGCTATCATTACATTGTAACCTATTAAACTTGAGTCAACTTGAATGTACCCAATGATGATTGACACCTAATTGTGATGACAGTGATTAATTTGTACATGAATTGTGTTCATATGAGTTCCTCCATTTCTATCACAACATAGCCACATTAAACTTGGGTCACACATGAATGCATCATGTATTTGTTATAGTACAACTATGCCACATGACCAATAGAGTTATGGATCACATAATTACAATCACAAGAATTTGTTCCTCAATTGTGCTCTTCTGGTGATTCCATTACCGTTGCAGCATAACCCTTTGGACTTATATTGCTCAAATCCTTACATTGCTTATTTTCTCTTTGGATGGATGGTAATTCAATGGCAGTATTTTATGCAAGTCATGCTCATATAAGTTTCTTTGCCACCATTACACAATAGTACATTAGAATTTCCTTTCTTGAACCTTTACTTCATTTTTTCTTGTTAGGGTTTCTTAGTGGTTATTCAATTCCACGTGGCATATTGTTAAAATAAACCAAGAAAAAAATCATTTTTTTTAGTTAACTCCTGCTAACATACTTTTGGAATAAATGTTTGACTACATTACTCTGAGTGTGAATAATTTTGCTTTCTACTTATAATACATTCATTGAGAGCTATAGTAGAAAGCTTCTTATGCTGAAACCCATCCTATAAACTTGCTTTAAGCTACATTTAGGAGGCTTCATGGACTTTTTGTGATTTATACAACTTTTTTTTATAGTAAATGACATCAGATTATTTTTTAAATTGAAATGATTTATTAATTATGATTTTATGATGATTAAATTTTTTATTTAGAAGGGGTTAATATGTGGCATTTTTATGTGTAGGAATAATAGATTGTGATGCACCATTCGAGTATGGACGATTCAGGTAAACTTGGATTTCAATTAGTAACATAACGAGGTTGGAGAGCACCTTGAGCCATTATGAAACACTTATGGGTGTTTTCTCTCAGGAGGAGAACTTGAGAATAGGAATACAAATGTCGTTGGACAGAGAAAATGATAAATTTTTTGGTCCAATTTCACATCCAATTTGAGGTCCTGAATATCAAACAAAGGAAGTTCCTTTTTTCTAAAGATAAAATCATAAATTTTCTGGTCCAATTTCACATCCAATTTGGGGTCATGAATATCGAACAGAGGAAGTTGCTACATTCTAAAGATAAAATCATAAATCTATTGGTCCAATTGGAGATCCAATTTGAGATCATGAAGCTCTAATAGAGAAACTTCCTACATTATAAAGATAAAATCATAAATCTGCTTGGTCCAATTGTAAGGATTTGTCTTTTTAATTATAATTTCTGACATTTGGCTTGATACAAATTATTACTTTAGAATTATGGTATTTCTTTTCTTCTAATGTTTCAACCCTCATTTTAGGGAAGAGCTCTGACGATGGTTCCTTTAGATGGAGACTACACTTTTCCACTATAGGTTCCATCTAGAAACACTAAAAGCTCAGGTATTGTTATACTCAGAGCATATTTTATGCTAATATGGATATGTTCTAACCTTTAGTTAATTGTTTTAGCATAATAGATAGGCTAAATATTTGTTCATATCCATTGTTTTTAATTCAAAATTACTATACCTTATTCTAGGAGCAAATCACAGGGGGAGTCTCTACATAAGAAACCATTATTTCAAATTCAAAATTTCTAGTTCTTTTACAATTTTTTGCTTCATTTATTTGATTTAAGATAGCCTATTGTATAGAAGATTCTCTCAAAATCATAGTAAAATCCATTATTCTAGGAAGACTATTTAGAATCTTCCCATCATAACAATGAAAAAAAGCATCAGTCATTAACCTAAACTTTGCAAGAGTTTTATCAAATTCTACTTTTCCACTCTCTTTTACATTCTAAATTTTATTCCCAATTTCATCCATGTAGAACTTACTTAGCATGTAGATCCTACTGTTAGCCATAAATTTACCACTTGTGTCGAGGATAGCTTCAAGTTTTTACCCAAGCAACAATTGAAAAAATTTGATCTTAGTAGATACAATGTGTTGAAAAGCTCTTTGAAGTTATTCTAGAAAAGAGTTCCTAAGAGTATAATGCGTAGTTTTGAATTAACCTTTTTGCATGAATTCCATATCTTTGATCGTCTTTTTCAAGCTTGATGACCTTCATCAAGAATGAGCAAACCTAGGCTCTCTAAAAGTAGTTTTCCAATATGCTTAGCCTCAAGGAAAAAACATACATCAATAGGGGTGGCTTCATTGCAATAATAGCAATATGCTTAGTGATGCAGGAGCATCCTTGGTTCTTGGAAATCTTGCATCAACCAAAAACATTTTCTTTCAGCTTTGTTCTTGTTTTTGTTCTTGCTTAGTTCATGTTGGTGGATTCATCATCTTTGATCACCAAACCTTGTGGATCTTTTTGTACATTGTGGACATGTTCATTTTCCTCATTCCAAGATTTGAGTGTGATTGGATCTTTTTCCGGTAATTTATCGCTTCTAGAATTCATGGCAATTTCTTGAACCAACATTGGAATAGTTTTCAAGCCTTTTAGAAAATTTGATAATTGTGGATAGTCCCCATGACTTGCGGATCTCGACAGTGTGTTTTTAAATGTCCCTTGGAGTGTCCCTGACCTTCCTTATAGTTCCACACTTCATTCTATGCACTGTTGATGGAGTAATTAAAATTTGAGGCTGACCTATTCATGTGCGCATTACATTTTCTTTCCTTGGAGAATGTAATAATCTTTGGCTGACACAAATGTTTCCAGAATCGTGGATATAGTATAAAGCTTGTAATCGATCATTAGAATAGCAGTAATCATAAAGTAATTGAGAAGTAGTTGAGGTAATAGATTAAGATTGATCCAAATTGTAAGATTTCACTCGCCTATAAGAGCATATTGGATGAATGCATATAACAGTGGTAGAAGGATTCAATATTTTAATGGTTACTACTATACATGCTATGGATTTGGACATAAGGCTAATCAATGAAAATTTATAATGAATGAAATGGTAATGCTCAGAGAAATTTCATATGCAACAATTGCAATAGACTTGGAAATATTGCTAGATTTTGCACAAGCAGAAATTTGAGGAAGGATTATTTGACAAAAAGAAATAAACTAGTTAAAAAGATCAATCCAACTAAAGTAAACAAGGAAATGGAAAATATTTGGAGAAAGAAAGAAGATCCTAAGAACAAGGTAGAAGTAGAGATTAAAAATGAATATGTGCCACCCTTTGGTGTAGATAATTCCTCTGGGAATTAAACCTAGGCATTGGCTTAGGGGGAGCAATAATAAAAAAACAAATAACCTCTTTCCAATATGACTTTTCATGGCTTGGAACAAAGATATGAGATGGAGATGGATAAAATGGACCTTATGAAGAAAAATACAAAAGAAATTAGGAAAATGTAGAGATTTTTGGAGCGATTGAGGGTTTTCTATTGCACAAAGAAGGTTTTACCAACTTTATTGTTTGATGAATTAAATGTGAATTAGGGCAGAATAAAAATTATTATATACCTATCCCCTATCGATTTGATTTTGTTTTTATGTAGTTGGAGTGAGAAGTATGAGTTGAAGTGAATTCAAGAATCTGAAGGCAATTTGAGAAGTAAAAGTATTCGAACCCTAATTATGGTTGAGTAAGAAAAAGGTATTTTCCATCATATGAAGAATTTATTTTTCAAAGCATTTAAATTCAGTATAACTCCTACAATGATAAATGTGACTAAGAAACCCAAAGAAAAATTCAAGAAATATCCCATGAAAGTGTTTGGGAACGACCCACTAGGAGCATTTTCAAGTATACCATATAGGGTTTTACCTACTAAGGATATTAGGGCTTACATTCATACAAATATGGAAGAGTACAACCATATCAAACTTACAAACCTATGGATAGACCATTTGATTGGAGATGATTTCAATGTTAAACCTAAATATGAAAACCTGGTAAAGAAGAAATTAATTGTTTTGCAGTGGTTTCCATGCTTTACCCATGACAATGAGCTCAAGTATGTGACAATAGCACTAAGTAGAGTGCATGATAATTTTTTGTGGAATGACATGTTTTGAATAACAAATAAGGAAGTCATAAGGGATATTACTAGACTATGTGACTAGACTAGTACCTATGCTAAAATTTTCCAAGAACAAGGATGTAATGGATCTAATAGGAGCCACATCTAACTAGAGGGATCTCATTGTAAACACCATAAGGAATCCAACAGTAAAGTATGTTGCTATGGTTGTTGGCTACAAAATTTATTACACCACCAGAGAGAATTATGTGTCCACCACAACAATTCATGTAGCACATGAAATGATAGAAAAAGGAAAAGATTATGACTTGTGTGAGTTGCTCCAACAACAAATTTTTTATAATCTGAAGCAAACCAAGGATAAGAAATACCCAATCAATTTTTTTTCCTTGGTAGTTTGCATGTTATTCTATTTTCTAAGGGAGCTTCCAAGAAGAAGCAATATTGTATGGAGTAAGGATAGAATTGTATCCCATCAAATATTTGATCATATACACAGTATTTGAGATATGAAAGCTCAAGATGAGGCACTTACTAATTTCTTCATAGTATTCCAAAAAATAATGCATGAATGGGAAAAGATCCCTAAGTCTATTGTGGAAAAATATAGAGATGCCATTACATTTTTGGTTAAAATTGATGAATGTATCATTGAAGTTATGGAACCCAGAGCTGTCTAGATTTGACCACTTAGATATGAGGTTATTGAGAATGAAGTCGATGGCTATGTTGCTATATTATTAAATAGTCCTAAAGACCCTACTTAGAAAAGATATGGAACATATGAAGAGAAATCCATGGAAGTGCATGTAGAACTAAGAAAGCCTGTAATAAAAAAGAAATGTGGATAAAGTTGTACATAAACATTTCAAGGATAGAGGACTCTCAGATGAACAAATAAGAGTGTTAAGAGCAAGAGCAGAGGGAGAATCAAGCATAGCAAGTGGGTCCCCCAGACCTAGAAGATCTAGAAGAATAGTTTCTACTTTTCCCCCTAGTATTCAACAACCATCTGGATTAGATTCTACCTATAGCAAAACAAAGAGAATAGAGACCAGTGCTTCGGCTATGGAAGAACCTGAGGTGGAAGAGGGAATAAGGCCTCAAAAGAGAACAAATACTACTTTGATAGTTTCTACTACCACTACATCAAAAATAATAGAAGAGAAGGATATGAGAGAAAAGGAATTAAGTGTACAATTTGAAGAAGAAAAAGAAGAGGATCAGGATTCCCCATAGATCATGAAAAGAAAAGGAACTATTTCAAATAGAAAAAGGATAAATATTTTTGATAATTCAAATGAAGAGGAAGTTGAGAAAGAAAAATAATCCTTTCAGATACATGTACATAAGCAGGCGAAGGAAAGGAAGAAAAATAAATCAAACACAACAGAGCCTGAGAAGAACAAGAAGACATCTCCAGAAAGACAGCTTAGTCCAATGAAGTTGGACTCACTATTCAAAGGTATGTTGCTTCATGAGATGCTAGAAGAAATGATTGCATTATATAGAAAGGAGAATGAGGATAATAGAGCCACAACAATAGAAGCAATTGTTATATGCATTTTCACCATTGAGCCAGATATGGAGAACACTAGGAAGAAAGTTCCTAATGATGTATGAAAAATCTTAATGGAGAGAAGAATAGAAGAAAATAAAAGAGAAGAGAATCTCATATCAGATGTTGACAAGGATACTCTGGTCCAAGTGCTCAATGAAGAATTCAAAACAAAATGAAGCATTACACTCCTAATGGGAAGATGTCAAGATAAAATTGACATAATGAAAAAGGAGATAGAAGATAAGGTTGCTGATATAGCCCAAAAATATGGGATGATTTAAATTTCCCCTACCAATAAAAACCAAGATTGAAAAATTGAAGACACAGGGGCTACTGACATAGAAGAAATTATTGATAATATTCCTCTAGATATAGATGAACCCATGCAGGAAATTGTTGAAGATGAGGATGTTGTTGGGACTGGAAAGGAAACTATAAAAGATGATACTCTTATTCCTATGGTAACTTAGGAGATTACATATCAAGGCCACCCAGAGATACCTTTTCCTCTAGTAGATACATAATAGAACATCGACGAAGGTGAGAAGCATCTAGATGAAGTGAATGAGGAAGGAGTAAAAGATGATGAAAATAAAGGAGGAGATAAAATGAAGACAATTAGCAAGGAAATAAGGACAAGGATGAAGGAGACAAAGACAAAGACATGATTTTTGATGAGAAAGAAGAAAAGGTAGAAGATGAAGGAAAGTATGGTACTGGAAAGAATGAAGAAGGTGAGAAGTCTAAAAATTTACCGAAGCCCTTTGATGAATCCTCCTCCGAGAATCCTTTTGGATTGTTGTCTAAACAATTAAATTTTCAAATAGTTTTTTCCTCTTAGTCGTTGCAACCACCCATGTAGTAGGGTAATGTTGATTTGGGTAAGATATACCTTATACACAAATTGTAACTAAGTAATGTGTTTAGTGAATCAACACAAAAAGAAATTATTGAAACACATTAGAAGATAAGTGAATTAATAGACAAGGAAATTAAAGCATTGCAAAAGATCGTTCTAGGTACTAATGTTGACAAATCATTTCCTGCGGTGGATAAATTCAAATTGTTGTTTGATTCCTTAAAGGAATATGCCTCTGTATTAAAAAGACAAGATAAAAGAGAGGTTGAGACAAGGATAAAAAAAAGAAGGTAATGGATATTACAAAAAAATGTGCATCTACACATACAAAAGTTGGAGAATTCTTAAAAGAAGTGCTAGCTTGCAAGGAATGTGTAAAGGCACTATTTTTATACTACATGAAGTGGTTGAATGCCACTCAAGGGATAAAAGTTAAAATGGACTCTATTGAGTCTCAAATAGCTAATGCATCAAAAGCTTATGATCTGACATTAGATAGAGACAATAAAACCTGGATTGCTATGGTGGACTTACATAACAGATTTTTCACTCTATAGAGTTAGAAGGAAGAGGTGATCAAGCAGTTGATGAAGCTCAGGGACTTAGTAAAAACATAGCACAAAATAATCTCAAGTTCCCTTGCTAGTTCTAATAGAGTTTCTAAGATAAACAATAGAGTTTCTAAGATAAATCTTACACTTGGTACTGTAGAAGGAGAATAAACATTGATAGAGCTTGAGTCTCTACACAAAATTCTTATAGTAGTGAAGAAGAGTTGGGAAGAAGGAAAGTATAACTGGCAAGCTATTCTTCAGAAGCTTCAAGGGTCAACATCTTCGAGTTGATAATTTCTATCTTTATTCACATTTTCATTTTTTATGTTTTCAAATTTTATTGTACATATGCAAACATTTTAGGATTTTTTGGTTAGCTTCCTAAGGGGGGGCCAGTTCAATTTGTACATATGTGTGTGTGGGATAGCACCATTTTCCCTTAATGTCAAAGGGGGAGAGATATTTGGAGAGAAATTTTGTCTTGGCACATGTTTCCATCAATAAAAAGGGGGGAGATTGTTGGGAAACTGTTAAAAGAATGAAGAAGGATGACATTAATGAGTTTTCATTGATGTCAACACCAAATCTACACCACATGATGAATGTAAATTAGTATGATAGATGTTTACAGAAAATCATTTTGCAAAGTTCTTTTGGCTGTGTTTATAGTACCAGTAGTATCAACACTCAGTGCCCACTGATAAGTTGGTTCATGTTTTTTCATATTTTTAGAGCTACCTGTGTGGTTCTAGTATGTTGTTCATAGATATAATTGGCATCTTATTTTAGAATTTCAATTTTTTTGGTTAAGTGGTGCAAAAGTTCTAAGTAACAGAAGTTCAGAAGATATGGTTTACATAGTTTCCTGTGTATTGTTTATTACCTAACTGGTATGCATTCCACCATATATTTGAGTTAGCCATTGTGGTTTTGAGGGAAGGTGTATAGGTTTCAACACATTATGTTTTTCAATTTGCACAACATTTTGTTGTCCATGTATTCCTTAATGATAATCAAATGGAGTATTTTACCTTTTAGTTCTATGCTTGGTCCACTCAAGGTATGCAAAGAGTTGTAAAGATTAAATACATGATATGAATGGAAAATAGAGTTGTTATAGGTCCATGCCAACCTATATTGCTTATGTTTTGAGCATGAAGGAATTTTGATTTAAATTGGGTGCTGACAAGGCACGTTTTACATAATTTGATGCTACATCTAATTAGGATGACCTAATTGATGTTTGCGGTGTATAATGATATATATACAAGATTGAGTTGAGTTGTCAAAAAGAGAGATTAGATAGTGATATGGTCTGAATACAAGAAGTGAAGTGAATGTTGTAGAATTGTGTGAATACCCTGTGTGTATTAAGTGATTGGTGTTGGAAGACAACACAGAGAAGAGACTGGTAATTTGAGTTGACTTTAGTATGTGTAATGAGCTTCAAAGGAACTGAATTCAATATAAGTTAGATGCATTTCTCTCAGTTCAAATTCTTGTTATTAAGCCATCTCTTGTAGCTTTCTTTTCTCTATGAACAGTGATTTCACTTGGATAGTGAGTCCACCTAGTAGTGAGCCTTTCAGTAATATCTTATAACCAATTATAACATATTGTGAGTTAATCCTCATTGTGGTTTTTCCCTTTTTGGGTTTTCCACATAAAAATATTGGTGTTCACGTGTTGTGTCTGTTATGGGTTATTTATGTTTACATTCCTTATAATTGTTAAGTATGCTTTAGAAATTGGATGGTTGATAATTGGATGACTAAATAGAATATTGATTCACTCGCCCTCTTATTATTCCATGTGTTCAACAAAGGGAAGGGTACTCAATGATCTATCCACTCCATCAATCTCAAGAACATTTGAGATCCATTCATTTTTAGAGATGTAAGTTATGGACCGAGCATAAGCAACTAACATATTCAAATCTATTCCCAAAAATTGCTTGCATCTTATCAACAAACACTAGATGGATAAGCCGCAAGAAATTTTGGGCAGGTTTCCTAAAATATTATATAGAAGTGACTTCATTGAGAAGGTCAACGACTTAGTCACACACCTTAGTAGGATTACAGGCTTACCCTCTACCTCCACATTTGAAGAATGGATGTGCTACTTTATCAAGGAGATTTTGAAGGGAAATATTGTTGGAAGAATGAAGAAGGTGACCTCCAGGTTTGTTGTCATTGATGCCAACATTGTTTGGTATCTGAATAAGTAATTTGTGTGTCTACACTGATCTGGTATCTTGATTCAGAAATCCTCTCAATATAAGGAAACTATGAGTTTTTGATATGTTGCTCAAGAGTGTCAGGTACAACTATAAACAAGTTTTCAGCAAGCTTGTGTGATCCAGTTGAGTTATCCAAGTGACAAAAGATCGAAATTCTTTTGGCCCATAGGGTTATGAACTATTTATCTTATAAATGCTTAATGTGTTCCTAATTGATCTAGGCCAACCTAATTAATGTTTTTTATAATTTGTTGAATGCGCCAAAAGGACTTTTGATTTAAGCCGACAAATCTTTTTTGTGTTATACATTTAATTAGGTTGATCTAATTGATGTATAAAGATGAAGCTATGTATATATGTGTAAGTGATGTGGATGAAGCATAACAAGGTGATGGATATAGATGAAGGAATAGTGTGTGATACAATGATGCAACAAGTGCGATAATGAAAAGGTTTTAAAAGTGTTGTATGCCTACAACCGGAGCATAATTTTTGATATTCTAGAGCCTAATCAGAACTAGTCTTTGCACATTAAAGGTTTATTTACTCACCTCATCAATTGGAAATGAGTCATACCTTTTTGTATCTTGGCAGTTAGCCATCCCTTTTTGTATTCACGTTGTGAGCCTTTCAAGGAAAATGTGTCTTGGTAGTGAGCCCTGTAATATCTTATATCCAGTTATAATATCTTGTGAGATAATCGTCATCATGGTTTTTCCCTCTTTGGGTTTTCCATGTACAAATATTGGTGTCAATGTGTTACGATCTCTTTTATGTTTTGGTTTACTCTTGCAGCTAGATGTGGATTGATAATTGCATGGTTAGTAATTAATTGTGTTAGCAAAATACTGATTCACCCCCCCATGGTTAGTAATTAATTGCATGGTGTATTCAACAATTGGTATCAAAGCTTGGTTCCTTTGAATAAGTCTTACAGCTTGAGGAAGTTCCCAAAATTTGAATACATGGCTAAGAAAAGCTATCTTGTTCCTCTGGAAGAAAAATATGTATCTGAGGAAATCAATGCTACCCTTGAAGAATTGTAAAAAAGTGATGAGAAGAAAACTCTGAAAGGAAACTTAAACGAAGCAAATGAATGCATTAGAAAGTTAAGAGAGTAGATCAAAATGCTCAAGGAAAGGAATGGGAAAGTCAGCGATTAGTTGAAAAAGGCTAATAAAGACATTGTCAAATTGAAGGTGCAAGTAGAAGAGAAGAAGTGAATTGAGGAGTGTCTGGAAAAAAGTGAAAGATCATGAAGAAATTTTCAAAACAAGCTCTACAAAGCTTAATGAGTTGATTGCATTTGAAAAACCTTCTAAGGATAAAAGTGGTCTAGGACTAAGGAAAAAGCTATTTCCAGCAAAGTGGACAATCAGAAGAAGTTTCAAGGCAATATTAAGAACCAAAGGAGTAATATCAAAAGGATTCCCATCTGATAGCCTAATGCTCAAAGGTACCCATCTTTTAATGGATTTTTTTTTCTCATGGAATAAATTTGTTCATAAAACAACTGAATGTAGAAATAGGATGAACTAGAATAGAATGAGTCAAAATGTTGGATTCTTTGTTGCAAGTAGGAACTATTATGGTGGTGTTGTCATTAATGTCCTCATTGATGTCAACACAATATAGTATGTTGCAAATTGTACATGTATAGCTGAGTTGTTGCTAAGATTTTGTGAGTACATGGAACTATCTTTATGATGTTGCAAATGTGTTGAATTGGTGTGTTTCCAAGTGCTTTTGAGAAAATTAATAAAGAAGAGAAGTTAGAGTGATGAATGTGTTCAGAATGTGTTTTGGTATGTTCTCCACATTTCTCCTGTGTTGATCCTATGCTTGTGCATATTTGAATGGTTGTTAATGATGGTCTAGAGCTGATATCTCCTGAGTTTTAGCTTATGGTTTGAAAGTATGTGGAAGTTATGCTCACCAATGTGTGAACTATTCTGGCAGAGTTGGTCTTTTGTGGACTAGGATAAATGCTCTTGCTCTATAGTCCTCCACTATTTTGTTTCAGATCTTGTGGATCTAGGAAATGTCTTGTGAAGGTGTTCTTTGGGTTTTGGCAAAGAAGATTGAGGTTTGGTGGTCCAGAAGTTATGTTCTAGTGTTGTGTGTGTTTGCACAGTCCAGATGGACTAGTGGAAGGTGTTTAGTGTTTGAAGTTTGTTACACTTGTTGTGGATGTATTTGGAGGAATCTAATATGTACTCTCATGTTTAATGAAGTGTGTTGTTCGTGTTTGTGTGTCATCCTCTTGTTAGGAAGTGTGTTCATCAATGTTCATTTGTGTTTTCATTAGGTTTGGCTGACCTGGTGTTTACACTTCATTCAAAGAATAAAAATTAATTAAGGAAGTGTGGATGATTCGAGACATTATCTTTTCATCTTGGTTAAATGTTTTATTGGTCCACTCTCATTCCTTTCCACCGTAGGAATGTTGAGTTGTCGACCTAATTTGAATTTATGAAATAAAGTTTTTGTGGCCGACCTTGGAGGAAGGTTCTAAGGTTGAAGGCAGTAAAAATGTAAGTCGAATTGTGAAGAATTATATGACAGTGTGATGCAAAGTGACGAAGTGAGCCAAAAATCATAAGAGTATAAGTGTGTGAGAGTGAATTGAGGTAACAATTCTTCATTGTGTTGGATTCCTGAAGGTAGTGAGCTGAAGGTTTATGCAATCCTTTATTCAAGGTTGTGGATGTGTGATAATTTTTGTGGTGGATATTTTGTTCTCTTTTGTATCTGTGGACAGTGAGCCTCCATGTTGGACAGTGAGTCCTTTCTGTAAGCAGTGAGCCTTTATACTTGGAGAGTGAGTCCTCTTTTGGGCAGTAAGCCCTTGACAATGAGCCTTTGTATTCAGTTTTATAATCTCTTTACATTGTGAGTTAACCCTCACCATGGTTTTTCCCTCATTGGGCTTTCCATGTAAAAATATGGTGTTCATTGTGTTTATTTACTTTTAGTTATTTGTGTTTCATGATCATACTTAATAATAGAATAGTGTGGTTTTTGAATTGATAAGTATTAAAGTTTTTAAGTTTGAATTTTGTGACAACTGATTCACCCCCCCTTTCAGTTGTCTTGCACCTATTTAAAATTCTTCACTAAACAATGCTATGCTTGCAATAAGTTTGGGCATAGAGCTACTAAGTGTAGAAGCCAAATGATGTTGAATAGGTTTAATGCTAGTAGAAGGATTCAATATTTTCAAGGATACTATTAAACATGTAATATATTCATACATAAGGCTAATTAGTGCAGGTCAAGGATGAATGAAAATCAATTTGATCAAAGATATGTTATGTGCTACACTTGCAACAAACCAGAACATATCTCAAAATTTTGTAGGAGAAAAATTGGGAAGAAACCTAATTCGAAACAAAAGAACAAGTCTATGAACATAGTAGATCCTGTCAAAATAAGAAAAATAATGGAAAAAATTTGGAAGAAAAAGGATGAGTCAAATACATGTATATCTTCATCTGGTGTAGATATCTCTTCCAAAAATTGAACCTAGTAAGGGTTCTAGGGGGAGTAGTTACAAAAAAATATAAAAGGCCTCTAATATATGTGGTGTGAAGCAATGACACAAGGATATGTGGTGTGAGTCATTATTCTAAAGGAATTGGAGAAATATTTGGTAGAAAATAGGCGGATCCAAAGAATTGTGGAACCCTCTTTTGTTTACAGTGTGTTTCATAAAGTATTTTTCAACTTTAAAATTTGAAAGGAAATAAATGTGAATTAGGGAAAAATTCACAAGTAATAAAGCAAGAAGAAAAGTTAAGGTAAGGCACATTTACAAAATTGGGAAGAAGCAATGAAAGCTGAAGTGAGTTAAAGGCGATTCGGAGCATCGTACATCAAAACCCTAGTTCTCAACAAGTAGAAAAGGTATTCTATGTTATTGAAATTCTATGGATTTTAAAGTTGAAGGAACTTTTTGTTAAGCATATTCAAGCTATTTGAGGAATGGCTACTCCAACTGTTGTGGAAATCTCTTAGAGAACCAAACCTAGATTTGGAATATGTTCATGGAATATGTATGAAAATGACCCTGTGGGTGCTTTCTCACACATTCCAAGCCATGTGCTACCCATCAAAGATCCAAGAACATACATTCATGGGAAGTTAGAAGAATTCAATCACCAAGAGCTGAAGGATTTGTGGGACAATGAGTTGATGGGAGATGATATACTACTTAAGGTGGAATATGAAAACCTAGTTTGAATGAAGTTGAATATTTGGAACTAGTTTCCAAAATTTTCTAGTGAGAGTGAGGCAAAGTTTGTCAGAATGGCCCTTATTAGGGTTCATAGAAAATTTGTATGGACAAATGAAGCAAGAGTTATCAACAAGGAGGAAAATCAAGCTATAACTGGTATTTATGATACTGGTACCATTCCAGTTCTAAAAGCAGTGAAAAATGGTGAGGTCACAAGGCTAATTGGTGCTAAATTTGATGAAAGAGCTTTAACTACAAAGTCTATTGTAAACACTTCCATCAAGTATGATGCCATCATGATTGGGTAGGAAATTTATTTCACCAATAGGGTAGATTCATTGTTTGCTATGGCAATTCACACTATGTATGAAATGGTGAAGAAAGGAAAAGATTTTGATCTTTGTGAGTTGATTAGGTTACAACTTATGGAGAACCTGAGTATGACTAAGGCAAAGAAGCATGTCTTTAAATTTGGTGCTTTAGTTATTTTTTTCTTATTTTATTTCCTAAAGGAGTTACCGGAAAGAAAAGACATAATATGGGATAACACCAGGCTAGTTTCTCATCAAATTTTTGATCATTTGCACAATCTAGGATATTTTAGGGCACAAAACAATGCACTAACTACCTTCTTTGTAGTATTTCAAAATGAAATGCATGAAAGATACCAAATTCTAAGGAGTTTGTTGAAGAAGTATGAGAAGGAGATAACATTTATTGTATATACAAATGAATGCATCATTCAGATTGTAGAACCCAGAACTCGATGGATTGAACCACTGGGATATGAGATTGAAGAAAAAATGGTGGAGAGGTATTTGGAGATTCTGTTGGACAATCCTAAGGACCCCTCTCTACCTAGGCATGTACTTATGAGGAGAAATCTATTGAAGTACATTTAGAGGCTACTGTATCTAAAAGAAGAAAGAAAGTTGAGGCTTTCTTCCAAGGTCAAACATTTTCTAAGGACGATATAGAATAGTTGAAGGAAGGTCTTGATGAAAGAGAATCCAAATCTACTAAACAGTCCTCTAAACCCAAAAAATAAGGAAAACTATCACCCAATGCTAAACCAACACCTATCTCTAGTATTGCCACCTCCAGTGTTGCCAATATTTAGAAAGGGAAGAAGAAGGAATAAATTTTTCCTACATCTATTGATATTACTGGCCCTACCGGTCCTAGTACTAGGGCATCTAAGAAAAAGGACATACCTCCTACTACACCATCTGCTGCTTCAGGAAGAAGAAGAGTGAAACAAAAGGCTAACAAGAAAATAAGTTTGAGTGATGTTGTTGAGGAAGAAATATAAATTGACTTAAAAGAGGAATGCCAATTGAAAAGAAACAAAAAGGGTGGTACCTCCGGTGAAGAAGCCAAAACAAGAGATGATATCTCTACATATGAGGAGTCATAGGAAGAGGAGGATACTTACCAGATCCATGTACATACAAAGAATAATGAAGAAGGCTCATATGATCCTATGGAGGACATGCCTAGATCTCCTTCGGTGAGTGATCAACCACCTTTAAATCTAGGAGCCTTAGTTAACAATATGATTGATGATGACCTTATGCCAACTACTCAGTTATGTGATAAGGTTAATGATGAAGGGAAAGAAACCATCATAAGTGAATTTATTCAATACATAGTTATTTGTAATATAAATATGGATGCCATACAGTCCAAATTTATTGAAAATGTGTGGAAAGAATTAGTACTTAGAAGGAAAGTGGCTTTAAATGTTGAAGTCAAGATGAGAAGTGAAGCCTTAAAATTCATTAGTTCTACCTTTTCAAAGATAGAACCTACAAATCTGCTAAAAGAATGTTCTACATTGTTTAGAGTCAAGCAGAGAGTTAATATGATAATGACTAAGGAAGATGATTACATGGAAAAATTAAGGCAAGAAACTCACGATGTAATCAAGAAATTAGCAAGGAGCTATGGGGAAAGAACCAATTCTTTTTCCCACACTTCTCAGGCACAGAAACATGGTACAATTACAGAAGTAATGGATAATCTAGTCTTGGAGACTATTGATGAGACACTTGGTGCATCAAAGACCCTTGCTCCTCTGACTAAAATAAAAGAAACTACCAACAAAAGCTCTGATGATCAACATAACAATCATTCCTATGATAAGAGAGAAGAGCATCATGAATCTACCAAAACTAGGGGAGAGAAAAACCAAGATGAAAGTGAAGGGAGTAAGGACAAAAAGAAAAATAATGACAAGAATGATGAGGATAGAAGGGTAAAAGAAAATAGAGACATGTCCTCTGGAAATTCATCTAGAGAAGAGGAAGAAAAAGAAAAAGAAAATGAAGAAGAAAAGAAGAAAGAGGAAGACAAGAAAGCCATTCTAGCTGAGAAGAGAAAAGGAGAAATTTCTAAAGGCCTTGAACTATCAAATCCATCTAGAGAATCATCCAAAAGTACGCTTAAAGGTCTTGTTTCAAGGAAAACTATACTTCAACCCGTGCTTCCACCTCAGCTAGTTAAGCTACCATCTCACCCAAGTTAGTGACAAAATAAAACTAAGTTGTACTTTTCTTAGCTCTATCACACAAGAAGCTACAAAGTATTATTAAAAGGGAAATGAATTGATAAATGAAGCTATCAATACTTTATAGGAGAAAACCCCCAATGTTACATTAGATAACTCTTTAGCTCCAATTGAAAATTTAAAGCTCTTAGTTGATTCAGTAAAAGGGTACACATCTAACCTCAAGGTTTAGACTACAAAAAAAGTGGAGTTGAGTCTGCTAGAGAAAAGACTGTTGTTTCTACAAAAAAAGTGTATAATTGCACAAGGCTTTGTAAACATTGAAAGAGGTAAGAGAATGTGATGAAGAATCCCAACTGCTATTTTTTTACTACATGAATTGGCCTAAAGAAACTCGAAGTATCAAGGATTTAATGGAATCAATTGAGTCTCAACTTGTAGATGCCTCTAGAGATTATAAGATTGCAAATGATAGAAACTATGTTAGGTGGGTTTCTATTGCAAATCTTCAAAGCAATTTTTTTGATCCTGTAGAGGTATAAGGAAGATGCTATGAGATGTTATGCCCAGCTTGGAGACCTGGTCATGTCCTAAAATGTCTCTATATCAAATGTGTTGATGAAAGTAGAAAAACTTGAGAAGATGAACATTGTTCCATCCACTCTAGAAAGAGAAGAATGCCTAGTAGAATTAGAATATCTACATAAAACTCTTTCCAGGGAAAAAGGAGTCTAGGATGATGGAAATCTAGCTTGGGAAATGATTCTCAAGGAGTTATAGGGTGCTCCCAGTTCTTGATTTGAAGCTTTTATCTTTTCCTGGCCCTTTGTCCTTGATGTCAAAGGGAGAGAAGAGAAGAAGACAAGAGGAAAAGAGTATGTATATAGAATGTAATGTTATGTGTTTGTGTCCTATACATATGTTAGGGGGAGTTGAGTGCATTAGTGTTGCACAATATTTTTTTTGAAGCAAGTTTTTTTTTTGGCACATGTTGCCATTAATGACAAAGAGGGAGATTGTTGAAATAATGAAGGTGACCTTCGGGTTTGTTGTCATTGATTCCAACATTGTTTGGTATCTGACTCAATAATTTGTGTGTCTACACTAATCCAATATCTTGATCCAAAAATCCTCTCAGTAAAAGGAAATTCTATGATTTTTTGATATGTTGCTTCGGAGTGTCAGGTACAACTATAAACAAGTTTTCAACAAGCTTGTGTGATTTGGTTGAGTTATCCAAGTGACAGAAGATCAGAATTCTTTTGGCTGATAGGGTTATGAATTAATTATCTTATAAATGTTTAATGTATTCCTCATTAGGTCTAGGATAACCTAATTAATGCTTGCTATGATTTGTTGAATGCGCCAAAAGGTCTTTTGATTTAATGTAATAAATATTTTTTGTTTTATGCATTCAATTAGGCCAACCTAATTGATGTATAAAGATGAAGCTATGTATATATATATATATGTAAGTGATGTAGATGAAGCATAACAAGGTGATGAATATAGATGAAGGAATAGTCTGTGATACAGTGATGAGACAAGTGTGATAATGCAAAGGTTTTATCAATGTTGTATGCCTAAGATCATAGAATTTTTTTTGATATTCCAGAGCCTAATAAAAACTAATCTCTGCACATTGAAGGTGTATTTACTCTATTCATCAATTGGCAATGAGCCATACCTTTTTTTATCTTGGTGGTTAGCTATCTCTTTTTGTATTCAAGTTGTGAGCCTTTTAAGGATAGTGTGTCCTAGCAGTGAGCCTTGTAATATCTTATAGCCAATTATAATATATTGTGAGCTAATCATCGCCGTGGTTTTTCCCTCTTTAGGTTTTCCACATAAAAATCTTGGTGTCAATGTGTTATGATCTCTTTTATGTTTTGGTTTACTCTTGTAGTTATATGTGGATTGACAATTGCATGGTTAGTAATTAATTGTGTTAGAAAAATACTGATTCACTCCCCCTCCCAGTATTCGGTGTATTCAATAAAGATTAAATTTGGCTGGGCCAAGATCATTAGTGACAATATTCATGAAAAATTTTCTTTTGTGAAGAATACATTTGAATTCTACATGACATCCTATGTCATTTACTTGTTGGCCATATATTTTTGATATAAGGGTCTCGCTTGCAAATAAAACATTGGAATGGGTCTAGATGATTATGTGGTATATGATTGTTATCCACAGGTGTAATATAGAACTTCCAAGAATCACTACGAGAAAGTAAATGATGCATTCACAATGCAAATTATCAAGGTGCTACAAGGATGTCCCACTTAGCCAAGGGGCTCGTCAAATGATTTGAGTATTATTTTATCCAATTCCAAAAGTTCACATATTTTAGAATTGAGGTTTTCTCAAGGGAACATCATAGGTTGTTGAAATATCCTACTAATAGAATTGTATTGCTAGAGATGAATGGTTAGTTGTGTTCCTTGCACCGCTTGCTACATGAGAAACATCAGACTAGGGTACCCTATCCTACGACACTAGGAAGAGGACTACATTCATGTCCTTCAGTGCCTTCAACAAAAATTTTTGATGTTGATATCTAGATTTTTGGTTTTTAGTTTAATATTTTGAGAAGTAATAACTATCCTCTTTGCAAAATGAAGAAGCAAGTGGGAAGGTAATATTCCCACTAGTTGCACATTGAAGACTTTTGGGCCAATTGTTAAAATGACTAGGAAGTTAGGAAAAAGAGTTACATGAAAGTCACTTTAGAATTCATATGCACTCTTGACCTTTTCAAGGTACTAGACCAACTACAAGAGGATGAGAAACTTCTAGATGAAGAAGGATACAACAAAGTTTCCAATCAAACTCTTCCCTTTCCTGATTGGAAAAAGGAGTAGGAAACTGATCTTGATGTGATTACTCATCTAGAACTGAGGAGAAAAAAATATGGGTTGATACTTGGGTTACCCTTCTTGAAACCCAAAATTTTGAGTTGGCATATCGAGAGGTGTAAGAAGAGGCCCAAGATAGTGAAGATAATGAAGAGAGATGAGGAAATCAATGAAGAAGAAGCATCTAGAACAAGTTATACAAGTAAAGGTGATGATTCTCCTCCTAGAACTAGAGGTATAAAAATAAAAAATTCAAGTGAGACACCCAACAAAAAAATAAAGGGTATACAAGAGGAAGAATATAGAAGGAGACAAGGCTACATCTAAGAAGACTAAGAATGTTGGTATAGTTGCAATTGAGATAATTATAGAAGAGTCTTCTCCTCCACAAGTCTCTTAACCTCCTCCCTCTCCTTCACATCCACCTACACCAACTCTAGTATCGACTCCACAATCACCACTCTCTTCATCTGCTCTTTCTTCTTTCACTTTTGTTCTTCCTCCTCCCATCCTTTCCTCTCAACTTAGCATTGATATTTTAGTCCACCTCACATCTTCTACTCCCTCTACCTCTACCATCTTAGTAGAATATTCATCTTCTTCCATGGCCACTTATTCCCTTTCTTCCTTCACTCTTTCCACACCCTAGTTCACCATATTTTCCTTACCACCTACCATCCCTTTTATTTGTTCCATCGGTTCTGTGAGCCTACTAAAGTTCTTCATGGCTTACCTTAACAATTTTCCAAAGAAATTGAAAGATATCCATTTGTCACTAGAAAATAGGAATCTAATCAATCAAGTTGTATTTGCCTCTCCTCTCCCTCATTCTCAACAAGTACTTGATTGACCATCTATGGAGAGTGTGGTTGACATTTTGAAAGAAATGCATAAGCAAGAGAGAGAATTTAATCTAGTAGATATGTCAGGGGAAGATTGTTGAACATGTGTTGCCATTAATGCCAAATGAGTATTGTCCTTTATGTCAAATTATTAATGTCAATAGACCTTAGAGAATTAAATATAATCATACTTATTCAAGTTGATAGAGGGTGATCCCACAAAGTTGATTTACAATTTTTGGGAGATTCTGATTTTTTTAAATCATATATTTTTGGAAAATATAATTATTTAATCCTTTAAAAGTTTCATTTAAAGCATTAAAATTGAAGAGGTTTTGATCAAACTACTTTAGATCAAACCCCCTTGGATAGAACCCCGCTAGTTTTAAACCATACCTATAACGAAATCTCCTTTACACCTATCAAAATGCTGATAAAAAATAGCTTTTGATTTAACTTTTGGGGGATCAAATGAATTCATTTAAAATCTAGTTTTTGTAAATATGCATTCCTTATTATAAGCTTCCCAAAAAGTATAATTTTAAATAAATTTAATTTAATTATTATATTTATTTTTTATTTCTTGTGAATGTAGGTTTTTCATCGAAAATCAAACTCTTTGTTTTGCACATGTGGAATAATAGAAGATTGAATTTTTTTTTTTGAAAAATATGAATTCACTAGATATTGAAGTCCTTGATCCAACAAAAAATAAAATAAAATTGATACATACAAAAAAAGTTACGCATTATACAGTCACGCTATGTCTGAATTGTAATCGGTTTGACTTCGAAACTTGATTAAAGAAAAAATATTCAATAAAAAACTATCTAACCAAGTGGAAGCACTAGATATCGGAGTTATAAATATAAATTTGAAAGAATTAGAATTTTATCCTTCATGGAAAAAAAGTTATGTGTTATACGGTGAGCGTCACTTTTTTAAAAATGTTGTTTTATGAAAAAAACTAGTTTTCGAGGGACATGGAAAAAGAAGTGCAATCTGATTCCAAAATTTTTGAAAAAAATATATTTAGAATCTACAGAAAAAATTTCATGAAACTCTAGTTTGCATTATCTTCAAATTCCTCACAGTTTAGCCGCTATAGGTGCCTGAAAGTGAAGATTTAGTTAAAAAAAATTATTTCAATGTCCAGTTTGGCAAAAAATTGTAAACCACTATTGTGGGATCACCCTAGAAGTAATCCAAAAGTTTGATTTAGAATGTTTGAAGTAACTCAAAAAGTGAGATTATTATGATAACATGTTTTGATCTGCATTTCTTCATGGATGAGAATTATGTCCTATGGTTTGAAAGGAGAGAATGTCTACACTAGTTTTATCTTATTATAGAGTTTTTGGAATTTATGTTCATTAGGCAAAAAGTTTGAAGTGATGAGGGGTCATTGTGTTGGTTATTCAACTGGTTGATGTTCCAGGTCAATGTAGTAGCAGCTTGTTGTGTGTGCTCTCAAGAGATAGCACAAAAAGATGAAAAATGTTTAGGTTAAGGTCCCTAAGGGAAGAACATCATCATGCATGCTTTATTTGTGGCAACAAATTTGATTTAGGACCAAACCACTACACATTTCATACAAATTTGAATTTAGGTCCACTTTAGTCAACTTGGCTAATTGAGGATGGTGTTAATGGATTCCTAGAAAACATGAAATTATGTTAATGCAATGAGCTTTATATAATGACTAATCATCATAATTTAGATGGGAGTGTGTGTGAGTAATTATGTGATAAAGTGTAATTTTGGGTGATTCAATGGGAATCACATCTCAATTATTATGTGCCATGATCAAAAGATCATAATATGTGTAGGAGAGTATTTAAAGGAAGCTCTGAATGATTGTAAGCCATGTGATCAACATTGAAAATCCACAAACTTCATCCATGTAATCCAATAGGACTAGTGTCTTACTTATTGATTTGGTGCTCAGATCTTTGTATTGGAGATTGGTGTCTCTAGTATTTTGATGGCTACAAATATTGTAGGGGATTGGTGTGTCATATCCCTTTTTCCAAAAATAGAACTTAGAAAATATAGTAAGTTTCCATTATCCAGAAATAATAAGTCAAAGGTATCAAGACAACATTGGAATATAATATTATTTAATACTTATATTTCCCTGGTGCAATTTTTAATTAATTATTTAGTGATGTCAACACATGTGGTTCATGAGTTTTGGAAAAAAAACACTTTAACCTCATGTAAGTGCCTCAAAAAATGCATTTTGAGTTGTCAAAAGATGCCTTGTAAGTGGTATAATATGAAAGGTTAGGTTTAGAGGTGTTATAATGCATTTTATGACTTTTGTAAGTACCTAAATTTGGGGGGGAATAATTAGACGTGAATCCAATGTTTGGTAGAATTTTTCAAATGATCAAGAGTTTATAAATATTGGTCATTAAATGCATGTAGAAGGATCTTTATGCATTTTACAGGTTTATGCTTTCTTCTTCAAAGGTTGGGAAACCGTTGAAGGAGTAATCTTCTAGGTTGATAAACCAAGGGGATACAGACTTGTAGACAGTTTTTTTACGGGTCTCTAGTGGTAATTTCATTCAAAAGTTGTAGTAGTGTTGAATGTTCAAGTTTTTGGTGTGCAATTTGTCAAACAATTGGCAGGAGAAGTGTATTTTGGTTTGTTTAGTGAATTTTATTATATCAGTTTGGTTTGTTGTTGTTAGCAGCAAATATATGTGCATATAGAACATTATTCTCACATACTTTGTTGTCCAGAAAAACTTTTATTTTGGAGTTGTTTATTGTGATTTGGGTTTCAATATTAACTTCTAGTTTGTAGTTTCTTTTGGGTTTGGTGCAACAGCTATGTATGGTTATTGGTTGTTATTACCAATAAAAAATTGATGAAAACTCCATTTTCAAATGTGTATTGGAACATTAAATATCAGTTTCTATTGATTTAATATCAATTTGAGGTGATTTAATGCTTTTTCTCTCATACCCAATTTGCTCATTTCTAATTTTTTTTGTAGAAATAATTTTTTTGATTTAAAGTTGATTTTATATGAGGGACATTACATTGGTATCAGAGCCATGATCTTTCTAGCCTGAGGGTTTGACTATATTTTACAAAAAGGAAAGAGGATTTTAAACATGGTTGATGTTGGTGATCCTATGGAAGATTTTTCAAGAGAACTGGTAGCCATTAGAGAAATCTATGTCAATCAAGATGAAGGATTTAGAATTTCAGTCCCATGCAGTGATTATGTCACTCTAATGCAAAGGATGTCAGATACAAAGGTATACAAACATCACCCAAGACATAGTAGAAGGGAAATCGTAAAACCTTCAGCACCAACTTTTCATGGATCAAACAAGATCTCTGTCAGAGAATGGTTGTTTGAGATGCAAGATTATTACTATTCTAGTTCCATATAGGAGCAAGTTGCCATTTAGTATGTGATCCTGCACCTTGAAGGAGCTACTCATGATTGGTGGTACCAAGGTATAACCACCCAAGTCCACATTTAGGTAGAATCTTTTGAAGAATTTTGTCAAATTTTGATTGATAGGTTTGAACAAAAGGTTGAAAGGGAGCAGATAGTTTTAGAAGATTTCATAGGAAGAGAGTCTAATGCAACCATTATTTTTAAGAAGGATGTATGTGTGATAAAGTCTTAGGATGACTCTTTGGACATGAAAGAAATTGATACAAATAATGTGGTGCATAAGGAAATTGAGATGGTGATAGAAAAACTTGAGACACAAATTTAAGGTATGGAAGAGATCATGATGATGCAACATAAAGAAAAATCAGATTTTAAAAAAGAAGAGAGAGTTCAACCAAATGTAATCCAAGCCATAGTGGTTCAAGGTAACAATTATTTAATTAAATAAAATATTTCAATTCTTTCTAGTGAGCTTCCATTTCAAGAAAATGTAAGTATGGAAAATGAGCTAGTGCCAAGCAAGGATGGTCAATATGATGGCTCTATTGTTGGAAATGATTTCATGATGGATTCTATAGCTCAACCTTATCCTACTAATGATCTTTATTATGAGAGTGATAGTTTTATTGTGAATTTCTCAAAAACTCCTAAATCAACAAAGGAAGATTTTGGTTCAAGGAAATCGGAGCATGACTCTCTCAAAAAGGAAATAACACATGATAAGCACAATGAATACTTTCCCCTTGATTGCAGCAATCATCCCACTTTTACTTGGGACCCAAGTGTGCCAACACCTAAGCATGTTAAGGGTGTATTTTGGAATGAATATCCTTTCATTATGATATTGTTCCAGTTTCATCTTAGGAGTTATGAGAGGAGGATAACATTGAGGAAGCTAAGGCTAAAAGGTATTGTGATGATGTTGAATACAAATCAGATTTTTTATTGTTTAGTTTTGATTCTAACCCAAAATATAGCAGCCTTGATGTTGATCAAAGACACATAAGCCTTGGTTGTGAGCATAAACACAGTAACCTTGTTTTCCATTAAATCGGTAAAGGAGAAGTTCATGAAGATTGGGACAACCATGGTATTGTTGGTGACAGAGTGGTGCAAAAAAATCATGATGGAGAATGCAATTTTAATTTGATACAACCACTAAGGAGATTAAAAATATCAATACCAAAATATTGGGTATGTAATGCATTCTACTCTTCAAGTATTCAAATAGTTATGTGTGTGCAATGGTTGCATTCCATGTGTGAGTTTCTACATAATAATCATTTTAGAATAATATATAACGCATGTGAAGGGGAAAATATGATGTTTGAAGGAGTATTCAAGGAAACAATGGGAGTAGATACATATATGAAGACTTCTTGCAAGAGATAGGTTTCATGGATAATAAGATTTTTGGTGATGGAGGATATGCGTGATATCACATTTTAAGGTAAGAATTATAGTCTTCATTTTGATTTTCAAGTGTTTCCAAATTAGCATAGCATATTTTTTAGTATCATGTTCCCAGGAATACCCTTGGGTAGAGGAATCCAACATTTCATAGAGTTGGAAGTCATGTGGAAGAATGATGCCATATATTTTGACCAAAACAATGGAATTCAAGGATTTCAGGAGGACGCAACAAAAGAATCTTTGGAAGCGATTGAAAAGGTAAACAACTTGTTATGTTATTTTCATTTCAAATCCATTTTTGGAAGGATATGATGTTTTAGGGGATGATATTTTGGCTTCCTTAACACAAATGATGGGCTCCATTCAATTTAAGAGCATGAAGTTGGCATATGCTACACTATGTGTTTATGAGGAGGAGTTACAAGATGTCTCCATTAAGGTCTATTCACATGAGAAGGTACAACAGTGGAAGAAACTCAAGGGAAGTGGTAATGATTTTAATGTCATGCATCTCAATAGCCCATGTGTAATACTTTCAATTCAAACAAAAAAAGAAGCTACAATATTGATGGGAAGAACACAAGAAGCTTAGGTTAACTTTGTAAAGGTATCCATATCATGCTATGTACTTTTCATTTCAATTTTATTACCATATTTGTCTATGGGATATGATGTTGTAGGAAATGGAGTTGTTATGGTTTCTTTTGAAAGGAGGACCTCCATGAAGTTTGAAAGCATGGAGAGCGAAGTTTCAAGAAATGGTTTCAAATTCTTCTCCAAACCATTTAGCTTGTTGAAGAAAATAATCTATGGGTTGCTAATTTTTAAGAATTTCAGAGGTGTGAAGATGTTGGTGAAGATATTTTCAAACCTCACATGGATTTCCACTAATTCAACATTAGACATACTAATGACTATTACTCAGGTTTGTCATTTTGGTAGTTGTTACATTAATTGCATGTTGTTGATTTTAGTAAATTTAGTTATGAACAACTATAGATTAGTCTTTTTTGGGGAAGAATCCTTACTTGCTAATGTTAAAAAAAGTCCTATAATATTGGAGAGCACTAATCCACCGATCATAACACTTATTTGGAGAAGATACAAGGAAGTTGTTCTTGTAGAGTATGGGTGTGTGTTGTTTGTAGGTATCCTATGAAGTTGTGTGTAGATTTATGGGTTTGGTGTTTCAAGGAGTGTGTTGCTATTGTAGATAAATTTTATAATTGGGTAGATCATTTCCTATTGTTATTTTACCAATTCATATCAGCTTTAGAAGTTGTGGCTTTGGTTTTTCAGTTTGGAGTAGAACAATATTGGAAATATTGTGTGATTTGGAGATTCTATGAGTATTTGATAGGATTTGTATGTATTCAGGATTATAATATGTTGCTTGCTTGGGTGTACATTAAAATGTATGGTATTCCTTGGAGAAATATTCAGAGTGATAAATCACATAAATGGGGTGATAAGTTTGTGCTTGTAGACAGTCTCAAAAAGAACAACAATTTTAGTATAGATGGATTGTTGCTTGCAAACTCAAACTTGGAAATATTATTCTATGTATGTTGTTGTATGATGCTAATTTCCACTCCTCTACTACAATTTTTCTATGTCACTTTAGTCCATGAATCTGAAATTAATATCTCTCAAGTTGAGGTAAAGTATGGGCTTTTTGCTACACATTCCTGCACTGAATATATCAGTATTGTGGAGGTAAGAAAAGTGTCTACTTTCCAATTTCATTTTTTCTGTATTGGTGAGTGCATTCAATCATATATCAAACCTACAAGAAACAAAAATCAGATTTGTATCATTGGGCGAAGGTTCAAAAGTTACAAGATTGGTTCATTACATGGTAATGCTTTTGGCAAGCTTACTAAACCTTTGTGGGAAGATGAGTTTCAATTGGAGCATGAGAATGAATGCATCATTTACTTACAAATATAAGAGCTTATATTGTATATATATATTTTTTGGATTGATAGCATTGGAACAAAGGAATATGAATCCCCATTTTAGCACAATACTCTTTGGCACAAATTACAACTCTTCACAGGTATAGGATCATGACTTAATACTCATTTTGGCATGTTTTATCATCATGGAAAAAGGATTTTGGAGCATTATGGTTGTAATTGCTTGAGAGAAAGAAATTTTTGGAAGGGAGGACTTGTCATGTCCCTTTTTCCAAAAACAGAACATACTAAAAATAGTAATTTTCCATTATCCAGAAATAGTAAGTCAGAGGTATCGAGAAAACATTGGAATATAATATTATTTAATACTTATATTGCCCTGGTGCAATTTTTATATAACTAAAGGACAAACAAATATTAATTATTTAGTGGTGCCAACATAGGTGGGTCATGATTTTTGGAAAAAATCACTTTAACCTCATGTAAGTGCCTCAAAAAATGCATTTTGAGTTGTCAAAAGATGCCTCATAAGTAGTATAGTATGAAAGGTTAAGTTTAGAGGTGTTATAATGCATTTTATGACTTTTGTAAGTGCCTAAATTTGGGGAGGAATATTTGGATGTGAATCCAATGGTAGAATTTTCAAGATGATCAAGAGTCTATAAATATTGGTCATTTTGCATGTAGAAGGATCTTTATGCATTTTACAGGTTTATGCTTTCTTCTTCAGAGGTTGAGAAACTTTTGAAGGAGTAATCTTCCAAGATGATAAACCAAAGAGATAGATACTTGCAGGTAGTGTGTTTATAGGTCTATAGTGGAAATTTCATTTAGAAGTTGTAGCAATGTGGAATGTTCAAGTTTTGGGTGTGCATTTTGTCAAACAATTGGCAGAAAAAGTGTAGTTTGGTTTGTTTAGTGACTTTTATTATATCAGTTTGGTTTTTTGTTATTAGAAAATATATGTGCATCTATAGCATTATTCTCATGTACTTTTTTTTCCAAAACAACAACTTTTAGTTTGGAGTTGTTTGTTGTGATTTGGGTTTCAACAGTAGCTTCTAGTTTGTAGTTTCTTTTGGGTTTGGTGGAATAGTTGTGTATTGCTATTGGTTGTTATTACCAACATAAAATTGATGGAAATTCCATGTTCAAATCTGTATTAGAACATTCAATATCATTTTCTAATGATTTAATATCAATTTGGGGTGCTTTAATGCTTTTTCTCTCATACCTGATTTGCTCATTTCTAAGTTTTTGGTAGAAACAAAATTTCTGATTTCAAGCTAATTTGTTATGAGGGACATTACATGGTGTCTCTGGTAGGTTGGTTCCTACTTCATGATTATAAATTACTCATTATTTTTGTGAAGCTATATTTGGACAATAGATCCAAGTAGCTCTTCATAGCGTGGTTTTTCCCATTCTGGGTTTCCATACATATCTAGTGTTCATTATGTGAATGTATGCATTTGTGTTACTTAATTGATATTAGACATTTTAATTCATGTTTGGAGAAATAACCAATGGGAACTCATATTGAATAAAAGAGTTTTAAATAGATTTGATATACTGATTCACCCCCCTCCTCTCAATATATTGTGTGTCCTTCAGTTTCATGATTTCAAATCTTGGAATTCTCTAAAATAAAGTACTACCAATAACCATAACAACAAAATCCCATGAACCAAGAAAAAATAAATATCTAGCATCTCTCCTTATATATTTTTATGTCAACTTATACTAATTGAGCCACCAAAATATTGAATTGTTCCAATTGGTGTATAATTCATTGACCTTCTATTATCAAGGAATACATCTTCCTCAAGAAATTTTTCTCACTAATTATTTGTATTGATATATCTCACCCAACTTTGTCTGTAGTGGCTTCATAAAGGGATCTTCATGGACATCAATTGAAATGGAGCTTTCCAATAACAATATGATTACACCATAGGATTTATGGTCCATATCATCATAACAAATAGCCAAAGTAGCATCTACAAGCCTCTAAAATTTCTTATCAACAATATCCCATAGATCCTGAACAATTAATAGATCTTTCATATTCAACTTCCAAATTTAAAAATTATTACTACAAAAAAAGTATTCCTCTATTATCCTTGATGTTCTTTCCATCTAAAATTTCTTGCAAAAGATCATAAAGTATCTTCTACATAAGATCCATCTCAAACTAGATTAGCTCAAAAACTCCATAATCCACACTTGAAACCAAAAGTGATCAATCTCTTATATCAATTGTAAGGAATTTATGGTAACAAATATAACTTCCTACAAAAAAATTGAGAGGAGTGATGTACATAAACATTTTTAAAATGATCTAAAATTACAAAAATTCATAAATTAGTCATAAGAAATAAAATATAACCTAGTGATTTACATAGAGAAAATGTTGGTATGTGTAGCCTGATTATGCTCTAGGTTAATATTTTGACCACTTACTAGCTATAATTTCCCCAAAAAATAATTAATGCAAGAATGATAGAAAATCCAATTAAAATTGGTCTTACAAACTTCATGCAACTATTAATAGTTTCTTCTTGTAAAAATGAAGAGTCATGGGTGTGTGAAGTTGAAGAAGCTCATAGAAAACGACGTGTGAGTAGTTGGATAGTTGTGTGAACAAATTTTGGTGTTCACACTTTCTTTCTTTACAAACACACAACAAAGCATGTGGAAGTGTATCACAGTGAATAGAGACAAACCATGAGGTTGATTAAGTCACACACAATATTGTTATTGCTACTTGTTATTTTAATCTTATTTTATTATATTTTAATAAAATATTGGACTATTGTTTGTGGATGTAGCCCAAAGGGTGAACCATGTTAAATTTTTTGTTGCATCTCTATGAATTTTATTCTATTATGTCATTTACTTTTGTATTTTCACTATTTAAATTCATTTATTTATTGCTCTAACCTAACCTAAGATCCCAACAATTGGTATTAAAGAGGTGATGTTTGATAGTTTGGTAGGATAGTCTCATAGTTGAGTGGGAGAAATGTCTAAAGAAGGTAAATTGAAGGTCAAGAAGTTCAATGACCAAAATTATCAATTATGGAAATTTCAGATGAAGGATTACCTATATCAGAAAGATTTTTGGTGGTCATTGTGAGGGATAGAAAATAAATCATTGACAATAATAGATGAAGAATGGGAAATTCTTGACAGAAAGGCACTATGTAGTATTCAATTGTGTCTAACACCATCTTTGGCATTTAATATTTCTAAATCAAAGACAACAAATGAGTTAATGTAAATGTTAGCGAATGTGTATGAAGATCCCTCGACTTTGAATAAGGTATTCTTGATGAAGTGGTTATTTAATATGAAAATGGTTGCAAGAGGTTTTGTAACAAACCATTTAAATGAATTTAATATAGTTACCAATCAAATAACTTTTGTAAATGTTAGTTTTGATGAATAAGTTAGAGCTCTCTTGGTTTTATTTTCTTTAGCAGAAATAAGGAATAGCTTGGTTATGGTTGTAACTAACTCTATTTCTGGTTCAAATACATTGAAATCTGATGATGTTGATTCGATTCTAAGTGAGGAGATTTGAAGAAAGAGCACATGTGAAACTTCAACATTGGTTAATGTTTTGAATGTATAAAATAGGATAAGATCGAAGGAGAGAGGAGGAATCTCTAGAGGTCATGGGAAGCCACATGGGAGATTAAAAAATAGGTCACAATCCATAGGAAGAAAATATTGTTGGTACTATGGAAAATTGAGTCACTTGAAGAAATAATGTTGGTCTTAGAACAATAAAGAAGGAGACAAATAGCAAGATGGAAACAAAAAAGCTAATGTTGTAAGTAAACTTGAAGATGATGCTTTAATTATTTCTCTAGATAATGTTGATGATTTATGGGTATTAGTCGATTTAGAGGCTTCATTTCATGCTACACCCCATAGAAATTATTTTCTTGATTACATCCAAGGAGATTTTGAGTTGGTATATTTAGGAGATAATAAACCTTTTCATATTGTTGGAAAGGGAAGAATTAAAATTAAATTATAGAATGAAAATTAATCACCACTACAGGAGGTAAGGCACATTCCAAGTTGAGTAGGAATTTAATTTCAACAAGCCAATTGGGAGATGAAGGCTACATAGTTACATTTACATGTAAACTTTGTAGGTTAAAAAAGGTGCTTTAGTAGTGGCTAAAGGTGTGAAAGTAGGAAATTTATATTTATGTAAATTCCATACTATTCCTTCTTATTTAATTGTTGTAGAAAAAAATATAGTGGGAATTTTTTTTGCAAATATAGTTATAATAGTTGTTGTGGGTTCTACAACAATCACAAGAACAATTGTTGTTGGTTCTATAGTGGACATATAAATAATTGTTGTGAGTATAGAGACAACATTATGGCATCACAGACTTGGGAATATGAGTAAAAAAAGAACAAAAATTCTTCATTCTAAGAAGTTATTTCTTGGTATGAAATATATTAACATGGATTTTTGTGAGAGTTATGTTTATGGAAAGAAAAAAAGAAGGATGAGAAATGGAGCTAAGATCTAGTACTTGAGGACTTTCAAAGCTTTTTTTGCACACCCTATCTAGGACCCATTCACCCTAGAGTGAACTTGTCCTCCAACAATGCTCAAAACCAAATTTTAATACTAGGTACATGTGTCCAAACCCTTACCAAATCTACTTTAAAATTATGTTTTTAGTTTTTGTAGCTTTGAAATCTTGAATTTTATCATCTAGGTCATATTGTTTATTAGGTTTAGTTGCATCAAATCATTTTCATTTAGTTCCAAATCCTACTGTCCTAAGAAACCTAGAGATTCGGGTCAAATTGACTCACCTTAAGGTTGAAAGTCAATCTCTACACCTTGAAATCTCTTAGTTCCAATAAAATCTTGGGAAGAGAAACACTATTAGTTTTGAAGTTATTTGTATGAAGGACCTAGGACACCCTATTTTGGGATCTCCCCCTTTTTCCCATCATTTCATTTTGATGAACCTACCATTGTACAACATATTTTCTGATTTGGAGATCGTTAAAACCATAGATCTAGGTTTTAAATTATCTAGTTTTGCATTGCATTTAGGGTTACAAATTTCATATTTGCATCATTAAAATTCATAAAATAATGCAAAAATATTTCATAAATTATGCATATTAGGCTGCATAAAAGTGTGTTTTAGTCATTTAGATAAAAATTACGTTAGGAAATTTGCATTCAAAAAAGTTATCATTTTGTTCATACATTGTCACAAGATTGCATTTTTATTTCATATTAATTTCTATAAATTATGTTATTGAAGAATCTATTTGCACTTGGGAACAATGAGCTTAAATACCAAATTAAACAGTAAAAAAATAATTTCTCAGACCTCTATCCAAGGACACATTCACCCTAGGGCGAACCTATCCTTGTGTAGGAAATTTTTTGAATTTACGCATATTTATCAATTTTTGTCTGCTTTCCTTTTTTGTACCTCCAAATCTTTGTTTTAGTTTCAGAAATTGCATTTTTTGTAATTGTTTGCATCTAGTTCAATTAGTGAGAAAAATTGCATTGTTAAAAATCAAAGTTGGAATTTAAAATAATCATTTTCAGATCCTTGCATTTAAAATCAATAAATTATCATTTCCAAATCTAAAAAATTGCAAATATCTTATGCAATACTTGCATTGCACTTCCTATGTCCAAGCCTTTACTATCTCTATTTAGTTCTTTTTGTTCATTTTGGGTACTCATTTGGTTTGGTAAAATTGTATGAGTATTACAACCTAGTATCCTAATGCTAATACTTCATTGAGATGTAGTTCAAGACTCATGGAATCCCATTATGGTATATCCACTATGGATCTTGGGTTTTCCAACTCTTTCACTCATAGTGTTGACACTAGTCAACCCATGTTGGATTCCATCCTTGATATCACATGTCCTATGACCACTACTCCTAGTGATGTTGAAACCATTGTTGCTTATGTCCCTCAAGAGAAACTTAAACAAATAGATAAAGCCTTAGAAAAACTTCAAGTTTTAATGAGAATAAACTATATTGTTGGTACTATGGTTATTATCATAGATACATGAGAAAAATGCTTGATAATAAACATGGAATAAATATTGTGTGTAGCCTAGCTCACATTATTGATAACCATATTCCTACAATGGCTAGTTGTGCTCAAAGGGTTATACCCAAATTAAAGGAGGAAATAAAATTCCCCCCCTACAACCATAGCCTATATTCCTACACAATCAACCATCTGTCACTACAAAAATGCATCCAACCAACAATATCACTCCAACTTTGGGTATGCCCACTATGAATCCTTTTTGTTTTGTGAATTCAAATATCATATCTCCAAACCCCCAACCTCTCACAAACTTGAAATTCACTTTTCCTCCCAACACATCTACACCTCCACCATATTACCCTCCATCTTAAAACACAACCAATGATTTCATCATAAACTAGCTTTTGCAAAATGTCATAACCCTCCAACAACAAATAGCAACATTGAACATTCCTCCTTTGTGCTCATTTTTACATGAGGTATTTGGAAAATGATGATACTTCCAAGCTCATTATATCATTGTAGAAAATACATATATTGAACCCAAATCCATGGATCCCTTATGTGTTATATTTGGGATTGGATCTGGGGGAAAACTCTTTTTACATGACGTAACTTTGTTTAGAAACATATGTTTCACATAGGTCTTTTCAAATAAGGTCTCATTTCCCTTTTATCAATTGGAATATATCATTTCTATTTTAAAGTAATTGCTCACAGTATGGTGTTTAGCAATTCCTTTAAAGTGGGAGCATACATTGGCATTGACATTTCTTGCTTCACTTTGTTCACAAAGGTTGAACTTAGTGTAGTGTGGGGATAGTATATTGATCATTTTTCATGAGTGTCTAGCATAATGCAACTTGCTAGCCTTGTGAAGCATTTTTTTATGGGTACATACCTTGTAGACCTAGTGCATATTTCTTATCTACCCTTGGAGGCTCACCTAGTGTATACTAGACTGTATTAGCCCTTGTGAGCATATTGTCATGGCCACCTAGCATAACACAACTTGCTAGCCAATGGAACCATGTGATGGACATGGCATAATGAAACTTGATAGTTCATCCTTTTTTGCATTATCTTTAACATTGAATGCTTGTGTATCTTGTCTTGCTACATATATCTTACACATCTTGTGTGTCCCTTTGTCCTTATGTTGGTTTTCCATGGGATATTAGATCTTGGGGGCTTGATCACCTCCTTGATCTTTTTCATCCTATCTCACTAACATTTCTACACTTGGACCTCTCTTAACACATATTTGTCTCCTTTAGTGTGAGTTTGAGTGTAAGCTCATACTCTCACTAAAGTGAGGGATAAATGTAGTGTAGGAAATTGTATACCTTTACAATTTCACACTATGTTTGGGTCCCTTAATTAATTGGACTTAATTAAGAACTTATAATTTTCCAAATTATGTATTCCAAAGCCTTATTTTTCCCATTTTTTGAAAGGGAAACCTATATTTAATTAATGCAATTAATATTTTAATCACCCCAAAATGATTGTATCCTAGACTTTTGGGCCAAGACCCATTCACCCAAGGAAAAATGGGTCCTCCTTAGGTCCTAGGTCCCAAAATTTAATATGTTTTTGGCAGTATTTTAATAATTCAAATTTCATATGCAATTTTTAATTTTTGGAATCTAATTTTTAAGAAATTGAATAAACACCTATAAATAAATAGTTATTTTATCAATTCAACATCAACAGGCAAGAGTTTTCAAACTTCATATGATAAAATATTATTGTCAAGAGCATTCAAGAGCAGATTTTCAATCATTTGTTGTAGCATTCAAGATCCCATCATCATGTTAAAGCATATGTGTGTTCATGTCATCTTGTGAAAGCTAATATGCATTGTTGATCCTAAAGCATCCAAGCATTCAATTATCCAACAAATCAAGAAAAGAAAGATCTAATTCCTTGGAGTGATGTGTTTGATTTTAGTCCTCTAAGAGAAGCCATTAAAGGTTTGGTGAGTTGTAGCAAGTAATTTTTCATTCATCATTCCTTCTATTTATCAATTGTCATTATGATTCTATCAAGGTTTAATTACCAAACATGGGGTTTGACTAAGGCAAACCCTCGTTCAAAAACAAACAATTTTTCCTCTCTTTGTATGCGTAGATTACAGGTGAAATAAGGATTGAATAGATCTCAAAGAGCAATTTTGTAACACTACATAAATTTTCACCATTTCTTTCAAGCCAAAAAAACTCGATTGCATATTCTATTTACAACTTGTTGACATTGAGACCTATGTCAAACCGAAGCTAAAATCTAGTACCTAAAAACTATTAAAGCTTTTTTTTGGACACCCTGTCTAGGACCCATTCGCCCTAGGGTGAACCTACCCTCCAACAGTTCTCAAAACCAAATTTTTATACCAGGTACATGTGTCCAAACCCTTCTCAAATCTGCTTGGAAATTGTGATTTTAGTTTATATAGCTTCAAGATCTTCCATTTTATCATCTAGGTCATATTGTTCATTAGGTTTAGTTGCATTAAATGATTTTGATTTAGTTCCAAATCTATTGTCCTAAGGAACCTAGAGATTCAGGTATGATTGACTCACCTTAGGGTTGAAATTCAATCTCTACACCTTGCAATCTCTTGGTTTCAATGAAATATTAGGAAGAGGAACACTATTAGTTCTGAAGTTATTTGTATGAAGGACCTAGGACACCCTATTTTGGGATCTCCCCCTTTTCCCACCATTTCAGTATTGTAAAAAATAATTTGAAGAGTATTTTTCATTTAATAGAATTCATAGGAAAAAAAATAATTCCAGGGACTCCATAGGAAAATGGTGTGGCTAAGAGAATGAACAAAACAATAATGGGGCATGCAAGAAGCATGAGATTGCATGTTGGGTTGCCTTTAAATTTGTGGGAAAAGTCTATAAACACTATTGTATATTAAATTAATAGAGGACCTTCAGTTCCTTTGAGTTGTGGTATCCCAAAGGAATCATGGATAGGTAATAAGGTAAGTTATTCTTTTCTAAAAACCTTCAGTTGTGAAGATTTTGCACATGTTGAATTTTGAGAATAGAACTAAGCTGAAAGAAAAATATTAAAAAGTGTACCTTCATTGGATATTGTATAGATAGTTTTGTTATTAGTTGTATAGCTGAAAAATTGTACCCCTTGCAATTTCGCATACATTCTTGTGTATGCTTTAGCATCCACTCCCTTAGCACTTGTGTAGGCTCATTTTAGCCCCTGCATCTATCTTTTTCCTTCTTAGGATGCTCCATCACCCCTTTTCAGTAGCTACCCTCACGTGTTAGCATTGCATCAAACCTTACACTTTTCCTATTCTCGTCGTTTTGTAGCGTGACGTGTTTGAACACTAGTGCATTGTGCAGACATCTACGTGTTGCGCTAGCATCCTATGATGTTTCAATGCTCAAATGACCATTTTCGGGCATGTTTGACACTTGTCACCTCCTTTGGTTAGTGCTAACGACTCAAGATGCCCCAAAATGGCTCGAGAAGCTTATTTTCCCTCCTTAAATCATTCTTTTTAATCCATTTGGTCTTCTAAGTTCTTCTGGCTTCTTCTCTTCTACCTCTAACTTCTTTTGCTTCTTGGCTTCTATCTTGTACTTTCTCTCCTCTTTCTTGCTAACTCAAGCTTGCATAGCTCCATTGCTTGCTATAACAACATTATCTAAAGCTCTCACAACTCCCTCTATAACACTCTTGGCTCTTCCAACTGCCTTTGTCTCCCTCGTTGGCTTCCTTAAGCCTTGCAACTCTATCTCCTTCACTTCATGCTTGTGAGCATCCTGGGAATCCATATCCCTCAGCTATTGCATCTCATATTTTGCGATACGGGATCTACTCCTTGGGCAGGGATTACTTTTATCACCCATACCTGGTGGTGCAAGTTCTACTCTTGAAGCAATTTTTTCTTTCACCACACACTTTGTCCATTTCAGTTCATCTCTCTTTCTATCTGGCTGTCTATGGAGGTGTGAACACCAAAACAGGGGTTTGACTGAGGGAAAACCCTATACAGCCCCAACACCTTCTCCAGATATCATGCATGTAGGTATGGAAGATATCTACTAGCTGGAGGCTCCATTACTTGGATTTTCATGAGCATCTTCTTTCCTTACTTCTTATCTTTATCTTTTCTACTTTACTTTATTTCAGTTCTATTACATCATGTTACTATTTTGCATTCTAAAAGTTCTTGGAAATCATAGTAGAAGTAGTCATTTAGCCATTTTCTATGATAAATTTGCTCTTTGGTTCGTACGAGATGCCAACGCACCTTTGGGACACCAACGCACCATGTTGTCATTTGTATACTGCACTATCATCCTTTGGTCGAGAGATTGTCAGTTTGTCCAGAAAGTCTTTGTGACCTGCTCTTTCAGATTCTAGAACTATCGTCATTCTTCCTTGAGGTATTTTAGGGTAGTTCACCCTGTGAGTCTCTCTAAATGAAGAGAACTCGTGAGTAGTGAATCCCCCTTCTCTACATTTTGGTGAACTCGACGTGAAGATAAAATCTTTCAAAAAAACTAGGAATTCATTTATGCCTACTTGTCAGGGTCATAACTTTTGACTCGGTGCTCGAAATTCAAAACAATTTGCACCATTGTAAAGGTCTCATAGAGAACTAGTTTAGTCCCTAAAATACTAGTGCATTTGGAAATCAAAGGGACTAATGCAAGTTCCGACCTCAAATTCTGCTCTGAAGACCTCCAAAAATGTGAATTACCAGAACATAGAAAATACCAAAAAAATCATAATGAATTTAATATCTTCTTTTGTTAGTTCAGTATCTCATTTTATTCAAAATATTAATTATGTTACATTTAATGCATGTGATAGTGACTTGGATTTTCCCATGTCACTTGGTATCTTTGATCCTTCTCACTAAAGTCCTCTTGCTTTGGAGGATATTTTGTTGCAAGAAGATGCAATCACTGGTACCTTTCTTAATGTTACTCTACCTTCTCTTCATGCCAATGCACTCTCTTCTAGAGATGATGCATTTGTGAATGATGAAACTTCTATTCATTCCAATGCACTCTCTTTTGGAGGTGATGCATTCGTGAATGATGAATCTCTTATACCTTCCAATGCATTCTCTTCTAGAGACGTTGCATTTTTGAATGATGAAATTCTTATTTATTCCAATGCACTCTTCTGTAGAGATGATGCATTAGAAAATGATGAACCTCCTTCCACATCTGATCCTCCCTAGATCAATATTGAGAATGTTTCTTCAAATAATTATTCCACATTTGATCCTATTTGGGTCAATGTTGAGAATATTTCTTCAAATAATTATTCTACTAGCTGTGATGATTCTGTAAATATAATCTATGTCTCTGATGCCCCTCAAAGGCCTAAGAGACTAGTCATTTATGTGACTCTAGCTAGTCCTTCTTCTAAAAGGGCTTGTTCTATGAATGGTGTTCCATTTGATAGTGACTCTCCCGATCTTTCATTGGATCCCTCTTACAGAGCAGTAGCCTATACTTATGAGAATAGAATGAATAAACAAACAAGTCTTCCTTCAACACCTAAACCTACAACTAAAGCACCTAGTGATTACAATCTTGTCGAGCAACTTCAAGTTACTCCAGGTAAGATCTCACTATGGGACTTGCTTCAGTCTGCTCTAGTTTATCAAGGTATGCTTCTAGGAAGCCTTGAAAAAGATCCTCTTGCCTTCTTCTACTAGGCCAGTAGATGTTGATGCGTTGATAGATTATATTCATGCACATTCACTGAATATTACATTATATCCATAGGAAATCCTGCCTCTGAAAGTATAGAAGCAAGCAGATCCTTTAATGATTATAGTTAATATTAATAATATCGACATTAGACATACTCTCGTTGACACTGGTTCAACACTCAATGTGTGTAGGATTGATCTATTTCCTAAGATTAATATTGATCCATCTTCTCTTAATATTTATTCTATTGTCATTTGTGGGTTTGATAATGTTGGTCAACAAGCACTAGGCATGATAGTCTTTCCTTTGAGGTTGGGATTCGTTACTGTACCCACCCTTGTTTATGTTGTGTTAAAAAATCTACCATATAACCTTCTTCTTGGTAGATCGTGGATTCATGCTATGGGTGTGTCCCATCTACCTTACATAAAGCTATTAAGTTCATTTGTAACAATAAAGTAGTCACAGTTAAGGCTGACCCTAATGCTATGCACCTATGTGAAATGGTAGTTGTTGGTTATGTTTTGGTTGTGCCTACTCTTATTCCTTTAGTGTCTTCCAATGTGTTGATGTTTACTCCAGCAATACCTACTACAAAGGGTACTCTTGAGATAGATGTCCCTGAAGAAAGAAATCTTAAGTCTACTTCTTCGACCTCTTCTCAAAAGAATGCATATCTTGGTGATGATTGGGGTTCTCTAGACTTTACAGATTCCTTCATTATGGAATATAAAGTCACCCTGATCCACCTAGACCTTCCGATAACATCATCTACACTCGCTATCAAAGATGGTCATTCTTCTGAATCATGGGGTAGTGCGAGCAATAATTGTAATGTTCTTGGTGTTCATCCTCCTTATGAGGAAGATGATCACACTTATGTTAAGGAGGTTAATGTTGGTAGTCTTATCAGGAAAGATGATGGTGATCTCATAGAGGAGTATAATCCCCTTTGCTGAAATAATACTCTCCATGTAGATCATCGATTGTCTGCTACCTTTGTATCTTCTTCTCGTGAGTAGTCAAACTTTTCTCCACAAGAGAAAGGGTTGCTTCCTACTCCTCATTCTTTATCTGAGAAAGAGTGTATCTTGTTGAGGCTTCTAAAAGCCCACTTGATTACTATTCCTCCTCCTAAGAAATTTCATAAGCATGATAAAGCAAAACATTCTTTTATGTGCATACCATCGAGTGCTTGGCCATTCCAGTAGTGAATGTAAAGCCTGAAGGAAAAAATACAACAAATTTGTGATTGTGGTGGCATCAAACTCTCATTTGATTGATACACCTACCTTTTCTTTGCATGACAAGTGATATCAAGGTTTACCTCTATCCTACATGTTCTAAGTATCTTGCATGGTTCTCCTCCCCTATTTTTTGGGGGAAATGATAACTTATTCTAGAGATGTGTTTCCTTCTTAAGGACCCCCCTCTTTTCTCTCTATCTTTCAAATGAAGTGTCCCTTGAGTGGACCCTTTTTTCTCTTTTGAAGGGTTCCCAAGGCACCCCCTTTGAAATCTTTCATCTCAAATGAATTCATTAGCATTTAGCTTGGGGGCAGCCTGACTAGACCTCACTTTTCAAATAGTGTGTCCCTTCAGTGGACCCCTCTTCTTTTGAAGGGTTCCTGAGGGACCCCTTTGAAAGATTTATAATCAAAGTTTTGCGTTACTATCCACTTACTTGCTTGCGTGGTCACTTTCACTTTGTAGGTGTGCCTATGAAGCTGCTTCCTAACTTTGTGGAGTCCCCTTCCTTTGGTTTCCTTCGTGCGAGATATCTTGGGGAATATCTCCCTACAGGTCTACAAGTCTGTAGGGTGCTTCTTCTGAGCTTCCTCCATGTGATAGATCTTAGGGTTCACTCCCCTATAGGTCTATGGGTCTGTAGGGCACTTTCTTGGGGTTTCCTTCATGTGAGAGATCTTGGAGGACACCTTCCCTACAAGCCTGCGGGTCTGTAGGGTATTTTCTTTGGGTTTCCTTGATGTGAGAGATCTTGGAGGACACCTTCCTTGCAGGTCTACAGATCTGTAAGGCACTTTTCTAGGTTTCCTTCATGTGAGTGATCTTGGAGGACACCTTCCTTGTAGGTCCGCGAGCCTATGAGGTGCTTACTTTCTTAAATTTTCTCTTTTCTTCTCTTTTGTATATACCAGATCAAAGATCTACATATTCTTCATCATGTGTATATACCCTTCCTCTCTTCATTTTAGAATTCTTCTATGTGTTATTTCTTAATTTGGGGATGATGCATAGTACTGAGACAACCTTCTACATCGAGGTCTCTTTTACTTTGCTGACTGAAATCCTTTAGTTTTTTGTGCACTAACATTGTTGTCTGGTGCAGGTTTTTCTTGTCTAATGCCTTTTTTGTAAGTCTTCAGCCTAGGTGCATGCTTTTGTAGTTCAAAGAGTTATTTGCATCCTCTACAATATCCTTTTGGCATATGATGTTAGTTATGTTTAGTAGATTTCCTTTAGCGTGTGTAGATTCATATGCCCGTTAAAGTGGGGGAAAAATGTATAGTCGTAAAATTGCACCCCTTAAAATTTCACATACATTCTTTTGTTTTCTTTAGTGTTTGCTCCCTTAGCACTTGTGTAGGCTCATTTTAGCCCCTGCATCAACCTTTTTCCTTCTCAGGATGCTCCAACACCCCTTTTTAGTAGCTACCCTCGCACGTTAGCTTTGCATTGAACCTTACGCTTTTCCCATTCTCGTCGTTTTGTAGCATGACATGTCTGGACAATAGTGTGTCATGTGGACGTCTGCATGCCACACTAGTGTCCTATGACATTTCAATGTTCAAATTACCCTTTTCATGCATTTTTTCCACTTGTCACCTCCTTTGGTTGATGGTAACGGCTCGAGATGCCCTAAAACGGCTTGGGAAGCTTCTTTTCCCTCCTGAAAAGAATTCTTTTCAATCCATTTGGTCTTCTAAGTTCTTCTAGCTTCTTCGCTTCTACCTCTAGCTTCTTCTACTTCTTGGCTTCTATCTTGCACTTTATCTCCTCTCTCTTGCTCTCTCAAGCTTGCACAACTCCATTGCTTGCCACAACAACATTCTCTAAATCTCTCACAACTCCCTCTATAGCACTCTTGGCTCTTGCAACTCCCTTTGTCTCACTCTTTGGATTCCTTAAGCCTTGCAACTCTATCTCCTTCACTTCATGCTTGTGAGAATTCTAGGATTCCATTTCCCCCATCTATCACATCTCATACTTATGATACGAGTTCTCCTCCTTGAGTTGGGATTTCTTTTATCACCTATACTTACTCCTAAAGTGGGTTTTGCTTTCACCACACACTTTGTCCATTTTGGTTGATCTCTCTTTCTATCTAGTTGTCTGTGGAGGTGAGAACACCAAAATGGGGGTTTGATTGAGGCAAACCCCTATACAACCCCAACACCTTCTCCAAATATCATGCATGTAGGTATTGGAGATATCTACTAGTTGGAGGCTTCAGTACTTGGATTTTTTTGAGCATCTTCTTTCCTTTCTTCTCCTTATCTTTATCTTTTCTACTTTACTTTATTTCAGTTCTATTACATCCTGTTACTTTTCTACATTCTAAAAGTTCCTAGAAATTAGAGTAGAAGTATTCATTTAGCCATTTTATGTGATAAATTTGCTCTCTGGTCCGTACAAGATGCCAGTGCACCTCTGAGATGCTAATGCGTCGTGTTGTCATCCTTTAGTCAAGAACTTGTCAGTTTTTCCAGAAAGTCTTTGTGACCTACTCTTTCGGATTCTAGAACTCTCACCACTATTCCTTGAGGTACTTTAGGGTAGTTTTCCCTATGAGGCTCTCTAAATGAAGAGAAATTGTGAGTAGATAATACCCCTTCTCTACATCAGTTATGGTATTTTGATAATCTAAAATTTATTAGAAGTAGGGATGTTGTATTTAATGAGAAGGTTTTGCATGAAGATCAGTTGCATGAAAAGAACCATGAGAAAAAAGAAAAAGAATATGTGGTGCTAGATGATATTCCAGAAAGTAATATTCCTGCGGTACCTCATGCTCAGTAACAATAAGAAATAACATAGACTCTAGTGAATGTTATACATTCTACAAGGATAAGTAGACCTCATTAAAGTTTTTTTTCCTTCTTTATATTCTATTTTATTAACTAATTTTGGTGAACCGAAAGGGCATGAAGAAGCTATGCAAGTGGATACCAAGGAATAGTGGGAGTGATAAATGAAAGAAGACATGGATTCCTTGCTACAAATCAAACTTTGGATTTATGCAAGTTGCTTGTAGGTAAAAGCGATTTACCCAATAAATGAGTTTATAGGCTAAAAGAAGGAGAAAAGTAAATGTTTAAAGCCAAACTTGTGGTAAAAGGATTTGAACAAGATAAATGCATTGATTTTGATGAAATATTTTCTTTGGAAGTTAATATGACTTTTATTCAAACTATTTTAAGTATTTTTGCTGCAAAAGATTTACATCTTGATTAGCTAGATGTGAAAACAATATTTCTCTATGGGGATTTGGAAGAAGAAATTTATATGCACCAACCATAGGGATTTGAAGTCAGAGGCAAGGAGAATTTAGTGTGTAGATTAAAAAAGAGTTTTTATTGCTTGAAGTAAGCACCTTGGTAATGATATTTAAAATTTGAAAGTTTTAGAGTTGAATAAGGTTATAGCCAGTTTCATTCAGGCCATTGTGTTTATTTTAAGAGGTTGGATAATGGCAGTTATATTATCATATTATTATATGTTGATGATATGCTTGTTGTGAGGTCTACTATGGAGCATATTAGTGGTTTGACGTAGAAGTTAGCAAAGTATTTTTCTATGAAGGATTTGAGTGTAACCAAACATATCCTTGGTATGAGGATTTCATGAGATAGGGAAAAAAAAAAAAAAAATCTATATCAAAGTGATTATATTGAAAAAGTGTTGTAACAACTTAACATGTAAAATACTAAAGTTCTTAGCACACATTTTCCTAGTCATTTTAAATTAACTAAGGATATTTGTCAAAAAACACAAGAGGAGGAAGAAAAAATGTCAAAGGTTATATATTCTTCAGTTGTTGGTATTTTAATGTATGTTATGGTATAAATGAGATTGAATATTGCACATGTTGGATTTGTGAGCATGTATATGAGTAATCTTGAAATGAAACATTGGAATGATATGAAATACATTCTTAGGTATTTGAGAGGGATGGCAAATAATTATTCATATTTTGGAGGATCAAACATTTCTCTACAAGGATATGTTGACTCTAATTTGGTGGGTGAAATTGATACTAGGTGAAGCAATACCGATTAAGTGTTTATTGTAGGTGTAAAAATAGTTAGTTGTAACTAAAGGTTATAAAAGGTTGTCATGTTATCAACCACATAGGTAGAATATGTTGTTGCAACTATAGCTAGTAAGGAGATGATTTGGTTGCAATATTTGCTAGAGGAATTGGGCAAGCAACAAGATAATATTTTTTCTATACAAACAACTATAGTGTCACTCATCTTGCCAACAATTATCTCCTACATTAAAAAAAAAACACATACAACTGATATATCACTTCATATGATCTGTGATGAAATATGGTCAGTTCCATTTGGAGTAGATTCATACAAGTAAAAATCTAGCATATATGTTTACAAAGGCGGTAACATGTGAGAAGTTGATTTCCTCTTTATCTTTCATTAGTATTCAAGATTAAAAATGGTGGAAATAAAAATAGGGGTGTCAATCCAATGGGAGCTATAGGGGTATTGGTGCTACAAGATTAGTCTTCAAGTGGGAGATGGCTTCGTGTGTAGCTTGATCACTCTCCAAGTGGGAGATTGTTGGTACATGTGTAGCCCGATCATGCTCTAAGTTAATATTTTTTCCAATTTTCCAATTGTGGTTTCTCCCCAAAATAATTAATGGGGGAGTGTCGGAAGTTCCCATTGAAATTATTCTTGTAAACTACATGCAACCATTAACAATTTATTGCTACGAAAATGAAGAGTCGCAGGCATGTGAAGTTGAAGAAGCCTGTAACAAACATGTGAGTATTTGGATAGTCACATAGACAAAGATTGGTGGTCACAATTTCTTGCTTTGGGAACACACAATAGAGCACATAGAAGTGTATCATAGTGAGCATAGGCATACCATGAGGTTGATTAAGTTGCATGCAGTAGTGATATTGATGATGGTTATTGTAATCTTATTTTGTTGGATTTTAATAAAATATTGGATTGTTGTTTATGGACATAGCCCAAAGGATGAACCACAATAAAAAAATTGTTGCCTCTCTATGAATTTCATTTTTTTATATCAATTACTTTTGTTTTTGCATTGTTTATTTAGTTTTATTGCTCCAATCCTATCTAAGATCCCAATAGAAAAACCTTTAAGGAGAAAAAATCCATAATCCAAAGCTTGCATGATGTACTATTAAATTTGAGATAAGGTTACATTACACTTGCAATGCACTCTTTATAGGACCAATTCACCAACATTCAAATAAGGAGTAATTTTGGTAGTATTTTGGTAGCACTTGTGTACCTATAAACTATCAACATATAAACTACTATTCCAAAGCCTAAACATATAATAAATTGCAATACAAGATACCATAAATGGTATTATAAACAAAGTGCTAATACCATGGAACACAATTAGGTGCCAAAAATGACCATATAGATCTAAAATTAGCTTATAAAAGTGGAGGCACAAATTTAACACCCCTCACACATATAGAATTTCCATGAATATTATGTAGTTTTCACCTTGTAAGGAATCGATCATATTCATCATGGAATGCCTTATTTAAAGGACCCTCTTATAGGTTGTCAATAATAATTTCCATTAATGTCAATCAACTTTTAAAATAACTCCCTATATTCTTGGCTCTTACATGTCATAAGAATCTACCAAATATAACCCAATTAAGTACATTTTATAATACCTCACAAAGCACCAACACATGACATACAATACCAACTCAAAATCCCATGCCTCATTTTCATGTGAAATGATATTAAATAAAATAATTATAATAATATATCCAATAATTTGAGGGAGAATATTATATAACTAATAATAAAAAAAAGAATTACTAATTTTAAGACACCTTAATTCCCAAAAATCACTGGACAATTCCTTTTAGGTTCCCTAATGTGTGTTTGAAGGTGTTCATTCCATGTGTTTGCTAGGTTTTCTAAATGAAATAGAGTTTGTTCTTAAATCTAACACTCTAACAAGTAATTCAACTATTGCACACTCCAAGTTGACTCATAATGATTAGTTGAAGATAAACAATTGGACCCAATTTTGAATTTAATTTTTGAAATAAAGATATTATTTTCATGAATGTGAAAGCATGACTTTAACCATATCTACTAGATCCATCATTTGATCAAAAATTGACAAACTAAGAATTAGGTCTACACTCTAAGAGTGTGTAAATGAAAACAAAAATATAAGATTAGGCTATTTACCAACTTCCATATAAAAATATGTTATTTTACACACTAGCTACAACATCAAGTACAAATAATTCAAAATCAATCTAAAATGAAAAAAAGGGTACAAAATAGAGAATTTTATCCATTACAAATATACATATTATTTAAAAATAAATTATTTTATAAAAAGTTTCTTCAATTCAATAATCAATTATTTTACATAAATTTATTTTAATTTAATAAATAAGAAATATACTATTAAAAATATATATACAACAATTATTAAATTAATTATTTAAAAATAAATTAAAAATAATAAATTATTTCACAACTCATCTCATTAATTTATATATTTTTCTTAAAAAAATTCAAAATTATTACATTTATCATAAAAGTTATACAACTAACCACAAAAAAATGTTTAAAGATAATTTACATACTCAATTAAAATAATGTGATCATCTCACAACACAATTACAAAACAATCAACATTATAATTATAAATTGAATTTTCTTTTACTCTCAAAATCAAAAGTACATTGTTCAAAAATATAAAAATATGTACCTTCCAATAGGGCAATGTTTCATGTTCCTCTTAGGCTATTTAATTGAAAAACATATTCATATTTTTAGATACACTTGAAGCAAATAATATATTCACCCAATCAAAGTTTATATTTGTATTTATTTAAGTATTGATAAGACACACTAATCATTACATTTTATTAATTTTAATTGTATTCAATAAATTTTTTTTTAAATGTATACTTCAAATTTCATTAATTAATAAATAATGTTGATTATACTAACTAAATAGTTGAAAAGATTGATACGAATTAAAATTTCGAAAATGTTCAAGCAAAAAATATATATAAATAATATTACAAAATAGATGATAAGATCAATACACTATAAATAAAATTATATATAAAAAATTACGTGAACAATAATTTAACTACAAAAAGTTATATGCAAGTACAATTATTTCAGTGAATCTTTTTTCCACTATAAGACTTGCTTCAGTCTGCTCCAGTTTATCAAGGTATGCTTCTAGGAAGCCTTGAAAAAGATCCTCTTGCCTTCTTCTACTTGGCCAGTAGATGTTGATGCATTGATAGATTATATTTATGGAAATTCACTGAATATTACATTCTATCCATAGGAACTCCCACCTCTGAAAGTATAGAAGCAAGCAGATCCTCTAATGATTATAGTTAATATTAATAATATCGGCATTAGACATACTCTCGTTGACACTGGTTTGACACTCAATGTGTGTAGTATTGATCTATTTCCTAAGATTAATATTGATCCATCTTCTCTTAATACTTCTTGTCATTTGTGGGTTTGATAATATTGGTCAACAAGCCCTAGGCATTATAGTCTTTCCTTTGAGGTTGGGATCTGTTACCGTACCCACCCTTGTTTATGTTGTGTTAAAAAATCTACCATATAACCTTCTTCTTGGTAGACCGTGGATTCATGCTATGGGTGTGTCCCATCTACCTTACATAAAGCTATTAAGTTCATTTGTAACAATAAAGTAGTCACAGTTAAGGCTGACCCTAATGCTATGCACCTATGTGAAATGGTAGTTGTTGGTTAGGTTTTGGTTGTGCCTACTCTTATTCCTTTAGTGTCTTACAATGTGTTGATGTTTACTCCAACAATACCTACTACAAAGGGTACTCTTGAGATAGATGTCCCTGAAGAAGATCCTTTTGAAGAAAGAAATCTTAAGTCTACTTCTTCGACCTCTTCTCAAAAGAATGCATATCTTGGTGATGATTGGGGTTCTCTAGACTTTACAGATTCCTTCATTAGGGAATATAAAGTCACCTTGATCCACCTAGACCTTCCGATAACATCATCCACACTCACTATCAAAGATGGCCATTCTTCTGAATCATGGGGTAGTGCGAGCAATAACTATAATGTTCTTGGTGTTGATCCTCCTTATGAGGAAGATGATCACACTTATGTTAAGGAGTTTAATGTTGGTAGTCTTATCAGGAAAGATGATGGTGATCTCATAGAGGAGTATAATCCCCTTTGCTGAAATAATACTCTCCATGTAGATCATCGATTGTCTGATACCTTTGTATCTTCTTCTCGTGAGTAGTCAAACTTTTCTCCACAAGAGAAAGGGTTGCTTCCTACTCCTCATTCTTTATTTGAGAAAGAGTGTATCTTGTTGAGGCTTCTAAAAGCCCACTTGATTACTATTCCTTCTCCTACACGCAATAAATTTCATAAGCATGATAAAGCAAAACATTCTTTTATGTGCATACCATCGAGTGCTTGGCCATTCCAGTAGTGAATGTAAGGCCCTGAAGGAAAAAATACAACAACTTTGTGATTGTGGTGGCATCAAACTCTCATTTGATTGATACACCTACCTTTTCTTCACATGACAAGTGATATCAAGGTTTACCTCTATCCTGCATGTTCTAAGTATCTTGCATGGTTCTCCTCCCCTATTTTTGGGGGGAAATGATAACTTATTCTAGAGATGTGTTTCCTTCTTAAGGACCCCCCTCTTTTCTCTCTATCTTTCAAATGAAGTGTCCCTTGAGTGGACCCCTTTTTTCTCTTTTGAAGGGTTCCCAAGGCACCCCCTTTGAAATCTTTCATCTCAAATGAATTCATTGGCATCTAGCTTGGGGGCAGCCTGACTAGACCTCACTTTTCAAATAGCGCGTCCCTTGAGTGGACCCCTCTTCTTTTGAAGGTTTCCTGAGGGACCCCTTTGAAATATTTCTAATCAAAGTTCTGTGTTACTATCCGCTTACTTGCTTGCGTGGTCACTTACGCTTTGTAGGTGTGCCTATGAAGCCACTTCCTAACTTTGCGGAGTCCCCTCCTTTGGTTTCCTCCATGTGAGATATCTCAAGGAATATCTCCCTACAGGTCTACAGGTCTGTAGGGTGCTTCTTCTAAGCTTCCTCCATGTGATAGATCTTGGGGGTCACTCCCCTATAGGTCTACGGGTCTGTAGGGCACTTTCTTGGGGTTTCCTTCATGTGAGAGATCTTGGAGGACACCTTCCCTACAAGCCTGCAGGTCTGTAGGGCACTTTCTTTGGGTTTCCTTCATGTGAGAGATCTTGGAGGACACCTTCCTTGCAAGTCTACAGATCTGTAAGGCAGTTTTCTAGGTTTCCTTCATGTGAGCAATCTTGGAGGACACCTTCCTTGTAGGTTCGCGAGCCTGTGAGGTGCTTACTTTCTTAAATTTTCTCTTTCCTTCTCTTTTGTATATACCAGATCAAAGATCTACATATTCTTCATCATGTGTATATACCCTTCCTCTCTTCATTTTAGAATTCTTCTATGTGTTATTTCTTAATTTGGGGATGATGCATAGTACTGAGACAACCTTCTACATCGAGGTCTCTTTTACTTTGCTAACTGAAATCCTTTAGTTTTTTGTGCACTAACATTGTTGTCTGGTGCAGGTTTTTCTTGTCTAATGCCTTTTTTTGCAGGTCTTCAGCCTAGGGGCATGTTTTTGTGGTTCAAAGAGTTATTTTCTTCCTCTACAATATCCTTTTGGCATATGATGTTAGTTATGTTTAGTAGATTTCCTTTAGCGTGAGTAGATTCATATGCCCGTTAAAGTGGGGGAAAAATGTATAGTCGTCAAATTGCACCCCTTAAAATTTCACATACATTCTTGTGTTTTCTTTGGTGTTTTCTCCCTTAGCACTTATGTAGGCTCATTTTAGCCCTTGCATCAACCTTTTTCCTTCTCAGGATGCTCCAACACCCCTTTTTCAGTAGCTACCCTCGCACGTTAGCTTTGCATTGAACCTTACGCTTTTCCCATTCTCGTTGTTTTGTAGGATGACATGTCCAGACACTAGTGTGTCATGTGGATGTTTGCGTGCCACACTAGTGTCCTATGACATTTCAATGTTCAAATGACCCTTTTCATGCATTTTTGCCACTTGTCACCTCCTTTGGTCAATAGTAACTGCTCGAGATGCCCTGAAATGGCTTGGGAAGCTTCTTTTCCCTCCTGAAAAGAATTATTTTCAATCCATTTGGTCTTCTAAGTTCTTCTAGCTTCTTCTCTTCTACCTCTAACTTCTACTTCTTGGCTTCTATCTTGCACTTTATCTCCTCTCTCTTGCTCTCTCAAGCTTGCACAACTCCATTGCTTGCCACAACAACATTCTCTAAATATCTCACAACTCCCTCTATAGCACTCTTGGCTCTTGCAACTCCCTTTGTCTCACTCTTTGGATTCCTTAAGCCTTGCAACTCTATCTCCTTCACTTCATGCTTGTGAGAATCCTAGGATTCCATATTCCCCATCTATCACATCTCATACTTATGATACGAGTTCTCCTCCTTGAGTGGGGATTTCTTTTATCACCCATACTTACTCCTAAAGTGGGTTTTGCTTTCACGACACACTTTGTCCATTTTGGTTGATCTCTCTTTCTATCTAGTTGTTTGTGGAGGTGAGAACACCAAAATGGGGGTTTGAATGAGGCAAACCCCTATACAACCCCAACACCTTCTCCAGATATCATGCATGTAGGTATTGGAGATATCTACTAGCTGGAGGCTTCATTACTTGTATTTTTGTGAGCATCTTCTTTCCTTTCTTCTCCTTATCTTTATATTTTCTACTTTACTTTATTTTAGTTCTATTACATCTTGTTACTTTTCTACATTCTAAAAGTTCCTAGAAATTGGAGTAGAAGTATTCATTTAGCCATTTTATGTGATAAATTCGCTCTCTGGTCTGTACAAGATGCCAGTGCACCTCTAAGACACCAATGCGTCGTGTTGTCGTCCTTTGGTCGAGAGCTTGTCAGTTTTTCCAGAAAGTCTTTGTGACCTGCTCTTTTGGATTCTAGAACTCTCGCCACTATTCCTTGAGGTACTTTAGAGTAGTTTTCCCTATGAGGCTCTCTAAACGAAGAGAACTCGTGAGTAGAGAATCCCCCTTCTCTACATCAGTTATGGTATTTTGATAATCTAAAATTTATTAGAAGTAGGGATGTTGTATTTAATGAGAAGGTTTCACATGAAGATCAGTTGCATGAAAAGAACCATGAGAAAAAAGAAAAAGAATATGTGGTGCTAGATGATATTCCAGAAAGTAATATTCCAGTAGTACCTCCTGCTCAGTAACAATAAGAAATACCACAGACTCTAGTGAATGTTATACATTCTACAAGGATAAGTAGACCTCATTAAAGTTTTTTTCCTTCTTTATATTCTATTTTATTAACTAATTTTGGTGAACCGAAAGGGCATGAAGAAGCTATGCAAATGGATACCAAGGAATAGTGGGAGTGAGAAATGAAAGAAGACATGGATTCCTTGCTACAAATCAGACTTTGGATTTATGCAAGTTGCTTGTAGGTAAAAGCGATTTACCCAATAAATGAGTTTATAGGCTAAAAAAAGGAGAAAAGTAAATGTTTAAAGCCAAACTTGTGGTAAAAGGATTTGAACAAGATAAATGCATTGATTTTGATGAAATATTTTCTTTGGAAATTAATATGACTTTTATTCAAACTATTTTAAGTATTTTTGCTGCAAAAGATTTACATCTTGATCAGCTAGATGTGAAAACAATATTTCTCTATGGGGATTTGGAAGAAGAAATTTATATGCACCAACCATAGGGATTTGAAGTCAGAGGCAAGGAGAATTTAGTGTGTAGATTAAAAAAGAGTTTTTATTGCTTGAAGTAAGCACCTTGGCAATGATATTTAAAATTTGGCAGTTTTATGGTTGAATAAGGTTATAGCTAGTTTCATTTAGGCCATTGTGTTTATTTTAAGAGGTTGGATAATGGCAGTTATATTATCATATTATTATATGTTTATGATATGCTTGTTGTGAGGTCTACTTTGGAGCATATTAGTGAGTTGATGTAGAAGTTAGCAAAGTATTTTTCTATGAAGGATTTGGGTGTAACCAAACATATCCTTGGTATTAGGATTTCATCAGATAGGGAAAATAGAAAAAAAAAACTCTATATCAAAGTGATTATATTGAAAAAGTGTTGTAACAACTTAACATGTAAAATACCAAAGTTCTTAGCACACATTTTCCTAGTCATTTTAAATTAACTAAGGATATGTGTCAAAAAACACAAGAGGAGGAAGAAAAAATGTCAAAGGTTCTTATTCTTCAGTTGTTGGTATTTTAATGTATGCTATGTTATAAATGAGACCGAATATTGCACATGTTGGATTTTTTAGCATGTATATGAGTAATCTTGAAATGAAACATTGGAATGATATGAAATACATTCTTAGGTATTTGAGAGGGATGACAAATAATTATTCATATTTTGGAGGATCAAACATTTCTCTACAAGGATATGTTGACTCTAATTTGGTGGGTGAAACTGATACTAGGTGAAGCACTACAAATTAAGTGTTTATTGTAGGTGTGAAAATAGTTAGTTGTAACTAAAGGTTATAAAAGGTTGTCATGTTATCAACCACATAGGTAGAATATGTTGTTGCAACTATAGCTAGTAAGGAGATGATTTGGTTGCAATATTTGCTAGAGGAATTGGGCAAGCAACAAGATAATATTTTTTCTATACAAACAACTATAGTGTCACTCATCTTTCCAACAGTTATATCCTACATTAAAAAAAAAACACATACAACTGATATATCACTTCATACGATCTGTGATGAAATATGGTCAGTTCCATTTGGATTAGATTCATATAAGTAAAAATCTAGCATATATGTTTACAAAGGCGGTAACATGGGAGAAGTTGATTTCCTCTTTATCTTTCATTAGTATTCAAGATTAAAAATGGTGGAAATAAAAATAACTATGTCTAGGGGTGTCAATCCAATGGGAGCTATAGGGGTATTGGTGCTACATGATTAGTCTTCAAGTGGGAGATGGCTTCGTGTGGAGCTTGATCACTCTCCAAGTGGGAGATTGTTGGTACATGTGTAGCCCGATCATGCTCTAAGTTAATATTTTGTCCAATTTTCCAGTTGTGGTTTCTCCCCAAAATAATTAATGGGGGAGTGTTGGAAGTTCCCATTGAAATTATTCTTGTAAACTACATGCAACCATTAACAATTTATTGCTATGAAAATGAAGAGTCGCAAGCATGTGAAGTTGAAGAATCCTGCAACAAACGTGTGAGTAGTTGGATAGTCACATAGACAAAGCTTGGTGGTCACAATTTCTTGCTTTGGCAACACACAATAGAGCACGTAGAAGTGTATCATAGTGAGCATAGGCATACCATGAGGTTGATTAAGTTGCATGCAGTAGTGATATTGATGATGGTTATTGTAATCTTATTTTGTTAGATTTTAATAAAACATTGGATTGTTGTTTATGGACGTAGCCCAAAGGATGAACCACGATAAAAAAATTGCTGCCTCTCTATGAATTTCATTTTTTTATATCAATTACTTTTGTATTTACATTGTTTATTTAGTTTTATTGCTCTAATCCTATCTAAGATCCCAATAGAAAAACCTTTAGGGAGAAAAAATCCATAATCCAAAACTTGCATGATGTACTATTAAATTTGAGATAAGGTTACATTACATTTGTAATGCACTCTTTATAGGACCAATTCACCAACATTCAAATAAGGAGTAATTTTGGTAGTATTTTGGTAGCACTTGTGTACCTATAAACTATCAACATATAAACTACTATTCCAAAGCCTAAACATATAATAAATTGCAATACAAGATACCATAAATGGTATTATAAACAAAGTGCTAATACCATGGAACACAATTAGGTGCCAAAAATGACCATATAGATCTAAAATTAGCTTATAAAAGTGGAGGCACAAATTTAACACCCCTCACACATTTAGAATTTCCATGAATATTATGAAGTTTTCACCTTGTAAGGAATCTATCATATTCATCATGGAATGCCTTATTTAAAGGACCCTCTTATAGGTTGTCAATAATAATTTCCATTAATGTCAATCAACTTTTAAAATAACTCCCTATATTATTGGCTCTTACATGTCATAAGAATCTACCAAATATAACCCAATTAAGTACATTTTATAATACCTCACAAAGCACCAACACATGACATATGATACCAACTCAAAATCCCATGCCTCATTTTCATGTGAAATGATATTAAATAAAATAATTATAATAATATATCCAATAACTTGAGGGAGAATATTATATAACTAATAATAAAAAAAGAATTACTAAGTTTAAGACACCTTAATTCCCAAAAATCACTGGACAATTCCTTTTAGGTTCCCTAATGTGTGTTTGAAGGTGTTCATTCCATGTGTTTGCTAGGTTTTCTAAATGAAATAGGGTTTGTTCTTAAATATAACACTCTAACAAGTAATTCAACTATTGCACACTCCAAGTTGACTCATAATGATTAGTTGAAGATAAACAATTGGACCCAATTTTGAATTTAATTTTTGAAATAAAGATATTATTTTCATGAATGTGAAAGCATGACTTTAACCATATCTACTAGATCCATCATTTGATCAAAAATTGACAAACTAAGAATTAGGTCTACACTCTAAGAGTGTGTAAATGAAAACAAAAATATAAGATTAGGCTATTTACCAACTTCCATATAAAAACATGTTATTTTACACACTAGCTACAACATCAAGTACAAATAATTCAAAATCAATCTAAAATGAAAAAAAAAGTACAAAATAGAGAATTTTATCCATTACAAATATACATATTATTTAAAAATAAATTATTTTATAAAAAGTTCTTCAATTCAATAATCAATTATTTTACATAAATTTATTTTAATTTAATAAATAAGAAATATACTATTAAAAATATATATACAACCAATTATTAAATTAATTATTTAAAAATAAATTAAAAATAATAAATTATTTCACAACTCATCTCATTAATCTATATGTTTTTCTTAAAAAAATTCAAAATTATTACATTTATCATAAAAAGTTATACAACTAACCACAAAAAATGTTTAAAGATAATTTACATACTCAATTAAAATAATGTGATCATCTCACAACACAATTACAAAACAATCAACATTATAATTATAAATTGAATTTTCTTTTACTCTCAAAATCAAAAGTACATTGTTCAAAAATATAAAAATATGTACCTTCCAATAGGACAATGTTTCATGTTCCTCTTAGGCTATCTAATTGAAAAACATATTCATATTTTTAGATAAACTTGAATCAAATAATAGATTCACCCAATCAAGGTTTATATTTGTATTTATTTAAGTATTGATAAGACATACTAATCATTACATTTTATTAATTTTAATTGTATTTAATAAAAAAAACTATTTAAAATGTATACTTTAAATTTCATTAATTAATAAGCAATGTTGATTATACTAACTAAATAGTTGAAAAGATTGATAAGAATTAAAATTTTGAGAATGTTCAAGTAAAAATAAATATATAAATAATATTACAAAGTAGATGATAAGACCTATACACTAAATAAAATTCTATTTAAAAGATTACGTGAACAATAATTTAACTACAAAAAGTTATATGCAAGTACAATTATTTATTTCAGGTACATCTATATTACTTTTGAACAAAAATCTTTTTTAAAAATTTTCCAATAGTAAATATTATCACTCACCAATAAAAAATGATATTTATGTAGTTTTAAGTTTTGTCCGACTTTGTCCCACACTGCATGAGACTCGTTTTATCTACATTCAAATAGAATTCAGACCCTTTAATAGAAAAAACTTGTTATATTGTTTAAAGTTTTGTCAAACTTTATCCCACACCTCCTGAGACTCGTTTCATATACATTCAAATAAAATTCAGACACTTCAATCAGAAAAGACTTGAACTTGTACATTATACCTTACAACAATTCATACTAGAAAATAATAATTTATTGTACATTATAAATTACACTATATAATTGAAGCCTCGCTTAACTTATTCAATAAAGACAAATTCAAAACAAAACAAAAAAATGAAAATCTGCCATTTGTTCAAGTGGTACTATCTTCTTAAGGAAAGGGCGAAAGCTTTTAAGGCAATAATGGCGTTGTCTTGTAATGGAATAGTACAATCTTTAATAAATTAATGTGTGAATTGGGTCCCACAAGAGCTCCGTATGGCGGGGTGTCTTCCACGTCAACACATGTTGTGTCACGCTGTCATTTGTATATATTCCACATCACTAGCAAATAAATTAAACGGAAGTATAAAATATGTCTAATCGTGACGATGTTATGTGACATATCTTGCTGGTGATGATATTGACGAAATCAGTTGTCTCATCTTTTACAACACTGTCATTTCCCCTCAGTCCTCTTCCATGGGACGCTTTTCACATGGCCAAATTGTTTATTGTGTATATTGTCATGTGACACACGGGATGAGGGGGGACCTTACAGTAATCAATCACCCTTTACCAAATGTGAATATGGAACTTTTTTTATTTTGATTACATCAGAGTTTCATACTCTTTTTATCAATGATATTGTATATCTACTTAATTTCTATTTTCATTTTTTATTGAGTTTCTACTTTGAAATTTTCATTGTATTTTTTTGAAATTCTACGTAACGTCTTTGAAATTTGATATTGACCTCCTTGTTGAACGACCAGTGTTTCTCTTTGTAGTCTTCCAATCTTTTTATCTTTTTATCAAGTTTACAAATTTGTCTCTCATATTTCCATTGTCTAATTCAAATTATTGTTTTTGGATTTGATTGTGTTTGAAATTTTTGCGTCAACATTTCGGATCACACTTTGTGATATGATTCTTCTCCTTTAGCTCTTTTTTATCCATCTCCTTTATCCTAATGATGGGTCACAGAGTGTGATCCGAAACGTTGATGCAAAAATCTCAGACACAATCAAATCCTAAAACAATAATTTGAATTAGCTATATAGATTGTGGAAACTTGATATCATTAACCTCCATTGTCATCATTACCCGCAGAAAAATATTGTAATACATGAGTCTTCTATTAGACTCACTAAGTGGCCTATTTTTACCTTGATACCTTTCCTCATGAATATGAAATTTTACAATATTTTTAAATTATTACTTTTATTTAACTATTTTACCCAATCTATAGATTTGAAAACTAATTGAGCTTAAAACAAACTTTATTACTAATTTTTGGGTTTGTGATGTGTCCTACTTCAAATTTTAAATTACCTTCTTTTATTTAAGTCAATTTATCATCATATGCATCACAAAGTCATTCAAATAGTTTAAATTGTTTTGAGTTCTACAGGGTTGTAGTTTGTTTGGTTGATTATAATTGGTGAGGATGATTGTATGTTTCTTGATTACATTATTCATCAAGGTTCAAAGTCGTAGAGACACACTTGGACAAGTGACTTTAATAGAAAGACGACTTCTAATTTAGATGTATGCTTATTCATCATATTATTGGGTTTGTGGTGTGCGCCACTTCAACTTTTAAACTACTTTCTTTTACTTAAGTAAATTTGTCATCATATGGATTTCAAAGGTATTCAAATAGTTTAAAATGTTTCAAGTTCCAAAGGGTTGTAGTTTGATTGATTGAGCACAATTGGTGAGGATGATGGTATTACATTATTCATCAAGATTCAAAATTCAAGAGGCGTGATTAAACCAAATAACTTTGACGAATAAGATCACATATCTACTTAACTAGAAAACAACTTTTAATTTAAATATATGTTTGTTCATCATATTATAATTCACTTATTTAAAAAATAAAAATGTCGATATCTATTTAATTTAATTATTTTTATTAAAAAAACATTTCAAAGTAATCAAAGACTATTTGAAAAAAGGTATAGAATATGAATAAGAGAGAATTTACTTACCACCACAAATGACAAAGAATCCTTGATATTGTCTTGTTCAATAATGGGGAAGGTCTGTCATAAAGAAACTTGAAAGTAAGGCATTAGTTTTTGTTCACCATCAATCAAGCTAAATGTAAGGCTTTTTGCAGAATGCGTGTGAGGAAAGCATGCAATTATAAGGTGATGAATATGGTTTGGGTAAGGAATCTCAGACGTAACTTTGGGACCCATCATAAAGGTGCAGCAGATAAAACAACGGTAGATATACCTAACTTAGAGAATTCCAACATTCCGTCCATGTCATGTTTGAATGCATAATCTTATCATTATATTATAATTAAGACTTATAAGGACAAATTAGGGAACTTCAAAGAATTAGAAGCTTCTTCCATACTACTCTCTAATGTGCCAAACGCCTCTGGTTTCAGTGGAATGCCTTGCATTCAATATAAAATATGTCCAACTGTAATTCTATATCAATTAAATTATTCAATAAGGAATAATTAAATAGTTTCTTAAAGAAAAATACTCTTTGGGATAATACTAAATGTTAATTATGTGTCAAGATGTCACATGGCCACCTATATGGAAAGGGGCATTAGAGTGATGTATAAAAATACTATTTTAAAATTTAAATATATTTTAATATTATATTATATATTTGTAATGATGAAATTTGTATTGTTTTGTCATTTTTTGTTTAGATTTAGATTTATTTTGGGAGAATATTTTAATATAATTATATGACAATATGTGGTATATTTTTGTATTAAGTTTGGTTTATTCTCTAATTCTTATCCTTTCTCATTCCATTTCTATTTATGTTTATTTCCATACACACAACCTTATCTCGTCTATATCTACTCTAAATCCAATACGTTTATCATTTTATCCATTTATATTAGTACGTACTTTGACATATTCGCTTTCATCTTCAAAATTGTCATGTTTACCCTAAGGTTCATTATCAAGTGGGCCATGATTGACCTGGTTGAATCTTGAGGTGTATCTAAATAAAGCTCAAACTTAAATTTTAAAAATTCAAATTCAAGTTTTCTCACCCTTAACAAATAGTCATTATGAGCCAACTTGGTATAGTTTGTGTGACACATTACATTTTGGTATTTAAGGACATTAAATGTTCCATAATTTTATATGGTCTATTGGCATCCTCTTTAGTTTTACAAATTTAGTTTTTCTCCATGTCCAACAACCCTATGCTTTTAATCAATCAAAGGTGATACCATATTGGGGTTTCAAATTTGGGGTTGGGAGTTGGCATAATGGTAATGATCTTAATGTCTTTTAATGTCTTGCATATCTTTTTCTAATTTGAGTCCTAGCAAGTACTTATGCCATGTTGTTTAAATTTTGGCCAATCTAATAGCAATATTGATTTGGACAATCAATTTTGGAGTTGGTATCTTGTGCCACTATGGTGTGTCTATAATCCTTGAGTACTCCTTCCATGCCTATATTATTGCCCTTATGTCTCTCACTTGAGCTCTAAGTGGTGATCATATAAAATTGATATTAAAATCTAATGTCCTAGCTAACATTATACCCATACTTGACTACAATTCATACTTGCATTTCTAGTGATCAACGTTTCTTACACCTTTTCCATTTATTTATTGACCATCATTGGTTGGGCAATTCTTAACTTATAGTGCATGTCTAATTCTCCTATCATTATCTCCACCAACCGAACCTACTATACCTACGACCCATCAAACATTTCCTCTATCAGCCTCTACTATCCCTTAGTTACTATCACAACCACTACTTGCTTCCTTACTCATTGTTCATCATTACATGTTGCACTCCTATTAGTAGGGCACAATAACAAAACTAAGAGTTCAGATATTTAGTTTGGCCACTATGTATTTTCCATAGGATTAACACCACCATCTTACCATCATTAGATCTTCCTTAACATACTCTATTGTTCTCTCTTATGTGCTTTACCCCTCCACTTGGCATTCACATGGCTTCTCTCTCCTATGTAGCTTGGCCCCATTGACCCACATGTTCCCACTACTAACAAGGCTCCTCCTAGGTGTTCTCATGGACCAACTACATTGTATCATGTGTCATATTATTTATTTCATCTTGTTGAACCCACCATGGACATCATCTATAAATAATTTTTATGGTGTTCTTGGATATCACTTGTGTGGATTTTTCACCTAATGATTGATTTCCACACACCATCTACTTGTAGGGTTAGCCCTAATGATGTCAATATAGCATTGGTGGTATATCAAGTGATTCCATGTGACAATGTTTAATCCCACGCGTGTCTTATGTAAAATATTTTTCCCTTCAATGAAGATTTAATGGCTACTAGTTATAACTTGAGTGTATGTTTCTTTTATACTAGCCACTTAATGCTAGAGGCTTCCATATGGATAGCCATGATCATCCTAAAATTGTCACAACATTATTTTTTCAAATAAAATATCTCTAACAAGATTCTATTGAATGCTACATGTGATAGTGTAACATGCACACTCATTGATGTTGTATGTGTAATGCTACAATGAGCATGCATGCCACAAAAAATAAGGAAACAAAAATGAAGCAAGTAGATATTGTAAAATCTATTCCACACACCTTGCAATGATGAAGATAACCTAATTAGGGTATGACATATCTATGTGCATGATTACTCAAGGGAGAAATCCATGAGATAAAACCCCCTTTAGGTGAAATAAAAATGGTCACTTCTCTAAAGCATGACCTAATCACCAACATCTAAATTAAGCACAAACCATGCTAAACTATAATTTGAAAACATGAGAACATTTAACTATATGAAAAAATGATAGAAAATGTAACTAAGGAATAATTTAAATCCACAACTTATTTTTATAATAAAATTAGTAATGAGTTACAATTAAAATTAGTTACTAGCAAGAAAGGTTTCCAAATTCTAAGTTAATGTAAAATTAAAACAATATAAAACATATTGTAATAATTTCATTTTTGTAGAGAAGGGGGATTCGCTACTCACAAGTTCTCTTCATTTAGAGAGCCTCATGGGAAAAACTATCCTAAACTACCTCAAGGAACAACACGAGGGTTCTAGAATAAAAAAGAACAAGTCACAAAGATTCTCTAGACAAACTGACAAGCTCTCAGCCAAAGGATACCAACGTGGCGTGTTGGCATCTCGTATGGACCAGAGAGTGAATTTATCACACAAAATGACAAAGTGACTACTCCTAATCTAATTACTGAGAACTTCAAAAGTATTGGAAAATAATTGAATGTGATAAAGCTGAAATAAAGTGAAATAGAAATGATAAAGAGAATGAGAGATAGAAAGGAAATGCTCACAACCACGCAAGTGATGAAGCCTCTAGCATGTGAATGTCTTCAATACCTAAATGCATAAGATCTAGAGAAAGTGTTGGGGCTGTATAGGGGTTTGCCTTAGTCAAACCCTAATTTTGTTGTTCCCACCCCCAAGGACAACCAGATAGATAGAGAGAAATGAACTGAAACATGGAAAAAGTGTGTGGTGAAAGCAAAACCCGCTTCAGGAGTAGAATCCACACCACCAAGTATAAGTGATAAAATCAATCCCCGCTCAAGGATGAGAACCTATATCACAAAAAGTGAGTGATAAAAGCAATCCTCACTCAAGGAGGAAAATCTGTATCACGAAGTAAGAATGCAATTGATAGGGGATATGGAATCTCAAGATGCTCATAAGCATGAGGTGAGGGAGATAGAGCTGTAAGGCTTAAGGAAGCCAAAGAGGAAAAGCAATAGCTATGAGAGCCAAGAGATTTGCAAGGAATGCCATAAGAGCTTGAAAGTGCTACTGTAGTAAGCTATATGGAGTTGTACAAGCAAAATAACAAGAAAAAAGTGCCAGAGCTAAGGCTGGAAAGAAGCTCTACAGAAGTGTTAGAAGCTGGAATGAAGCTAGAGATGAAGCTAGAAACACTTAGAAGTTACAAGCCAAAAATGAATTGAAAAGATGATATTTAAGGAAGGAAAAGAAGCTTCTCAGGTGGTTACAAGGCATCTCGAGCTGTTACCACTGAAAAAAGGAGGTGACAAGTGGAAAACATGCACATAAACAGTTGTTTGAATGTTGAAATGTCACAAGATGCTAGCGCGGTGCACGGACGTCCGCACAACATGCTAGTGTCCAGACACATTATGCTACAAAACGATGAGAATAGGAAAAACACAAGGTTTGATGCAGAGATGACACATTAGGGTAGCTACTAAAAAGGGGTCTTAAGCATCTTGAGAAGGGAAAAGGACCAATACAGGGGCTAAAACAAGCCTACACAAATGCTAGGGGAGTGGACACTAAAGTAGATGCAAGAATTTATGTGAAATTGCAAGGGTTGCAATTTTACGACATTACATTTTTCCCCCACTTTAGCGGGCATATGAATCTACACTAATATGCATGCTAAAGGAAGTCTACTAAACATAAATAACATCATTATGTCAAATGGATACTATAAAGGAAGTAGATAACTCTTCGAACCATGAAAGTATGCCCCCAGATTGAAGACTTGCAAAACAAATGCATTAGACAAGAAAAACTTGCACCAAACAATAATGTTAGAACATAAAAAAACTAAAGGATCTTAGTCAGCAAAGTAAAAGAGACCTCGATGTAAAGGGTTGTCTCAGTACTATGCGTCATCTCCAAATTCAAATATAACACACTTAGAAGAATTATAAAACGAAGAGAGGGAGGGCATATACTCAGGATGAAGAAGATGTAAATCTTCAATCTAGTATATACAAGAGAAGAGAGAGCAAGAAGAGAATGGATCAATGAGAGAGCAAGGAGGAATGAAATTTCCAAGAGAGATGGCTCCATAGGTCCTTAGACCCAAGGAGAGTTGAAAAAATGGACTCTGTAGCTCTATGGAACTATGAAGTTGAACAAGTACACTGAAGGCCCTCAGACCAATGATGGACAAATCCTGCAGGATGAAAAACATCTCACAGGCCTACAAACCTACAAGGAGATCTCTCACATGAAGAAATCCCCATGAAGTATGCACCTTATAGGCCCGTAGACTTGCAAGAAGGTATCCCACAAGATCTCTCACATGAAGGAAACACAGATGAAAGTTCCTTATAGGCTCATAGACCTGCAAGGAGGCATCCCCCAAGATCTCGTTCATGGAGGAAACCCAAAGGAGGAGACTCCACAGAATCACATTGGATAGCGGCTTCACAAACACACCTGCAAAGTGACATGTTTACTCATAGATAAAGCATGTTTGAAACAAAGCATCCACACAGGCGATAAAATGGACAATGACACAAACTGTCAATGAATTGGAATAATTTCAAATGGGTCCCTAAGGAACCCTTCAAAAGAAGAGGGATCAACTCAAGGGATGCTTTATTTGAAATACATAAAGAAGAGAGGGGATCCTTAGAAGGACACACATCTCTAGAACAAGTTACCACTGCCCCGAACATACAGGGGAGGAGAACCGTGCAAGATACTTAGAGCATATAGGATAGAGGTAAACCTTGATATCACTTTTTATTTGAAAAAGAGCCAGGCACATCAACAAACACATGTGATTGCACCTAAATCACGAAGTTGTATTTTATCCTTCAAGGCCTTACATTCACTAGTTGAATGGACAGACACTAGTTGGTATGCACAGAAAGAATGCTTTTCTTTATCATGCTTATGAGATTATTTCACGTAGGAGAAGGAAGAACAATTAAGTGGGCTTTTAGAAGCCATAAAAAAATACGCTCTTGCTTAGATAGAGGATGAGGAGTAGGAAGCAACTCTTTCTCTTGTGGAGAAAAGTTTGACTACTCATAAGAAGAAGGCATGAAGATAGCAGACAATGGAGGATGAATCTTTTTTATGAAAATTAGGGGAGGTATTTACTGTAAACAACACAATTTCATATAATACAACCACTTATCAAGTCACCAAACTTCAAATTCCCTCTATCTCACCAAGTCTAGACAATTCCTTATAGCACTGCAATCTCATTCAATCGGGTGTAACTTTTTGAGAAGGTCCATTCAATTCAATACCAGCACCAATTCAGGGACCCATTAGGGTGTACTAACACATATCCTCAAACCACAATAGGTTACTTTTTAACGACTCCTTCAAATATGGCTTCCTACGCTGACTAGACCTCAAATTACGTCTCTTTTCCAAAGAAACATGTCTCAAAACTTCTTCTAAACTTCTAAAATAATTTGGGCAGAAATCTACAAGTACCCAAACCAAATATTTCACAACTTGTTTTCAAAAACTCACTCAACAAGGTGCCTAAACTAGAAACCCTCTTTTCTAGCCAAAAACCTAGGGTTTTATCGAAAACCACACTTCCAACCCCCACACAACCTTTCCAACACCTCAATCAGGTCCAAATAGTCCTACACATACTCACTCAATCAATAAATAATGTTTCCCCAACCTATTTCATACTTTACCATACCAAAACTGTAGTGCCCTCCGTTTGCGATTGTTGTTGATGTCAAGTAAGTTGTTGTTGGTAATGTCATAATGATGTGGTGATTTTATTATTTAATTTAATTATAAGGTTACCTATTTTATTTGGAATTAAATAAAGAATTAGAGTCAATAATAAACGTTAATTTAATTATCTTTGGGAGTTAGTTATTTAAAGTAATCGGATTTGATGAGAAAAGGTAGTTATCATTTAATGATTAAATTCGATTAATAAATTTAAAAGTGAGAAAATATTAGAAAGGATTAAATATTAAAATTGTACTGAAGTTTGAATGAAGGTAAAAATGAGAAAAGCCATTAAAAGTTTGGTACCTAATTATAATTGATAAGTTAATTATCTTGTGAAGATAATAATGTTAATATGGTAAACAATGTGACGAAATAAATTCTAATAAAATATTATTAATGTTTAAAATGAATTATATAAATCAAACTTGAATATTATAAGTAAATAAATAAATGATTGTGGAGGTAATGAATAATAGTGCAATAAACAAAATTTAATGACTTCCTTATTATTATTTTCGGAGGATAAAATACTTCATATAAGATTTTTATTATTATTTTTGTGTGAAATAAATAATAAACATGCAAAGAAATATTATTAGAATTTCAAGTTTCGATTATGGGGATGGTTACAAGATGGTGTTTGTTTCATGAGATGAGGGGAAGGGGAGTGGCAGAAAAATCTCCGCCAGAACCCTTGTTTTACGGGAACTCCTCTCTAATCCAATCATGGGAAGGAAGCAATCTAAAGCAGAGGAGGTTTAGCATAGATCAATGGGTCATCCTTAGGGAGATCTAGAGAGCTTCCCCGTAAATCCTAATGCGCCTATCCTGCAAACAAGGTCTATCTTTTTAGATTGTTTATTCAACATTATCGATAATCTCTGCAATTTTGATGGATTTGGCTCACGACTCTCATTCGGCCTACCCCTAAAAACCATGGTATATGAGGAAAGTGGTGAGTTTTTGTTCGTCGACTTCTAAAATAAACGAAGGTTCCCATCTAACTCTGGTAGCTATTCTAAGGGGCAAGTTTGGACAAACGGGTGACGTCTCCAACTCTCCCCTATGGTGGCAGATAAGTACTTCTCCAGCCTTTTTCATTCTTAAATGCACAGAATAAAAATAGATCTTGATGCTAGATTAGAAGATAGCGAGTGGAATCTAATTATCATCATTTAGTTGCCTAAGTATCTAACTGAAATTGCCCCTCATTAGAAATGATCCTCTCTCTTAATGTGACTCTGTTAAAGATCCTGTTTCAAATCCATTTTGTGCATATCCTGAGACCATTGCATCCTGCGAGGATTTGACTCATCCAGGATTCGATAGTTAGGCTCGTACCTCACGGTCTCTCTCCTAAGTCGTTACTTCCTTATACTTGTGAGTATCTTTATGAGTTGATTCTCATGACAGTTTGTGTGACCTCATTTCTTGTTGGTGTTTGTTTACCAGATTATGTGCATTGTCCAAGCTACCGAAGTTTTCATACATGGCATACCAGACAATGGCAATAAATCCTTATTACTTTGATATGCCATTTAAGCCAAGAGGGTACTGGAAAGCTCTCGATTGATCAATGGTTGACTTTTTTTATAAAAATCCCTTCTCTCTTATTTTGTTTATAGATGGGTAGGAATGATTTGTCCGGACCCTGTAATCTATATTTTGTGTAGCATTAACTAGCTGTGACATTTTACGAATACCTGGTCTTGATTCAATACCTTCTTTAGGGACTTCTATCTTGAGCACATCTCTGGAAACTCGCCTCTAATCAGAAATATGTATAGTTCAAGACAGGAAAAAAAAATTGTTCATTATTTCTTCTCCTCTCAAGCCACGTATTTGCACCTCACCTTTCTTCTTCCTTTCAAACTGGTGAATAACATTTTGGATTTGATAACAATGCAAGTAGATGGCGATATTTCCAAATTCCTATATTTACTTTCTAATATACTCGTCAACCTATCACAGTTTCAGCATTTAGAGTTGAGGCGTTGTACAGAATTAAATAGTCTCCCTGAAACTATTGGCAAACCATCACAGCTGCAACGTTTGGACTTGCAAAAGGGTAGTAAATTAAATAGTCTCTCTAACCTGATACTGTGGCGCACTTGATTATGGTAGGGTGTATAGATTTAAATAATCTCTCTAATTCCTTGGTCAACCTGTCTCAGCCGCGCTTGAATATAATAGGAAAGTTCAAGGGTTTAAATAACCTGCTTGATTTTTATTTATTTTTCTGTCAATCCATCGCAGTTGCAGCACTTGAAAATAAAATATACTTTGTATGTCAATAGTATATGTGTTAGATAACTACTGTGGTTATGTTAGTTCAGAATAATGAGATCTTGTGTGAGAGGGTTAGTTGAAATAAGAGCCTTTCCCTGCCATTTGATTTGTACTTGGTCCCTGGTGATTATATTTCCTTTCGTTCCTTGTTCTTCTGTATCCAACGTCTGTGACTAATATATTGATTGAGTCTTTTGCATATCGATAGGGAATAAAATAGTAATAAGTTTTATTTTATTGACCATATGTAATCAAATCGGTGGAGGTAGAAGGCAGTACGTTTTCATATTCAGGAATCTCTTGTAGTATTATGCGTTCACAATCTATATATATATATAAATATATGCCAATATTATCACTTGTATAAATATATTGAGGCAGAGTGGGTGCTGAAACCTGGAAGTAAAACCATATAGCTAGGGTATGAAATTAAAAGATCATGGTAGAATTTAGTCTTGCATTTATATGTCACCTACCATAATATTAATTTAAGGTTTATTTCGCATTTGAAAATTAGCAATAATCATATCTAAATAGTCATTGGAAATAGATTGGTATCAAAATAGAATATCTTTTACCAAACTATATTGGTACCGATGGCTTAAACTTAACTCCTCCTAAGGTCGCTGCCTTATTACAATTTTATATCCATTTCTATTAAAATTATTATTATTGTTACCAATCCAACACTCTAACCTTGCTCCTTCTATCTGAGGAAACATATGTCCTTTCAGAATATTATTAATCATTGTATCTAAATTAGGATGGAAAGATAGGTTAAAAATTTTAACTTGAGATTGAATTTAATGAAAATTAAATATAAAGTATATATATTGACTTTTTCTTATATGTTCTCTTCATTGGTGATCTAATTTTATAGTATTAATTTCATGATATCTTATAATTCTTTTATATTTCTTTTAGAATTAAATAAATGTTATATTAATATCTAACTCCTCGCATGCTTTTATGATTGGATAATGGATACTCTTGGCAAATAGGTAATGGAATCTTTTATAATTATTTTTGAGACCTACAAATTGTTATGTGAAATGAACATTTTTGTATAAACATTCATTCATGTAATTGTGTGACGTGAGTATTAGTGTGATTGTTTTATATTTATAAGTTTATGAAGTAGGTAGGGATATGTTGAAAATAAGAAAATTTCTTGGTTAAGATAGTTTTATTTTGGTAATCAGGAGAATTGATGGTTGTAGAGTTGACTGTTTATTTTCAGATAGATGTAGGGATTATGTTAATTAGATGGTTTTCTAAATGATGACTATCTCCTTATTCTCTTCATCGTAAGTTCTCTATGTGGATGCTTAATTGTTTCATGATTGATTTGATGGTTTGAGCCAATTGATTTGTATCAGGATGATTATGTATTTTTATTTTATTTTATTTGAGTTTTGTTTATGGATGGAGCTCTTTTGTGTCATAAGGTTGTGATTAGATTTTGGTCCTTGTGGATGGATAGAAAGTGTTTGTTTGTTTATTGTTATTCATTAAGTGTATCCCCGTGTTTGAGGATTATTATGATGAATTTGTTTCAATGTATCTCTTGAGTTGTTTGGTTTTCATAGGTGATTTTATTCATTGAGTTCATATTTGATTAATAAATGAGTTTGATGGATTCTTATTATTTTGGTCACCGCTTGAGTCCTTTTGGTTGAGGAGATTTCCATATGTTAATTTTTTGTGTTGGGACTGTATTGCTTCATTTTTACCCTCATTTGTGGATTGTCATTCTTTTGGCTTCCAGAGGCTTGAGATGATTGACAGTTGATGTTCTCTCTTTTTGTGGCAAGTGTTTTGGTATCATGATTTTAAAAAGGTTGTACGGGAATTGTTGAGACCTTGATTATGTGTTTATAACGAGATGGGTAATGCCTCGCATGTTTCTCTGTTGTGATCTAATGTCGTTGTTATGTTGTACAACCCTTGGATTTTGGTTTTTATGTTTTGAGTGTCTAGAGAGAGAGTGGCTCTAAGTGGGTGGTTGGTGCACAAAGGGGCGCTAGGATAGCCCTCGTTAGAGTGTGATTAATAAGTGAAAACCTAAGTAATTAACTAGGGGGTGGGTAGAATCACATTAAAAAGATAATTGATGCCTCATCTTCCTTTTAGTGCTACCACAGACTAAAGGGGATTGAGAAGGCCGTGGTTGGCATGATCGTTGCCTTGCCTTCGCGAAAGGTAATGGTTCCGCATGAGCAACCCTATGGGGCGGTTCCTTGAGATAGGTAGCCTGGATAACCATAGATGGAGGCAGTTCCTAGTGCTTGGTTGCCTGGATAATCCGTCAGTAGATGGAGGCGGTACCTTGCAATAGGTAGCCTGGAGAATCCATGTTAAGCCATGTGATGACACTCTCCTCTAACACTCCTTATTATGTTGCTTCTTTGGAAATCCTCTGGAAGTGATTCTTTGTTTGGAATTGATGAAACATAGTTGTTTGAAATGATTTATCGTTTTACCCTATTTTATCTTGGGTGTACTTTGTGGTCTTGTATGATCTCATTGACATTTGACTTATGACCTTGTACCCTTATGGTCCTGTGATATGATGCTATTGGATTTCTTAACTACAATTTGGAATTTTGTTATGTTTATTAATGCAGTTTGATTGGAAGTGTTTCATGATCATCCTTTGGTTACTTGTCTACTAGTCATTGCTTTGACTTATGTGATAAGATTTATAGTTATTATGTTGACTCTTGAATGTTGTTGATTATGTCATTGTAATTCCTAAGTGTTATGATACTTTTGTATGACGTTGAGTCTGGTGGTTCCCTGTTGGATGTTCTTGGTTGAGGTATCTTTCTTGTTCACTCCTAGCATGGGGGGTGGGTCTTCGGACTCACATGGTCGGGTGGAACGTGCTAAGCACCCCATTGGGTCCCCAGTCGAGGATCGAGAGGTGTGGATTGGCGCTGTTGCAGCGACTCCAGAGTTGTATTTGTCTTGGAGCCAGTTATGATACTGTGTATTCATCTATTCATTTGTATCATGATTCTTGTTGGAAACACTTTTGTATCATTGTACTTCTTAAACATTGTACTGTAATGTAATGCAATGTTAAACTTGGTGTGGATATTGGCCATGGCAGTTGTTATTTAATGTGTTAAGTTAATCATGTTTAAATGTTATATTTATTTACAAAAATGGTTTCTTATCAATGATTTATCATGTATATGTTACATTTGTTAATGCTTATATTGTTATGGATTATATCTTTGGCTTTTATTCTTTATTGTCGTTGATTGGATCTAAGTCTCGTAATGACTCCTCGTGTACCCCAAAGGATGTATGTGTTAGTGAATCTACTTAAATGAAATTCATGTCATGACTTAATGTGTATTACATGTATGTTATGTTATTTAAAAAAAAAAAATTGTGTGGTAATTATTGTGTTGTTGTCCTTTGGGGTTCGCACGGCGGGGCGTTACAAAAACCACTTAATTTCACATGGAAAACTCAATTTCCACACCTAGGGTTTCATGCCCAACACTTTATTTGACCTCCCCTGCACTCTCACAACATCCACACACCTATCTCCTAATATATCAAACCCATTCCACAAGTTACAGTAGCCACAGAGAGTGGAATGGGTCAGTTTTTCATTTTGAAGACTTTTAAAACCCTTAAAACAGGGTTAACAGGGTTGTCATAGAAAAATGAAGAAAACTCCTTCCAAATTTAATCTCAAGACCTCAAACCAATCAAAAAATAAATTTAATTCATGCCTTCAATGTTTTCCAATGGTTTTAGATCAATATTGTTACTGTACAGGGCATACAGGTCTATGAAAAACAAGGAAACATAAAAAAATATGACAAAACAGAGATAAAACACTAGATTCTTTCCTTCAAATCTTCAAGAGAGATTACAAAGTGATGTTACCCACCTATTTATGCTTTTCCCTCCAAATACCAACTAAATTTACCATCCAAAACTGACTTTTGAAATGACTAACCGTTGAACTTCCAAAAATATTCCTTTTACAACTTTTGCAAATTTACATAAATGACACCTTTTGCATTTTTAGCATTATTTGCAACATAGACCCTCTAAACACCTAATGAACACTAACATGAATCAATTCAACATAAAATGGTCTAAATGACCTTATTTAATGCTTTATGACTCAAAATCCTAAAGCCTACTCATTAACAACCCTTATTGACAAAAGTTCTTCAATGGTGCCCCTACACCACTTTTCAATAGAACGAGGTTGAGAGGAATTCATGTCACTCAACCTTGGCTTTTGTTTATATTGTTAATTCAAGCAACCAAGCCCCAAATTACGCTTACGAGGTATGAATTTTATAGGGACTTGAATTCCTTGTTCGTTATGCCCACAACCTTTATGCCCATAGCCATATTTAGAGACAAACTTAAAGCGAAGGCCATAACATGTTTGCAAATCTTGAGGGGAAGATCTTCATAGAGAGAATTGTTCCAACACTAGGGATTAAGATTCTTTATGGGATCACCATCACACTTATTAACTGTATTTCCAACATTATCTTCTTTAGCAGAAGCATAATCATCTTCCTCAGAAGGAGGATCAACACTAAGAACATTACAATTTATGTTCACATTATCCCGCGATGCAAAAGAGTAATCATCTTTGATAGCGGGTTTGGATGATGTTATCAGCTTGAGTGGACCGGGTCAACTTTATATTCTCCAGTGAAGGATTTTGTAAATTCTAAAGAACCCCAATCATCACCAAGACATGCATTCCTTTGAAAAGTAGGAGCAGACTTAGGATTTCTTGCTTCAGAAGGATATTCCTTAGGGACATCTATCTCAAGAGTATCCGTTGTAGTAGGTATTGCTGGTGTAACACATTGGAAGATATTGAAGGAATAAGAGTGGGCACAACCAAAACCTAACCAATAGCTACCATTTCACATAAGTGCATAGCTTTAGGGTCAGCCTTGACTGTGACTACTTGATTATTACTTATGAACTTAATAGATTTATGCAAGGTAGATGGGACTGCACCCATAGTGTGAATCCATGATCTACCAAGAAGAAGGTTATATGGTAATTTTTTTGACATAACATATACAAGGGTGGGTACGGTAATAGGTCCCAACCTCAAAGGAAAGACTATTGTGCCTAGGGATTGTCAATTGACATTATCAAACCCATGAATGTCAACAAAAGAAGCATTAAGAGAAGATGAATCAATGTTAGTCTTAGGAAATAGATCAATGCTACATACATTGAGTGTTGAACTAACATCAACAATAGTACGTCTAATGCCAATATTATTAATGTTGACTATAATCATTATAGGGTCTACTTGGTTCTATACTTCTGAAGGTGGGAGTTCTTGCGGATAGAACACAATATTCGACAAATCTACACAAATATGAGCTATCAACACATCAACATCTGTTGACCTAGAAAAAGAAGGTAAGAGGATCTTTTGCAAGGCTTCCTGAAGCATACCTTGATAAATTGGAGCACACTGAAGCAAGTCCCATAGTGAGATCTTAGCCGGAGTAACCCGAGGTTGCTCGACAAGATCGTAATCACTGGATGCTTTAGTCATATGTTTAGGTCCTTGAGGAAGTCTTGGTTGTTTAGTCATTCTATTCTTACAAGTATGGGCTACCGCTCTATTAGAGGGAGCCTTAGAAAGGTCAGGAGAGTCACTATCAAATGGAGAACTATTGATAGAACAAACCCTTTTAGGAGAAGGACTAGTTGGAGTTACATAAATAACAAGTCTCTTAGGCCTTTGAGGGCTAGAAGAGACAGATTATATTTACAGACTCATCACAACTAGTGGAATAATTATTTGAAGAAATATTCTCAACATCGATCTGGGGAGGATCAAGTTTGGAAGGAGATTCATCATTCAATAATGCATCATCTCTAGAGGAGAGTGCATTGGAAGGAATAGGAGATTCATCATTCATGAATGCATCATATCGAAAAGAGAGTGCATTGGAATGAAGAGAAGGTAGAGTAACATTAAGAAAGGTATCAATAATTTCATCTTCTTGCAACAAGATATCCTCTGAGGTAAGAGGAATTTTGTGAGAAGGATCAAAGACACCGAGTGACATGGGTAATGCCAAGTCACCATCACATGCATGAAATGGAACATTATTAACATTTTGAATATAATTAGATACTGAAATCATAAAAGAAGATATTAAATTCATTTTAAAAATAGTAAGTTAAATATGATAAATAATGAATAAACAAGTTGGTTGATGACATAATTAAGAAAAACCAAAAATCTAGATTTTTGTATTTTCCAGTATTTTCTAGGTTCTAGTAATTTGCATTTTCAAAGGTCTTCAAAGCAGAATTTTGGGTCCAAATTTGCGTCGGTCCCCAAAATTCAATTATTGAAGGCACATTATTTTAGGGATTGAACTAGTCCTCTTGGAGACCTTTCCAACGGTACAAACAGTTCTAAATTCTGAGCACCGAGTCAAAAGTTATGACCCCACCAAGTAGGGGTAAATAAATTCCCAATTTTTGAATAAACATTCATCTTCATGTCAAGTTCACCAAGATGTAGAGAAGGTGGATTCACTACTCACGAGTTATCTTCATTCATAGAGCCTCACAAGAAAAACTACCCTAAACTACCTCAAGGAACGACATGAGGGTTCTAGAATTAGAAAGAGCAGGTCACAAAGATTCTTTGGACAAACTGACAAGCTCTCAGCCAAAGGACGTCAACGCGGGATACAAATGACAGCGCGACGTGCTAGCTTCCTAGAGGCATGCTAGCATCTTGTACGAATTTGAGAGTGAATTTATCATAGAAAATGACAAAGTGACTACTTCTAATCTAATTACTGAGAACTTCAAAAGTACTGGAAAATAATTAAATGTGATAAAGCTAATATAAAGTGAAAAATGATAAAGACAATGAGAGATAGAAAGGAAATTCTCACAACCACACAAGTGATGACGCCTCCAACACATGAATGTCTTCACTACCTATATGCATAAGATCTAGAGAAAGTGTTGGCACTGTATAGGGGTTTGCCTTAGTCAAACCCCTGTTTTCATGTTCCCACCTCCACAGAAAGCCAAGTAGATAGAGAGAAATGAATCGAAATGGACAAAGTGTGTGGTGAAAGCAAAACCCGCTTTAGGAGTAGAACCTGCACCACCAAGTATGAGTGATAAAAGAAATCCCTACTTGAGGAGGAGAACCTATATCACAAAATGTGACTAATGAAAGAAATCCCTGCCCGAGGAGGATAACAGGTATCACAAAGTAAGAATGCAATTGATAGGGTGTAATGCCCCGTCTTATAACCTAAGGAATGTTGCAATTATGTATAAAAGTGAAATAATTTTTTTTTTAAAGTAATAATATTAACTTAACTAGTTGCATACATTCACTAAGTTACGCAACGTTACACTACTTGAGTTTCCATAGACGACTTTAGTATTTAGCATTGCACTTATTTAATTAACATAAACATTAAAAAGTAAACATTGCATATCATTTGAATTCCATTCAAGATAGTATTAAGTACAAATATGATTCTTACATTGCATTTGAAATAATATTACAATACTCGTTCATCTGATGAGGTAGATCAATAATAGTTACAATTTCATTTTACAAGTGTTCACCTCATAAACAATTGAGGGATGTTTCACAGTACAAGTTTTCAAATAATGCAATAAAGAAAGTACTCTTAAGTATCCAAGTATGAGCTCTCCATCCATGAAGCTCTCGTTGCCATGATCATAAACTGGGGACCCAACAAAGTAAGGTGCACGTTCCATCCAACCATGTGGTACCCGTAGGTCCACCCCCCGTGCTAGGAGATAGTAATATGGTTACCTAGACATAACCTATTCACCCTAGACACAAGTACATTACTAACTAATGGTTACATTGCTTCCAGATTTAAGACAATCAAATGTGCTAAGTACACAAGGTTAACTGTTATTTTAGGTGGAGTGTCATCACAATGTTGCAAAGGTTACCCTGGTGTTTCTTCCTAGGTTCTGGCGCCCAACTTGGGTTACCCTGGTAACCTCTTACGAAACCCAGCCCCATTTGCAAACTATTGCGGAATCGAATATCTTTTAAAGTAACAAGATATCGATTTGCCATTCTAGGCCTTCTCATCTTATACTCAAGACTAAACTAGCTCAAGATTCCATAAGTGAGGCATAATCATCTTATTAAAGATTTTAATCTAACTACTGTGTTATTTAGTTATCACTGACTTACTAGCTCTTTGTAAGTTACCCTGACAACACTTTGTGTGTCAGCCCTTACATAGAGCCACTCCCCTAAGCATAACAAAGGTATTATAAGTTTCCCTGACTAAGCTAGACAAGGTGTACAAAAATACAACATAAAATTCCTACACTTTTCATAACGAACATTAATGTCTATGTTCACAAAATCAAGTGTCAAAACACCATGTGAAACCATGTACACAACCTTAGTTAACACAAGAACTCTACTTAAACAATTTCAATTCCCATGTTTTACAATTTATCTGGAAGACTTGTTCATCTAAGACTTGCCCAAATTTCCCAATAAAAAGGAAACACATTTTAAAGCAAATCAGGAAAATTAAACATCTACTATTCAGATTTACTATATCCATTCAATCAAATATAATTTGAATGAAAACAAGTCAACTTGATTAAATTCCATAATCAAATAATCTAAATTATAACTTTCACAATTTCATATATTGAAATAATCATCAATTTATCAAATGCACATATTTCATTTAAATAAAATCAAGTTTAAACCATACTCATATTATTTTCCAAAAATTAAAATAATCATTTAAATGATTTTATTTAAATAATTATTTTATCTTATTAAATATATATTATTTAATTTAACTATATCAAATTTTCCATTTAATAAAATGTCATTTATCTATTAATAAAAATCTATATATATAATATATTATAATATTATATAATATATATAATATACTAAAAACATATTATATATAAAATATATATTATAAAATATATTTTATAAAAATAGAATTTAAAAATAATACAAAGTTAAACCTACCCAAGGTAGGGCTGGCTGCCTTCACACGAACCCTCCATGGGTGCGGCTGTGTGGGCAACACCGGCGCTACCTGTGAAGGCAGTGCAGGGTGCTGCCCTCACTGCCGCTCCCTTATGGGGGTCGGTTGTGAGGGTTAAGCCCCCAACGCAACCAATAACAGTTTCAAAAAACAATTTAAGCATTTAAAATTTCTTTAAATTTTTTTGGAGATTTAATAATCGCATACGACGATTTAATAATCGCATACGGCGATTTTTCTAAAATTGCTCAATGCGAATTTCAATGAAAATAATTCAATATATATATGTATTTGTATAAGTATATGTTTATATATGAATTAATACATATACTTATATAAATATATATATTTAATTAAATAACAATAAAAAAATACTGTAACTGTGCAAAGATTTTCAACAGAGTTTTCTACAGTAAATTTTGAAAATTATCATTGTATAGAATTATTTCCTCATAAAACTCCAAATTCAACTACAATAGGTTTTAGTTTCCAATTTAATAATAAACAATTTCCTCCATAGTTTAAAATACTCTAAATATTCTTTTCCAGTAAAATCTTTCAGAGGCTTCTTTTCACCAAATACCAAAGAAATATTATTTTACTAATCTACAGAGCATACATCTATTTTCTTTTTTTTTTAATTTCTTCTATTGTTTTCTCTACCCTTATTTTCTTGAAATTCTCACAAATATCAACAAGTTTCTACAGAAAGATTTCCGGAAAACAATTTACCGAGAAGAACAAGGGTTTTAACAAATATTTCTTTTCAAAAGCAAACAAATTAAAAACACAAGAGAAATACCTGTTTCCTATGATTTGAAGATCTTAGTTGTTGGAGAGAATCTTCTGCCTGTAGAGTGCAATCCTCCAAAGCTTCTCCAAAACACCAAATCCAAAGGAAGCTAAAACCAACCAAAAGATCTTCCAACCAAAGAGATCTTCCAGAAATATACAACAGAACAAGGAATTCACAATTTCTTGAAAATAATTTTTAACAGAGAACCGTTCTTTCTTTTTTTTTCCTGTGAAGAAAAAGATAACCCTCTATATTTCCCCAAATCCCAGATAACCTCTGAAAATATCCTCAACCAAAAGCAATAAATTTAACTGGCACACATGTCGAGAATAAAATATCTTCCAACCACTTACGGGTAATTCTTCCTTTTCTTTCCTCTTTTTCAAAATTTGCATGCCTTTTTTTATTTAAATTTCCAATTTTCAAAAATACAAAATTTATTTACAATTAAAAATGCCATTTCCAAAATAATAATTAATTTAAAATTAAATCTATTCACACACATTTAAAACAGTTTTAATTTAATCAATTAATTTATTTAATTAAATGAATTTAATCTCTATGATCAAATTATTTAACCAAACAAACTAATTAATTAATTAATTAACATGTAAAACTTATTTCTTTAATATTTAAAAATTAATTTAAATAACAGTAAATGAAAGAATAATAACTATCATTAAAATTGACAAAATTTTCCTTTCAAGCAATTGATCTAATCAGGGACAAACAAGACCATCTATGACTCCGAACTAAAATAGACGATGTACTGTGGCTGGGTTTAAGACTAGACTAGGATGAACCATGTTACTACCTCCCAATCAACATTTCCGTTGAGTCTTGACACGCTCAGACTTGAGTAACCAGGTGGAGTCAGTGTCATGTACCTGCAATCCTGCAACCAAACAAATAACATACATATATATATATAATCCATAATACAGGCACACCATGTGGAGAAAATCACAGACATCACAAAGCACTCGCAAGTGAGTGATGCAATTCCATTCTCCACACCAATACACGTCACATCATACTGAAAAATTAAATAACAGTTAGTCCATCATAAACATATATATAGCAATAACATCTGAAGGAAAACATCTATGCTATCTCAAAGCATGTCAGAAATCAATTATCACCATACAATGTATCATCATATCACAAAGTGAATCCACTGTCGCTCAAAATCAGCAATCAAAATATCCAAACCAAAGTACCAAAGTCTAACAGTGTGAAAACAAGCAAACAAAAAACATAAGCATAAATGGAGGGGTACTACATAGGGGATATCGAATCCCAAGATGCTCACAATCATGAGGTGAGGGAGATAGAGTTGCAAGGCTTAAGAAATCCAAAGAGGAAAAGCAATAGCTATGAGAGCCAAGAGATTTGCAAGGAATATTGTAAGAGCTTCAAAGTGATGTTGTAGCAAGTTGTATGGAGCTGTACAAGAAAAATAACAAGAGAAAGTGCCAAAGCCAAGGCTAGAAAGAAGCTAGAGAAGTGCTAGAAGTTGGAATGAAGCTAGAGATGAAGCTAGAAGCAGTTAGAAGTTAGAAGCCAAAAATGAATTGAAAAGATGACATTTAAGGAAAAGAAGCTTCCTGGGCAGTTACAAGGCATCTCGAGCCATTACCACTGACAAAAGGAGGTGACAAGTAGCAAACATGCATGGAAATGGTCATTTGAACATTGAAACATCATAGGACGCTAGTGCAACACGTGGATGTCTATGTGGCATGCTAGTGTCTAGACACATCATGCTACAAAACAACGAGAATGGGAAAAGCACAAGGTTTGACGCAGATCTGACACGTAAGGGTAGCTGCTAAAAAGGGGCCCTAAGCATCTTGAGAAGGGAAAAAGGTTGAAACAGGTGCTAAAATGAGCCTACACAAATGCTAGGGGAGTGGACACTAAATTGGATGCAAGAATGTATGTGAAAGTGCAAGGGGTGCAATTTTACGACATTACATTTTTGAATGATATTTTAAGCTCTTCTTAAAATTAATTTTGAATTAAATTAAATTATCAAAAAATAACTAATAAAATTTATATTACAAAAATAATTTTTAAAGCTATTTATTTGATTGTTATTCTTAATTAATTTTTCCATCAAGGAAGTAATGTATTTAATAAATTAAAAACAATGAAAATTACTTAAATAATAATACAATAATCAATCTCAAACTAACAACCACAATAATCATCTTTCTAAAACTAAATTAAGAAAACACATTTCAACTAGCTCTAGTAAGACTAATCTCACTCACAAGATTTAATTCACTCTAAAACAATATTAGGGATCACTTAGTCATTGGGGCAACTCTAAAATCCTAAGACTTGAGATTAAAAGGACCTCTCTCCCTCTCATTTTTCACATTTACAACCTCTTCTCTTTCAAGTTAAAGGAGGAGGTGGAGAGGAAGAGAAGAGCAACTTTGAAGAAGTCATGAATGCCCTCCATGGTTATCTTTGTCTCTATCACCTTCCATTACCTCATTTTTTATTATATTTGTTGTTGTATATATCATTTTTGTGTAGTCTTAAATATTTTATTTTTATTTTTTATCTTTACTTATTTATATATCACTCTCTTTCTTTTATTACTAGATTTAAAAATATATATTATATGTATATATACACATTCACATATCTACCAGTAAAAATGGATAGATATTACTCTTTCTTTTATTGCTAGATTTTAAAAAGATCATACTACATATATATACATACATGCACACATATATATCTATCAATAAAGAATGATATACATATATAAAAATATATTTATTTAAACAAGGCAAATGCATAGAAATGGAAGACAAAAATGAAATCAAAAGTGGTCATTTTTTTCTTAAAATCAACTAAATATGAAATTGGATCAATAATTGTAGATTTAAAGAAACAAAAAAAAAATTATAGTACTTTGAATCTAGTTTCTAAATTACTAATATTTTAAAAAAATGGTTAAGATAAAAAGGGTTAAATGTTGTCACATACAAAAGTATTCATATTTTTCTTAATAAAATATGATAGTGTTTGGTGTGCAACCTCTTATTTTTTAAAACCACTTGATAGAAATATAGTTAAGAGTGAATATTAGAAGTTGTGTATTTTTTATAGTTTATTTTTTTATTTGTGATTTAATAAAAATGAATGCATCCTAAAAATTGGATCACTAAGCATGAGCATCATATAAATTGTACAAAGCTAATTGAAAATGCACTTTTTTAAAAATATGTAAAAATTGAAATGTAGAACAATCCTATATAAATTTTAAAAAAATTGATAAGTGAATATAAAGTTATAAAGAAAATTCAATACATATTTATTTGACAAATATATAAACATTAGTAAAAGAATTTTTTTATTTTTTTTAAGCAAAAGGCGATAAGCCCATAATTATATTAATATAAAAGATAAACACATAGAGAGATATTATCAGAATGAGGGAATTGAAAAAAGTGAATAGCCCAACTAGTCTAAAAATCCCTTTGTAGCTGAATTCCTTGAACAAAATGATAAGCCCAAAGATTTATATATCAAACCCTACCACCCAAATAGCTACTATTAGCCTTTTATAAAAAAGTTATGAGCATATCTTTACATTCTAAACCCTACAACCATGACTTAGTATTTTTCAAGTATATTGATAATTACATTATCAACAAGCATACTTTGCAATTTTAACAAACCTACATACCCCTATTACCCAGGTTGACCAAATTCTCCCCCTGCTCTTCAATAGCTAACATCTGAATATGATTTGTAGCTTGATACTGAGAGTGTATTGTGATATTGATATTTGAAATTTGCACATTAACCCTACCAACTTGATGATTTAAGAGAGGAGAAACCACTTGCAGTCCTTGGACACATTCATGAGATAGAAGAAAAGAAAGAGCATGAAATTTTCTCTTAAAATTATCAATTTCCTCTCTTTCAAATTCAGAATGAAACTTATTCAAAGCTATATCCAGGTTGTCCAAGTAATGATACCACCTTGAAAGGATAGCAATCATCTTTTAATGAACTCAACATAGCACAATTTAGTCCTGCTTCAGCCTTCGCTGCAAATCACCTCAAGGATAATGTAGTATAGTTAGGTGGATTTGAATAATGATATAAATCTCCCTCTGTAGATTCACTTAGGCTATCAACAATGAGATTGGCCTCTGTCATATATGCTATTGAACATGTGGGTATTAAGAATTATAAAACAACAAATATTGAATATCTTTATCTTTCCCACAAAAGGCCAACTTGTTTACACAAAATGAATCTTATGGAGATACCATTGCATCTTGATTTATCAAATCAACCAATTGTGGATAAGCATTAATCAGGCTTATATCATTTATAACATGTATTTCAAGAGCGTCACTACCCATACTTGCTAAAAAATGCACAACCCTATTGCTTTCCCTATATGTGTGAGCTATTATAGAGGCCTGAAATTTGTCTAAAAGTGACCATGCTTGGTGCATAATATAGCTTAAAAACTAATTATGAATCCTTCTTTCTCTATAGGAATTAATAATTAACATTGAATCTCCTATGTGTAACTTTGAAATCCCTAACTGCAATGCCAACTCTAACCCCGGTAACAGAGCTTGAGCTTCTACAAAATTATTTGTGCCTTGTTGTAGATGAGTTGATGATGCTACTATGAGTTTTCTTAATGAATTCCTAATGCAAATTCCTACCCCCGAACTACCTGGATTACCCTTTGATGCTCCATCAAATTTTAGTTTAGAAAACTCTCCTTGAGGAGGTTTCCATTTGAATGACCTTCTTTCCACTTTATTAGTGTTGTTTGTGTGTAAGCTGCCATCAAATGGCAACTTAATTCCCCTCCAATTATTCAATAGATGACTATCCTAACTTGTGAACAATGAATTGGCCATTTTTTCTTTTTGAACACATGAATTGACTCCTAAAATTGATTTTTCTATTTTTTGATTTGTGATTTCAACTGAAGATTTGAGCTTTCTAAAAATTCTCAAATTACATTCCCACCATATATTCCAAACAACAATCCCAGGGATCACATGTCAAATACAAGCAAAAAATGATGATTGGTATAAAACCAACCAACTTTCAGAGAGTTCCCAAAGTGTATTTGGAAGAGGAATGAAAAGATCCAACTTACTTTTTATATAATCCCAACATTGTTGAGAAAAAATACATTGCAAAAGCAAGTGATCTATTGTTTCAAGTGTTTCTTCACATAACGGGCATTTAAAAGGATTGGCTATCTTCAACTTTACTAACCGGTCACTTGCCAAAATTATTTTTTGTAAAGCAAGCCAAGCAAAGCTACCTGCCTTGGGCAATAATTTTTTGTTCCAACAAAAAGAAAATTATCTTTAGGGTGGAGTATTATGTTTGGCTTGACTTAAGACTACATATCCTTCCTTTACTGAGTATGAACCAAGTTTTGATGTTGCCCAAATAATTTTTTCTGGTTTTGCTAATTGAAAGACAACCCGATCCTTAATCATCTTGCAATATTGATCACACTGCTGAGCATTAAGTATGTTATCTGAGAGTTTTTTCCATACAACTTTCCCTAATAAGGAATCTACAGACTACACATAGTCTATCAACCTTTCACCCCAAGCTTATGATAAAATTTCTCTTACATCTTGCAAGTCTAAAATATTTGACAACGGAGGATCCCATTCCATGAATCTGACCAAAAATTTACACTCCTTCCATTATTAACTTCCCAGGAGGAAAACTTAGTGATGAGGTCCCTACTATTAAGGATGAAATTCCAAATGGAAGACCCCTTAGGAGGATCAGCTACTATTAAAATTCTTGTTGGGTTTTCATTATCTAGGTACTTAGTTTGCAATATCCTACTCCATTTAGCTTCTCGATTTGTATACATCTTCCATGCTAATTTAGCACCAAATGCTTTGTTCTGCCACAAAATATTTTGTATTTTGTATACCAGCCCCACCTTGTTTCTTCCCCTTTTCCAAACCTTCTAAGGATATTAGAGGCACTTTCTTTTGTTCGTTGATATTTCCTTTCCAAAGAAAATTTCTTATAACTTTTTCAATTTTTGATATTACAAAACTAGTAGCTTTGAGGACAACCAAAAAATAATTAGGAATTGATGATAGAACTGACTTAATAAGAAGAATTCTTCTTGGTAGCAATAACCACCTAGCTTTCCACATCAAAATTCTTTCCTTAAGCCTGTCAATTACCTTATCCCAGTACTTAACCTTGTTTAAACCCTTAAAGAACGGAATCCCTAAATATGTACATGGTAATGCTGCTTCTTGAAATCCCAATAATTTCACTATTTTATCCTTCACATCATCAAAAGTATTAAATACATATATTTTGGATTTTGATGCATATTTCTCCAATACTTTTTTGAATTTCCTAGCTTCATCCAATGTAGACTTTCCAAAAATAATAGTATCATCTACAAAGAGGGAATGCGTGACTAAAATAATAGTATTTGGTAGCTTAACTCTATGCCACAAACCTTGATTATGCACTAGGTGGATAAATCTACTTAAGGCCTCTTCCATAATGATGAACAAAAAAGGTGATAATGGATCCCCTTGTCTAACACCTTGAGTTGCACTAAAAAAACCTGTGGGACTCCCATTGATTATAACCGAGAACTTCTTTGTAGATAAGCAAGACATTACCCATCTATGCCACTTTGAACAAAATCCAAACTTTGCAAGAACTTTATTAAGAAAGTTCCAATCTACTTTATCATAAGCTTTCATCGTATCTAATTTGACTATGAATGAAGCCATATTTGATGTGGATATTGTGTGAAGGGCTTCATGTGCAACTATTTCTCCCTCAAAAGTCTCCCTTCTTGGGAAAAATCATCCTTGCTCTTGAGAAATAATTTTTGGTATGAGAGGCTACAATCTTAAATAAATTTACTTGGTAAAGATCTTATAAACTATATTACATAATGAAATAGGCCTATATTCTACAAATGTTTTATGCTCCTTTACCTTTGGTAAGATTGCAATATTAGTTACATTAAATTGTCTAAAGATTGTCCCTGCTCTCCTAGATTCTTCCAATGCCCAAAGAAGTTCATAACACAAAAAATCCCAACAGTTTTGAAAGAATAAAGTCGTGTATCCATCTGGACCAGGAGCCTTATCCGAAGGAAATGAAAATACTACATTCTTTAACTCCTCCATGGAGAAAGGGCTCAAGATCCAAGCATTATCATCATCACTAATACGTTTATGGACTGCATCAAGCAATTCATTTTCATCACTTAGCCTATTAGTGATTGTACTTTGTGGGGCTGACAAAAGATCATAAAAAAACCTAACTCCTTCCTTATTGATGTTTTCTTCCCTTGTGAGCCAATTTCCTATAGATAATTCTTGAATTGCTTGAACTAATTTTTTTCCTTCTTTATTTGGGAAAAGGCATGAATTTTTTTTGTATTGCGATCCCCTTCTTTCAACCATAATTCACAAGACTTTTGTCTCCAATAAACTTCTTCTCGTGCACATAACTCCTCCCATTGTTCTTACAACCTTTTTTGTTCATCATACAGAGCAACATCCAAACCACTTTGAATTATATGCTCATGAAACATTGTTAGCTCTTTGAATACTAATTCTTTTTGTTGAAAAATGTTTTGAAACACTTGGTTATTCCAACATTTTATTTGTTGTTTCAAATATTTAAGCTTTTTGTAGAACTGAAACATCATAGTGCCTTGTTCATATGGAGCATTTAGCCACCACTGCTTTATAAGATCCATAAATTGTGGATGCCTAAACCACATACTCTCAAACTTAAAAGAAGCCTTGACTTTTGGAGTAGTGATATTTGAGAAACAAAGAAAAACTACATAGTGGTCAGAACCAAGATATGGAAAAAATTCAGAGACAAAATTTTGAGGTGATGTGAGCAAGAACCTATCCAATCTTTTAGCTATCTGAAGAAAACCTTTCCTTTTATTTCTCCAAGTATAATTACCATTAACTAGTACAATATCCTTTAATGCATTATTGAGGATAAACATGTTGAAGTCAGACATTACCCTAGCTGGCTGAATTATACCACCTTTCTTTTCTTGCAGTGAGGCTATTTCATTAAAATCCCTTGCTACTATAATATTTACATCATCTAGCGCACCTATTTTCCTTGTGATTTCATCCCATAGATTCTTTATGTTTATAGTAGAAGTAGGACCATAAACATTCAACAACCAAAAATGCACTTCAAATTTTGTTACCTCTACAAGTTGCTAGAAGGTTTCATTTTTCCAAGGCTTTACATTTACAGTCTTTGGATTCCATAAAGTTACTAGGCCTCCAGATGCCCCTTGTGCTAGTGAATGTTTTGAGGCCCATCTAACCCATTTTTGAATTGAAGTTTCATACACTGCTATTGATGTCTTTGTTTCTTGCAATTGAAAGAAGATATCTGCTCCACAAGCATCTATTTGATGCTTGATACAAGCATTCTTGTCAGGGTCATTAATTCCCTTGACATTCCAAGATAAAATCTTCATTGGGATTGAGGAGAGAAACATGCTCTCCTCATTCTTTTACTTGGAATAGAATCCAGGATTGTCTTATGCACACTTGCCTCAATTTGTTCCCTTAGTTTTGTCAAATTTGATTTTCTTCCTCTCTTCCCTAGGGATTTCTTTACTGATGGTTGATATGGTGATTGAGATAAGGAAAGTTCTTTAAGATAGAATAAGTCCCCCACCTTCTATCCCTCATTTTGAATTTCAACTAACCCAATGTCTCCAGAAGTAATTGAACGAACTACATTTTTAGCTGCTTGCTCTGCAATGCCAAACAAGTCCTAAGTACTTAAGACCTTCTTATCAAGATCTAGAGCTCCTCTCTTTTCTCTTTCTATAAAAAATGTATCTTCAATATTAGTAAGAGACATCGAATATGTTTGATGACTGCAACCCCAAAAATCCTCTTCCTTTGTAATTTCATCAAAAAAATTAGAACCTATTGTTATCAAGACTTTTTCTACTAAGTATTCTAACTCATCCTCCTTTATGATATTTGATGTACTTAATTGAAGACCCTGCTTCATCCCATCATTACCAAATGATGCTTGATTATCAAGAAGCTGCAACTTTGAGGAATCATTAAAAACCCATGAGACTAAATGATCCATTGTTCCCTGGAACATTAACTTTCTTACTATTTGTGCTAATTTTTGCTCTGAAGTTATTGATACCATATGTGAAAATAAATGAAGAGAATAATCAAAGAGTCTTTGCATCAACCATTCCATGTCTTTAGATATTTTTAGTTGAAGAGGTAATTGCTTCTTTGAAGTAGAGAGGACAAGAGAATCCTAGTTTCTACCATCATCTCCCCTTTTTCTCTTATCCCTGGGACTTCATATGAAAGAGATAGTATTCATTTGAGTAGGTATGACCTAATTAGTTTTTATTTTTTGATCGCATACTCTCAATTTCTACACAAACATATTATTCTGATGCATTTTAAATTCACCATCTTTAGTCGTGTGAAGATTTGAAGATGAACACCCTATCTTATAGTCACTAGCAAAGTGACCTATAATGTGGCATTGTGCACAGGTGGTCTCTGGGAATTCAAAATTGATTTTTTGGAGCCAAATGCCAAACTTGAAAGTTATCTCAATTTTCCCTAGAAATCCCTTACTTGTATCTATGAGATCACATGTTCTAATAGGTTTCGAGGGATTTTAAAAAAAGGATAAATCATGCAAGAGAAAAATTCCTACCTAATTTGCTTTTATTTCAATTAGGTTGAGCTCCCTATACTCAAGAGGTAAAGCAAGCATTTGAAACCAAAAAGGGATATATCTAAAAGTGAAGTCTTCCACTTTAAAATTCGGTGACCAAGATTGCATGCATAATCGAGACCCTTGAAAAACCCATGATTTAACCTTAAACACAACATCCTTGTAGTTTTTACTATTAAAAATGACAACAAATATTCCCTTTTCCTCTTCCAGATAAAAGACTTGTTGAACCCCTTCCCAATCATTATAAATTAGATATTTTAAATCATCTAAAGACATGGTGAGGTTCCAAAATTTACAGGTTAGGGTTTATTCCCAAAGATCTTTGATTTGGGGTTGCAACATATCCTTTGGGAACAAGACATTTAGCATCTCCCATTCTCTTGAAGCAAGAGTTTCTATTTCTTTCCCAACATCGTTAGTCTTGGCCTCCTCCTCATCTTTTTTTAGATTCTTGTGCCTCCACACTTGCTTCATCCGATTGTTTTCCTTTGTCGCTTTCTTCTTATTTTTGTATCAGTTTTCCTTTTGAACCCCTTTTAATCTCTGTGATTCAACATTATTTTTATGGGCTAGGCCCTTATGTAGTCGATCTCAGATCTCTGTTGATTCCCTGTTAGTGGATGGGATATCATAGAATCGTGAGCAGTTTTCCTGTGATCTAGGATCTTTTGCATGCCTCCCTACGCTTGTTGCATGCTTCTCCAAAGCATGGTTTTCCACTTCCAAATCTTTTTCATGTAGCCCTGCATCTTTTGCATTTCTATTAGATTTGAAATTAGCTTTTGCTTCCTAGTAACAATAATCCAGAAAGGAAAGTTCTTCCTCAAAGCGCCTATTCTTAAACTCCCTGTTAAATAAAGTATCGCCTTCATAGATATCTATAATTGGTTTCCCTTTTTTATTCAAAACCCTATGAGTGGGAATGGGTGCCCAGTTTGGACGTGAAAACCTATGTTTGGTTGCTTTTGTATTATGTGCATGTTGCCCCCAAGAATTACCAGTGGGGCCGCGAGGTCTAAATCCCTATTGCCTATAGAGAGATTTTCCATGAGGGACAAAATTCCTGTCATTTTCTACAACATAGCTCTTAGAATTCCATTGTTTCCCTCAAATAGAAATACATATATGGTTAGAAAGTTAAGAAGAAATACAAAATTTTGATGATAATTTTGTAAAATATTATTATAAGATAAATAAATCTAATAATGTTGAAAAATATTACTAAAATTAAAAAAAACATGTCAAATGGGGATAAAATAGAAGCTCAACCCTTTAGATTCATTACTCAAGCCTATTCTAAACTAAAAAGTGTATTTTTTTACAAAATAAAAAAATGAGTAGGATATGTAACATGCTCACATTACATAATTGATGCAAGGGCATTTGGGTAGACTGACAATTGACATCACCCAAAAAAATTTCAGGTTTGGTTTTTAGTTTTGTTTTAGTTTGGTGGTCATTGGAATATCTCAACAAAATAGAACTTCAAAATCAACAAGGAATTGCAAGAATTGGACTAAGGTCGGTTCACAGTTTCAACACTCCCTAGGAAATTTTGTGAAATTTATTCCCCAAAATTCGTAAGAGCTAGAGTAAAATCCTTTTGTAGGGGCATTCTTGGAGCTACCATGTCAAATGTGAAAAAAAAAATCAAGGTCATATCTTTCATCGTTTGGGAGAAATTAATGCCATAAATTTGTGTTTTAATGTAGAAAGTGTGTCACTAATTTACAAAAAGTTTAAATTTTCAAAATTTATGAGGGTTGGAGCAAAATCCTTTTGCAGAGGACTTGAGGAGGTCATAACACGCATTTGGGAAATTTTTTGGGTGAAATAGAGAACTTTAAATTTTTCCCTACAGACATCCAACTTTGCCAATTGACATAATCAACTTTCTTTGAATTGATTTTAAAAAGCAATGGTTGCTGATTTATTAAAAAAAAAGGAAATACGAAATAAAATATATAATTCTATTAAAAAATAAATAAAGAAATTCAAGAAATGGAGATGAGTTAACGCCACAGGAAGATGATAAGCTACATGGTAGGGAAAAGACACAAATGAAGTTGAAAATGGACAAGAGAGAGGAGGATGTGTGTGGAGGAACATAGTGCAAGGGGCTGCACCATCTAGGGAAATGGCTTCTTAAAAAAAATTGAAGTGCAGAGAATATGGGGCTATTGTGCACACATGATAGGCATCTTGAAATTTTAAACAAAAGATAAAAAGAAACAAATAAAAATAAAAATCAGTGTGGAGTATGTTGGAGTGCACAGAGAATAATAACAAGGATCATGCTGGATAAAAACCACATCAATTTAAAAAATAAGTGTAGAGAGGTAAGGGGTGTATGGAAAGAGGAGGCCCACATAGCAAGGAGAAGGATTTTTTTTAAAAAGAGGCATCGTGAATGGTGTATAATGTATGTTGGAACAAGATAAAGAGGGTGCATAGTAAGGGAATAAGAGAAGGGTGAAATGGTTTATAAAACATTTATTAAAAAAAATATAAAAGAACTAAAAGACATTGCATATTGGAGGGAGAGGGAGTGAATATTCAAATTGAAGATCAGAGTATACAAATATGTGTAAGTTGAGAAATGTCAATTGAAGACCGAGTGTGAATTTTGTTCCTAGATTCACAGTGTTGAATTTAATTAATAAAATCAATTTTATTTTGCTACAATCTTGTATTGTGTAGGGGTAGAGTATTGCCCATGTCAATGTGTATTTGATATTGTGAGTTGTGTGTATGTTTATGTGAGAATTGAGGAAGGTTGTTTTGCACGAGGGGAGTAACCCTTAACATCAATAATGCACTTATGTTAGATAACATGATTGTGCTACATAATGCACTCATGTTTTTAAAATATGATTGTTTATTAAAATGCTTAAATGGGCTACATAATGGGTAAACAATGTATGAAACTCATGATTTGGTTCTACTGCAACTCTATACATATTTTTTGTGCACTTTTCTCTAACATTGCATGAGATCCTTTTTATATTAGTACACATGATTGAATTGCATTGGAAATTAAATGTATTGGATTATTGCATACTTTTTGTTTCTTTTAATATTTTTGGTTGTCAATTTTGATTACTAGTAACACAATTTTGAAAATTTATTGATTGTTGTAAGGAATACTTATTTGCTTGTATTTTAAGAGTCTCTTTGTGATCAATATATTTTGTATGCAATTGAAATTTTTGTTGGACCAATCACCAACATCTCCCTTTGGATTTGGGACATGTACTAACTGCCTCACGTGGATCTATTTATCTCTAGTGTTGGTATCAAGCATTAATAGGTCAATCTTTTGGCGCAATGACAAGCATGTTCCAACAAATGGTATTAGAGCCATGGTCACAAACAGTATGAATTGTGTAGAAAAGAAAATGATCAGCTCTATGTGGAGTCTAAATTTTCCCAACGTCATGCAAGGGGCGCTGGGAATAGTGAAGGTAGAAGGGTAAATGATAGTAATGACCTTTTACTTAGAAAATGTACCAGAAATTCAGATATGTTTGATCTTAAATCTTTACAATCAAGCTTTAACAAACAGATGAAAATGAGTTCAATGGAAAATGAGAAAGAGTATGGCATTGAAAGTGATAGTCGAGATGACTACGATGTTGTAGGATGTAATATAAAAGAGGTCAAAGATATAAGAGTAGATGAAGATGAAAGACATGGTAGTTTCACTGAAATTGTTCCAATGAATGAAGCGCTGACACTGAGGGAGGGATTGTTGAACTAATCACCAACATCTTTCTTCAAATTTAGGACACAAACTAATTGCCTCCTGTGGATCCGTTTATCTTTGGTGCTTGTATTAGGCGTTAACAGGTCAATCTTTTGGTGCAATAGTAAATGTGTTCCAACAATTTCAATTAATTTATATTGATAATTTTTTATATTAAAAAAGAATTGACAACTACCATGGGAAGGAAAAAGTGGCCTAGAAAACCTAAGAAAATAAAATTGCAGAAATAAAAATAAGAAGAGTACATGAAAAGGATTCATAAAATGAAAAAAATTAGAGAAAAAGATTAATTAGTACCAATTGATATGAATGTAGAAAATAATATTAAAACACCTATTAAAATAAGAAATAATGAACCAAATTTACCTAATGAAAACCAATAATTAATGCCAATAAAAAAACCTAAAATTATTCATAAAAAATTACAGTATATAATTGAAACTGATGAAAGTGTTTTAAAACTAATTCTTAATAATAAAAATTGAATGCATTTGTAGATTTTTTTTTTTTTTATCGATTCAAAATTAGTTAAGGGGATACACCCATTGTATTGATTGGAAATATTAAAATTATAGAAGGTGGCATGAACACATGCCTAAGAGAATAACAAGCCAAAACTGGGGCAAAAATTCACTTCCATAACCCATTGTCCTATCCCAACTCCTAGAAAATAAAAATGGAGCTAAGCACCTAGCCCATCCAAGAACTATCACATAGTTTACATAGACATCCATGGATAGCCTAGACAACCACCCCTAAAACAAGAACAACCCGAACATCCCAAAACCAATAATATTTGTATAAACTATTGAAAATAGACCAAAAAACCCTCCCTTGACATCATACTAGTGCACTGGTCACATGGTTAGTTCAATCCATGCCTGTTGGATCCTACACCCATACCATCGCCATCCTCCGCTGCAAGCTCATTCTTGATATTGACACCATTCCAATTTACAAAGCCCGACTTGACCATCAAGCCCTCCTTGTTGATATAGTTCTACAACCACCCTAGCTTGTCTTCTAGAGCCAACCCTATGATACGCTTCAAAAATAAGATGCCATTCGCCACCCCAACCCAAAACATGGACAATATCAATGGGTCCTCTATGAAAATCAATGGGAATTTTTGTGTCAGGTGGCCCCTACCCCTAATCAAATAGTAATCTTTGGGGAGGGGTACTCCAACCCCAAGCACCACATTCTCCAAAACATGATCAAAGCCCTCCAAAAAATTTCTCCATATAAGTTTCTTGCACAGTTCTCTTGCTTCCTCCTTTGGTTCCCCTATGCTGAGAAGGGTGGAAAAAAACATGGCCACAATATCAGAATTAACGTGATGCCTATGGCCCTCCAAGTGAAATATGTGCCTAAAACCATCTTAACCATGTGCAAAATCAAGTCATGCTTTGATTTAAAATATTTCCCAACCTCTTCTTAATGATTTCTCCCACAAAATCCAGCTACCTTCCCTTGGCCTCCAAAAGAATGGGTGTGTCCATCTCTAGATTGTATCTACAATTCAAAAGTTTAATGATTTCCTACCAAATCCAAAGTTGTCATATTAACAAGCTAGCTTGCCCCACAAGACCATCATTACTACTGACGCTTCACACACATTCATGAGCAGGGACACCACCTATCATCATATATTTTGTGTCACCAATCTTCCAATTTATTTGACATGTCCTTTCTTAGCCTTATACATCACCACATCCCACCAACTTATCAAACTAGCTTCCTTTCAATTTATAAAGGGGGGCTCAAGTAATCCACTATGGCCCTCTTGTCCAAGTCATCTACCATCGAATTACCCTCCCTATACACATGAGAGATCCTAAACTCCTCCATTTCATTTAGAATATTCAATATTGGAGGAAGCCATTTCCTTAGTTTCCAGCTTGGTGTCCATCCATGACAAATTACATTAATTGTTATTAGAGAGTCCCCTTCTAAATGAATCTTTTTCAAAACCCTCTATGAAGCACACTATAGACCAATTAGGGCAGCCCTTAATTCAGCTTCATTGTTGGTTCCAAGCCCCAAGCATTTTTATTTTTCCATCAAGATATCTCCATTGGGATCTTTGATCACGCATCTTGCCCCACACAGCCCTAGGTTGCCTTTCGCAGCCTCATTGAAATTTATCTTTTTCCAAACTTCTTCTAGGGCACTCCATGACACCCCAAGACAAGGGTTAGATGAAGGATCAACCCCACAAACACCATTAATAGGGGAATAATCAACTCAAACCAATAATTTCTAATCTCCCTGTCCCAACTTGTAAATCCATTCTTTTCTAGTTTTTTATTAGATGTTGCATTATTGACCACCTTCAATATTGCCAACTTGATTTTCCTCACCAACTGCTCCTTGGGAATTTCCTTATCCTAAAAGATCCTCCTATTATGTTCCAAATCTCCCAAATTGTGATTGATGGTGCCACTGTCCACAAAATTTGAAACAAAGCCTTTCTTTTGATACTAGGCCACATCAGGAACAAGGTTTGAATATCTTGAGGGAGGGGGCTTTTCCAACTCAACCAACCCAACAAATTCTTCCAACAGAACTTTGCATACTCACAAACCACCAACAAATGGTTCACTACTTCTCCCTCCTTTTTGCATAGCACACATCGACTTGGACCATGAAATCCAATCTTACTCATGTGTTCCCCTATTAAAATTCTCTTTTGAAATGTTGTCCAAGTGAAGATCCCTACTTTAGGAAGACAATCATGATGCTAGAAGAGATGACCTAGCCACTACTCCTTACAGTTGGCACTCTCTTTTAGATTGTATCCCAATTTCACATTGTATTATTTTTATTTTTCCCCACACCATCTAATTTTCTCCTCTTCGACGCTAATGATGATCAATTTATCTTTCAAGATATGTTGCAACTTTGTATTGTACTCCTCAGGAGCCACAACTTATTGTAGTGATTTCCACTCCCAGACCAAATTGCCATTCACTCTGGCTTACTCCAAGTAATCTCTAACTCTTGACTCCCATTATTGTTTTATAATTTCTTTTACCTCCTCCAAAGTGTTGATGGAGGCCATTTATTTCCCATCCCAAGACTCCTCCCAAAAGGAGGCATTTCTTCTATTTTCGATATCCCATGTTACATGTTTAGTGATTATATCCTACAGTTCAACAATAAATTATAGATTGTCGAACTGCTTAGGGGATTGATAGTTGTGAGGATACAAGAGGGGTCTTCAAAGTCCAAATATTTATTCTATAAGATTCTTACCCACTTTTGTTGGCTATTTTGGTGCATGCTCCACACTAGCTTCACTCCCATAGCTAGATTCATTATTGATAGCTACCTTAGCCCCACACCACCAACTTATTTTTTTGTGCAAATTTTATCCCATGCAATTAGAGGGAGCTTCTGTTCTTCCCTTGTCCCACTCCAAAAGAACTTACACATTAGCTAGTTAATTCATGTTTCTACACACCTTCAAAATTTTAGGCATGACATGGAGTAGATCGGGATAGAAGATATTACTACTCTTAACATCATGATTCTTCCTAAAAAAGATAGCCATCATCCTTTCCAAGTCTTCCTATTCTATCTACAGCTATTCAACATGTTCTCCCATAGTGATTTCTTGTTAAGGCCAACAAACAAAGGGATCCCATGAATCTTCCTGGAAGCTAGGAACTTTTAAGATCCAGTATCTTTCCTATGTCCCTTTGGATGCGTAGCCAGATGCTGAAGAAAAATACTTCAAAAATTTTCCAATTCACACTTTGGCTGGAAGCTTTACAATTGTCATCCAATACACCTTTTATTTCCCTCACTTCACTTTTGCAGGATTTTCCAAAAAATTGTATCATTGGAAAATTGTTAGTGAGTTACCTCATCTACCCCCCAGGTGACATGAATTCTTGTCCACTACCATAACCTCTTTACCTCCTTGATTTTTCTGGCCAAGGCTTATGCCATGATGATAAATAGGAAGGGGGAAATTGGATCCCCTGCCTCATACCCCTTTTTGAAGGGAAATTTTTTTGAAGAGAATAATTTACCAAGATTGAGAACTTCAAAGAATCTATGCATGCCATTACCCACTACAACCAACACTCAACAAAATCAAAACTTCTCATTATTTCCAACAAGAAACATCTATCGACCTAGTAATAAGCCTTTTGAATGTCTAATTTGACTATCATACTTTCAGAGCCCTACTTTCTTATGGAGTGTATTATTTCATGTGCCACAACCACCCCTTCCACAATCAACCACTTGAGAGAGAAACCACTCTGCTCTTTTGAAATTATCTTCCCCAAAATTAGGTTTAGCCTATTAGTGATTAATTTGGTGACAATATTATATATCGTGTTGCAAAGTGAAATTGGTCTAAAGTCATACATTGATGAGACTGGGATGATTTTTAGAATTAATGCAAGGAAGGTATGGTTCAACTCATCCAACAGTGTCATTTCTCTCCTAGATTCCTCACCTGCTTGAGTTAAATATTTTCCAATTTTGTCCTAGCACTTATGGTAGAAGCAAGTAGGAAGCCATCGGGCCCTAACACTTTTTCAAGGTTTAACTTGAAAGTGTTCCTTCAAATTTATTCCTCTGACATTAATGCCAACAAACTTTTTTTTATCTTCATGGTTAACTAAACTCAAAATATTCCTTGTTAACTTGTCCCTTTCTTCTTGCAACACCAAATTTTCTTTGTTTAAGAGATTTTCAAAAAAGGATAGTGCCTCCTTATTGATATCTTCCTTAGTTTTTAGTAGAACACTAGCTTCATTCTTTTGTCATCATGTTTATGCTCCTTCTATCCTTGGATGATTTGTGAAAAAAATTGTATTTTGGTCCCCATCCTTAAGTCAAATTTCCATAGATTTCTATCTCTAGAATATTTCTTCCCTTGCTAAGATTTTTTTGCACTACACCTTTAGTCTTTTCTTGAGTTTGAAGTCCTCCAGTTGTATTACTTCTTTTATTACTTTTTTGTTAAGGGTTTCCAACTCTTCTTCAAGCCTCACTTTCTCCCCAAAACTATTCTTAAAGTACTCTTTGTTCCATTCCTTTAGCTTATTCTTGATATAGGCCAACTTCTCCGCAAACACATATAACTTATGGTTACTATGAATGATGTCAGAGCATCCAACGGTGTAGGGAAATCTTGCATAACCCAAAAAAAAAAAAAAATTCCTTAATTTCTTTAGTTGTTTTGAGTTCCATGATGGAACTTAAAGGGTGTAAGACAGTTAGAAGTCAGAAAATGAAAAAAAATGGTCACTTACTATTTTTAGTAAGTTGGCCTAAATAGGCTTGTATGCACCTAAAAATTTACCCCAAAGAGAAAAACTAGAAAACATTTTCAATCACAAAAGAATAGTCTCAATACCTTGCAAAGTTTAGGAGATATTAAAGTTTTCATCTTGAGAAATTTCTCCAATGTAGCTTCAAATTCATATATGAAAACCTTAGAGGCCCTGAAACTACTCAAAAAATAGACAAACCAATCTTCGATGGATTCAGAATTGTAGATCTCTTTGAGAGATTTCCAACAATATGACATAATAGAAAATCAAACACCCAAATCAAAAGTTATGGGCCCGCAAAGTTGCCCCTCTAAAAAGTGAATTTCATTAAAATATCTTCCTAGGAAAGAAATCAAAGGGCGGGACTTTTGGTGCCAAATCAAAAGGGAAAGTTACACTTTATAGAACATTCTAGGGTGGTTATTGGGCAAAATAAAAAGGGATAAGTGGGGGTTGTATAAGGTGGCTCCATTAGTGCAGATTGTGGCTCCAAAAAATATATTTTGTTTTTAGAGTTGATTTTGTTGTAATGAATCAAGCCCATGAGGCTGTAGCATGTAAGTTTTGAATCTGTAATTTTATTTTTTTGAAAATAATTGAAATTGAGTTATTTTTGTGTCTCACATCCTCTGTGTAGATATCTATTGTTGTGATTTGTGTTGGTTTCGGGTGGTGTGGCCCTCATCAAGTGGTATCAGAGCAAGTTTTCTCGAGTGTGTAAATAGATCACCAAATGTGAGGAAGTTTGCACCAGGACTTGTGGTGGTGGGTTTCAATGAAATGTGATTAGAATGCCTCCACGAAGAAACTGTGGTGGTGGAAGAAATGTTATTGTGCCAAAAGAGGGTTTTAGAGCCTTGAAGAGACAAGTTCAAGCACTACAAGAGGAGTTATGTCAAGGGTCTGAGCCAAGAAGAGCAGATAAAAGTGAAGATGAAGTTGAAAATGAGGAATAGTTCAAAGAAGAACAAAAAGTAGAAGATCCAGAGCAAGCCAGATTATTTTAGGTCATCTCTAAGATTGGGAAAAGGCCAAAGATCGATGTTTCTGCATTTTTTCCTACCCAGAAGAATTGATTGATTGGATCAACAATATGGAGTACTTTGAGGATGAGGAGGTGGAAGATCCTGAGAGGGTCATGTGAATATTTGGCAGAAAGAGGTACAACTAGAATGAAATCAAAGAGGAAAAGAGAAAATAACAAGATGGAATTGTATGGTGGACAAATTAAAAAGATAGTTCATTCCTATGGATGGTGTAGGAGCACCTAATGGTGTTATGCCTCCAATAGGAAATCATGTAAATTTTGAATTTTCATCATGTAATGCATGTAAAAAGGTCATTTCAAATGTATTTGAGTAGGTTCCTAGGAGTTCAAAGAGGTCAAACTGCAAAAGTTGTCTTTTTGTTGCAAAAGATGCAAAAATTACAAAATTGCAAAATTGTAGAGTCAGGAAGATGAAGTCATTCTTGTAAAAGGAGTTTGTAGGTTAGTTGTAACTGATGGGGAAGTCAACAAAACTCATGTAAACATTTTTTAAATGCCTTGTGAAGGCGAGCCAAGAGTAGTAGATTGTATCTTGAAACAATTTTGGTGAATAAAAGTACTCTATTCTGCACTTTCAACATTTTCTCCCTTGTTTTCAATCCTTGTATGGACAATATAGTATTTCAGAGGATATATTCATGTTTTTATATCTTAGAGTAAGGTGTTAGCTTCCTTTTGAAAGAGATTTGAGGTCTTTTCATTAAGTTTATAGGATAAAAGAGATTTTTTATTGTACACTGGTTTGAAAACCCCAATCAAGGGTTTGAGAGTCTAAAGAATGGTCTAACAACCATTCCACCAATTTAGGCTTTGTGAATTGGTGGAATGGGTTAGTGTAGATTTTTTTTAGTTTTGTTTGTATTTGTAGATGTAGGGGAAGTGGAGAAACAGAGTTCTTGTTGCTGCTCCAAGTGATTTTAAGTGATTTCTATGTATAAATTGATGCCTACAAGTTAAGGTTGGAAGAATTGATATTTTGTAAAGGTTGGGAGACTATAATTTTAGCTTGTGCAGACCTATTTCAAGATTTTTTAAGCAGTGGCAAGGTGTATGGAGGCTTGGAATGTATATTTTCTATAAACCTTCACTATTTGAGCATAGTTTTAAGCATTGAGCAAGGGTTTTATGTTTTACTAATTTGGTGAGTGATATCTTTGATAATAAATTATGGATTTATGAGTTTTCTGATCTGTTGAAGGTCTATTTATAGTTATTTGAGGTTGA
>VDFB02281492.1:716849345-716916930 GCA_007258455.2 Sequoia sempervirens
GAAATGATTTGAAATTGTTCATCAAGATATCAATAGTTAAACAGGCTGTCCAAATCGACTTGAGCATTTGCTGAGGAAGTGTCTACTTGGTAAGATCGATTGCAGACCATATCAGAGTTGATGCTGGTACTTAAGCGTGAGGCAACTGCAGGCTGAGGAATTCCATGGTTTTCTATGCTGATGTCTGGCTGCTGAGTATCAACCCACTGGCCTGCAGAATGCTCCATCTTACCAGACTTACCTAACTGGGAACCAAAAGAGGGCTCTATCTTGCAGTGTTTTAGGGTTTGGTCCATATTGTACTGATCAGCCAATGCCCTCAATAAAGCACTTTGAGGCAGTGGCAATCCAGGAAGGTTGTTTGGCATCTGAGGCTGACTCTGATCCATTGGGAAACTCACAGGCATGGAAGATGATAATAAAGCAGCAGGCAGATGCGAAAACAGGAAAGGAGGAGGAGGCTGAATTGGGTTCTCTTGTCTATGATTAAGGAATGGAGGAAATGGGCTAGTCCTGGGATTGAAGCTATTGTTCATGGTAAGCCTGGGATCATTCAGAACTAGGTTTTGCATGAAAGATGAGCCCTTGATAATGCTTGCAATATCAGACATGTCTGTAGAATCTGCAGATGTTCTCTGCTGCTGATGGTGCTGCAAGCTATTAGCCCTGAAAGCACTGCTGCTGCTGCTGTTATATGGTGCAGTGGAGAAGCAGGGCACGGGCTCCCTTGCAGATCCTTCGCTCTCCAGAGATCCACTTTCATCATTAACAGCTGATAATGGAGGCAGCGAAGGAGAACCGATATCAATATATGAGTTCCTGATGAATGATGAGGCGCTCTTCTTGCTTCCTGCACTCTTCTGAAATATACGACACACCACCCACTCATCCTGCACACCGTATTATAATGCACTCAGAAAATATATCTCAGCCTTGGCTATTAAAAGCAAATTTCTTACAACCTTCCAAATACCCATACAACAAATATATCCGCAAGCGGATATAAACAGTACACAGGCCACTATATATATATGCATTCAATTAGTACAAGGCATTAGGCACGCGCAGGCAGTAACAGTACAATTTGCTGCATAGAGTTTATCCCAAGTACCAAGACACGATTATGCAAAATAAACAGTAACAGCCAGTTGACAGGATTCTAATGCAGATCTCAAGCATGAAGGTACATCATTTCAAAATCGATAAGCTATTTATATGCAGATATCATCAGGAAAACCTCCCGGCGAACCAGGTACACGCATGGAGTGCAGACAACAGTGTAAGACTCTTAAAACTTCTACAAACGCTAAGTTATCAGTACTTATACCCCTCTTAAACGTTGGTTATTTGTAAACCTCACTGTAAGCATCCCATGTAATCAGACTTAGCATGGAATGCGGGCAGCACCATGCGGGCAGTAGTGTAGACTAAACATATATGAACTTTTGGTTATCAATACACCTGTAAATCCCTTGGTTATTGATAGGCCTGTCATCATAAACATCCCAAACAACCAGACGAAAGCAACTCGGGCAATAGTGTAGGAAAGATGATCTATATAAACTCTTTTGACATATACTGCAATGGTAACCAAACTGAGACAGCTAGCTCATACCCGTAAATAACTCTCAAAGGTAGGCAACACATCTAGGATCATTAAGAACATATATTTATGCTGCAACTGACAGTGGATTGATAACCACTTCTGTAACAAAGGACTCAATGAACGAACTCTCTCAAAACGTAAACAAACCAAGAACAAACCACACGGCAATGACAACTGACTTAATATGCAAGTATCACATACCATTTATCAATCTCAAAAAACAAGTAACAGCATTCCAGGACTTAAGGAACTCTAAAAGAGAGTTTCAAAACATATCCTTTCATAAAGAGAGAAAGAAAGTGTGATCATGTGTCTTAACCACTTTTAACATAGGAGTTATTAATTTTACACACTTTCTCAGGACATAACCCAAGAAAAGAGACTAAATTGAAGTTGCAATAGCATGTGAATTGTTAACCAAATTCAAACAACAAATACACATCGCAAACTTTTAAAAAACAGCAACACCATCTCGCACTTCAAGAACCCTAAAAAAGAAAAGCCAAATCATCAAGGTATATGCTTTTATGAAGCATCTGTCTGTTGATAACCAAAAAACATACATGATCTTGGACTTAAAACCAGCAACACCACCACTGCACCTAAGGCTTTTTTGCTGCAGATGGATCTGCTTGTTTTCTAGGTATATCTATGATGTGTGACCGTGGGCGTTTGTAATATGTATATATGTCAAAACCCAAGTAGAGAATGATCATGGCATAGTTGTATACCTTGGAAGTCTTGGGGAGTTGATGATAGGAGAACTTTCCCTCAAGGCGATATTCATGCATGACCCAGTTGCTTTTCTCACCCTTAGGAGCTCGGCCCTTGTAGAACACAAGTGTCTTCTTCATTCCAACAAGAGCAGAAGATCTTGCACTGAATATCTCGCGGTCCTTGCCAGTGGCTTTCCAGTAGCCGGCCTCTGTGGCTCTGTTGGTCCTAAGTCCAGTGGGATACTTCCGATCTCTGAGACTGAAGAAGTACCATTCCTTTTCGCCCATCTTTGCTTTTTCTGCATCACAGCATATAAACATTGAGTATCCGTCCAACAGAATCCACCGAAAAAGATTGTGTGATCTGAAAACTTGTGCGAACAAAAGATAATGTCAGACACAAAATATACGTCAATGAATGTTAACACAAACAACAGCCGATGATCGAATGTTGCGGAGCGTGTGAAGAGCATGCCAAGAAAGAAACTTTATTATATTTGTTACTGATAAATAACAATTAAGACTGGATACTATCTCTCACGTGAAAGATGTTGAACCCGAATATATTCATGGAATATATGTTCAGACTTCCCATGAAATGGCCCGTTCCCCCACATTAGAATGAGGTAATCTTCATACCTAGATCCTTGAGAGTATTTAGTACTACAAGGCCATTTAACATAAGGCATTTAAGTTGTATGACGTACATAGTTAATGAAGATCATCATCTAGTGCAACCGCTCCAGGAGCCGATAGAATGATTCATACTGTATCAAACAAGGGTTATGGTATAGTCTATACACACGGTATATGATAATATGAAATGAAATGGGTGTGTGAGTTTATGCAGACACAATTTGTGTATAAGGACATGCAATGAAATGGGGCTGTGAGCATAGTATACACATGTTATGTAAATGATCATACGAATGGAAACGTTTGAGAACTTAGATTAACACAATTTTCAGATGATCATATGAAATGAAATGGGTGTGAGTAGAAACTAGAAAGACATTGTATACAGATGAAGATATGAAATGGATGAGAATGGAGAGGTACAGACATACTCAGTGTGTATATCATATATGAGATCAAAAGGGTGTGTGAGATTATACACACAGTAAACATAAAAGGAGGGAATTGAACATACCAGGAAGGTCCCAAGGTTCACACTTATTGAGGTCCACTTCAGCAATGGCACGGCCTGTGAAGCTGCTGTCTAAAACCTTTCTCATGAGATAATGTGTTATGAGCTCTTCATCAGTGGGATGGAACCTGAATCCGGGAGGCAGTTGTGTATCACCCTTATCATGACTGTAACTGAAGTTAAGAGCCTCCATTATTGAATTCTTCCCAATCTCCTCACAATAGCACAACAAAACAAATGGATTGTTTCAACCGTCCTGCAATATATATATACACTGAATATATGCAGGTAACCCAATTTGCCAGATGCCCACTTGGTCTATACGAAATCTGGTATGTGGGTTGTGGAGAGATGTTATGTTGACTTCTTATATGGGTGTTAGGAGGGGTGGGAGAACGGGACGGGATGGGATGTATGGAGAGGCAGATCAATACGGATGAATCCTATTGCCAGTCTGAAATGGATTCCCTCAGCCTGGTGTGTACATTTGTAAGAAAAGCATCACCATAGACAGGCTTGCTTGGTGTCGGAAGAGTGTGTATATATCATTATCATTAAAGGAGGGGGGCCTATTATAAGCTGCTCCTATATCTCTAAGGCCTAAGAGAATGCGTGCGTGCGTGAATATGTGTTGTCAGTAGGGGTAGAAAGTAAGTGAATGCAAAATTAGGTCACAGGGGAACAGAAAGGAGTTTGTGGGGCTGTAGCTAAGATCGATAAAGGATTATTTGGATTGCCTGCTGCATGATCATATGATGGACATGAACAGGCCTAGGCCTATTATTTATGATCATAGTCTGGCTCTGCATCAAGCAGTAGTATAGTTAGTACTATTACTACTACCACTGACCTAGCCTCCTCCTGCTGCTGCTGCTGGCCCCTAATGTGGTTGTATGTAAGCCACTTGTACTACCACTGTATAAATACCCCTCCACAGGAAAAGATCACCACAGAGACATAGATCACAGGGCACAGCAAGAGACAAAATATATATTCACTCCTGAATCCTAAGGCATGAATGAATGAATGAAAGAAACTAGGCAATTCAATCAATTTAATGACTTTTCCAATGCCCACTCTGTTAAATTAAAAAGCTTCCAATGTGTAGTCCCCATATCCATATATACGCTTGTTCTTTATCATTGATTTGTGTGTATGTAAAGAGGAGAGAGCGAAGAGCCTGCGGTCAGAACAACACATCAAATCCGTGTACAACAAGGAACTGCACTGTTCAGTGCTGGTCATTCGTGACTGTTTATATTCTTACCCACCTTGGAAAAATCCCAGCTATTTCTCATCAAATCCCACCTAGCTTTATAAACTAAAATCAAAAGCAAAATTAAAAAAAATCAGCCTGCCAAATCCACCAGAACTCCATCTGAATTCCTCCAAATCCCACCTTCTAGCCCAAATAAATTTGAATTAAAAATACCCGCCGGGTTATAAACGTTCCATCAAAACCCACTTTTAAATCATTAAAACACCACTGAAACATCAATTTCTCTGATACCCACTTCCAACTGTATATGCCCCCATCAAAATCCCTCCGTCCCCCTCATCCAACGGCTTCTCCCCAGCCAGGTCAGCATCCACGTGTATACATTATCCACCGGGTCAAAACCCCCCCAGTCGACGACTCCTGGTTAACAGAATTAGTTTGACTTTTGGATAAAAGAAGGTTAAATTTTAGGGAGATGTGTGTATGAGCAAATGATGGCCCACTGACGTCACTCGCCTCCGGCGGTCAGTGTACGGACGCGCTTTCCTGCTGATGGGAAAGGCGAGATCAAATTCGGGCACCCGCAGCCCGGTTATTTTCATGCTCCTGCCCCTCGGCCGCCAGCCCAAACGGCGCCGCAAACGACTCGCCGGTCACTTGACCCAGAAAAACAAAAATAATAATAAAAATCATATTTTGAGTTTTCATTTTTACCCTCTCCCTTTGACCTCCTTTTTCAGGAGCTCTGTGATTAAAAATATTGAATTTTATGCTTTGGGTAGATGATATTAGGTTTTGAAAGCTACCTTCTGCGGGGGCTTGTTCTTATGCTCCTCCTTTTTTGGCATTTTCCTCGTATCAACTTGATATTGAAAAATTCCTATCTCTATCTCTATGTGCTTCATTTCTTGCTTTCTTTATTCACTCGTTTGTCTTCTTTTTAGATTAAGGGAAAGCCTTCTGCCATCAAATCTGTGTGCTACCTAATATAATTCTATACTTTGTTTTGTTTACTTTTCCTTCTACCCAAGCCCCTCGCAGATCATCTCTATCAGTCAACACAGCTACCAAGTGCTGGAGGCTTCCATGGCTGAAGATCTAAAATATTAAATTAGTAATAATTGTGAGGTAACGATAACAGAAATTTAATGCATTTGTTACGTATATTGAAATATTGTTATCAAGTTCATGTATCGGCATGATTGGTATTGATTAAAATTGTTTTTAAATGTAGGTATGGCAAGTTTTAGTATCAATGTTTCAGCATCAATGTTTTAGATTTGGTCTTACAAATTATTTTATTCATATAGTACATTATTTTGTTTTGTTAGTTATTTATGATTAAAAAAAATTAGTTTTTATTCTCAATAAATTGTCTTATGTGTTTCCTTTCCTCTTCTTATTAAGGAGTATAATCTTAACACAATGTCATTTCTAATTGAATCTAGAAATGACATTGCACTAATTAGTAGGGATTGTGGAGATCGGATGTCTTTAATTGAATGTAATCTTGTAATCGTGAGTTTTTCCTCATTCTAATATTGAATTACAAAATATGATCCTAAAAGTTGACGCTTAAAGACGTGACATGATTACATCCAAAAACACTTTCAATCATTATCATGAACTTAAAAAATATTATCTTTTCTAATAATTATGAATAACATGAATTATCTATAAAATATTGTCAAGTTGTGTTTCTATTATTTAGAAATTCACTCTCCATATTTATGCCTTATATCTTTCAAATTCAACTATACTTAATTAATGTGAGTAGTTCAAACAAGTACTCAATATACCAACCAAATACTATTCTAAAGAAAATTAAACTTCCTTTAGTTTAGTCTAAGTTAATTTAATATAATGGATACACATAAGCACAACTAATTTAGACTAATTAATATGGTTGTTGGTTATTGAAATTGTGATAATTTGTATTGGTAATCAAATGTGAAATCGTAAATAGAAATAAATGTACTTCTGATCTTTATGGATCATTAAAAAATGTAATAAAAAACATATATAAGCATGAAATTGTATGAATAATGAAATGGACATTTTAGAGAAACATACATCTTACTTTGTCTTTTACTATTTGTCTATTTTGCCACTTTTCAAAAGGGGAAGAACATGTTACTTCATCTATTCCATCAAGGGGACGTGAAAAATCACAAAAGAGAGAAGACTAAATGTAATATCTCTTCCATTTCCAAGAGATAGATGAAAGGTTGCACATTGTAATGCCAAAAATTATAACCTACAATTTTTAACACTATAAGTATACCCATTTTGACGAATGTAATATATCTCTTTCATTTTCAGAAGGGGAGGAACATGTTACTTCATCTATTTCATCAAGGGGACGTGAAAAGTCACAAAAGGGAGAAGACTGAATGTAATATCTCTTCCATTTCCAAGAGAGAGATGAAAGGTTGCACATTGTAATGCCAAAAATTATAACCTACAATTTTTAACACTATAAAGTATACCCATTTTAACGAATGTAATATATCTCTTTCATTTTCAAGTGAGAGATGAAAGGTTACACATTGTAATGTCAAAAATTATAACCCTGCAATTTTTAACACTATAAACTATACCCATTTTAGTGTTAATTCTTGAAATATCTTGAATCTTTTTTTCCCTATTGTGGATGTCAAATGTGTTGTTTGTTTGTGTGTTAGTGTTCTCTTTTTGTGACCTTTTAATATTTTTATGCTTATTTTTATTTACTAGATCTATAACCATTTTATAATATTCTCAATTTGAATCATCAAAGTCAAATGCATTTGTGCAAACATTTGTGTAGTTGTGATTTTGTCTCAAAATAGTATAATCATATTAAGTTTGCTCAACTGCTAGAATAGCGACTTTTTAACTTTCTTTGGTTTTGTAACTGCTATTTTCCTAACTTTTATTGGATTTAAATATGATTCTCTAACTCCGTTAGCAATAATAGCATTTAGATAAGAGTGAATTAAAAAAAGTTGGACATTCTCTTAAACAATCTCTAATGTGATATATTTCCTATTGTCTTAACTTTCTATATAGTTTACAAGCTTTTCTCTTATAATCTTGATTCTATACAACACTCCAATTACACTAATATCACAGTGAGCTTTTATTTTTTAAGGATCAATTTATTTGGCTATAGTTATTGTATAAGGTCTTAAAGATTGTGGGATTCTTCTTAGTTGTTCTTCTACAATACTATATAGTATATTTCTTTTGGGAGAGATATTTTATTTCAACAATAACTTATCTTTACCCATCTTGAAATGTCTTCTGTTTATAATCTTAATGATCAATAAGGTGATATTGTTATTTGTCTATTTTTCTCTCTATCTATTTCCAACTCTTTGTATCATTTTTGTCTTTGTGTGACAATGGTATATGCTCTTGGTTTTTTACGAACACATTTCTCTTTGTTAACCTACAAGTATTTGGATCACCTTGAAACTTTTATGTGCTCTCCACTTTTTTTGACAAATTTGATATAAAATTTCTTGTCTATAATACTTTTAACATTATTTTAAAGTTTCTATTAGCACTTCCAAAAATTCCACCCCATCTCTCATTCTTTCTTTTATACACATTATGATCATAATAAATGTAGTTATTACTATTCTCATATTACACATCTAATTTTATTTTAAGTGTTGATTTTATTTCGAGACATGTAGGACAGGAGGACACATAGTCTACTCTAACTATATTTTATATTTGACTATTTATGGAGGTTGTAAGACCAAATTTGGGGCTTGACCATATTGGCAAGCTCTCAATTAGTCACCCACATTTATTCTATTTTAGCAAAAAAAACAATAGTATTCTCACATGAAGGTTTCATATTTCCTCTTTTTTGTTTCATTTTAGTTATTTAAATTATTTAATTCATACATCATTTCCTTTTTTCTATAGAATCTAAACCACTTCACCATATTTTTTATTACTATTATTATTTCCTACTTTTGGTTGTGTAGGTTGCTCTCATTTTTTAGGTTGTTCATCTCCTACATAGGATGTACATTTTGAAGTATAGAGAACCACAATACACTTAGACACTATTGTAGTTACATTATTATCTAGAAAATGTACTGCCATTTGTATTATAGTCCTTGCTAGATTATTATTCTACATTCTATTCTTATTTGGGTTGTCATTGTTTGATTCACTTATCAAGTTCTCATTTTATGCTTCCAATTTATCTAGTTTTCCATATTTCAAAAGAAAAACATAGTATCTCTTGCAAGAGAGAATAAATAAATTATATTTATGACATATAATTTAATAGGATCAAGTAGATCACAGATAAACTTATTTCATATTGTGTAATTTTATAATTTAATCTTGTCTATGAAAGTAGTTTAGTTGGAGCTTGAAAGTTAAAAGGAAATCAACTAAAAACTACAATTTTATTTGTTGAATTAGATTTTCCTTTAGTAAAAAGCATCTCCCTCTGGTGCATTGATCTTTGTATTGGTTTCACTTTATGAGTTCTACTACATAGTTAGGGTCTTTTTTAATTCTTGTTCATCATATTTCTCATCTAAATTCCACTATGAAGTCTTTCATAAGTATCTTCTCATTATCAAACTATCTTTATAGAATTCCAATTATTCTTAAGGAGTTAGTTCCCATAGGGGAAGATGAGTTTGACCATGATAGAGATTTAGACTCTACTAATTGTGATCAAATTGATCATATCAATAAAATCTCTTATTCTTACAAACACACATTATTTATAATAAAGCAAACCTTACCATAACTAATCCCACTATAGATGACTTGAGAACTCTACTTGCTAATAACCTCAAGGGTTTAGACTTTATACAAGTCATGGGAACGACATGAACCACCATATCCCTATTCCAAGAAACATTATTTCTCATTTGTTCCATACATAAATTCTCATATCCATGCCCACCCAGAGAGATCACACAATAATATTGCAACCATTGCTACACCATTTTTTCCCTCATATAACAACCTTTTCTTCTTGTCATACTCATGGTTTTCCTACTTACCCTTTTTTTACTTTTAGTTATGTCTTGTCATCCTAATCCCTCCCTTTCACCTATTCAATGAGACCATCTACTCTTAGTCAACTTATACTTTTTTAGACATTTACTATTGATGTCACTACTATAGTTTCTATGTCATCTTACCATAGATTCAACCTTGTCATTATCTATATTATGCATAATATGGGGACCATAAATAAAATTGGCCATTGTTTCTTTACCATCTTAGCCCATGGCTACTATACAATTTTGGCATAGCCTAAATTTTCTAAATAGAAATACTTACCATAATATTTTCTCTAGAGTTTTTGGTCCCCTTATTTGAAAAATATAATAGTTAAGGGGACCCAAAACCTCATGTCTCAACTTTCATGGTCACTTGTAGTAACTTATTTATAATAAGCTCTTGGTAAAAAAAATATCCCTAATCCCTTATGGAATCCACACTTGACTAGTTTTGTTCCAAGTACCAAATCATTTTATTCACTCATTTGATGAATTGGTCCAATCTTATAAAACTTTCAATTTAACATCATCTAATAAGTGAGCTTCACTAATACTATCAATTGTTGGTAAAGTCCTTATGAAAAATTATAAATTTTATTATTTAATACTAATCACTTCTCTCTCAAAAAATTTACCCCTTCTAGAGTCTAATTTAAAACATATCTTCATTTGAATCTTACAAATGTAATTCATGATAAAATTATTCTAATAAAATATTATTCTTTCCCATATATATACATACAACTCTCAAGGACTATGTAAAAATAGTTAGGTAGTTTGAGGCACTTCCTTTAGCAACATCAACAATTATTGCCACTTGGTTAGCTCCCTATACATAATATATATATATATATATATAATTCTTTTATGGTAAGAACGCTCCATATAACCAAGTTTACATTGTAGTGTTGCACTCTTATTTGACTTTCATGGTATCCTTGCACCCACAACATAGCCAATGATTCACTAAGCTTCACAATATGCTCCAACTCATATGCCACAATGTTGTTCAACTTCCACCCATATAACCTTTAGATTCTAACCTCCCCTTCTAAAAATATGATCCTATTAAAGTTTTTTCTCAATATCAATATTTCCCTAGGTATGATACCTATAAGTGCATGTTCTTGTGAATGTTTATTTATGATATTATTGATTCCAACATCTTCTATTTTAAGGGAGAAAGTGACTTAGGTAACCAAAAATTTACCCCTCCAAGTCAATATATATCAAAATATATATATATATATATATACCAACCCTTTTTCCTAATATTCCACTACCAATTACATAGACTATATGACAATGAAATATTTTAGCCCAACTTCTAATCCTACTCATGATACTTATGTGCCTAATCAGGATCCTCCTTACAATATTGTTTCCTTCTAACAATTTATGGGTGCTACAAAAGTTGATCCTTCTTCCATTTATAAGTTGCCTTCTTTCCCACATTTATAAGTTGCATTTTTTCCTACATTTATGGATTATAATCTTAGTGTAATTCTATTTCTAAATTCAATTATGTAAGTGATAAAAAATAAATCTTGCACAATCATATCACTTACACAATTGAATCCAAAAATGATATTGCTCTAATTATTATGGACTAGGGTGATCCCACAAAGCTAGTTTACAATTTCTGGGAGATTTTGATTTTTGCTAAAATTACATATTTTTAGAAAATATAATGATTAAGCCTTAAAAAGTTCAATTTAAAGCATTCCAATTGAAGAGGGTTTGATTCAACTACCTTAGATCAAACCCACTTGGATAGAACCCAACTAGTTTTAAACCATACCTATAACAAAGTCTCCATTACACCTATCAAAATGTTGATAAAAAATAACTTTTCATTTACCTTTTGGGGGATCAAATGAATTCATTTAAAATTTATTTTTATAAGTATGTAGTCCTTATTAAAAACTTCCCAAAAAGTATAATTTTAAATAAATTTAATTTTATTATTATATTTATTTTTTATTTCTTGTGAATGTAAGTTTTTCACCAAAAATCAAGCTCTTTGTTCTACACGTGTAAAAATAGAAAGATTATCAAAAAAATTGAAAATATGGAGTGCACTAGATATTAAAGTCCTTGGAACCAACAAAAACAAAAATTGAATTTCATACATACAAAAGTTATGTTTTATACGGTCCTATGTCGGGAATTGTAATTGGTTTGACTTGAACTTGATTAAGAAAAAATATTCAATAAAACACTATGAAACAAATTGGAAGCACTAGATATCATAGTTGAAAATTTAAATTCAAAAATTAGAATTTTATCCTTCATGGAAAAAAAATTGTGTTATACGGTGAGTGTCACTCCTTAAAAATGGTGTTTACTAAAAAAAACTAGTTTTCAAAGGAGATGGAAAAGGAAGTGCAATCTAATTCCAAAAATTTTGAAAAAAATATATTTAGAATCTACAGACAAAATGTCACAAATCACTAGTTTTTATCATCTTCAAATTCCTCATAGTTTAACCGCTATAGGTGCCCGAAAGTGAAGATTTAGTTAGAAAAAATTAGTTCAGTGTCCAGTTTGGCCAAAAATTGTAAACTAGTATTGTGGGATCACCCACAATGGAGGTCTGATGTCTTTAATTGAGTTTAATCTTGCAATTGTATGTTTTTCCCTCATTCTAATGTTGAATCAAAAAGTATGATCCTAAACATTGATGCTTAAAGTCATGACATGATTGCATCCAAAAACACTTTCAATCATTATCATGAACTTAAAAATATTATCTTTTCTAGAATAATTATGAATAGCACGAGTTATCTATAAAAAAATTGTCAAGTCATGTTTCTGTTATTTAGAAGATCACTCTCTATATGTAAGCCTTATATCTCGAATTCAACTATACTTTATTTATGTGAATAGTTCAAACAGGTACTAAATATACCAATCAAATAATATTCTAAAGAAAAATAAACTTTCTTTAGTTTATTATAAGCTAATTTAATGTAATGGATGCACATAAGCACAACTAAATTAGACTAATTACTATTGATGTTGGTTATTGAAATTGTGATAATTTGTATTGGTAATTAAATGTGAAATCGTAAATAGAAATAAATGTACTTCTAATCTATATGGACCATTAAAAAAATGTAAAAAAATACATGTATACACATGGAATTTTATGAATAGTAAAATGGACATTTTAGAGAAACATACATCTTACTTGGTATTTTATTGTTTTATATTTTTTGTCACTTATCAAAAGGAAAGGAACATTTTACTTCATCCATTCCATCAAGGGGACATGGAAAGTCACAAAAGAAGAAAGAATATAATATGTCTCTTTAGTTCCAAGAGATAGATGAAAGGTTGCACATTATAACATGTCAAAAATTTGAACTCTAATCAGGGTTAAAATTATCAAAGGTTAGGCTATAAAGCATATAAATCAAACCCTAATAAACAAAGCACAAATAAGAATAAAGAGATAAAACATGGAACAATATTACCAAATCTCCATGCCACCATTGATTCACCTTCATTGCACTTCTCTATTTTGCTTCAATATAATAATTGCCCTCAAATTTTTATGTATGCAACAATGGCCTGTGACAATGACAAAGCAAAATATTGAAGATTCTAAATGACTATGGATGCACTTGACTTGATGTTGATAGCAAGATAGCATAAGAGTGCCTAAGCTCATGTAAACTCTCAATGATAGAAATGATAATGACAAGGTCTTTTATGGGAAAGCCAATTTTGAATGAAGGGCTAAGATTGAATGACAATAATCAATGGCCAAGAGTGAAAGATGAGGTATGGAATAGGATTAGGGCTAAATCATAAGGATTAATAGTCAAGATTAAATTATAAATTATTTAATCAAGGGTGGAGGTTAATTGAGACATGGATAGATAAGAATCGACACAGATAAAGAGGTGAGGAAATTAAATAATAAAAAATATTTAATTTAGGCAGACAATGAATAATTAAATAATTATTTAATTATATAGGAATGTGACAAAGAGGACCTTTTGAATTAAATAATGATTTAATTCAAAATTCAAGAGGTGGACCAAATTAAATAAATAAAATTTATTTAATTTATGAGAGAAGAAGCTAATGAATAATTAAATAATTCAAATAATTATTTAATTATAGTGGAAAATGGATAAAAATTAATTAAATAATAATTTATTTAATTTTAGAAAGAAAGGGACTTAATTAATCAAGGAAGAATAAAGATTAGAAACAAATTAATGAAATAATTAAAATTATTTAATTAATAGAAGACATATGACTTTAGAAAATAAAAGATGAAAGGGGAAATGACAAAGAATCTAAGAGTCGTAGGCCTAGGACAATTTTTAGTGTCTACAATAACCCTAAAAATTTTAACACTATAAACTAACCCATTTTAGTGTTAATTCGTGAAGTATCTTGAGTCTTTTTCCCTATTGTAGATGTCAAATGTGTTGTTTGTTTGTGTGATCGTGTTCTCTTGTTGTGACCTTTTAATATTTTTATGTTTAGTTTTATTTACTATAACTGTTTTATAATGTTCTCAATTTGAATCCTCAAAAACTAAAATGAACTTGTGTAGACATCAATGCAATTATGATTTTGTCTCAAAATAATATAGTTGTATCAACTTTGTCCAATGGCTAAAATAGTGTCTTTTTAACTTTCTTTGGTTTGTAACTACCATTTACCTACCTTTTATAGGATTTAAATATGATTCTCTAATTCAATTAACAATAATATAAATTAGATAAGTGAATTAAAAAATGAGTTATATGCATTCTCTTAAACAATCTCTAATGCGAAATTTATTATAATCTCAACTTTCTACATAGTTTACAATTTTTTCTCTTGTAATTTTTATTTTATACAACACTTCGGTTACACTAATATCATAGTGAACTTTTATTTTTTAAGGATCATTTTGTTTGGTTGTACTTATTGTTGCAAGGTTTCACCCTTGGTCTCCTCGACATGGGCCAACGTGGCACTTGGGCTTCATGACATGGTTTAGTCGCCTCTTGTGGATCTTGGATCTTGTATAAATCTAGTAGTTATAGTGGGCATTAATAGGTCAATCTTTTGGTGCAATGATAGTTGCATGTGCAACAATTGGTATGAGAGCCGAGGTCACAGGTTCGAACCCCTCGCTTGTGTTAGGGGTATTGTTGCAAGGTGTCACCCTTGGTCTCAGCATGGGCCAATGCGATGCTCGATCTTCGCGACATGGTTTAACTGCATCATGTGCATCTTGTATCTTGTATAAATCTAATAGTTGTATTGAGCATTAACAAGTTGATCTTTTGGTGCAATGATAGCTACCTATACAACACTTACTACATAAGGTTTTAAAGTTTATGGGATTCTTCTTAGTTGTTATTCTACATTACTATTTGGTGGAATTATTTTGGGAGAGATACTTTATTTTCAACAATAACTTATCTTTACCCATCTTGAAACGTCTTCTCTTTATAAGATTTATAATAAGGCAATATTGTTATTTGTTTATTTTTAGCTCTCTATCTATTTCCAACTATTTGTATTATTTTTGTGTTTATGTGACAATGGTATATGCTCTTGGTATATTACAAACACATTTCTCTTTTTTAAGCTAAGAGTATTTAGATCACCTTGAATTTGTTTTGTGCTCTCATCTTTTTGTAAAAACAATATAAAATTTATTGTCTAAATATTTTTAACATTCATTTAAAGTTTCTATTAGCATTTCCAAATATTCCACCCCATAGATATCATTCTTGCTTTTATACACATTAGGATCATAATAATTAAAGTTATTACTATTCTCATAGTAGACATCTTATTTTATTTTAAGTGTTGATTTTATTTCAAAACATGTAGGATAGGAGCACACATATTGTACTTTAAATATATAGTCTATTTGACTATATATGGAGGTTGTATGACCAAATTTAGGGCTTGACCATATTGGAAAGCTCCCAACTAGTCACCCACATTTATTTAATTTTAAATACATTTTTCAATAATATTCTCACATGAAGGTTTCAAATTTCCTCTTTTTTGTTGCATTTTAGTTATTTAAATTATTTAATTTACATATCATTTCCTTTTTTCTATAGAATCTAAATTATTTCACCATATTATTTTATTACTATTATTATTTCCTATTGTTTTCATGGGGAAAAGTAGGTTTTGATGGGACCTGAAACCCATTACAAGCTAGTTTTGAAGGGACCCAAAACCCTATCCAAGCAAATCATGTTGTAACAAAAATAAACCACAAACAAACAACAAAAACACCAAAGGTTGCACAAAGGTTTTGAAGGGGCCAAGAACCCTTTAACAACCAGGTTTACAATGGCTTGGAATCCAAAGGTTTTGAAGGGACTTTACACCCTTTACAACCAAGTTTTAATAGGGACCTTGAACCCTTAACAACCTGATTCATCTAAGCAACAATCAACCTAAATCAATAGAAAACTGCACAACATCAACATTCCAACAGCAACCCTTAGCCAACATGCAAACTACATGATTCATCCAGGCAACAATCCACCCAACAACTGAATACTGTAAACCAACAACATTCCTACAATATCCCTCCAACATCTTATAAAAAAGCACCAAACACTTAAGATCATCAGAATTCACACAACGCCAACCAATTTGAAGCATCAACCCAACCTCCACCTCAATAGGAGAGGGAATCCCTCTATAGGAAAATATGACAAGAAGACCATAGCCATGGAAAATTGAACTTCCCTCTAGATCCCCAACTCTCCTCTCCACCTCCATAGAAGAGGGCCCCACCTCAAAAGGAGCAGTCTCCACCTCCATAAAATACCTCAATTGAAGAAGCTAAAAGAAAGCAACAACATCCCAAGCAATGAAAAACATGTCATCCTTCGACATTGCAGTAGACTAGAAGATAGAAAAATAACACTCTTCATCCAACATCTAAGAGAGAAGAGAGATATCTGAGCCATAAACAAAGTCCAGTGAATAAGCTCAACCGATTGGAAAAAGAAAACCTCATCCTGCAAAACAAGCTTTAAAACCCAAAAGGGGGAAGAAAAAACTCTCTTGAAAATAACTCTAAGAGCCATCATTAGCACCCACCAAAGGGGAAATAGAGTAAACTCATCATGGGGAAATTCATCCACTACAAAAAATGAAACCAAAAGAGAGCATCCAACCAGTTAAGGACACCACCAGCAAAGACACCAAAACCATAAAAATAAAACAAACCCTCAGAAAAAAAACTAGGAGGGGAACACAACAACTCCCAACAAGAGCCAACAAGCTAGGAAAAGCACAAGGGAAAGAGGGGATCCCCTAGCACCCAACATAACACCAAGGCCAAAGACCAACCCAAGGCAATAGATCAAAATAGGTCTCAGAGCCCACAACCAAAGTGAGCAGCAACAAACAACATCCAGAAGGTAGACCCAAAGCAACCCACAGCTAGGAGAGTACAAAGAAGCAAGAGGGGACCAAGGTGAAAGGAGCCAATGAATGGACCATCATGAGAAGAACACAATCCACCCTAACACACCGGTAAGGGCCAAAAGAAGTACAATCCAAAGGCAAAGCAAGCACTAGACCCCTAAAGCAAACAAAGGAACTCTCATGTTGTAATAGAAGCAATGATAACCCCCAACAAACCATAATAGAGAGCTTATGTAGACCAAGAGAAACCACATAAGCCAAGACACCCCACACCGCTAAGGAAGAAGGACAAGAATCCTCCCAAAAGAACTAGTTGGGTTGGGTAGGATCCCAACAACAACACCAATGTAGGCCGAAGGCAGACAAGTGCACGAAGGAAGAGAAAGAGGGGCAACGCCAAAAACTCCCACACACCCTCCAACAGCAAAATCCCTCCAAGAAAATCCCACATTGTCATATACTCTAGCTACAGAAACCCACCCAACATCATCCTCATCATTTTTGTCTTCGCCTTCCCCAACTGCTTCAGAAATCAAACCTCATGCTTGTGCGCTCCCACTTCCACACTCCATTCCTCATTTCAATTAACTATAGTCCTTGTATTATTTCCTATTGTTAGTTGTGTAGGTTGTTCTAATTTTTGTAAGTTGTCCATCTCTTGCATAGGTTATAAATTTATAAGTATGAAGAACCAAAATATACTTAGACACTATTGTAGTTACATTATTATCTAGAAAATGTGCTACCAATTGTATTATAGTCCTTGCTAGACTACTATTCTAGATTCCATTCTTATTTTGGTTGTCATCACTCGATTCACATATCAAGTTCTCTATTTATAATTTCAAGTGCATAAAATAACTCAAAATACAAATGATAAAAGACCAAGGACACCTCAAGATTAGCCAAAGGAGTGATAAAACAAGAAAGAAAATGGACAAAACAAGATAAAAATGATTTCACCTTCCTTGCTATTGATGTCTCCTTGATTGGCCCTTGCTTGGGATGATTTTGTGTGCTCCTTAGATGATTTGTGATGTAGCTAGATGCAAGATTAAATGTGCAAAATGATTAAAAAAAGATGGCTAAATGATGGCAAAGGATTGAGAATGCAAATTGGCAGCATGCAGCTAAGTGTTCTAAAATGCCCTTGAGGAGGGGGTATTTATAGGAGATTTTGAATTCTCTAGAGAATTCAACAGTCAAGATGCATCCAACAAGGCCAAGATGAAGGGCTATGGTGGGTTGAGAACCCACAAGCCCTCACATCTTGACATGTGGAGGGTGAAGTGGACAAGGGGATATGAGGTGTAAATGAGGTGTCAAGAAGGTACATGAGGTGGAGGAAGGACATGCACCTTGGGGAGTGAGGAGATTTCCTCAAAAAGTAATTCCTTGTCCCCAAGTGGGAGTGAAAGGGACATTTGAGGAATTTTGGAATTCCTCAAAAATCTACATGGGAAAAGGAAAGGCGGTTGGGGATATAAATTCACATTCCTAGGATGATCTAGAGGATAAAAGGTGGGCTCCAAAAAGGTGGGACTTGGTCACATGTGGAGATTGTGACAAGTCCAAGGTTCTAGAAGCCTTGGAAGGACAAAATGTGAATTAAAAATTCACATGGGGAGGAGAGAGACATGGGATGAATAAATGAGAATTAAAAATTCTCATGGGAAGGAGGGTCAATATCTAAAAAGGAAAAATGGAAGGATTGACCAAAAAGTGGTGCTAGAAATAGCTAATGACTTTGATTATAGTTGTGCAAACACTTGATTATGATAATTAATGGAAGATTAGAGACAAGTGGCAAATGTAGGAGGATGTGACATTAATCCTTGATTAAGAGGATGCACACCCTAAATATGAATTAATTAAATTAATTCATATTAGAGATGGATTATGGAGGATGTGACAAGGAGAGAGAAAGTGAGGAATTTTAAATTGATTTTTAAATCAAAAAAGGGGGAAACTGACTAAATTAAATAAATTAGCGTATTTATTTAATTTAGGGAGGAATAGGGTGAAGGACAAAGTATTAATTATTAAATTAAATACTTCGCAGGTATGAAATAAAATGTATAATATTAATTCAATAAATTAATATTAATATGATAGACAGAAAGGCAGTAAATTTAATCATATGGAAGTGATTAAATTTAGATGTCTACATCCATATTTCAAAAGAAAAACATAATATATTTTTCGAGAGAAAATAAATAAATTATATAATTGGTATAATTTAATAGGATCAAGTAGATCACTAATAAACCTATTTAATACTGTGTAATTTTATAATTTAATCTTATCTATGGAAGTAGTTTAGTTGGAACTTGAAAGTTAAAAGGAAATAAACTCAAAACTATAATTTCATTTGGTGAATTAGATTTACTTTTAGTAAAAAACATCTCCATTTGATCTATTGATCTTTGCATTGGTTTCACTTTATGAGTTTTACTACATAGTTAGGATCTTCGTTAATTCTTATTCATCATAGTTCTCATTTAAATCCCACTATGAACTATTTTATAAATATCACCTAATTATTAATCTATCTTTATAACATGCCCATTATTCTTAAGGAGTTAGTTACCATGGGGGAATATTAATTTAACCATGATAGAGCTTTAGAATCTACTAATTTTGATAAGATCTGTCATATCAGAGTGCATTCTTACAAACACACATTATTTCTAGTAAAGCAAACCTTACCATAACTAATCCCACTACAAATGCTCTAAGAAATCTACTTTCTAATAACCTCAAGGGTTTAGAATTTATGCAAGTCATGGGAACAATATTAACCACCATATCCATATTCCAAGAAACCCTTAATCATTCAAGTGATGGAAATTCTCACTTGTCCCATGCATAAATTCTCATATCCATGCCAACTCATAAAGGTCACAAGTTTTAATACCACAACCATTGTTGCACCATTTGTTTTTCCTCATATAACATCCTTTTCTTCTTGCCACACTCATGATTTTCTCACTCATACTTTTTAACATTTAGTTATGTTCTATCATCCTAATCCCTCATTTTCACCTATTCAATGAGACCATATACTCCCAGTAAGCTTAAATAATTTTTTAGACCTTTACTATTGATGCCACTACTATGGCTTCTATGTTAGCTTACCATGTAGAACCAACTTTGTCATCATCTAGTTTATAAAAAAAATGGGAACTATCTAAAAATAATTTGACATTCTTTCTTTATCATCTTAGCCCATGGCTACTATACAATTCTAGAATAACCTATTTTCTATATAGAAATACTTGGCATGATATTTTCTCTAGATTTTTTTATCCCCTTATTTAAAAAATATAATAGTTAAGGGGACCCAAAAAATCATGTCTCATCTTTCATGGTTACTTGTAGTGACTTCTTTATAATAAGCTCTTGGTAAAAAAAATCCCTACTCTCTTAAGGAAACCACACTTGACTAGTTTTATTCCTTACCAAATCATTCTATTCACTCATTTGATGAATTGGTTCATATATTATAACAAAACCTTTAAGTTAACATCATCCAATATGTGAGATTCACTAATCTTATCAATTGTTGGTGAAGTCCTTATGAAAATTTATGAATTTTATTCTTCAATGTTAATTACTTCTCTCTCAAATTCCTTGCCCCTTTTAGAGTCTAATTTTAAACATGTCTTCATTTGAATCTTACAAAGAAAATTCATGATAAAATTCTTCTAATGAAATATTATTCTTTCCCACATTTGTGTACTACTTTCAAGGACTATACACAAATAGTAGCTCCAATTTCAGAAATTTCCTTTAGGTCACCAAATATTTCCATCTTGTTAGCTCCATATACATAATATTATTCAAATATTAAAAAATAAAAAATTTCTTAAAGACATTAGATTTCCATAGTCCATAGTGATATAAGAGTCTTTTCTGGATTCAATTATGTGTTGTTTTTTGCATCAAGATTTCAAATCACACTCTATAATTCATTGTTAGGATGAAAGAGAGTTCTAGGAGTAGAATGAGAGATTGGAGACCAAGAAAGGATAAATAAAGGGTGGGGAGGGAGAACCTTGCATGCAACTCAAGAAGGGAAAGACATGAGAAAAAAATAGATAATACACACTAATAAGATTGAAGAAAAATGAAAAGAACCAAAATCTAAACAAATACAAAAAACCACTAAAATACAAAAACAAATCAATGAAATAATAAAGAGGACAAACAAAATTCAAGGATAAAACATAATTTGAAGAAAAAATACAATAAAAATAAAGTAATATAAATTACTATATCAAGGTGAAAAAAGAAATGAATAAAAATAAAGCAAAATAATATAGGAAAAAGGAACTATAAAAATAGTCCAAAATAATATTAATAACCATAAAAGTAAAGGAACCATACAAATTAATATTATGAAAAAGGAATCATAAAAATAAAGCAAAATAATATACCTTTAAAAATCATAAAAATAAAGGAAAAAGGAACTAGGAGATGATAACACAAATTAAAGACCAATTGTCTTGCTTTCTTCAACCTCCTAAGCAATCAAGATATTGTCATCACCAAAGTAGATAAAGGAAACGCCACTGTTATCATGAAAAAATCATATTATATTTCCAAAATTCTTGTCCTCCTCTCCAACTCTTCTAGCTACCAGATCTTAACCATCAACCCTTGCCCCGAAATTATCAAAAAGTCAAATTTACCATCTCTCTCTTCTTTTGACTCCCTCACCAAGAAATCCTTAATTCCATCTAATGAAATAACTCCTCACATTTATGGGATTCCAAAAATCCACAAGGCATCCCCTTGAGACCCATTGTCGACATGAAAGATTCCCCCACCTACAAATTCGCTACCTTCTTGTCCAAATTAATCTCTCCTCTTGTAGGAAAATCTAAATCCTTAATTAAAAGATTCTTCCCACTTTGTTGACTTTGTTAAAGACAAAAAAAAGAAAATGGTGACATTTTAGTAAGTTTTGATGTTTCCTTATTCACCAAAGTCCCTCTCCATGACTCCATTGAAATTCCTTAATGCAAGACCGATGATGAAATAGCCTCTTTAGTTGATTTATGTCTTAGATCCATATTTTTTTCCTTCTAAGGTGTCATCTCTGAACAAGTAGATGGTGTAGCCATGGGCTCCTCTCTCTCTCTCTTGTTATAGCTAACCTTTTCATAGAGCACTATAAAGAATTGGCTCTCTTCTCTTTCCCCTTCAAACCTAGGTGGTGGAAATGCTATTTGGATGATACCAATATATGTTGGCCACATGGTTTAGAAAATCCTGAAAAGTTCCTCAACCACCTAAATAGTTTTCACCCTTGTATCTCTTTCACCAAAGAGATTGAAACAGACAACCAACTCCCCTTCCTTGAAATTTTTCTCTCCAAGAATCTAAATGAATCCTTGGCTCCCAGTGTTTATCGTAAAACCACCCACATTGACCTCTACCTTCACTCTTCCTCCCACCACCACCCTACCCAAAAGGCTTGCATCCTTAAAAACTTAACCATGAGAGCCTTTCATATTTGTGATGAAGTTAACTTAAACCTATTGATGGTTTTTTTAGCACTGCAACAACACAAACAAAGTACAAGTACTTTATCTCTCTTGAAAGGTGATTCCTATCAATAAAGTTCAATAAACAACCTCAAGGTCTCTAATGTTAGGCCTTGAGAATGTACAAAACACATAGTGATGATGTGATTTTCTAGTAATCACAAGGGGCATTTATAGTAAAAAAAAAAGATAAAATTATTAGGTCAACAACAAGGGTTTTGCAAGATCTGAAAATGAGTATAAACCCTAACAATAATTTTCCTAGATCTGTGATATGAAGACAATACTTTAATCAAATTTAGCAATTCCAATGATGTTTTTCTCCTAATCTAACAATGATCTCAAAGAAATATCTAAAGGGTAAGGGCTTAGAGATATTTATAATCTAAAACCTAAGTGCAATCATGAGAACAATGTAGTATTCAAGGTGGACCAATCTTCAATAACCAATTGTAAGGGAATAAAAAAATCACTAGAGCTTTATAATATAATGTGCCTAAGCAAAAAAGTGATATAATAGGAAATACAAATAGAAAAGATAAATACTCCTCCAGAAGGTCAAAATCATATACTTGCTACCTATCAGTGAGAGTCTTTTGTGGCCTCTGCTCTCCATCAATGAGCTCTTTCAAGGTAGACATAGGAGTCTGTGAATTTTGCCAGACACATATATTGGTTAAAATATTATTGAAAAATAATATTACTTATTTAAAATCGGGAGAAGGAGATAACTAAAATTATACATAAAAAGATATATTTTGTTTATATTGGACAACCATGAGTGTATGATCATAATGGCATTTACCATTTTAAGGCACAAAAATGGACAATACGTAATTACAAGTGGAAACTTAACCTCCTTGAGTTAACAACACAAGCCAAACTAGCTTTGGTCTCTACTAAACAATGTTGCAAGATCATTGCCCACACACAAAAATTTGTGCTTTTGGCAGTCCACAAATGCACCTACACAAGCAAGTACACACAATAATAGTGCTAAAAAATATGCCAACCCCATTGCAACAAGAAAGGTTCAACAAGATATTGCAATAATATGAAGACATCTTTCTATCCCTCTCAGTCCTCTCTCTATCTCTTTCTATTTGCTGATATAAACTTATATTATATGAAGACAACACATAAATGATAACTATTTGGTAATATGACCATTCAAAGGATTAAAAGTTAGCTTCACATGCATTACAAAACACCATACATGACATGTATTTTCTGATACAAACTTATATTAAGTGTTGATCATAGAATAGATTGCTATAGCACTCCAGAATTGATCCAAATGTCATAAAATAATTATCAAAGTATTAAAGGACAACAAAGTACCTTGCAAGAATGAAGAGGAATGTTGGTGTAGGTTTGTGAGATAGTATTTATCAATATTGAGGTTGCAAGTTCTGAAACATGGATGAATTTTCATACTAAATTGTAAATTCACTTCTACAAAGTATTCCAAAAGTTGTAGTATAGGAAAATAATTGGAATTACAAAGAGAACAGTTGTATGAGAGTAGACAAAATGTTTCTTTTGTTTCAAAGGTAGTGTTAAATACAATGCTAGCAATATAGAGAGGACCTATAATAAGATCAATACCATAACAACATTCATGTCTATATCCATGTCCATGCAACTCTTATTGAAACTAGTGCATTGTTATTTATTGTTACACGTACAAGTCATGTATTGTTATTCTTCCAAAAATTTGCAGACATTCGATCAACTACTTATATACATGTAACTCCTTTCTTGGTCCTTCCTAGATATATCAAAGATCATAGGGCTTGGATACAACAATATATGTAGTACATACTCATGTATTGAATAGAGTTCTCTTCCTAGTCTATATGTTTAAGAATTTTAGGAATAATGAATAAATATAACATAGTAGAAATAATGATTGTTAATGATGGATGTTTTAACTTACACGTCCCTTTTCACCTCCTATTCATTGTAAACTATGCATAACTTGAACATATTAAAAAAATATAGCCCACATTGACATTGTATGCCACATTAATCCAACCATATGACAAAAGATAAGTGATCTAGCCTCTTGAATGAATGTAAGTAAAGAAATTTTTGCATACCTATAGATGGAACAAAATTTCATGGTTAAGTGGAAGCCTCCCATCAACAACAAGATCCAAATATTTGTGTATCTATCTCAATCGAGCCTCTAAACCCTTCAAAGCTGTCAATTTTTCCACCAACTTGTTATGCACAAAAGTCAAATTTTAGAGTTATGTCACCACTAAAAACAAAAGAAATAGAGCTTTGAAACCAAATCCACACACAACACAATGTGGTATTCATAGAAATCCATACAAACAAACTAAACTTAGACATTGGAATGGAAACAACTTCAAATTATGATACATAGCATGGATTCACTTTACTCAATTGGAGTCACATTTCACAATAATGGGTTCTTCATCTAAAACATTTGTACGAGGTTCAAATAGTAAACAGATTGATGAAAGATAGATGAATTAAAAAAATACTTGGATGTAGTTGGATTGAAGGCCGTAAATTGGTACATGTTTTTTGTATAGGAGTCATATCACATCCACAAACATGGTGGAGCTATGCAAAGCAGGAGAAATTGGCTTGGAAAATGAAGGCATCAAGGTATAATGAATCATTTTTTTGCCACCATAGTGAAAACTTATTACTTTCTTTCATCTTTGCATATTGGTTGATGCTTCAAACAATGCATTTCTTATATTCAAAAGTTCATTACCTTATTGAGCTTCTCTTTGTTTCAAGAATAGTTTAATATTCTATACTTAACAAGGCCAACCACATGATGGTGGAAGCTCATTTGGCCCTTCCCCACCCTCACATCACTCTCAATTCCCCATACCCAATCATATAACATTAATCATTCATTCATTCATTAATAACATATAACATTCATTCATTCATCCATTAATAACATATAAAATTCATTCATTATCATATAACATTCATTCATTAATATATAACGTTCATTCATTAACATATTCACATTCATTCATAATATGATTACAATCACTTTTCTTTTTGTTTTTTTTTGAAGCTAAAAAAAGCTTAAGTGGAGTATCATTTTCTAAATCATATGTCCCCCCTTCAATTGTTTTTCCCTTTGCTTATGATCTTAATGTATTCCTAGCCATGTACCCACGACGTGGATGCCACTACAAGGAGGGATCTGCTGCAATACAAAAGAAATGTTAAATTGATATGTTTTATTATTATTGTTACAAGTATTTCATTAATTAAAAGAAACTTAGAGTGGTTCTCTTTACCTGATGGGGCCACATCATGTTCTTGATCTTCTCTTATAGCCTCATGTTCAACATGTTGAACACCCTCTAAATTGTGATAAGGAGTTGAAACACGAAAGGTTACACTAATTAATACACCAATTGCAATTAAATATGTTTAAAAGAACATTAGAGTGGTCCTCTTTACCTAATGGGGCCACATCATGTTCCTGATCTTCTCTAGCCTGATCATGCTCAACATGTTGATCACACTCTACATGCTCTAAAGCTAAAAAATGAAAGGTTACATTAATTAATACACCAATTTCAATTAAAGATATTTAATTGTATTAATCCATACTGTGTTTTGTATAACACATGAATACATCCAGTACCAAGATGCACACCATGACCTTCATCTGTAGGTTTTGCTCCACCCTCACCAAGCTGCATTCCAATGCCATGTGTATTATTATCATTGCTTGTGTGCTTAAAACAAATAGGCACATAATTACTTTATGGTGGAAATTAATATTGAATAGATTGCACAAGTATTCAATTTTAAATAAACTTTATTTACCTGTGTGTCAGATGCAATGGAAGATTGTGTTTTCCCAATCAAGACTCTTAGTCATTCAGCCACAGCTCCATAGCCTTGCTAGAAGGAAATCTTTAGGTCCTCTTCTGTGGGCACTTTATTGAATTCAGTGTTATGAAATAACTTGCACAATAGAAGAATATGATATGAAATATGCTGCAAATACTTGATAATAACTGAGAATAACAAGCCACTTCGAGGGGGAAAACCTCCAAATATCTCTAATGAGAACACACTTCACAACTTAATGATAAAATAAGACTCACAACCTCCTATATATACCTATTTATGCCAAGGATATCACCTAGGCCGACTTAGACACACCTATATAAGACTTAGGCCAACCTAAACAACTAAATAACAATATACTAATGATAATATGAATTAATAGAGAGTTAAGATAGCCACAAGCCGACTATTCATAACCCGATGTACAATAATATTAAGGGCGTAGCATGCCCCCCTTCTTCAAAGAAGCATTGTCCTTAATGCTAATCAAGTTTGGAAACTTTTGAATGAACTCCTTGTCTTCCCATGTGGCATCTTCAACTGGTAAATTCTTCCATTGGATGAGATACTCAGTGATAGTTCTATTCCTTAGCTTCTTTGTGCGTGTTTGATGAATTCACTCTGGTTCCAAAATAATTCTCCCTTCTTCATCCAGTGGGAAGTGTTGTTTGAGTGGGAATATTATGCCCAATTACCTTCTTCAAACAGGAAACATGAAAAACTGAAGTATCTTTGTTGTAGGTGGCAACTCAAGCTTGTAGGCAACACTACCGATCTTTTGCATGATTTGGTATGGACCATAATACTTTGGAGACAACTTATTATTCTTTCTTTGCTGCTTTAGTGAGATTTTCTTATAAGGCTGCAATCGCAAAAAGACCTAATCCCCAACTTCAAAACTTCTTTCACTACGATGTTGGTCCACCTGTTGTTTCATTTGATTTTGTGCCATGGCTAATTCTCCTTGAGTCTTGAAAGTACTTGTTGTTGATGAAGCAAGTGGTCTTCTGCGAGCTCTTGGGGACACCTTAATTAATGATGTGATGGAAGGAGGATGATATCCATAAAGTGCCAAAAATGGAGACATTTTTGATGAGCTATGAAAAGAAGTGTTATACCACCATTCCACAAGTGGTAGCCAATCTACCCACTGGGACTGTTTCTCTGAAGTGAAACAACGTAGATATCCTTCCAAACACTTATTAACAACCTTTGTTTTCCCATCTGATTGAGGGTGGTATGAAGAGCTAAGAGCCAATTGAGTACCCAAACATGAGAATAATCTTTCCAAAAGTGACTAGTGAAGATAGGATCACGATCACTAACAATAACTTTAGGTGTACTCATGTAGCTTTTGGATATTCTCCAAAAAAGCTTTAGCCACTACACTTGCTATAAAAGGATGTGCTAATGCAATGAAATGTGCATATTTAGTGAGCCGATCAACTACCACCATGATGATATTATGACCTTTAGATTTGGGAAGCCCTGTGATGAAGTCCATGGATACCTCTTCCCAACGCTGGCTAGGAATAGATAAGGGTTGCAAGAGACCTAGTGTCTTAATTGTCTCCCTTTATGCCTTTGACACACCAAACATTCAGCCACAAATTTTTGAACATCACCGCTTTAGCCCTTCCCAAAAGAAATCTTGCTTGACTCGATGATATGTCTTCAAAAATCCAATGACCACCCACTGGAGACTCATGCAACTCTGTGAGAATCTTGATTTTAAGGTTGGAATTCTCGCAGAGATACAAACTCTCTTTATACCAAAGAGTATCTCCCTTCCAACAAAACTTATCTGAACTACTAGGATCACTTTTTAATTGCTCAATGAGATTACTTGTCGCAACATCATTTTGCCACTCTGCTTTGGCTTCCTCCACCCAATTTGCTTGTAATATTTAAAGGGCACATAATAAGGCTTCATCTTTCTCATCCTTCCTTGATAGTGCATCTACGACAATATTTTCTTTCCCTTTCTTATATACAATCTCAAAGTCATATCCTAACATCTTAGTGACCCATTTTTGTTGCTCTTCAGAAGATAGTCATTTTTCCAAAACATATTTTTGGCTATCATGATCTGTCTTAACCTTGAAATGTCTACCCAATAGATAAGGCCACCATTGTTTCACTACATGGAGTATTGTTAGCATTTCCTTCTCATAAATAGGTTTTAGTAGATTCTTACCTTTTAATTGATGATTCTCAAAAGTAATTGGTCAACCTTCTTGCATAAGCACTGCTCCTATCCCATTTTCAGAAGCATCACATTCCACAATGAATTCATTGGTAAAATTAGGAGTGGCAAGTACTGGAGTTGTACACATAGCCTCCTTCAATCTCTCAAATGATGTATTGGTAGACTCGTTCCAATGAAAAGAATCCTTCTTCAATAGAGTGGTGAGAGGTGCTGCTATACTACCATAATTCTTCACAAATCTTCTATAGTACCCTGTCAATCCCAAGAATCCTCTTAGTTTCTTAATGGTTTTTGGAATAGGCCATTCCATGATAGCCTTAATTTTGTTAGGGTCCACCTTTACTCCTTCATGTGAGACTATGTGTCCCAAATACTCCACCTTTGTAAGACCAAAAGCACACTTGGATGGATTTTAGCATAGAGTTTATGATCTTCAAGTATTTGTAATGCTTGGTCCACATGTTGCAAATGTTCTTCCCAAGTCTTGTTGTAAATCAATATATCATCAAAGAATACTAACACAAACTTTCTCAAGAACTTCTTAAAAATGGAATTCATCAAACTTTGGAATGTAGATGGTGCATTGGTAAGACAAAATGGCATCACCAAAAATTCATAATGACCCTCATGAGTCAAAATGTTGTCTTACAAATATCCTCCTCCTTAATCCGAATTTGGTGATAACCAGATCTAAGATCTAACTTGGTAAAAAACATAGCTCCATTTAATTCATCTAGCAAATCATCAATGACTGGAATTGGAAACTTATCTTTAATAGTGTACATGTTGAGCACTCTATAATCTGGACACATGCGCCAAGTATCATCCTTCTTACGTACCATCACCACTGGCGAGGAGTAAGCACTTTGGCTATGCCTAATGATTCCTGCCTCTAGCATCTCTTCAACAATTTTTTCTATCTCACTCTTTTGTATGTGTGGATACCTGTAAAGCCTAATGTTCGGTGGTTGGCTCCTTGGGACTAACTGTATGGCATGATCATGATCCCTCTTAGGAGGAAGTCCTTTAGGCATATCTCCAAGAACAACTGAGTGACGATCAATTATAGCTTGCAAATCTAGATGAGTAGGAGTAATAGATTGAGAGACTTCTAATGAACATAGCTGGGCCACAAATCCATCCACTCCTTTCTTACAAATTTTTCATTTGATGAGAGCTTACCATTTGTGAGATTTTCCTTCCAACCCCTTTAGCCCCCACTAGCCTTCCTTTCTCGGGATTGAAATCTCATGAATAGTTCTTGGAAGTTCATCCCACCTTGTTCCTAATGTAGTAAGCCATTGTACTCCGAAAACAATATTTGCTGCACCCATGGATATCGCATACATTGGGGTATCAAGTTGATAATATCCCATGGATAATTTAATGCTATGACACTTCCCTGAACAACTAACTGTACCACCATCTGCAATCAAAACTTGAAACTCTAGAGCTGGATATATGAAACAATTTAGACGAGTAGCTAACTTTTTGTTGATGAAATTATGAGTACTACCTGAGTCGATCAACACTGTTACCTTCTGCTTCTTTAGGAACCCCACCACCTTGAGAGTTTGTGGAGCATTGAAACCTGAGAGTGCATGACAAGAAATGATTGGTTGAGAATCAAGAAATGATTGGTTGAGAATCATGTGACATCCTCATTTGACTCCCTTTCATCTTCTAGTATGGGTTCCTCCTCTTCTTCCTCATTGGGACCTTCAATATAAAACAATTTCTTTTCACTACATTTATGTCCTCGATTGTATTTGCTATCACAATTGAAACATAAACCTTTTTCTCTTTTCTCCTTAATTTATTGTGGAGTCAACTTAGTAGGTTGTGTTGAATATCCTTTCTCTTTTGTCACATTAGCCCCTTGCTTCTTAGGAATCAAATATTCTCCTCTACCTTGCATGCTAAGATAAAAGACTCATTTATGGAACTAGGGCTAAACATGCGTACCTCATGTTGAATGTGATCCTTGAGACCACCCAAGAATAATTCATTCAAGTTTTCCTCTGTAATTGAATCCACCCTTAAGGATAGATTTTGGAATTGCTGAATATAATCTTTAACTGATCCTATTTGTTGAAGTTTAAGCATTTGAAGAAGTTGTCTATGAGCTATTGCTATATTGTGCTTGGAGTTCCTCTGTAAAAATTGACCATGAGACAGGTGATCCCCTTTTTACCTTGATGAGTGCAAAGCCAACGATACCAAATGAATTGATCTGGTTCTAAATATAAGGAAGCCATTGTGACCTTTTGTCCATTTGGGATTTGGTGTACTTCAAAAAAATTCTCCATTTGGTTTATCCATGTTAGAGGATCCTTACCATCAAACTTGCGCATATCCACCTTTGGAAATAAATTCCCAGATCCCATAGGAGTACTAAACCTTGTGTTAGTAGTAGCTGACCTAGAATTCTCACCTTGGCTGCTTGAGAACTCCTTTCTTGATTCAGCTATGTAGGTGCTTAACATGTTTTACATGTCCGACATATCTCCTCTTAGGTCACACATATCCATCTTAATTGAGGAAATTTCTTCCTTGACCTTATTTATTTCTTCATTATGAGTAATATCCTCAATTGTTTCACCATCCTTATCAGGAGTCTTCCCCAGAGTGACAGCATTCTTTTTACCCCTTGTTGCAAGCCCCGTCATGATGGAAACCACTAATGTTGAAATAAATCACACAAATGAAAGTTAAATTCTCTCAAAATTTTACTATGATCTCCTTTAGTATTTCTTCAAAAACCTAATAAAATCAAACTCCAATTCAATAAGATGTGCGAGATATGTAGATTCCAAAAAAATAGTGTAGAAACCCTAATTCTGCAATAATTCGCTTAATTATGTTCTAATTCTTCTAAAATCTGTAATGTAGCTTCTTCAATATGTTCTTCAAAAACCCTTTAAAAATTAGAAAAAAATTCACCAAAATCTTAAAGATATGCTCTTCCCAAAATCGCCTCCAAAATTGAGAAAAACCTTGCCTCTATGGTGCCAAGATCATGCTCTGATACCACTTGTTATGAAATAACTTGTACAATAGAAGAATATGATATGAAATATGCTGAAAATACTTGATAATAACTGAGAATAACAAGAACTTCAAGGGGGAAAACCTCCAAATATCTCTAATGAGAACACACTTCACAACTTGATGATGAAATAAGACTCACAACCTCCTATATATACCTATTTATGCCAAGGATATCACCTAGGCCGACTTAGACACACCTATATAGGACTTAGGCCGACCTAAACAACTAAATAACAATATAATAATGATAATATGACTTAATAGAGAGTTAAGATAGCCACAAGCCGACTATTCATAACCTGATGTACAATAATATTAAGGGCGTAGCATTCAGAGCCCTACATTTTTGCATAAGATCATGAATTTTTCTTCTATGGTGTGATAAAACCAAAATTGTTTGCAATTTATTATTTAGATGCAATATTTTATTTATTGATACTTACAATTTGTGCAACTAATTTCATATAACCACTAGAGCCAAGTTTGTGTTGCCCATGTTTTTGTAGTCTTTCCTTTGTTTCCTTTGATGTGTCAGGTAGCCTAGGAAAAGTTTGAAATATGTTAGATTATGTAAAAATAAAGAGTAATCAATATATAATTACATTGTTGATAGTATCACATACCCTCCTTGGCCCAATGGTGTCTTTCCTTTTCTCTTTTCATCCTTCTCCTTTCCATTTGACACTAGGTCCTTCCACTCCCTCTCTAGAATCATGGGGGGATGCTCATACTTTTTGTTCTTCTCTAAATGTGACCTATATTAGTCCCTCACATACTTTAGATAGGTACCCACTTTCTTAAGGACCTTCATTCGGTTGAATGTTTTATCACTGAACAACACAACTAAATGATTAATAAGCTCATCTTTTAAATCTTCATTTTGGGCATTCCACCGTGTACGTATAGTGGGCCTGAAGAGCTCCAATGTAATATCACTTAGATATTTATAATAAACATCATTTCCTGCAAAATGATCATGGGATCATTAGTCTAAAAAGAGTGATCAATAAGTAAATTTCAATTGGATTATATAATAATAATTAAAACATTTTAAAGTACCTGGGACCTTCTCTATCTTTGTGGGAACAAAATCCTCGGTCACCACAAATGTGACTGAAAATGTTCCCATACTAGTAATATGGGAAGATCCAAGAAATGTTGCTAAAACATCACTAGTACTAGCTATGGCCTCTGCATCCCTAGGTACATATCCTGAAGCATGTTCTGGCATTTGTTCTCTACGAGAGGGTGCACTACCCGATGCCTGCATGCTATGTGTTGCCAAAATTTGAGATGACAATATAGGCATAGATGATGGGGTTGAATGATGTGATGTATGTGCAAGAAGATCAGGATTGACACTTGTACCAACCCCTACTCCTTGGGCAACACCTACAATACCCTAATGATGGCTAGTAGCATCATGAGGACACAAATAATCCTATAAAAACAACACATTTTAGTTCATGACATAAAAGAGTATAAAATATAAAACCATGAATGAACTTATGTTATAATTAATGACCTTATGACAACTTAATTGCAAGTTTTGTGCTCTCTCAGTCAATATTTCAACCCTCTCTCTTATCTCATCTGTTTGAGGCACTATGAATATCAACTTAAGGATTTCTTCCTTGCATTTTTTTTGGGTCTTCCTTAACATATCAAGAGGGCTTGCTGAATATGCGATGTCATCATCACATAATATTGACTGCACCTTCCTATGGATGTTCTCCTCTACTGTTGGTTCCTTTCCCTGATCAACCGACTACTTCTAGAATATTAAAAACATTATCAAAACTAACCCAAGGAATTTATGAAAAAAACATAAAAATAAAACATTTTGCTCGTATCTAATTTGTACAATTACAATGAGGTAAATTTGTCGAGTAGAAGTGGTTGAAGATGCATCGTGATCTGTGCTCTAGGTCGAATCCTTCCCCGTATGATCAATGTTCCGCTGTGACAAAAAATAAATATAAAAAAGCATTACCAAAATGAAACCAATAGACTTACCAAAAAAAACATAAGAATAAAATGGTATATTGGAGTCATTAATTGGAGGTTGGGTAAAATGGTACATAGTACATACCACCCCCATAGTAACTGTGTTTGTAACTAAGTGATTCAAATTGTAATTGATTAGCAACTCTTCCCCTGTAGTTATTGATTTTATCGCACATACGAATACACGGTTTCCCTCGCACGCCTCAAATATGCAATTGGGTTGCTTATTTGTTGACCCATGTCGTGTACTATTTATAAACCCTACAATATTCCTTGATGCTTTTGGCCTTCTGTCAATGTACATAGCCACTCCTTTATTTTGATCCTTATCTTTTAGTTGTATATAATTTGCTAAATGTGCATACCTACACATACTTCGTGTATATTGAACCAACTACATCCAATATTTGTAACTATAATAGGGCCTGACATATTCCATCAATTTAGTAACTTTTTCATAACAAACCTTTATGACGTCCATGCAAAATAAGCCCAAACCATGTAATGATGATGGTGCTATGCGATATATCCTCTCGTTAAAACAAAAATTAGTGTTTATTGGAGGAAGTTCCTTGGGTACCCATTGTTTCCATAGATGTTTTTACCTCAAGGGCACCTCGATGTCACCTATTCTCTCATCATCATAAGAACATGACCCCCCTTCAACAAGGAAAAATTCCATGTGTTTACAGAATTTTCTTCTAATCTTTTGACCTCTAGTTGATCTCACTCTTTTATACCTACTACATGTCTCGCTTTCCTCTTCTCTTCCTGAATATCCCTCACTTGAGGAAGATAGATCTGGAAAATACCTATTTGGTGGTACTTGCACTCATAAGGATGTTGGATGAAGTTATTTCATGGTGATGTGATCCCAAGGTGACATTATGATAAATCTATCATTTCATCTCTAAAATTTGATAGGTTAGGAAATCAAGTCTTGATAGATTGCAAGTTATTGTTACTACCATCCAAATGTGTCCATCACAAATCAAATCTACTTAACGTTTTAACTCCCAAACTTTGTAACAACTGTTAAATGTGACTATGGTCCACTAGTACACAACCAAGGCCTCAAATGTATTCTATAATTGTAATCAAAGGACTTTTTCTCTTCATTCAAGTAAATAAATTTGAAGGGAAACACCACCAAGTGGTTTATTGGACACCTACATGGCTAAAAATAGCAGAAAATTTACATTTAATTTCCATATGTCTAAGTAGTTAATAGGGAGGGAGTATGTACTAGGCCTAGTTAAGTCATCATAAGTTTATGCATTGGCAATAAAAATTGTTTAAGTCATCTTAAATCTTCCTATGTCTAATTGCTAGGAGACTTTTGGTATTTTTTAAGGTAGGATGAGTGGTTGCATCAATGTTCTAGTTCTCTATGACAAGGTTTCAACATCTTCAAATAGTGAAGGTTAGTGCTCATAGTCATTTGAAACAACAACATTTTCATTATGTATGATGGTAGGATTTGATAACTTAAAATAATTGGCTACCCAACAAACTTAAAGTTAAAAGAAACTTTTTCAATTTAAGAGGTTAGCACTTTATTTCATCTTTGCATATTGGTTTTATGCTTCAAATGATGCATTTATTATCCCACTTCTATCATATTTTATTCCCATCCCATTGCAATTTTTGATACCAAAATTTCATATCAAATACCACGTTCTTGAAGCAATTTTCTATGTTTTTACTATTTTTCTAAAGTTATTTGTGTTGTATGGATCTATACAAGCTTGAAATGCTCTGAGATCATTGGTGTAGATAAATATATGTGTTTGTACAAGATTTATATGCTCTGAGATCACTATCTTGTGGGAGAAAGTAATTAAATACATGGACTGCCCTATTTTGTCTGTGTAAGGGTTTGAGGGCTAAATAGAAATGACATCCACCAATCCACCCACTGTCTTGGAACTGTAACTTAGTGGATTGGTGTGCAACATGGTATGATAGAGGTTCATTGCATTTAGGGGTATGTTAAAGCAAGAAACTTGGCATTGAATTGATGCCCTAGGGCTGACATGGGCAATTTTCTTGTGAATTTGTGGTTGTTAAGTCAAGGTTTGTCAATTTGATAGATATATTGGTAGAGTCATGGTGAAACTATTTGATGGTCCAATCTCTACTTAGAAACACAAATATCTCTAACAAATCTAAGAGCTATAATGGGATGGCCACCATCCTAGGAAAGATTCTTCATTCTCACTTTTAGGTGTTAAAATTTAACAATACCTTGATTGATGAAAGAGCCCAAAGAGCCTTTTTCCATGGTATCCAAGTACACATAGCAATGGTCTTATCTTATATGATTAGACGTGATTTAAAGAACTTAGCTAGGAATTATTCATTTAACCTAAGGTTTTCTCATAATTCCATCATTGGAAAAGTATGATCAAATTCTTCTATTATGAAGAATTGGTCTATGTGCCTCTAGTAATCACTATAAATGTTTCTAAGGATAAAATGAATAATTGCATCAGGTAGGAGAGAATCAAATTTGAGTTCTTCAAAGATTATATTTCTCTATTCATAATTTTTAAGGGTTGTGTGTGGAGGAGGTTATCACTACCAAGAAGGGAGGAGACCTTTCCTTGCATATGTTTATGGTGGAGGTATTAAAGAAAAATTGCATGCCTCTATTTCCATTCATTAGATCTAGCTTAGCCTATAATATTCTTGGACTAAGTCTACAATTACTTCAAAATAATGTGATGAAGGCTATGTGTGATGAAATCTTATAACTTTGGGGGTGGCAATGTACGAGAAGATCTTTGGAAAATAGGCGTGAAAATTACGCGTTAAAGAGAATGGGGGTGCCAAACTTATAGTACTAATTGTCCCTTAGTTGTCAATTTTCCCTGAGTGCCCTCAACATCGTCCTCAGCACTGGTATTGACCTTGTTTTCACTCCTCTAAACTCTTCCTCAATGTTGGTATTGACCTTGTTTTCACTCCTCTGCTCTTCGTTGATGCTACTATTAACCTTGTTTTAACTCCAAATTGTTCCTCGGCACTGGTATTAACCTTTTTTTCACTCCTCCAAACTCTTCCTCAATGCTAGTATTGACCTTTCACTTCTCCAATTTGACAAGCTACAACCTGGTTTCATTAGGTTTTAGAGTATGTTAAATTAAATTGAAGATTATGGCACCATTTAGCTAGGTTTTAATATTTCACAATATCGTTAAGTATATATTAGTTAAATATATATTAGCTATATTAGATTTATATTTTGTAGCTCATTCTTGTAGATTAATAATAGACATCATGTTCTTTCTTCATGAAAGTATATATTCTATATTTTCCTTGGTGTTATCCCAATGCAAAATATAATTAATATAATATATATTTAATATAATAGTAATATTAGATTAAATTATATATAATATAATTATATTTATTATTATATAATAGTATATATAGGCTTTTACCTGATATTTTAGAGGATTTTACCATTACACTATAGTTGGTTTACCATTAAATGACAATTGAAACTTGTTTTCCAATGACACAATAGTGGTTTCTAGGCATGAGATTTGTTTCAAGCTCAAATCTCACAATATATGTAGCCTATTAGCTAATAGAAAGAGATATAGAAACTAAAAAAGATAGAGAATGAGAGAAAGAGATGAACTTAGATAGATAGGGAGAGAGAGAGCATGAGAGAGAAATATAAGAGATACAAAGGAAAAGAGAGAGAGGGAAAAGAGAAACTAAATTTTGATTGGTTGTTTCATGTCAACAAAGCAAGGATCTCATGTGTCCTTGGGGAGTTATGCTCAAGGTAGCATGCGATTTGATTAAAGATATGATAATTCTCCTTTAAGACCTCTTCAATGTACCCATTGCACACTTAAGGAGACAAAGATAAATATAGGGAAGAAAATATATATAGAGAGAGAGAGGGAGATAATGAGAAACATACAAATAGAAAGGGATACAAAGAGATAGAGAGAGGTAAGTGATAAAGAGATACAAATGAATAGATAGAGATATAGGGAGCGTGATTGATATATCTCTCCTTGTTGCTCTCTATCTCCCTAAACCCTCTTCTCTATCTCTCCCCCTCTTCTCTATCTCTCCTCCTCTACCTATCTATATCCCTTTCTCTCCCTCCCCCTCTCTATCTCCCCCTCTCTATCTCTCACCATTTCTAGTCCCTCCCTATCCCCCCTATTCATCAACTCTCTATATCCACCTCTCTTCCTTTCTCTTCCCATATATTTCCATCTCTCTTTCTCTTCCCATTTATCTCTATCTCTATCTCTCTATATCTCCCATTATCTATGTCACTCCCTCTTCCCCCCTCTATCTATTGAGCTATCTCTCCCTCTCCTCCCTTTATCTGTTATTCAATCCATCTCTCCCTAGCTCCATCTCTCCTACTCTATATCTCTATCTCTATTTCTATTTTTAGCTCCCTCTCGATCCTCTTTCTATCTCTTTCTATCCATATATTTCTCTACCTCTATCATGATCTCTCTATCTCTTTCACCATACCCCTCTATCTCTCTATATCACCCTCTTCTCTATCTTTCCCCCTCTTCTCTATCTCTCCTCCTCTACCTATCTATATCCCTTTGTTTCCCTCCCCCTCTCTATCTCCCCCTCTCTATCTCTCACAATCTCTCTATCCCTATCCCCCCTATCCATCAACTCTCTATGTCCACCTCTCTTCCTTTCTTCAATGATTTCACTATATTAGAAAGGGATGGATATGATATGGTTCTCAACAAATTTTTGCAATACAACATGAAGAAGGGTCTATTGGAACTATAAAAAATTTCAAAATTTTATAATGATTTACTCATGTAAATTTCTCAATAATAATTAATTACATTTTGAGTCATAAAAGGATGTAATTGGCCCTTCAGAATATAGTTACCCATAGTCACCTTGTTCTACTCCTAAAAAACCTTTTGATCAAAGATATTGTGGAAAAAAATCACATCAACATGAGCTAGTATGGGTCTTCTTGACCTATTATGGGTTACAAGAACTTTTTAGCACATTGATGAGACATCAAAACTGTTGTAGCGATCAAGATTACTAAAGAAGACATATCAAGGAGATTGTCTTATGGTCTCATCGATGAAGATAATCTATCGGCAAGACAAGTCATCTCGGCATGAAAAATATATGCTAGCCCGAATGTTTAAGGCTCACCGATGAAGTTTCATCGACGAGACCATCATTTCTTTCACCAACAGGAGCATTGGGAATATATCGGCGAGACATGTGCAATCAGTATAAATATTGAATGTTCACCCGACCTGCTAAGTTACACCGATAGGAGGATATCGGTAGGAGTTATGGCGACATATTCAAGACCAAAAGAAAAGATATTAGTGATACTTATAACATTAGAGGAACCACTAAATGTGTTAGCGATACTAAAATTTAGGCTGATGAAGAAACAAATGAACCAAAATGATTGTCGAGGTGACTCTTGGCGATGTATACGGGACAAATGTTAACATCGATCAGATGTGTAGAGTGTTACCCCAATCAACAGAGTATTTAGTGAATGTTAGTTGGGGCCTAATGTATAGATCACCCAAAGTTTGAAGGTGTCTTTTCGACTAGTTCATTTGATGTGTTATAGGCGAGACTTATAACATCGGAGGAACCACTGAATGTTTTAGCGATACTAAAAGTCAGGCCGATGAAGAAACAAATGAACCAAAATGATTATCAGGGTGACTCTTAGAGATGTATAGGGGACAAATACTAACATCAGTCAGATGTATAGTGTTACCCTGATCAATAGAGTATTCAGTGAACATTGGTTGGGGCCTAATGTATAGATCACCCAAAGTTTGAAGATGTCTTGCTAACCAGGTCATTTGATGTGTTATCAGTGAGAATTATAACATTAGAGAAACCACTGAATGTGTTAGTGACACTAAAAGTCAGGCCGATGAAGAAACAAATGAACCAAAATGATTGTCAGGGTGACTCTTGGTGATGTATACAGGACAAATGTTAGCATCGGCCAGATGTGTAGAGTGTTACCTCAATCAACAGAGTATTTTGTAACGTTGGTTGGGGCCTAATGTGTAGATCACCCAAAGTTTGAAGGTGTCTTTCTGACTAGTTCATCTGATGTGTTATAGGTGAGACTTATGACATCAAAGGAACCAATGAATGTGTTAGCGATACTAAAAGTCAGGCCGATGAAGAAATAGATGAACCAAAATGATTGTCAGGGTGACTCTTGGTGATGTATACAGGACAAATATTAACATTGGTCATATGTATAGAGTGTTACCTTGATTAGCAGAGTATTCAATGAACATTGGTTGGGGCCTAATGTATGGATCACCCAAAGTTTGAAGGTGTCTTTCCAACCAGTTCATTTGATGTCTTATCGACAAAACTTATAACATCGGAGGAAACACTGAATGTGTTAGCAATACTAAAAGTTAGGCCAATGAAGACACAAATGAACCAAAATGATTGTCGGGGTGACTCTTGATGATGTATATAGGACAAATGTTAACATCGGTCAGATGTGTAGAGTGTTACCCTAGTCAGCAGAGTATTCAGTGAACATTGGTTGGGGCCTAATGTATAGATCACCCAAAGTTTGAAGGTGTCTTGCCAGCCAGTTCATTTGATGTGTTATCGATGAGACTTATAACATTGGAGGAACCACTGAATGTTATCGTGATACTAAAAGTTAGGCCGATGAAGAAACAAATGAAGTAAAATGATTGTCGAGGTGACTCTTGGTGATGTATATGGGACAAATGTTAACATCAGTCAGATGTGTAGAGTGTTACCCTGATCAGCAGGGTATTTAGTGAATGTTGGTTGGGGCCTAATGTATAGATCACCCAAATTTTGAAGGTGTCTTGCCGACTAGTTCATTTGATGTGTTATTGACAAGACTTATAACATCAAAGGAATCATTGAATGTGTTAGCGATACTAAAAGTCAAGCTAATGAAGAAACAAATGAACCAAAATGATTTTTGGGGTGACTCTTGGTGATGTATACGAGACAAATGTTAACATCCGTAAGATGTGTAGAGTGTTACCCCAATCAACAGAGTATTCAGTGAACGTTGGTTGGGGCCTAATGTATAGATCGCCCAAAGTTTGAAGGTGTCTTTCCCACCAATTCATTTGATGTGATAGTAAGAAATTCAAAAATCTATTACATTCATGCATGGAGTTAAAACATTAATGGCACCATAGAGTAAAGGTAATTTCATAAATTGAAAGGAAAAAGTTGCAAAATGAACATTGTTATGAATTGGTAGCGAAGGAAATGAGGAGACAAACAAAGGGCCAGAGAATTGTTTCAATTGAAAGACCTCAATCAAAACTAGTAAGTTCTCTACATTTTAACTTTTTCATTTCTGCAATTTTAAGTGAGTAATATGGAAGCCACCAGCTCAAGGAAGTTGAAAGGTAGAAGACAAAGTGAGAGCACTCACCCTAAGAGTAAGAAGCAGAAAGTTGAGTCTAGAATTGAGTCGGAGGGTGCTGAACAAAAGCTGAATCAAGATTTAATTAACCAATTGCCTGGCTCTAAGCCTAGAGGTAGGCACTCCGCGCAACTAAGGGTAGAAGTGGAAAAATTGGATGACAAATGAAAGCACATAGGAGACATTTGGACCCCAATAAGAGGATCTGAATTGTTTAGATTCCACTTTCACCGAAGAGATCATTTTGAGTCAGTTTGTAATCTGTGGCATCTAAATTTGGGAAAGATGGTTTTCCCTAATGTGTTTGTCAATACAGAGCTGGTAAAATTGTTGGGCACCCACTATGACTCAAAACTTAAGGCCATATGCAGACCATTTGGGAAACCCTTCATATACATATCAGAGGCTTCAATAAGTGATTTTTTTAAGTTGGAAGGGTGGAATAATGAGAAAATTGTGAATGAAGAGTTGGATAAGGAGTTTTGGAGAATGGAAACCACTTATAAGGGTTGGAGGTTTCCCTTACATAGAATTAAACAAGATGGTAAAACTATTCCACTTGACGATGGCGATGGGCCTCCATTCCATGTGGAATTATTCAAGACCTATATGATATATACCTATTTCTCGATAGGACAAGTGTTGGGTATGGAAGTTCCTGAGTATATGTCCATTGCTCCCATGGTAATTGCAGCTGACATTCAATGTCATAATTCTAGGTTTTTTGACTATGCTTCATTTGTCTCCAAGGAACTCAACTTAGCATTGATGGCAATCAAGAATAAATCCCCTATTCTACACCTTAGGAATTATTCTCTTTTAATGCATCTAGTATTGTACTTCGAACAAGAGTTAGGGATTTGGCTAGAAAAGTTGAAGGTTTCACAATTTGATAAAGAGGGAAAATTGTTATGCATTCAATTGTGGACTTCCATTTGGGATAGTAGGTTTGCTAATTCCAGTTACCTGTATTTTTAAGAATATTTTGTAAAGCCAATATATGAATTCTACAGTAATCCTTGTGTGCACTCATTATCTAATGAAATAAAATGCTTCCTCAGACCTAAGGACTTTAATGGACCAATTGATCACAATTGGGGAGATTGGTATTGCTTGGAAGATGCTACTATTGTAAGGGTGTTTGGTTTTGAGGATTCTCCATTCATTTTTCCTAAAATAGTCTCGGATAGGATTGCATATTTGGAAATTGTAAGACAAATGGATTTTTCTAGTTTCATGAATTTTGGTTCATTCAGGAAATAGGAATTTATGCCTAGTACTCTATGCTTTGATGATTTTAATATGCTTGCAAAGGAAGGATATGATTTGATCTTTGCCAAATTAATGCAGTACAATATGAATAAGTGTCCACCAAGAAAAGGTTTTGATCTAGAGGGATATATAAATTCTGCTAGACAAAGGATAAACTTTTGAGGATATGATCATGTGCCTTATCAGTTTGATGAAATGATTAGAAATTTGGAGGAAGAGGAAGCAGAGAGAGTGGTGGAGGAATACAACCAAGGGTTGCTCCCTTTTTTTGGAGATGAGGAATCTGGAGAAGATATGCCATGAGACCTAACCAATAGGATTTCCAGATTAAAAACTCAAGATTACAACTACCCTCCTAGAGAACCAAGTGTTGAAGAGAGCTAAGATATAAACACCAAAGATATGGCATATAGGTCATTTGTAGTAGACAATGAATTTGTGAATTCTTTAGAATTCAGATCTTTCTTGTATAAACAAAAGGGCAAGGAGCTAAGGGATAAAGTTGATAATATTACACCAATCAATGAGGAGCAGCTACTAAATAATTTGAAATTAATTGTGGATAGAGAAATGGTTAATATGACCCCAAATAAAGGAAGGGAAATGTTAGAGGATGTTGGAGTTATGATCTTTCTAGGGTTGGATTTGAATTCTGCATTGGTCTTTGATAGCTTCTTAAAGGATAATAGTGCCACACACAAGTTTAGTCTAGAGGGGGTGACATAAATATATGTTGGATCCAAATATAACCTAGATGAAGGAACACTCATGATATGGGCCTTGTATCCACCTCATAGAATGTCAATGGTGATTGATACTAAGAAAGCATTTGGACATGTCATGACTCTGAAGGTTGGAGAGGTAGATCCTGTGGCAACTGCAGACATTGGGATTAATGTGGGAATAATGAATAAAGCCCAAATACAAATGTTAATCAAAGAAAAGGAAATATACAAAATGAATAATGAATGGTTCATGAGAGATAATGATCATTTGAAGGACATGATAGGAGTCATAATGGGGACTCCTAAATTAATAACACATGGTGAAATATCACAGGTAAAAGATCATTGAGATGAGTTAACTGCATATTCACAAGGTAACTATGATACACTCGCTGCAATAATCAGAAAAAGGTAGGCTAACTTAATGATTTAGTTGAATAAGCTATGGGGAGCATATTCAAAGAACCATGTTGCAGGGCAGGAACATAAGAGAATTGATGGAAGGATTCAAGAAAAGCTCCAAGAATTAAATGAAAGAGATGTTCCTGATAGTGTGATCATTGGTATGGGTGACCATATTATAAAGAAGCACAGGGACCTTTATGAGGAAATGAGAGAAGATGCAAATGGGTTGGTTGATGTTACGAATATGGGACTGCCTACACTATTTGAAGATGGAGAAAATTTGAAAGAGAAAGCCAAGTGGATCAAAGAATGTGAATTGATGCTGCAGAGAATTCTGGAAAAAGCTACAGTGAAGGATTTGACATTGGACGAGAGTTGCTAGCAGAACGAAAGGATGATAAAGGTGGAAATATCGACCAAGAATGCATTAGAGGATGTCAATACTCATGAATGGAAGAATTATCTACATCATTTATCAAATGTTCATCTATGGCTAAATAAAGCCTAATCTCTTGTTTTAATTAGTTAAGTAAAATAAAACAATTGTGAAGGGATGTGTCCCTTCCAAGTTTTGATGTATTTATCTCTCTTCCATAGTAATGCAACAAATATAGGCATTAGGAGATATTCAATAGATAGCTTTCTAGTAAAATGCTTTCATATACAAAGACTTAGATGCATGTATTTTGATGGAGTAAATGAAGATATCTAAGTTGCGGATTAAGATTTTGGTATCAACTGTTTGTTAAATTTATGTAATTATTTGATTGTCTCCATTATGATGCTTCTCTATTGTTTAAATTGATATAACAAGTTTATACTTTGTTTATCATTGTACACTTGCTATATTTGTGTGATCTGGTTATTTGGTTCTCTCAAGTAGGGATTAAAATCTTTTATTCAATCACAACAATTGGTAAGTGCTAGTTGGATTAATCTAAAGAATCACATAACTAGAATTGCCATTCTATCTCAAGAAGACTTTGTCAATTATTCACTTGCATGTTTACACAAGTTGTATACAATTTTTGTGCCTGACAATTTGAATTATGTGTTGAAGACTTTAGAATTTCAATTACATTAATTTATGGATATATTGTATCTATAACACTACAAAACCATATGCTCTTTGCATTTACACTTGCATTTAGAAATACACATTTATATACATAGATATAGATTTCTTTAATGATATGTTGCATTTATTGTTCTAGGAGAGCATCCAATAATTGCATTTACATTTACATTTTCAAATACATATACATACATACATACATACATACATACATAAATATATATATACATATATGTGTGTGTGTGTATCATTTATATTCAATGTTCAGACATAACCCATTAGGTCTTCACATGGATAAGAATTCATAAAATTAGATCTCCCACATGCCAAATATAATTATATCAAGAAATTAATATCAAATAGATAATATAATCGCATAACTCATACATATGCCAATGTAAACATCATGAATTAATTATGTAACCACATAAGTCAAATATAATTCTATCAATAAATTAAAATCAAATAGATAATATAATCACATAAATCATACATTTCAATGTCATTGGTCTTCTTCTTCATCTAACTCTTTGTCTGTATCATCCAATCTAGATTCGACATTGTAAGGATTGGTCATATCACTATCATCGTCATTGATATCAGTTTCAATAATGTCTTCATCCAAACGGATATCATCTTCATGAACATTAACTCCTACATCACCATGATTTAGTTCCTCCTCTTTGACATCTTCATTTGGCACATCATCAACTAACTATTGATCCTGATCATCATCTACATCATGTTCTAGTTCTTCGGTATCTTCTTCTTCCACCACATTATACTTTACCAACCTTCCTCTTGGATCATGTCTAACAACAAATGACCAACTTGGTTTACCTAAAACCTTTGAGTAAAATACCTACTCACATTGGATTGGAAGAACATAGTGCTCATTTCTAGCTTGCTCGATTGACCTTGTATTAACCATGGTAAATCCATTATCATGTTCAATAACAATTCTCTTAGGATCATTTTCATTCAATCGTAGCTTGTACCATAGACTGACAAACAAAACTAATTTGAAGGACTTAAAGTAACACTCAAGTATATCATCCAAAATCCCATAGTATCAATTTTTTGAGACTTCTAGATGTATGTCACTTCTAGATGAAACATTAGTCACTTGAAAGACTGTAGTTATACCAGAATCACAAGTTTTCTTCATGTCATCCAACTTTTTGATTCAAAATTTACGACCATTGCACCACATAGCCTTGTGGTGTTTCACCTACAATATGTCAAACGTGTAAAAATTATTGCAATATTTTCAGTTGATAAACATATTTATTCTTGGCCGAATGTATGCAAAGAAAAAATTCTCAACATATATATTGGTGAAAGAGCACCTAGATCTTGTAAATGCCTTCAAAAGGCTAATATGTTAAATTTACATGTTCAAGTCTAAATTTACACTTTCTAAATGGGTTTTTCAATCTTTGAAAGTGGATAAATCTAGTGTTTTGTGACCTTTACTTTGACTGTTTGAGGTTGTCTAACAATTTGGAGTTGGAAAAAAGGTGGATGCTTTGTAAAATAGCCCTATTCTAGTAGCCTTTCTTAGGCGTATAGTTTGAAATATGCTAGTTTCTCTAGTATAAATCATTTTAATTTTTTGATATGATGATATGGGTATTAAGAGGTCTCTAAATGTGCCTTTGGATCTTGGTTTTGAACCTAGTGTGAGTGGTTCACCCGATCTAGGGTATGGAGGTCTATTGCTAATTAATGTTTAGATTTCATGGACAGTGGAAATCTATGTGTACAGGGAAGTCAATGACCTTAAATACTTGAACCTTGTCATTTGGATGGAGTTACAGTAGAATTTATGCTTGAATAAGGTTGTAAAGGCAGTGCATATTGTTTTGAGAATGATGATTCTATTGTGTGTCTTGGCATCTTTACAGAGCAGGCGAATCTGATATTTATACACTGATGTATTGAATTGATTTCTCTCAAAACATGATGAATCTTGTGTCTTGAAGAACTTATTAACTAGTTGATAGCAAGAAGGATTGGTATTTGTTAGTTTTCCTTGTAAGGAAAATGAATTGGTGCTATTTGAGAAGTTTAGATTGTTTTCAATGATTGAAGTTTGGTTATTAACATTTTGGAATCTGATTTAGAATAAGTGTTTTGTTGCCTTGAGGATATGATGTATACAGGAATTTGAAGTATTGGTAATTGGTTGTGTAGCAAGTGAGCATAATGTGTTTCCTTATGAAAGGATAAGAGAATGTATAGATGTTGATATGGTAGTTGAGAATGATGTGAATTTGATTGATTGTGTAAAAGTTTTCTAATATGGTTTTTGTTTTGAATGAGTCAATTGGAATACTGATAATGACATGGTTTTTTGAAAGTGGAGTGCTAACTTGTTGCCTTGAAGTCTTGTAGAATTGAAGAATCAAAAGAAGTTGTATGAGTTTTGAGGAAAAAGAAAGTGAATTAAGAATTTGATCTTCTCCTAATTCTGATTGGGTTTGATTTAACCTCATGAAATGATGTTGTTGGTGTTGTTGTTGGATCCTCTGCATCATATATACATCAATATAATTGAAAATAATTAAATAATATGGGTGATTAATATATTAATACGTACCTTTTTATCTCTTAAACCATATGCTAAATCAATTTCCCTTTGTGTAACATTAGAATCTCCATTACAATAAACTTCTTTAACCAATGAAGCCACACCTTCCCATGTTAATGCGCAACTAGATTGTTAACATTGTTCAATCCATACCATCATCCAATCAAGATTGTTTGTGATGTACAAATGTAGTGCATCCCACTCTTGACCAATTGTATAAAAAAAATTGAAATTCACAAATGACATATCATTAGTTAACTACCATGGTATACGGCCTTAATTTATAATTGATGTATATTGAAGATTAATAATTAAATAAGTACAATATACATTAAAAATATATGTAAAATGTATTCTAATTAATCTCCACGACCATCTTATAATTACCTCTCACTTTCCTCAATCTACCTTTCCCCATCAGGTACTCCCCTTTGAATTTGTTAATGGAGTTGGGATCCCAAATGTGATATACATGGATCTTTGCTGCAATAGAAAGATATTCACCAATGTACACCATGGTCTAGTATACCATATATCCCTCCACAATAGAACCCTCAGGATGTGCTCTTTGTCTAACCAAAGCCTTCAAAAATTTCAAGTGCCTCTGAACCATCCACATTGACCTTGTGTGTATAGGTCCACACAATTCAATCTCTTCAACTTGGTGTATGAGGTAGTGTTCTTGTGCATTGAAAAATATCGAAGGTGGACACTTTTGCATTTCACACATTAGACAAGGAATTTTTATCTTTGAATAATTTATACCTTCTTTATGGATTTCTTTAAATGGCAGCCATCTACAAGTGATTCAAGGCACAAATATATTAACGGGATTTAACAAAAATATACAATATATTACATAACAATTAAAACAAATGGAAAATATAAGATCTATACAACAAATTGAACAACATTGCTACTTACCTCATGTATTTTCCAAGATCATATATAACTTTCTTGGCATTGTTGTCGAAGTTGTCTAGGAGAGATAGAGGTAGAACGTATTGCAACAATTATAAAATGATCTTTTCATTATTTTTCCAAAAGTAGTAAATGTAATATAATGAAAAGTATATGCAGTAAACAAATGTATATAATATACCAGAATAATTACCTTAACGAAAGTATGCCAATCATGGGTTTTCATTGCTGACCCAAATTCACCTTTCTTTGTTATGATATTATTTATGTTCGCAACAAATCCTGTGGGAAATCAAATTTTTTCGTATGACTTCTTTATAGCATTGCTTTGCTGCTCCATTAATAACCAAGGAAGGGCACTTATATTAATTTGGTCTCCATCACTATTCAATTGTATAAAAATTTTCATTGCATGATTGGCTTCCTAAATTTTATCCAATATTTTCTATAACACTTATGTTATATTCTTTTTGATATGCATTGTATCAAATAAATGCACAATTTTTAGCTGCTCATAGTAGGGCAACCTACTAAATTTTCTGGGATAAATTTTTAGTCCCTGTGGAAGCCAACCATTAATGCCTTGATGACCTTCATGAAGCATATAAGTTAAAAAAATTAACAACAACAATCATTGTCAATTATAGCATGAGTAAACACAACACAATATAAAAATATAAATTCCAAACATATTGTATATTATAGATAAACAATTTGATCTGATGTATAACCTTGATGATTAATTCTATTATATTCCAACTTCCATAGGCGAGGTGTCATTCTTCATGGTTTTGATGTAGTCTTTTCTTTCCCATTGAAAATATGTGTTTTAGTAGTTCGATACTTATGATTTCTGTGGAGGAACTACCTATACTCATCAAACACTTTCTTTCCTAAACTTTTTGAATGACAAGATTTCATCTTTGGACCACAAATTGGACATGCAAATTTTTCCTTTGTTTGAAGACCTGGAAGATCATATATGATTAAATATTTCAATTTTTATAATTATATGTAATGAATAGATTATTTAAAAAAAATGCATGATATCTACTTCATAAAATTAAATATCATTAAAGTGCAGTTGAACATTATAACATACCACAAAAATGTGTTAGCCTTGGGGCATCATGAATTGTCCATACAAGCATTGCATGGAATTGAAATTTTCTTTGTCCTATTAGTCTAGAGATTTCATACATAGTGATGCCATTCCATAACTTTAGTAACTCATCAATAAGAGACTCGATATATACATTCATATCTTTAACTTGGTACTTACCTAGTTGAATGAACATAAATATTACATAATTATTATAACCATTTTATTGCAATATATATAAATTAAATTTACATGACTATTAAATGAAAAATATATGTCAATATGCAACAAATAAGACAAATGAGATGCTACTACATTAATGAAAATTGATGTAAACAAATACCTAGAACAATCATTGACAACATTATTTGCTCCCTCTTTATTGACATCCATGGAGGAATGTTATTGTTGATAACAAAAATAGGCCACACTGAGCGAGGTAAAATATTTGATGGTTGTAACAAAAATTCACCAATCAATCTACAACAAAAAAATAATTTTTTAATATAAAGAATATTAATGGTACATACTTCATCCTTTATTTACTAGTGATGAACTAATAACAATTAAAATAGATGAAAAAAGATGACATATTTGACATACCTTAACATCTGTGAGATTGCTATGTTGGATAAACCATTCATAACCTTCAAGTTCACCAACAACAATACAACAACGAGAAGAGTTGTTTGGGAGCCTTCATAAAGAGGCTTGTATGCCTTCTCAAGTATAGGTAAATCATGAACATCATCAAAGTCCTCTCGATCATCATGATTAGCTGTGCCACTAAATGTGTCATGGATCAATGTATTTGTACCATATCTTCAACTGTGTTTTCTAGCGCATGATCATCTTCTTCCATAGGATCATTAACTTCATCTTCGATATTCACAGCTCCATGTTCCTCCACTTGCAAAACCACATTCTCAGGGCCATGATAATCCATATCATGTGCCCTAGGGCACCCCACCTTTATAATAATGATAGACACAAATAAACCATGATCATGGTCAATTGATTTTTTATATATAAAAAATGTTAAAATTATATAAACATTTACAAATTCAATAAATACAAACACATATAATGAACAACTTACCAATGGATGATAATCATGCCCCCCTTCAATGTGACCATGCTTCCTACAATGTTTCTCAGCTGTTGTGATTAAAATCTTCTCGTCTTTAAGCCCTTGCAATTATTGCAAGGACAATAACATTTCCCATCACCCTTTCTTTTCAATCTAGCCCATATTCTAGCAACTGTCTCTTCATTTTTTTTTGGGACTAATATTATCTAACATGATTTTTCTTTACCAAGCTTGAATATTTAGATCTTCAAAAAATATCAAACTCACACTCTAATAATTTTTAATCATAGAAAGATAAAAAAATATAATAATTCTGATACTTTACACCAAAAAAATTTGGCATGCAACCACCCCTGCAAAAGAGAAGATAGCCTAAAGTTAATGACCCCAAAAAACACTTTAAAATGGTTATTCTAGAACTTATTAAATTTTTATTTTACTATGATTTCCAATAATTAGACTCCTAAAATTAGAATATTGAACTTGCATAACAAAATTTGGAAATGAAATTCTCAAAATGCACAAGTCTAAAAATGAAATTTGATGAGATGTTGCTTTAAAATATGATTTTCAAACCTAGAAGTACAAATTTTACTTCACAAATGAATTTTGGAAAAAGACAATGACCACCCTTAACTTGGCAATATCTTCTTGAATTTTTTCTGATTTTTCCCAAGAAAGTCATCCTTAGTTCTCCACAAACTGTTGCAAGTAGAGAAAATTCACAAGTAGAGGAAATTCAAAAGTATAGCAAAACACAGTCACAATAAATAGACAAACTCATTTTTATTTATGTTTACCACAAATTAATTTAAACTGATTTTGAATGTTCATCAAATTTTTGACGAAACCTAGGTTCATCAAAATTTTGACGAATGCTGGGGATAAAATTAAAATAATTTGAAAATTACACATCAAATCCCGATAATACATTAAATTATACATCTTTCATCTGAAATTTTTGTCAGAGTTTGTAGTCAAATGAGTTAGTGAGATAGGAGGCAAGTGGCTAAGAATTTTTACTAGAATAAATTATCATATAAAGAAGTAAAAGATGAAAAGATTACAAAATTAGATTTGTGCTCATTATTCACCGACCCACACACAAATCAAAATCTTGACCTCAATGTGAAGAGGTTTCCTATCCATTGGTGCCATTGCCAAGGGATTAGGAACTTTTTTGGGATAGGTGGTACATGGTTTTTGATTACCCACCATGCAACAATTGCAAAGTCCCACAATATTTCCTAAGGAAACTATACTGTGAGTTCATCTTGAATAGAATCCTGAATTATTTTAATAATTGGGACTTTCAGGGGAGAGGTGGGGGGTCAGCTCAAGATAGACCCGGTGCATGACAAGATCCTAGGCGACAAGCAAGACGAGCTCTCGCTAGGCCGGATCATGAGCACATTGTTATCCCTTTTATTGTGAAGGAGAGTGTTGAGGTAGACACTTTGTAGGCTATCACCTCTTTGACCTAGAGTGTCATCCAACCTGCCAGTCCTATAGTACATCTCCATTGAGGGGATTCTTTAAGCGATAGACTTCCACCCCATTCATGTCAGGTTTGCAGAGTGTCTTGTACATATGATCCCACTGACACTGAGGAGGTTGCTATATAGGATACATCTATAGCTATGAAGATGGCAAGGGAAACTAAAATTTTGAATGAGGCTTATGGCATTGATACTTAGGTAAATGTTAGCATGTTCATTGAATTTAATTTTTTAAATTTTATTTTTGAAATGCAATATTAACTAATTTATTTTTATGATTGTAATAAAATTTCAGGGTCACAGTGTTGATACTAGATACACCAGTGCTACACCTTATTACTCCACTACATATACTATTGAGGTGTGTAACTAGTAAACAATTATACATTTATTACATGTTAATAGCATTTTTATATGAATGGTATTCTAATATCTAATTTTGGATGTTGAATTGGCTAATATTGGAGGTTTTGTGGGAACACCTCCCAATGCCAATGGAGTTAGACAAACCTTCATGCAGGTAATAGAATAAAGAGTTTAACTAATGAATTGTACTTTAAAATAGATTTGTGTAGCTTATATTCTTATCATTGATTGCATTGTATTGCACATCTTTCAAACTCAAATCATTACTTCACATTCCATAACTAATAACTAGATGTTGATAGATAACAAAATTTCAACTACAATATAGTTGTTTAGAAAGTCAACATAAGTAGTGATGCAATTACTTCACATAGCATAAGTAATAACTAGGAGCAGCTGTCGATTGCATTTTATTTTCATGGCATTCCATGAGACCACTTTTTATTCAGGCATCTTTTCAAATAGCTCACTGCCTTGTCTATGGTATGGATGTTTGGGATAAATATATGAAAGAATAATAGTAAGCAATAGCATAGAAAAGGTGATGAGTTGTTTGAAAAAATGCCTCAAAGAAATTGGGTCTCAAGGTGGTGAGTTTTTTGAAAAAATGCCTCAAAGAAATGTGGTCTCATGGTGATGGACATCACCATGAGACCCAATTTCTTTGAGGCATTTTTTCAAACAACTCACTGCCTTTTCTATGCTACCACATTTTCCATACATTTATACCAAAGCATTTTATCAAATAGTTCACTTCCTTACTACTATGGCTAAAAGCATAAAAAAAGGTGCTTTCCAACAAATTATGGGTTTTTGGAAAAAAATCTATCAAAGAATAATAGTAAGCAATAGCATAGAAAAGGCAATGAGTAGTTTGAAAAAATGTCTCAAAGAAATGTGGTCTCATGGTGATAGAATGTAATTACATCACCATGAGGCCACATTTCTTAGAGGAATTTTTTTTAAACAACTCACCACCTTTTCTATGCTACCACATTTCCATACATGTCTACCAAAACATTTTATCAAACTACTTGAAGGGTGATCCCACAATAGTGGTTTACAATTTTTGGCCAAACTGGACATTGAAATATATTTTTTTAACTAAATCTTCACTTTCGGGCACCTATAGCGGCTAAACCATGATGAATTTGAAGATGATGCAAACTAGAGTTTCATGAAGTTTTGTCTATAGATTCTAAATATATTTTTTTCAAAATTTTTGGAATCAGATTGCACTTCTTTTTCCATCTCCCTCAAAAACTAGTTTTTTTCAGAAAACAACATTTTTAAAAAGTGACGCTCACCGTATAACACATAACTTTTTTTCCATGAAGGATAAAATTCTAATTCTTTCGAATTTAGATTCATAACTTTCATATCTAATGCTTCCACTTGGTTAAATAGTTTTTTATTAAATATTTTTTCTTTAATCAAGTTTTGAATTCAAACCAATTATAATTCAGACATAGCATGACCATATAATGCATAACTTGTTTTGTATGTATCGAAATTCAATTTTTTTTCTTTGTTGGATCATGGACTTCAATATTAGGTGCACTAATATATATATATTTTAATAATCTACTATTTTTCCACATGTGTAGAAAAGAGAACTTGATTTTCAATGAAAAAAGAATATTCATGAGAAATAAATATAATAATAAAATTAAATTTATTTAAATTTATACTTTTTGGGAAGCTTATAATAAGGACTCCATACATGCAAAAAATAAATTTTAAATGAATTTATTTGATCCCCCAAAAGGTAAATCAAAAGTGGTTTTTTATCAGCATTTTGATAGGTGTAAAAGAGACTCTATTATAGGTATGGTTTAAAACTAGCGGGGTTCTATCCAAGGGGGTTTGATCAAACTCTCTTTAATTGGAATTCTTTAAATGGAACCTTTTAAGGCTTAAATCATTATATTTTCTAAAAATATGTGATTTGAGCAAAAATCAGTTCCTCCCAAAAATTGTAAACCAGCTTTGTGGGATCACCCTAAACTTCCTTACTGCTATGGCTAAAAGCCTAAAAAAGATGCTTTCCAACAAACTATGGATGTTTGGAAAAAATCTATCAAAGCATAATAGTAAGCAATATAATGGACAAGGCAGTGAGTATTTTGAAAAATGCCTTGAAGAAATGTGGTCTCATGGTGATGGAATGCCATTCCATCACCATGAGACCACATTTGCTTGAGGAATTTTTAAAACAACTCACCACCTTTTCTATGCTACCACATTTTCCATACACGTCTACCAAATAATTTAATCTATCTACTCACTTCCTTGTTGCTATGGTTAAAAGTCTAAATTAGGTGCTTTCCAACAAACTATGGATGCTTGGAAAAAAACTATCAAAACATAATAGTAAGCAATAACATAGACAAGGAAATGGGTAGTTTGAAAAAATTCCCCAAAGAAATGTGGTCTCATGGTGATGGAGTGCCATTCCATCACCATGAGACCACATTTCTTTGAGGTATTTTTTCAAACAACTCTCTGCCTTTTCTATGCTACCACATTTTCCATACATGTCTACCAAAGCATTTTATCAAACTAATTGAACTTCCTTGTTGCTATGGCTAAAAGCCTAAAAAAGGTGCTTTCTAAAAAAATATGGATGCTTGGAAAAAATTTATCAAAGAATAATAGTAAGCAATAGCATAGACAAGGCAATGAGTAGTTTGAAAAAATACCTTGAAGAAATGCAGTCTCATGGTGATGGAATGCCATTCCATCACCATGAGACCACATTTATTTGAGGCATTTTTTCAAATTGCTCACCGCCTTTTCTATTCTACCACATTTTGCATATATGTCTACCAAATAATTTTATCAAACTACTCACTTCCTTGCTGCTATGGCTAAAAGCCTAAAATAGGTGCTTTCCAACAAACTATGGATGCTTGGAAAAAATCTATCTAAGCATAATAGTAAGCAATATCATAGTCAAGGTAGTGAGTATTTTGAAAAAATGCCTTGAAGAAATGTGGTCTCATGGTGATGGAATGCCATGATACGTTTGTTTGTAATGGCATTCCATCACCATGAGACCCCATTTCTTTGAGGCATTTTTTCAAATAGTTCACTACCTTCTCTATGCTACCACAGTTATCATACATGTCTACCAAAGCATTTTATCAAATGGTTCACCACCTTGCTGCTATGGATAAAAGCCTAAAAATAGGTGTTTTCAAACAAGCTATGTATAGGGAAAATAATAAGAATGATAGTTAGAACTATATAGTTTAATAAGTACTCAAAATTTTGTTCATTATCTCATACATTATAAGCCATGACGTGCATCACTATTGTAGTTTTTGTGATTGAATAATTTGTTGTTTTATTTTTAGATGTTAGAAGTGAATACACCTCCAAATGTTCATAGGGAAATGGAGCTTGGTGTCTCATTTTATATAGACTCAATTCCTCTCACAAAGGTATGGGGAAGATTACTAAATTTCAATTTACATTCATTGTTATAGCTGTTAATTAGTGAAAAATCAAACCATTATTGATTCGTAGTTTAATTTCTCTTTGGATGGTTTCTATAAGGCTTTAGTATGCCTCAACATGGGAATTTTGAAAAAAAATTCTCAAGGAGAGTGATCATCAGATGTCATCAAGTGATTATTTTGTTAAATATATCATTTTCTATAATGTAATTTCTATATATTAATGTATTTACTTGTTATAGTAATAGATAAGGCTTGACCAAGAACTAAACCTTAGGAGGAGCACTAGGAGCACTCCTCAACCTCAGAGTAAATGAGTGACAAACATATCACCATCTAATCGACAAGCAAATGTCAAGAGTTTATTTTGAGAGCATGGAGAGCAATGACTTTTGATTCTAGAGCCCTTTGTTGTATGCCTATATGGCATTCTTATAAGCCTATATGGCTATTTTGTATATATTTTATACTTATATCGACACATATTGATGTGTCTACATGGCTATTTGGTTAATACAAATATTTTTTATTGATGGTGTCCATATTTGCATTATAAATCCATAGTTCAATAGACATGAGTTATGTGTATTCAAGTGTATAATTTGTGACTTACGTGTTTTCATGAATATACCTTGTATTCATGCATATACTTTGTATTAATTTGCATATACTATGTATTTGTGTGTATACTTCAAGGCTTAGGTGTATTTGAGTACTTGTGCTTCCCTTATTCACATGTATGCTTCACTTATTCACATGTATACATATTAATTGGTTAGCTCTAGCATTGGTCATTGCTATCCTTCATGGTTTGTCTTGAATATTTATTAATTGATGCTAAACAACTTTATTAGTTGATGCTAAAAAAGTTCAATATTTCTAGGAATACTAGTAGAGTTACAAATTGCACAAATTGCACAAATTGCACAAATTGAAAAGAAAAGATTAACTGTAAATAAATGCATTGATTATTAACTTGATAATTGATTAAGAATGAGTATAATATACATTTATATCAAGAGATGAGTCTTCTATAATGGCAACTACCAACTAGAAAACAGGCAAAGCATTCCCAATACTTTGAAAGCAAAAATCCACCCAAAATTGCAATAGGAGATAAGGAAAATAAACCCACATAGGCATAACTAAATAAAGAAAAGTTCACCCATCACAACTTGGTGAAACCATTTCCAAACTTAGAAGATCTTAAAGATAAAGAATAATTATGATCTATATAATATAGAATTAGTACCCACTTTGATGACTAGGAAATTTTCAACCATGGGCTTATCATGCTTTTTCAACTTTGGTAAGAAGGATTATTGAAGATCCATGAGCAATGTATTTCCTAATGCTCCCTTGTTCTTACATATGTCAATTTAGTTTAATTCAAAGAGTTCCATCAAATGCTTTATCTAAATATAAAAAAATATTTTCAATTAATATTCCATGAGATGTTTCATAAAAATATTCTAGTATATTTGATCTTTTGATTGAAACAACTCAATTAAGCTAAGGATACATAATCTTCACAACACTTGCAAAACATAATATTCAAAGTAGATGGTGAGTAGTTAACTTCTTGACACATTATCATACAAACATTTATCTTGAATAGTTTTTAAACATTTTCATAGTATAATTCTCACAGTACAAAATGAGTTGTTATGTTCTTGATCCATCACCATATAAACACGTTGAAAGATGTATATGACAACTTTTTGCAATATTATTTCTTGTATAGGAAATGGACTTGGGAGAAAGCTTTATAATTTATAATACAAAGAGAAATGGACTTGGGTGAAAACTTTATTTATCACACCAAATAATAAATGTATGTGAGAGCATCACTTGTTTCTCTTAGACTCCAATTTTCAAGTATAGCAAATCATTTCAAATAAAAATGAAAAACTGCTTCACAACCTAAGTTGTTAATTGAGGAAAATAAAATATTTCTAAGTTCCACCATTGTACACATTTGCAATTGGTTGTATATTGTTTTAAGGGAAAGGGGGATAATTAAAAAATGTCTTGCACTTGCTAGAATTGAGGATGATCATATGCTTTTGGTATGGAAAACTCAAACTTCTCAATTTTCATGTGAATGTTTCTCTTTCTGATTGTTTTGCATGCCATCATAAGGGATTGAGTCGGTTGAACATAGCTTGGAGTGATTCAATATGTTTGAGTGTGAAAGAGGACCATGCCTAGCATAAATGTACCTATTGGTATGTGTTGGAATAGTTTGTTTGGTCACATGAGTTACATAACAAAAATTGCACCACTTTGCAACTTTACATTGCTTGAATTTGACACTTTTTCTATCAAGTGAAAATTGGACACCATAGGAAAATGACTCCGAGATAACAAAAATTGAGAGAGGTTATTGTAGAGGAGCCTAACATGATCCCATAGGCTCAGAGGAAGAGTTTGTAAGAGTCACAGTTTCTAAGTAATAGCCCGTCAAAGATTGCAACCATTTTTCACTTTGGACCCTTAAGGGATTGAGCTGGTTGAACGTAGCTTGGAGTTATTTGGTGTGAACATACCCATCTAGTCACATTGGAACAATTCATTTGGTCACACAAATTGTAGAACAAAAGTTGCACCACTTTGCAACTTTACACTACTTGCATTTGACACTTTTTCCATCAAGTGAAAACTAGACACCATAGGAAAATGACTCTGAGATAACAAAAATTGAGAGAATTTATTGTAGAGGGGCCCAACATGATCTTCTAGGCATAGATGAGGAGTTCGTAAGCATCATGGTTTCCGAGTAATAGCTCGTCAAAGATTGTTTCCCTTTTGCACTTTGGACCCTTAAGGGATTGAGTCAATTGAACATAGCTTAGAGTGATTTGGTGTGTTTGGGTGTGAAAGAGGACTATGTCTAGTGTAAAAATACCCATCCAAATGTGTTGGAATAGTTTTTTTGGTCACATGAGTTGTAGAATGAAAGTTGCACCACTTTGTAACTTTACACTCCTTGTATTTGACACTTTTTCTATCAAGTGAAAATTGGACACCACAGGAAAATAAATTTGAGATAACAAAAAATGAGAGAGGTTATTGTAGAGGGGTTGAACATGATCTAGTAGGTTTAGATGAATAGTTCATAAGCACCACATTGTTTGAGTAATAGCCCGTCAAAGGTTGCAACCACTTTGCACTTTGGACCCTTAAGGGATCGAGTTAGTTGAAGGTACCTTGGAGTGATTCAACATGTTTGGGTGTGAAAGAGGACCATGAATAGTGTAAACGTACCTATCTAGACACATTGGAATAATTTTTTTGGTCACACGAGTTGTATAACAAAAGTTGCACCACTTTGCAACTTTACACTACTTGCATTTGACACTTTTTCCATCAAGTGAAAACTAGACACCACGGAAAAATGAATATGAGATAAATAATAGACAAAGATTATTGTAGATGGGCCCAACATGATCCTATAGGCACAGACATAGTTCGTAAGCATCATGGTTTCTGAGTAGTATCCCTTCAAAGATTGTTGCCCTTTGCACTTTGGACCCTTAAGGGATCGAGCCTGCTAAATGTAGCTTGGAGTGATTTGATGTGTTTGGGTGTGAAAGAAGAAAATGCCTAATGTAAATGTACCCATCTGGATGTGTTGGAACAATTTTTTTGCTTACACGAGTTGCAAAATAAAAGTTGCACCACTTTGCAACTTTATACTACTTGCATTTGACACTTTTTCCATCAAGTGAAAACTAGACACCATGAGAAACAACTCTGGGATAAAAAAAACTAAGAGATATTATTGTAGAGGTCCCCAATGAAATCCCATAGGTTCAAATGAAGAGTTTGTAAGAATCATGGTTTCCAAGTAATAGCCTGTCAAAGATTGTAGCCATTTTGCACTTTAGACCCTCAAGGGATTGAGCTGGTTGAACATAGCTCAAAGTGGTTCAACATGTTTGGGTGTGAAAAAGGACCATGCCAAGAGTAAACATACCCATCCAGATGCATTGGAATAAGTCGTTTGGTCACACAAGCTGAAAAACAAAATTTGCACCATTTTGCAACTTTACACTACTTGCAATTGACACTTTTTCCATCAAGTCAAAATTGGACACCACAGAAAAAATGACTTCAAGATAACAAAAAATGAGAGAGGTTATTGTAGAGGTTCCTTATGTGATCCCAATTCCTTAGATAGAATTCCCTTAGCTGACATGATATCGGGGCAACAAGCCGTCAAAGATTGTTTCCCTTTTGCAATTTGGACTATTAAGGGATTACATTGCATGAATTACAAGTGTTTGAGGGCACCAATAAATTTCAAATTTTAAGTAAATATCATTACAAATGTTTATGTGAATATATGACATGCTATATTGATATTGATATATAATCATTAGATTGATTTGTTTTAATAAATGGAGTTTTTATAATAAGTTTTTGATTAGTGGATAAACAGGTTTTGATTGGACTCAAAACCAATAACAATAGGTTTTGAATGGACCCAAAACCATTAGGTTTTGAGGGGACCCAAAACAAACACTAAGATGAACAAGTTGTGCAAAATATAGAGTCAAAAACATCCAACAACGACACAAGGACACAACAAGCCAACAACCAACCAACAACCAGCAAGCTGCCCAAAAAAGAAGCAAGATTTCACATGAATCTTGAACTCGTTGGTTTTGACGGGACCAACAACCCACTACAACAAGGTTTTGGTAGGGACCTTAAACCCAACATAGATCTTGAACCCATTGGTTTTTATTGGACCAACAACCCACTACAATAGGGTTTTGGCAGGGACCTTAAACCCAAAACTATGGATTTTGAAGGGATCCACAACCCAGTACAACCAGGTTTTGGAGGGACCTTAAACCCAATAGTATAACCTACAAAACATAAATCAGGAACAAAGATCCAACATTAGAAGTAACTGAGCCTATAAAAATACCCTTTCCACCTCTATAGGAAAGGTCACCACAAATGCACAAGGCTCCAACAGTGTTCCACAAAAACCAACTATTCTCTTCACCTCTATAGGAGAGAAACCCAAGCTCATCCAAACCACTGTAGCCACAACATCCCTTATCCTTGAGAGTGAGAACTATTGAGATCAAATTTATTTTTAAGATCTCCACCTCCATAGGAGATAAAGAAAAGAAGTCAGTAGAAAAGCCATCATCAACTCCCTTGCAGCCAAAAGACAGGGCTTCATCAACCCCCCAACACCACTTCCAGGCATAACCAGTAGCATCTCGCTCCACCTCAATAGGAGAAAGGTCACTTATGGCCACATCAACCTCCCCCTCAATAGAAGATAGGACCACCTCTATAGGAAAAATAAAAGTAACCCAAAGATGCAAAAAATGAAGCACAAAGAGCAAAGCCATGGAACCAAGAAGGTGAGGGACAACATAACCCTCACCACAAAGATTCCCAAAGGTCACAAAATGTAAACAAAGGAAACTAGACCCCAACATTAGGAAGATCACATACCAAGGAGATTCCAAAGGAATTCAAATCACAAGAACCTCTCCCAAAAGATCAAAATAAACAATAGAGTACAAGGAGAGAAGAGAAACAGTGAGACCACCATATTTTTGCCATGGAGACAGAGAAGAAGCTGAGACATCCACAGAAGCCCTCAAATGAAAAAATGTAAAGCTCTCCCAGTCAGGATAGAAACAACTTCCACATAGCCCCTCAGAAATATAAATAACAACAAAACCCCCTAATAGAAGGATGAAGCTAGGAAAGAACAGGGGCCAAAGCGAAAGTAAAAAATAACCCTCATAGGGTCCAAATCCTCCATCAGGCAACCAAATAGGAGCCAAGCCCCATTAAAGTCTTTACCACAACCAAAGACAAAATAGGGACCACAAGCACCACTGAAGTCCCCCACCAAACTCACCATCTCCTGAGGAAAAGAGTCCTCAAGCCAGGAGAAAGCAGAAAATAGAAACCTCTGTCCACAGAAAAAGGGGGGGTTTAGGAGAAACATCTTCCTTTGCATTTTCTCCTATCGATCCATTCTCAACACCACCCCCTACAAAAACCATTAAGTCCCCTCGAGCGACACCAATACCTCCGTTCTTAGCCACAACCAATGCAATTAGGCCAACAACCATGTTCTCTTCCATAGCCAACAGCTCTAGGGCAACCCAAAGCACAACCTAGATGCCATTACCTTCCCCTAGATCCCCATCCTCCTCCTTTGAATCCTCCTCACCAACAACATATTTCAAATCTCCTCCATGCGCGCTCCCTCCCACTCTCCATCGAAGCTTTAATCAACTATGAAGAGCTTTAATCAACTATGCAAAAACCATGAAGTCCCCTCTAGTCGAGCTTTAATCAACTATGAAGAGTTCTTATAATAAGTTAGTCAATTGGTGCTAGTTATAATAGGGAGAGAATAAATGAAGAAAAAGAATGATTGGTAACCATCAATGATTATTACACCTACTATATTAATAATATGATTTTTACAATAAAATGAAATTTATTTGACAGTCTTAATTCTTGTCTTTGTGCTACAATTGTCTAATATGCTTCATACACCATTATGAAACCTAAGTGCTTATACTTGTAGGCACAAAACTATCAAGTAGTAATACAAAATAATGACAAAAAAATCAAACTATATGAATTCCAACACCCCACTTAAATCAAATATTGAATCAATGTGCCCCATTTTCATGCACACAAAGTCAACTTATAAGATTCTCTCATAATAACCAAAAAAACGATTCAAGGATGCCTTAGGTACTCTATTCTCACATATCTTTTACAATGTCACTCATACATTCAAGATTATCTTATAATGTCTATATCATAGGTGTTCATGATTAGGTTAACTTCAAATGACTAACTTGAAATTCCCTTGCTAAGCTTCACACACTCTTTTATAATGGCTTAAAATCATAATTGAGATTTATCAAAATCATCAAAATAAGGATGTTGCATTGATTATTTGGTTGAGACTCTCTTAGATGGCTCATAGATCAACATTTTCTACAAGGAGACACCAATCAATTTTTTAGTAGTTTACTTACAAATAGGAAAAATAAAAGAAGAAAAAGAAAGAGCATTCAAAATGGAAATGAAGTGAAAATAGATGGAAGGAACTTACAAACAATAAATCCATACCATTTGGTTCCAACTCGGGAACAACAAGGCTTTAATCTTGATGCTTCGATTGAGGATAGGCATGCAGTCTCTCAACTTAGTCACTCCTGGCCATACATATTCATTGGGAGTCCCAAGATACTTATTGTACACAACAACCTCTCGTGAATAAAATAACTTGAAATTTGAGATGCTCTTATAATGTCTACATCATAGGTGCTCATGATGAGGTTAAATTCAAATTAATAACTTGAAATTCCCTTGCTAAGCTTCACACACACTTTTATAATGGCTTAAAATCATAATTGATATTTTTCAAGATCATCAAAATAAGGATGTTGCATTGCTATTTGGGTTGAGATTCTCTTGGATAGCTAATAAATCAACATTTTCTACAAGGGGACACTAATTATTTTTTAGTAGGTTACTTACAAATAGGAAAAGTAAAAGAAGAAAAAGAAAGAGCATCCAAAATAGAAATGAAATGCAAATAGATGGAAGGAACTTACAAAAAAAAACCCCACACCATTTGGTTCCAACTCAGGAATATCAAGGCTTAAATCGTGATGCTTCCATTGAGGATAGGCATGCTCATCTCTCAACTTAGTCACTCCTGGCCATACATCTTCATTGGGAGTTCCAAGATACCTATTGCACACAACAACCTCTCATGAATAGAACATGAATAGAATGTAACCAAACTATTACTTTCCAACCTTTTGGAAACTTGTAACCTATTATAAAAACAACACAATTTAATCTTCCACTTAGTTTACTAATCTATAGAGAATATCCTACATCATTTTTTTTGCATATTTTTGAGAAAAAATAAAATAACATTGAACTTTGTATCCTTTGCCACAGTTCTAAACATAAAGTGTGCTACATTTTCAAGTTTGTTAACTTCATCAATCACCTACATACATGATATTAGCATTAGATGATAGCATTTGCATCATACAAATTAATGTGCATACAATTATAAATTAATAAAAATCAATGTGCATACTTACAAATTAATCCAACGAACCATTTGGTTTGCTCTACTCTTTATTGTGTCAAGTATTGCCTCATGGTCAGACTCACACACCTTCCACAAGGTCTTGTTCAAAGGTCTACCCCCATATTTGGTAAAACAAACATTGGATTCCATGACAAGGTTTGAGTAATGAAGAATCTTTTGATGCGTGTCAAAGACCTGAAATAGCCAATATTTAACACTTTTAGGTGGGTACCTTCTAAGAAATGTTCCAGTAACAACAACTGAGCCTGTAAGATATTTGATGTTTTATCCATCTATAATTGGGGCCTCCAATTTCTTTTTGGCCTCAACACAATGAAACAAGTGATAGTCCATTCCCTCTTCATTGTATTCATCTTCAATAATTTCATAATCATGTCTTGCATTGATATGTGCAACAAATTAGATGAAATTAGTTAACATTACAAATACACTACAAGGTAATATAACAATAGGAATCTCAAAAACTATGCAAGTAGATATATTACCTGGTTGAACTAGATCTTATATGTGGTCAAAGTCAACCAATGAATCCATCTGTGTTAGTTCCAATTTCATCAGAGGGTAATACATGTGAAGTGGGCTAAGATAACTTAATGACCATTTCTCAACCCACTCCTTTGACTCACAATCATCCCAGGCTTGCATTGTACATGAAGAAAAAAAGCATGCCATCTTTCGTGTATTAATACTCCATGAACATGCATTTGAGCTAAGGAAAGAGTGTATCTCACTCGACCCTGTCAGTGTACAAAAATCCTCATATGGTGCAATGTTAGTATCATCCATCAACCAAAAAAATCTACAAACCAAAGACATACCTTCATTACCTGGACCCATCGAAGCATTACACCACTTGATGATTGATTTTGCATCTGTCAACTTTTCATTGTCTTTATACTTTAACTCTTCTTATGCTAATGCTTTTTTCACACATGCTCCTACACCATCATGCTCCCCTTTTCCATGTTCAGCCTCACAAAAGTTCCACATATGTTGAACACCTATAATGACATGCATCCTACTCAACTAGTATAACATGCAGGAGTTCTTGAACTGTGTTGCACAGTTATCCAACCATATTATATGTTGACCGTATGCTATGCCCCTTTGTGCCAAATCACTGCAGAACATTTGGAAGCAACCTTGCATGCTGGAGAATGTGTGTGATCATCTCTAATATAAAAGTGATACTCCCTCAATACCTTCCTTTGGTACTTTGTACTACTAGCTGCATGAATGAATGCTATGTGCACAAATATCAAAACATGTGTTGAGTTGTAATATTGTGATTGCACCTCATGCTGTGGCTGTAGAGTGTAGTTCTCTGCAAAGTAGACCAATGAAACTATGCTGCCAACTGGAAAGGTGTCCTTGCATAACTTGAATTTTGTGTCCAATCATTAGGCTCTATGGGTATTCCTTGCATACTCATACACTATATTGTCACCAAACATAGACATAAACTTATACACTAGAATCTTGTGAATAACCAAATCAAACCTTTTTGCTTGATTACCATTTTTTGTAACGTATGCCACTGTTTTATACTTCCTGAACTCAACTAGTTTTTTACCCACCTCATGTGTTTTTTCCATATGTTGACATATTGGCATACATTGCAAGCCACCACAATGTTGACATGAACCATCCAAGCATAGTTTCCTATTGAATATTTGGCCATCCTCTATTTGACATAATTTTTTTGATAATAACTCTCTTGAAGATATTGGTGGGCCATGTATGCCACAATCATGCAAACATCGTTAGTATGCAAATCTAAACATATAGAATGATAAACATCATAATGGTTAAAGAATTCAATATTTAGTCTACAACAACAAGTAGTGTGTGTGTGATTTATCTTGACATAAAAAGGTTTTAATAATTTCAAAATATCTTTGAAAATTTTGAATTTGAGGATAATCATGTTGAAATTTATGAAAAAATTGGGTTTGAGACGTATCCAAAAAATGCTTTGGATGTGGGTTTCGACTACTGATTCTCCTTCTTACCACATCCCTTTGATTCAGAGATGGCCTTGTGTTATTCTTCCAATATTCTTCAATTAGTGTTCTCAATGCTTCAATAAATCATTTATCTTTTTGTGGAATCTCACCAAGAATGCCCATAAGTAATTTGAATCGGTGCCCTCAATTCTTTGTCTGCTTTGAACAACTCTTGATAAAAAATTTCTATTAATTCTCAATTATTCACTCGTCTTTCTAATGAGATGAGATCTCCTTGTTTGACTACTTACCAAAGTCTATGTAAAGACACATCGGGTGACATTACTATCCTTTGAGCATGAGGTCTTACCCACACTCTCATAAGCATGCATTATATTCTTCACAATAGTGTTTTCACTTGAAGCATTCGATGTTCTCAACCCAAGAATCTTCATGATGTTTCTATACTTTATACCCCTCATCATTTCAACAAATAGTTGACATCTTGCGATCTCATTTAGCCTTTCAAAAAACAATTTCCAAATCTTATCAGCATATCTTCTACAAGTTTGTGTTGGAATCATACCTTTCATGTGCTACAAAATATCCTCATCAATATTAATCAAATACTTTGGCTTTCTAGGAAGAATTCCAGGTGATGTTCTCCTAGGTACATACATCTCAACATTAGGAATTTCATCAATACTTAAGTGAGATGGGCTAGATTGCATACCTTTGATCGAGGGTAGAATAGATGACATACCTTGAGGTTGACATGGGGATGATGACATACCTTCATGAAATCCGAGTGATGATGTACTATCAACTTGCAATGTGGGTGATGGTGTCCCTTCATATTCACTTGCGGTAGATGGTGTCCTTCCATATTCACTTGTGGTAAATAATGTCCCTCCATATTCACTTGTAGTAATGGTATCCCTCCATATTCACTTGTGCTTAATGGTTTCCCTTCATATTCACTTGTGGTAGAGGGTGTGTCTCCAACCACGATATTTGAATCGATCTTAGCATGACGCTTTCACATTCATTCCTTTTGTACCGCCAATGCCTTTTCTCTTTTTGATGGTTGAGGTTCCTCTTCAATTGGCTTGATTTCGTCAATCGTATGAAATTTCTTGTTCTCATGATATCCCCTCATCCATTCTCTATTTTTTTACTTTATTAGTTTTAGAATCTTCATCTATTTGTTTATTCCTTCTTTGTTTCCTTGACATGCTAGATAATTTTACCTGTAGCATGGTAATGAGACAAATATTAGTTCCTAAAAAATGAATCCATACAAATAAATGAAATATATGTCATTCAAGGCTTCATACAAAATACTTACAACCATCTTGTAGAAATGTGGTCATGTGGCATTCCATGATTGCAAGATAGGCTCAAAATGGAAGCATGGAAAAGGCATTTGAATTGTTTGACAATAATATTTTCATATAAATGTATGCAAAATGTGGTAGCATTGACAAGCTAGTGAGCTCACTAACTTTCCAATACGGTAGCGTTGAAAAGGTAGGCACAACATATGCCTCATAGGAATGGGGTCTCATAGTGATGTACATCACTATGAGACCCCATTTCTATGAGGCATGCACACATCACCATGAGTCCACACTTCTATGAGGAATTTTTTCATGCTATTATACCCTCAACCCTTAAACCCTTAAACACTCAATCCTAAACCCTCAACCCTCAA
>VDFB02281492.1:716917030-716930839 GCA_007258455.2 Sequoia sempervirens
TGCTATGTCTAAATGCCTATGCCTATTACTATAGTTGTCAATGTCTATGCCTAAACAAATGCCAAGACTTGATCAAATGACTATAATAAATGCTATGGAAATCGCTACGAAATCTAAGTATGCAAAATGCTTAAAATGTAATGTGTCTGTGCGTAATTGAAAAGTGAGAGGAAAATGCCATTTGATAGAAAATGTCATTTTGAGTGGACAGACAAGATTAATTGATGATTAGAACCTAAAATGAGAGGTCCAGATTAAATATGAGAATCTCTAATTAGGGTTAGGGAAAAATCCTTAATCGAATAGTCAGAATAATATCTCAGATAATTGGATCGGCGGTGAAGTAAATGAAGAAATTAATTAAAGAAATAAAGATTTTTGAAAAATCAAGAAGATGGAGTGCACGATATATGAGATTGAAAAATCAAAGAGAAGATAAAGATTTTAGATTTGAAGAAGATCAGATTTGGAAAAATCAAGAATGCTGCTGATTACTTGATTTTTAAAAGGTGGATTACTATTTTAGATTAATTAATTCAAAATATAGTTTAATGAGATAATAAATAATCTTTTTCAATTATTTATCCCAAAATGGGTGATATGGATTCAGTTGAATGCGACATTTAAATAATTTAATTTATTTAAAATGGAAAGAATATTCATTGGCAATTAAATAATTACAATTTAATTATTTAATTTGAGATAGAATAATTAATTAAATAAGTCGTCAATTTATTTAATTAAGAGGATTAGTGACATATTAAATAAATAAATTTAATTCATTTATTTAATAATCAGGAAGAATTAAATGCAGAAAGGGAAATTAAATAAATTAAGAAATTTATTTAATTAAGGGAAGACTCAGACAATTAATGACGTATTTAATAAATAAATAAAATTTATTTATTTAATAATCATGAAAAATAAATGACATGAATTAATTAAATAATTATGAATTATTTAATCAATAGTTGAATGTGGACCAAGGACATAATTAAATGTCATAATTATGTTAGGACGAAAGTGGTAAAAATGGAGCTTGCAGGCCTAGGTCATTTTTAGGTGTCATTTCCATCACCATGAGACCCCATTTCTTTGAGGCATTTTTTCAAATAGTTCACTGCCTTCTCTATGCTACCATCATTATCATACATGTCTACCAAAGCATTTTATCAAATCGTTCACCGCCTTGCTGCTATGGATAAAAGCCTAAAAATAGGTGCTTTCAAACAAGCTATGTAGGGAAAATAATAAGCATGATAGTTAGAAATATATGGTTTAATAAGTACTCAAAATTTTGTTCATTATCTCATACATTATAAGCCATGACGTGCATCACTATTGTAGTTTTCATGATTGAATTTTTTGTTTGTTTTATTTTTAGATGTTAGAAGTGAATATACCTCCAAATGTTCATAGGGAAATGGAGCTTGGTGTCTCATTTTCTATAGACTTAATTCCTCTCATGGAGGTATGAGGAAGATTACTAAATTTCAATTTACATTCATTGTTATAGCTGTTAATTAGTGAAAAATCAAACCATTATTGATTCGTAGTTTAATTTCTCTTTGGATGGTTTCTATAGGGCTTTAGCATGCCTCAACATGGGAATTTTAAGATTTCCCTCAAGGAGAGTAATCATCAGATGGGGTCAAGTGATTTTTTTGTTAAATATATCATTTTTTAAATATAATTTCTATATATTAATGTATTTACTTGTTATAGTAATAGATAAGGCTTGACCAAGAACTAAACCTTAGGAGGAGCACTAGGAGCACTCCTCAACCTCAGAGTAAATGAGTGACAAACATATCACCATCTAATTGACAAGCAAAGGGAAAGAGTTTATTTCAAGAGCATGGAGAGCAATGACTTTTGATTCTGGAGCCCTTTGTTGTATGCATATATGGAATTCTTATAAGCCTATATGGCTATTTTGTATATATTTTATACTTATATCAACACATATTGATGTGTCTACATGGCTATTTGGTTAATACAAATATTTTTTATTGATGGTGTCCATATTTGCATTATAAATCCACAGTTCAATAGATATGAGTTATGTGTATTCAAGTGTATAATTTGTGACTTACGTGTTTTCATGCATATACCTTGTATTCATGCATATACTTTGTATTAATTTGCATATACTATGTATTTGTGTGTATACGTCAAGGCTTACATGTATTTGAGTACTTGTGCTTCCCTTATTCACATGTATGCTTCACTTATTCACCTGTATACTTATTAATTGGTTAGCTCTAACATTGGTCATTGCTATCCTTCATAGTTTGTCTTGAATATTTATTAATTAATGCTAAAAAACTTCAATATTTCTAAGAATACTAGTAGAGTTACAAATTACAAAATTGCACAAATTGAAAAGAAAAGATTAACTGTAAATAAATGCATTGATTATTAACTTGATAATTTATTAATAATGAGTATAATATATATTTATATCAAGAGATGAGTCTTCTATAATGGCAACTACCAACTAGAAAATAGGCAAAGCATTCCCAATACTTTGAAAGCAACAATCCACCCAAAATTGCAATAGGAGATAAGGAAAATAAACCCACATAGGCATAACTGAATAAAGAAAATTTCACCCATCACAACTTGGTGAAACCATTGCCAAACTTAGAAGATCTTAAAGATAAAGAATAATTATGATCTATAAAATAGAATTAGTACCCACTTTGATGACTAGGAAATTTTCAACCATGGGCTTATCATGCTTTTCCAAATTTGGTAAGAAGGATTATTGAAGATCTGTGAGCAATGTATTTCCTAATGCTCCCTTGTTCTTACATATGTCAATTTAGTTTAATTCAAAGAGTTTCATCAAATGCTTTATCTAAATATAAAAAAAACATTTTCAATTAATATTCCATGAGATGTTTCATAAAAATATTCTAGTATATTTGATCTTTTGATTGAAATAACTCAATTAAGCAAAGGATACATAATCTTCACAGCACTTGCAAAACATAATATTCATAGTAGATGGTGAGTTGTTAACTTCTTGACACATTATAATACAAACATTTATCTTGAATAGTTTTAAAACATTTTCATAGTATAATTCTCATAGTACAAAATGAGTTATGTTCTTGATCCATCACCATATAAACACGTTGAAAGATGTATATGTCAACTTTTTGCAATATTATTTCTTGTATAGGAAATGGACTTGGGAGAAAGCTTTATAATTTATAATACAAAGAGAAATGGACTTGGGTGAAAACTTTATTTATCACACCAAATAATAAATGTACGTGAGAGCATCACTTGTTTCTCTTAGACTCCAATTTTCAAGTATAGCAAATCATTTCAAATGAAAATGAAAAAATGCTTCACAACCTAAGTTGTTAATTAAGGAAAATAAAATATTTCTAAGTTCCACCATTGTACGCATTTGCAATTGGTTGTATATTGTTTTAAGGGAAAGGAGGATAATTAAAAAATTTCTTGCACTTGCTAGAATTGAGGATGATCATATGCTTTTGATGTGGAAAACTCAAACTTCTCAATTGTCATGTGAATGTTTCTCTTTCTGATTGTTTTGCATGCCGTCATAAAGGATTGAGTCGGTTGAATGTAGCTTGGAGTGATTCAACATGTTTGAGTGTGAAAGAGGACCATGCCTAGCATAAATGTACCTATTGGTATGTGTTGGAATAGTTTGTTTGGTCACATGAGTTACATAACAAAAGTTGCACCACTTTGCAACTTTACACTGCTTGAATTTGACACTTTTTCTATCAAGTGAAAATTGGACACCATAGGAAAATGACTTCAAGATAACAAAAATTGAGAGAGGTTATTGTAGAGGAGTCTAACATGATCCCATAGGCTCAGACGAAAAGTTCGTAAGAGTCACAGTTTCTGAGTAATAGCCCGTCAAAGATTGCAACCATTTTTCACTTTGGACCCTTAATGGATCGAGCTGGTTGAGCGTAGCTTGGAGTTATTTGGTGTGAACATACCCATCCATTTGCATTGGAACAATTCGTTTGGTGACACAAATTGTAGAACAAAAGTTGCACCACTTTACAACTTTACACTACTTGCATTTGACACTTTTTCCATCAAGTGAAAACTAGACACCACAGGAAAATGACTCTGAGATAACAAAAATAGAGAGAATTTATTGTAGAGGGACCCAACGTGATCTTCTACGCATAGATGAGGAGTTCATAAGCATCATGGTTTCCAAGTAGTAGCTCGTCAAAGATTGTTTCCCTTTTCCATTTTGGACCCTTAAGGGATTGAGTCAATTGAACATAGCTTAGAGTGATTTGGTGTGTTTGGGTGTGAAAGAAGACCATGTCTAGTGTAAAAATACCCATCTGAATGTGTTGGAATAGTTTTTTTGGTCACATGAGTTGTAGAATGAAAGTTGCACCACTTTGCAACTTTACACTCCTTGTATTTGACACTTTTTCCATCAAGTGAAAATTGGACACCATAGGAAAATAAATTTGAGATAACAAAAAATGAGAGAGGTTATTGTAGAGGGGTTGAACATGATCTAGTAGGTTTAGATGAATAGTTCATAAGCATCACAGTTTTTGAGTAATAGTCCATCAAAGGTTGCAACCATTTTGCACTTTGGACCCTTAAGGGATCGAGTCAGTTGAAGGTAGCTTGGAGTGATTTGACATGTTTGGGTGTGAAAGAGGACCATGAATAGTGTAAAAATATCCATCCAGACACATTGGAACAATTTTTTTGGTCACACGAGTTGTATAACGAAAGTTGCACCACTTTGCAACTTTACACTGCTTGCATTTGACAGTTTTTCCATCAAGTGAAAACTAGACACCATGGGAAAATGAATCTGAGATAAAAAACCGATAGAGGTTATTATAGATGGGCCCAACATGATCCTATAAGCTTAGACAAAGAGTTCGTAAGCATCATGGTTTCCCAGTAGTAGCCCTTCAAAGATTGTTACCCTTTGCACTTTGGACCCTTAAGGGATCGAGCTAGTTGAATGTAGCTTGGAGTGATTTGATGTGTTTGGGTGCAAAAGAGGACCATGCATAGTGTAAATGTACCCATTTGGATGCGTTGGAATAGTCTATTTGGTTACACGAGTTGCAGAACGAAAGTTGCACCACTTTGTAACTTTATACTGCTTGCATTTGACACTTTTTCCATCAAGTGAAAACTAGACACCATGGGAAACGAATCTGGGATTAAAAAAACTGAGAGAGGTTATTTTAGAGGGGCCCAATGAAATCTCATAGGTTCAAATGAAGAGTTTGTAAGAATCATGGTTTCCAAGTAATAGTCCGTCAAAGATTGCAGCCATTTTGCACTTTAGACCCTCAAGGGATCGAGTTGGTTGAACGTAGCTCAAAGTTATTTAACGTGTTTGGGTGTGAAAAAGGACCATGCCTAGAGTAAACGTACCCATCCAGATGCATTGGAATAGGTCGTTTGGTCACACAAGCTGCAAAACAAAAGTTGCACCATTTTGCAACTTTACACTACTTGCAATTGACACTTTTTCCATCAAGTCAAAATTGGACGCCACAGAAAAAATGACTTCAAGATAAAAAAAAATGAGAGAGGTTATTGTAGAGATGCCTTATGTGATCCCAATGCCTCAGATAGAATTCCCTTAGTTGACATGATATCGAGGTAACAAGTCGTCAAAGATTGTTTCCCTTTTGCAATTTGGACTATTAAGGGATTACATTGCATGAATTACAAGTGTTTGAGGGCACCAATAAATTTTAAAATTTAAGTAAATATCATTACAAATGTTTATGCGAATATATGACATGCTATATTGATATTGATATATAATCATTAGATTGATTTGTTTTAATAAATGGAGTTTTATAATAAGTTTTGATTAGTGGATAAACAGGTTTTGATTGGACCCAAAACCAATAACAATAGGTTTTGAATGGACCCAAAACCATCAAGTTTTGAGGGGACCCAAAACCCACACTAAGATGAACAAGCTACCCAAAAGATAGAGTCAAAAACATCCAACAATGACACAAGGACACAACAAGCCAACAACCAACCAACAGCCAAAAAGCTACCCAGAAAAGAACCAAGATTTTATATGAATCTTGAACTCATTGGTTTTGACGGGACCAACAACCCACTACAACAAGGTTTTGGTAGGGACCTTAAACCCAACATAGATCTTGAACCCATTGGTTTTGATTGGACCAACAACCCACTACAACAAGGTTTTGGCAGGGACCTTAAACCCAAAACTATGGATTTTGAAGGAATCCACAACCCAGTACAACCAGGTTTTGGAAGGGACCTTAAACCCAAGAGTATAACCTACAAAACATAGATTAGGAACAAAGATCCAACATCAGAAGTAATTGAGCCTAGCAAAATACCCTTTCCACCTCTATAGGAAAGGTCACCACAAATGCACAAGGCTCCAACAGTGTTCCACACAAACCAACTATTCTCTCCACCTCTTTAGGAGAGAAACCCAAGCTTGTCCAAACCACCATAGCCACAACATCCCTTATCATTGAGAGTGAGAACTACTGAGATCAACTTGATTTTTAAGATCTCCACCACCATAGGAGATAAAGAAAAGAAGTCAGTAGAAAAGCCATCATCAACTCCCTTGCAGCCAAAAGACAGGGCTTCATCAATCCCTCAACACAACTTCCAGGCATTACTAGTAGCATCTCGCTCCACCTCAATAGGAGAAAGGTCACTTCTAGCCACATCAATCTCCCCCTCAATAGAAGATAGGACCACCTCTATAGGAAAAATAAAAGTAACCCAAAGATGCAAAAAATGAAGCACAAAGAGCAAATCCATGGAACCAAGAAGGCAAGGGACAACATAACCCTCACCACAAAGATTCCCAGAGGTCACAAAATGTAAACAAAGGAAACCAGACCCCAACATTAGGAAGATCACATACCAAGGAGATTCCAAAGGAACTCAAATCACAAGAACCTCTCCTAGAAGATCAAAATAAACAATAGAGTACAAGGAGAGAAGAGAAATAGTGAGACCATATTTTTTCCATGGAGACAGAGAAGAAGCTGAGACATCCACAGAATCCCTTAGATGAAAAAATGTAAAGCTCTCCCAGTTAGGATAGAAAAAACTTCCACATAGCCCCTCAAAAATATAAATAACAGCAAAACCCCCTAATAGAAAGATGAAGCTAGGAAAGAGTAGGGGCCAAAGAGAAAGTAAAAAATAACCCTCACAGGGTCCAAATCCTCCATCAGGCAACCAAATAGGAGCCAAGCCCCATTAAAGTGTCTACCACAACCAAAGACCAAATGGGGACCACAAGCACCACTGAAGTCCCCCACCAAACTTGCCATCTCCTAAGGAAAAGAGTCCTCGAGCCAGGAGAAAGCAGAAAATAGAAACCTCCGTCCACAGAAAAAGGGGGGGTTCAAGAGAAACATCTTCCTTTGCATTGTCTCCTATCAAGCCATTCTCAACACCACCCCCTGCAAAAACCCTTAAGTCCCCTCGAGTGACGCCAATACTTTTGTTCTCAGCCACAACCAATGCAACTAGGCCAACAACCATGTTCTCTTCCATAGCCAACGGCTCCAGGCCAACCCAAAGCACAACCCAGATGCCATAACCTTCCCCTCGATCTCCATCATCCTCCTTTGAATCCTCCTCACCAGCAACAGATTTCAAATCTCCTCCACGCGCGCTCTCTCCTGCTCTCCATCAAAGCTTTAATCAACTATGAAGAGCTTTAATCAACTATGCAAAAACCATGAAGTCCCCTCCAATCGATCTTTAATCAACTATGAAGAGTTCTTATAATAAGTTAGTCAATTGGTGCTAGTTATAATAGGGAGAGAATAAATGAAGAAAAAGAATGATTGGTAACCATCAATGATTATTACACTCACTATATTAATAATATGATTTTTACAATAAAATGAAATTTATTTGACAGTCCTAATTCTTGTCTTTGTGCTACAATTGTCTAATATGCTTCATACACCATTCTGAAACCCATGTGCTTGTACTTGTAGGCACAAAACTATCAAGTAGTAATACAAAATCATGACAAAAAAATCAAACTATATGAATTCCAACACCCCACTTAAATCAAATATTGAATCAATGTTCCCCATTTTCATGCACACAAAGTCAACTTATAAGATTCTCTCATAATAACCAAAAATATGATTCAAGGATGCCTTAGGTACTCTATTCTCACATATCTTTTACAATGTCACTCATACATTCAAGATTATCTTATAATGTTTATATCATAGGTGTTCATGATTAGGTTAATTTCAAATGAATAACTTGAAATTCCCTTGCTAAGCTTCACACACTCTTTTATAATGGCTTAAAATCATAATTGAGATTTGTCAAGATCATCAAAATAAGGATGTTGCATTGCTTTTTTGGTTGAGACTCTCTTAGATGGCTCATAAATCAACATATTCTACAAGGAGACACCAATCAATTTTTTAGTAGTTTACTTACAAATAGGAAAAATAAAAGAAGAAAAAGAAAGAGCATTCAAAATGGAAATGAAGTGAAAATAGATGGAAGGCACTTACAAGCAACAAATCCATACCATTTGGTTCCAACTTGGGAACAAAAAGGCTTTAATCTTGATGCTTCCATTGAGGATAGGCATGCAGTCTCTCAACTTAGTCACTCCTGGCCATACATATTCATTGGGAGTTCCAAGATACTTATTGTACACAACAACCTCTCATGAATAAAATAACTCAAAATTTGAGATGCTCTTATAGTGTCTACATCATAGGTGCTCATGATGAGGTTAAATTCAAATTAATAACTTGAAATTCCCTCGCTAAGCTTCACACACTTTTATAATGTCTTAAAATCATAATTGATTATTTTCAAGATCATCAAAATAAGGATGTTGCATTGATTTTTGGGTTGAGATTCTCTTGGATAGCTAATAAATCAGCATTTTCTACAAGGGGACACTAATTATTTTTTAGTAGGTTACTTACAAATAGGAAAAGTAAAAGAAGAAAAAGAAAGAGCATCCAAAATAGAAATGAAATGAAAATAGATGGAAGGAACTTATAGAAAAAAACCCTCACCATTTGGTTCCAACTCGGGAACACCAAGGCTTAAATCGTGATGCTTCCATTGAGGATAGGCATGCCCATCTCTCAACTTAGTCACTCCTGGCCATACATCTTCATTGGGAGTTCCAAGATACCTATTGCACACAACAACCTCTCATGAATAGAACATGAATAGAATGTAACCAAACTATTACTTTCCAACCTTTTGGAAACTTGTAACCTATTATAAAAACAACACAATTTAATCTTCCACTTAGTTTACTAATCTATAGAGAATATCCTACATCATTTTTTTTTGCATATTTTTGAGAAAAGATAAAATAACATTGAACTTTGTATCCTTTGCCACATTCTAAACATAAAGTGTGCTACATTTGCAAGATTGTTAACTTCACCAATCACCTACATACATGATATTAACATTAGATGATAACATTTGCATCATACAAATTAATGATGCATTTGCATCATACAAATTAATGTGCATACAATTATAAATTACAAATCAATGTGCATACTTACAAATTAATCCAATGAACCATTCGGGTTTGCTCTACTCTTTATTGTGTCAAGTATTTCCTCATGGTCAGACTCACACACATTCCACAAGGTCTTGTTCAAAGGTATACTCCCATATTTGGTCAAACAAACATTGGATTCCATGACAAGGTTTGAGTAATGAAGAATCTTTTGATGCATGTCAAAGACCCGAAATAGCCAATATTTAACACTTTTAGGTGGGTGCCTTCTAAGAAACATTCCAGTAACAACAACTGAGTCTATAATGTGTTTGATGTTTTATCCATATATAACTGGGGCCTCCAATTTCTTTTTGGTCTCAACACAATGACACAAGTGATATTCCATTCCCTCTTCATTGTCTTCATCTTCAATAATTTCATAAATATGTCTTCCATTGATATGTGCAACAAATTAGATGAAATTAGTTAACATTACAAATACAGTACAAGGTAATATAACAATAGGAATCTCAAAAACTATGCAAGTAGATATATTACCTGGTTGAACTAGATCTTATATGTGGTCAAAGTCAACTGATGAATCCATCTGTGTTAGTTCCAATTTCATCAGAGGGTAATACATGTGAAGTGGGCTAAGATAACTTAACGACCATTTCTCAACCCACTCCTTTGACTCAAAATCATCCCAGGCTTGCATTGTACATGAAGAACAAAAGCATGCCATCTTTCGTGTATTAATACTCCATGAACATGCATTTGAGCTAAGGAAAGAGTGTATCTCACTTGATCTTGTCAGTGTACAAAAATCCTCATATGGTGCAATGTTAGTATCATCCATCAACCAAAAAAATCTACAAACCAAAGACATACCTTCATTACCTGGACCCATCAAAGCATTACACCACTTGATGATTGATTTTGCATATGTCAACTTTGCATTGTCTTTATACTTTAACTCTTCTCATGCTAATGCTTTTTTCACACATGCTCCTACACCATCATGCTCCCCTTTTCCATGTTCGGCCTCACAAAAGTTCCACATATGTTGAACACCTGTAATGACATGCATCCTACTCAACTAGTATAACATGCAGGAGTTGTTGAACTATGTTCCATAGTTATCCAACCATATTATATGTTGACCGTATGCTATGCCCCTTTGAGCCAAATCATTGCATAACATTTGGAAGCAACCTTGCATGCTGGAGAATGTGTGTGATCATCTCTAATATAAAAGTGATACTCCCTCAATACCTTCCTTTGGTCCTTTTTACTACTAGCTACATGAATGAATGCTATGTGTACAAATATAAAAACATGTGTGGAGTTGTAATATTGTGATTGCACCTCATGCTGTGGCTGTAGAGTGTAGTTCTCTGCAAAGTAGACCACTGAAACTATGCTGCCAACTAGAAAGGTGTCCTTGCATAACTTGAATTTTGTGTCCAATCATCAAGCTCTATGGGTATTCCTTGCATACTCATACACTATATTGTCACCAAACATAGGCATAAACTGATACACTAGAATCTTCTAAATAACCAAATCACACCTTTTTGCTTGACTACCATTTTTTGTAACGTATGCCACTGTTTATACTTCCTGAACTCTACTAGTTGTTTTCACACCTCAAGTGTGCTTTCCATATGTTGACATACTGGCATACGTTCCAAGCCACTGCAATGTTGACATGAACCATCCAAGCATAGTTTCCTATTGAAAATTTGGCCATCCTTTATTTGACATAATTTTTTTGATAATAACTCTCTTGAAGATATTGGTGGGCCATGTATGCCACAATCGTGCAAACATCATTAGTATGCAAATCTATACATATAGAATGATAAACATCATAATGGTTAGAGAATTCAATATTTAGTCTACAACAACAAGTAGTGTGTGTGTGTGATTTATCTTGACATAAAAAGGTTTAATAATTTCAAAATATCTTTGAAAATTTTGAATTTGAGGATAATCATGTTGAAATTTATGAAAAAATTGGGTTTGAGACATATCCAAAAAATGCTTTAGATGTGGGTTTCGACTACTGATTCTCCTTCTTACCACATCCCTTTGATTCAGAGATGGCCTTGTGTTATTCTTCCAATATTCTTCAATTAGTGTTCTCAATGTTTCAACAAATCATTTATCTTTTCATGGAATCTCACCAAGAATGCACATAAGTCTTTTGAATCGGTGCCCTCAATTCTTTGCCTACTTTGAACAACTCTTAATAAAAAATCTCTATTAATTCTCAATCATTCACTTGTCTTTCTTATGAGATGAGATCTCCTTGTTTGACTACATACCAAATTCTATGTAAAGACACATTGGGTGACATTACTATCCTTTGAGCATGAGGCCTTACCCACACTCTCATAAGCATCCATTAGATTCTTCACAATAGTGTTTTAACTTGAAGCATTCGATGTTCTCAACCCAAGAATCTTCATGATGTTTCTATACTTTATACCCCGCATCATTTCAACAAATAGTTGACATCTTGCGATCTCATTTAGCCTTTCAAAAAATAATTTCCAAATCTTATCAGCATATCTTCTACAAGTGTGTGTTGGAATCATACCTTTCATGTGCTACAAAATATCCTCATCAATATTAATCAAATACTTTGGCTTTCTAGGCAAAATTCTAGGTGGTGTTCTCCTAGGTACATACATCTCAACATTAGGAATTTCATCAATACTTAAGTGAGGTGGGCTAGATTGTGTACCTTTGACCGAGGGTAAAATAGATGACATACCTTGAGGTTGACATGGGGATGATGACATACCTTCATCAAATCCGAGTGATGATGTACTCTCAACTTGAGATGTGGGTGATGGTGTCCCTTCATATTCACTTGCGGTAGATGGTGTCCTTCCATATTCACTTGTGGTAAATAATATCCCTCCATATTCAATTGTAGTAGATGGTGTCCCTCCATATTCACTTGTGCTTAATGGTTTCCCTTCATATTCACTTGTGGTAGAGGGTGTGTCTCCAACCATAGTATTTGAATCTATCTTAGCCTGATGCTTTCGCATTCATTCCTTTTGTGCTGCCAATGCCTTTTCTCTTTTTGATGGTTGGGGTTCCTCTTCAATTGGCTTGATTTTGTCAATCGTATGAAATTTCTTCTTCTCATGATATCCCCTCATCCATTCTCTATTTTTTACTTTATTAGTTTCAGACTCTTCATCTATTTGTTTATTCCATCTTTGTTTCCTCGTCATGCCGGATAATTTTACCTGTAGCATGGTAATGAGACAAATATTATTTCCTAAAAAATGAATCCATACAAATAAATGAAATATATGTCATTCAAGGCTTCATACAAAATACTTACAACCATCTTGTAGAAATGTGGTCATGTGGCATTCCATGATTGCAAGATAGGCTCAAAATGGAAGCATGGAAAAGGCATTTGAATTGTTTGACAATAATATTTTCATATAAATGTATGCAAAATGTGGTAGCATTGACAAGCTAGTGAGCTCACTAACTTTCCAATACGGTAGTGTTGACAAGCTAGGCACAACATATGCCTCATAGGAATGGGGTCTCACAGTGATGTACATCACTATGAGACCCCGTTTCTATGAGACATGCACAAATCACCGTGAGTCCACACTTCTACGAGGTACTTTTTCATACTATTATACCCTCAACCCTTAAACCCTTAAACACTCAATCCTAAACCCTCAACCCTCAACCCTTAAACTCTCTACCCTCTACCCTAAACTCAATATCCTCAACTCTTGACCCTAATCCCTCAACCCTTAAACCCTTAAACCTAAGTAAACTCTCTACCCTAATCCCTCAGCCCTCAACCCTTATTCCTCAACCCTTAAACCCTTCAACCCTCAGCCTCTGCCCCTCAGGCCTCTACCCTCAGCATTAAACCCTCAGCCCTCCAACCCCGCCCAAACCCTATAAACCCTTAAACCCTCAGCCCTAGATTCTAAACCCTTAGCCCTTAATCCCTCAACCTTAAGCCCTAAACCCTCAACCCTATACCCTCTACTCTCTACCCTCTACATTGGACCCTCAAACTTAATCCTTCAACAATATACCCTCAAACCTATACCCTAAAACTTCTACACTCAACCCTTAACCCTCAACTTTAAACCCTTAAACCCTAAACCCTTAAACCTTTTACCATCTACCCTCTACCCTAATCCCTTGACCCTATACTCTCAACCAAATACCTTAAAAAATCAACCCTATAGGTACTCAACCCTATACCCTCAATTCTC
>VDFB02281492.1:716931324-716961055 GCA_007258455.2 Sequoia sempervirens
TCTCCTACCCTCTCTAATTGTCTCTATCCACCTTCTCCCCCTTTCTACATACCTCTCGCATAATCAATCCCTACCACTCTCTCTCACTCCCTCTATCTATCTCTCTCTATCTCCATGCCACTACCTCTCCATCACTCCCTCTCTCTCCCCTTATCTCTCAAGTATTTCCCTCCCACCCACCCATTCTCTGGTTTCTCCCTCTATCACCTTACCTAGGTAACTCTCTCTCTCCCCCCTCTCTATATCTATCCCTCCTGCCCCACCTAGATAAGCCCCTCTCACTCTACCTACCCTCTCTCTCATGTCACTCCCTCTGACACCTCCCTCTCTCAGGTCTCTCACTCTCACACTCCCTATCTCTCCAACTCCCTCTCTATTGCACTCTCTCTCACTACCTATCTCTCAGGTCTATCCCTCTCACCCCTTCTCACACTCTCAAGTCTCTCCCTCTGGAACCCTACCCAAATAACTCTCCTTCTCTCCCTCTCTTTCTCTCCCCCCTCTCCCCCCTCTCTCTCAATTCCCGCTCTCCCACTCCCTCTCTCTCTCTCCCTCTATCCATCTCACCCTACCTACCTAGGACCCTCTCACTCCAACCCCTTCTCTCACACTCCCTCTCCCTTAGTCTCTCCCTTCCACCCCATCTCCCCCCTCTCTTTCTCAGGTCTCTCCCTCCCTCTCTCCCTCCCACCCTACCTAGAGAGCTCTCTCCCTCTCTCTCTTAAACTTCTCCCTCCCTTTAAAGAAATACATAAATACATACATACATACATACATACATATATACATACATACATGCATAATACATATGTACATACAATCCTACATACATACAAGCATACATGTACATATGTATATATAATCTTAAATACATACACACATATAGGCATACATACATACTTGCATTGATACATACATACATACAAGCATACATACATGCATACAAGCATGCATACATACATACACACATGACATACAAGCATACATGTACATACAAACATACAAATATATATACATACATTCAATAGAGTATCAATTAACATAAAGCAAGACATAACACGAGCACATTATAATGTAGTTTTGTTATGTCTTACTAGACATGTCCCGCACAAACGCAAAAAGCCATGTCAAAACTAGGATATAATGTGAGTGCGTTATAAGGTTCTTGCGTTATATCTTGCTTTGGGAATCCCCAAGACTTAGGCCTAGTATTTGGCTTGGAATACCAACCCAAAGGCTTGGGTGCCTTCCCAATGACCATAGACATTTTTTTGCAAATTTTACAGTATTTCACATAATTGGATTTGTGCTCACCATTAGAATTGCACATGTTTCAATGTCAAACAAATTGAACACCTGAGTAATGTTAGTCTTTCTCTTATCTATCCAACGATGTAATTTTTTTCACTATTTGACAATGTTTAGCCTTTGATCTATAATTTATTTTGTTTATGTGTCTCTTTTTTGGAAAAAAGAAATGTTTGGTGTTTTTTTTGTTATAAATTAACCATTCATCGAAATTTCAAATAAATTACATTTTTAGCAAATAGACTCCATTCTACATTTAAAAAAAAAAAGTTTCCAAAATTTGTAGGGGTAACACAACCAAAATTTTGTTTTTCAGGAAGTGTCCACTTTGAAAATTAGTAAAAAATCAAATATTCATTAAAAGATTATCTGAAAAATTGTGCATCAACTACATATTGTTAGCTAATTTCTCACTGAAGTGATTTTAAAAATACTAAAAAAAAGTTCACTATGCTATGTTCCCACAAAAGTTGCTATGTTATGTTTTTCCAAAAAAAACAACACCAATTTTTGTGGGTCCCTCTTTTGAACCCTTGAATCTCAACCATTTTCAAAATAAATTAGTAGTTTAGAAAGTAGACTTGGAGCACTACGATCCTTGTTTTTGTTGTATCTCAAAATTTTGAGTATAACTATCCTCATTTTCACGTCCAAGGTTAGTACTTCCCGATTTTAGAAAAAAAGTGGCCACTTAAGCCCCTTTTTGGCCCCCCATCTTTTTGCACTTACCCAAATAACACAAAAAATATCACCAAGTCAATGTCTTCTCATATATTAGCTTCACCAAAATTTCCAACAATTCTATAATCAATCTTACGAATGATGAGAGACCTCATATTTATAGAGTTTTACATAGCATAGGTCAGTCAAAACAAAATTAAATTAGGGTGCCTAACATTGGTCGGCCAATATAGGTTGGCCCAATACAAGTTGATGCCCATTCAAATTTAAAAAAAATTATTTAAAATTTCCCTCAAATGATATATCAATATTAAATAAATTGCTTGGCACTATTCTCTAGGTAGTCGACTTGATCTTCTAGCTAACTAATATAGTATGCACAAAACTCGAGGTAGATTCCCTTTGGCATCCTCTCCTCCCATTCACTTTTTTATGGAATACTATTGAAACTTATGTAATACTTTATTAATGTCGACCTAACTAGGAGTTGGAATAAACTTAAATCTCAAGGAAATTGATTCTAATTCATTTTTCATATTTTTTATATTTTTCAATATCATAGTCCAATCAATCTCCGATTCTTAATATTTATGCAAAATAATGATATACATAGTTGCATCCTCCAAATGGATTTCTATAATAGCTCCATCTTCAACTTGAGAATACACTTCCTTCCACCATTGCTTCAATTGGTCAACATTCAAATGTTCTTTACTGAGTTTCTTCCAGTCATAATCTCTGTTGAACAATATATAGCTAGGAAGTACATCACCTAAATCATTTTGCATCTTTGGAGCCCATTCCAAAGCTTTATCCATGATCTCTCCATTGAATTTGAATGCCTCAATCCACTTCTTAGGCTTATCTATATCCTCAAAAGCAAGAATATCTTCTTTAATCAATACCTCTATGGGAATTTCTATTATCTTTACTAACCTAGTCATGGATTTGTCATCAATTGATTTGCATTTTGTTGCAAGCATTTGTATGGTATCCTGGAAAGAAAGAGTCTTCTCATGTAACTATAGGATATCCTCAATCAAAACAATACCTTTCTGAAAAAATCTAGCTATCCATTGTTGAGTCACTTGCACAAATGTTTTTATCTTCTCCAATTCATTTATGGCATCTTTGGACAATATACTGGGTTGAGTGGTTGTACCTATTGATGATGTTTTTTGCACAACACAACTATGACATAATACAATATCCTATCTCTCTTGAAAGGTAAATCTCTATCAGCAAGCCTCAAGAGATAACCCAAGGGTCTCTAATGTTAGGTCTTGATAACGCATAAAAAACTCAGTGATAAATGTGAAAATGTTGGTAATCACAATGGGACCTTACTACAAGAAAATACTGAATCTCAATTTATTAGATCTAGCAATATGATGATACTTCAATCCTAAATCTAACCCAACAATCAAAGAAATAATAAAAGATAAGGGTTTCAAAAAGATTTCTAAACTTAATATTAAACCTAATATTAATAATGCAAATGACCAACACTCGAAATGGACCAATCCCTCAAAACTGATCTCTACTTGACCTAGATAAATTTTCAATCTTATAGAAACAGTGCAATATTCTAAGGTGTTAAGATTTTCAAATCATGAACATTCATTCAAACAACCCTATTGCAATTGAAATGAATAAAACCTCACAATTGAACTAAGCACAATGAATATAGAGTCCAGGCTAACTTTGCAAAGCAACTCACAATCAATTGGTTGCAAAAAGTATGGACCAGGGATTGTTGCAAAACTTCAAATATCAAATCATAAACATCATTGAATCAAATCTAATCTAAATATCAATTTTCCTCAAAGAAATTCTAAAGATAGAATAACAAGAACCATGCAAGACAAAAGAACACAAGTATGGCACCAAATCACAATGTCATTACTTGCATCAAATTATCCACTGTAGCAACAATTCTAGCTTTCTGTTACAATATTTGCTTGAGAATAACTACTTTCTAACTCCTTGCTCTACTAATTCGCCCCAACTAGTTCTCAATTTGTCTATGTCTAAAATTTCTTAACCCTTACAAATGAGGCAAAATGCCATATTTATAGAACCCCCCAAACATGTTGGCCTAGATAGAATTTTACAATAGTAATAAGGAACAATAAGTTAGCCAAGACAAATTCAAAATGAAATAAAATATGCATTAAATGCATGAACTTCATCCAGGTCGGCCTGGGATCTCCAATACAACTCAGACCAATGCATGGAAAAATAATACAGAAGCACAAATATCGATGTAGCTAATCATTAACTGCCTTCCCCTTTGTCCTTCTTCCGATCCAACATTTCATGCACCTTCAAAAGCACCCTATCCAAGTCGGCCATAGGTGGTAAGGGAAAAAACCTAAGTCATCTCTTAATTGATGCAATTTCTTCCCTTGACTATTTTACTGACTTATCCCAATCCACCTTATATGTTAGGTATTTGTCAATGACAACAACGTATGTGGCCACATCATCCAACTGGTGCTCAAAGATGAAATCATCATTAATTGGGGCATAAACATCATGCCACCAATTCCTCAACTGTTTCAAACTCAAATACTTGGGAGCAATCTTCCTTCTCCCTGTCATAATCTCAAAAAAGACAATGGATCCATTGTACACACCAACTAGGGTATCATCAATCTGTCTCCTCTATTTGTAAATATTCTTCAACACCTTCTGCCTAATTTGAAATGCTTTAAACCACTCCCAAGGTTCAGCAGCTCTAGAGGAAGGAAGAATTTTATCAGTTAATAGCCTATCCCTAGTGTACTCCATGATAGTCCTAGTTTTCTGCAGCAGGAGATCTATATCTTCCTTATCCTGTGTTAACACTTCCTTCAACCAATCAGTTGCCTTTATAGCATCCTTCCCGATTGAAAAAATCCCTTTAATGACCTCATTACCTTTGGTTCACACCCCTTGTAGCCAATTCATAGTGGAAAGAGTGGAAGCCTTCATCTTTTCCAACTCAGTGATAGTTTCCTGAGGTAAAGGATTTGTAGCAGAAACCAAAGGATTAATAGATTGCAGGGGCTTCATCAAATCTTCCAAGCATTTCCTGAGATTCTCATTTTCCTTCTTTAGCTCCTGCTTGGTCTTTATTTCCTTCCTCAACCTGCCCAAGATGACTGCACTAGAACCCTCATAATCTTCAATGTCTTGCTCAATGGATGTAGGCCCTAGATTGAAAGTCTAAACATTGTAATGCTTTCTAGCCACATCATCTCTATTTTTATCTGGAGTAGGGGTGGCAATGTGAACAACTCTTTTATGAGCTTCATCCCTTTCAATCCTTGAAATCACCCTAGTCTTCTTTTTACCTTTATCTTTTCCAATTTTGGCTAGTAGCTCATCCCAATTTGGTGGACAATCTTCCACAACTTTTTTTCTCTTTATCTCCTTGTCCAACCAACCAGGGAGAATGGATTCTAATTGCACTTCACTTTTTTTTTCTTCCTAATGCTCCTTAGGCACCTCTTCACTCAAATTTTGTTTCTCAGGAGTTTCATCTATCTTTCTTTCCTTTTCTTCAACATGTTCTTCTTCATGTACAGGTGATGGAACCTTCACTGTTTCTTCTTCTACTAGAGGTGATTTAACCTCTTTGATTCCAATAGGAGACTCTGCATAAGCTACCAAAGGAGACTGCATTACCTTTTCTACTTCAACTTTTGCAGTGTAAATGTCACATTCATGAATTTGTTCTCCTTTAGTATCCGGGTGATCCTCAACATTTTTTGAATCACCTGGTTTTCTTTGAGCTTCATGAGTGGAAGGCCCATCATCATGCTGATCCTCATGAGAAACAACTAGAGGGATATTTGCTTTAGGAACACTATCCTTAGTAGAAGGAGTCCTAGACCTCTTTGTATACACCTTGGCCTTCTCCTTTGAACTTTCAACATTTACCACTGGTGAGGTAACTTCTTCCTCTCCTACCTTGGAGCTTGCCTTCTTTGACAATTTTATGACTCTTCTCCTTTTTCGTATAGGATCATCAACCTCAGTATTCTACCCTTTAGTTTACTTCTGCCCAGACTTCTTAGTCCTTGTCCTCTTCTTAGCCTTTGGCTTTCTCTACTTTCCTACTTCTTGGGCTTCTGTATCTTGAACACCTTTTATCTTGATTTTGAAAGGAGAAACCAACTTACCTTTGCCCTTAGGATCCTGCTCAGTCGATTCTTCAAAGGTGGAGTGAGGATCTAAATCTCTAGTTAGCTCATAGGTACATTTCACTCCCTCATTTTCCAACTCCCATAGCTTATGCCTTAGCCACATCTTGGTAAATTTGATAACTGGATCCACTAACTGTTTTAATTCTATTTTTTCTTCCTCTAACCAATCTACATCACCAATTTGCTTATCCTTTATCGCCTCATAAGCATGATCCTGGATCAGGTTTCCATCATCGTCAAGTTGGTCTAGGACTTCCCTCACATTGTATAGTCAGACTGATTCAACTGGGAGCCAAGAAAACTTCTTCTTGACCTCAAATTCATCACTACAATTGGCCCAGTAGTCTTCCAAATCAACCTTATGGCTATACTCTCTACTGGCCTTCTTTTGGGATTCTCTTGTGATATCAAACTTGGATCTCTTGGAGTGGAAAGATAGGCCAAGAGAACTCATTTCTTCTTTTGAAGCCTAGGCAAAACCAATGGAAGGACAAGCCTCTCTAGTGCCAATCCTTAATGGGAAATCCCCTCCAAAACCAATCTTATGTTTGTCCCTCTTGACAATGGCATCAAAGTCACAGATCTGTCTAGTGCCTTCCAAAAGTATGATGTGATAAGTAGGGTATCTTGGAAGTCTGAATGGAGCCCTCTGACAACCATCAATCCGAATGTAGGAGAAGGTTGGGAACTAAATAAACCATGCCCCATATTGCTTGATCTAAAATTCTCACATGCTCTACAACTTGAAGCAATCTAGTGATATGCATGGTGAATGCATCATTCACCCTCCTATAACTCAAGCTTCCTAGATGCAATTGAGGGTAAACCTCATAGATGATATTGTTTCCAAAGGTGCCCCTTGTACTCAATCCTTTGTAGGGGTGGAATCTTGCAAGTGCGTAGGCCAAATATGAGGTCATTGTGAAAGTGTTTGTTTGCAACACACTGGACAACTACTCGTGAATTACTTTGCTAATGACCCTCGCCCAATGGTAGTTAGTCTTCTCCTGCTCCATCATCACAATCACATGGCACATCCAATTCTCAAACATGCCAACGTTCTTGAATCCAACCACACTGCTAAGAAGAGTGATGGCATCGTAATATTCTTTCTTGAATTTTTCTCTAAATAGCTACTTGGGTAGTTTGGAATAGTAAGATTTGGGCTTCTCCAGCCAAGAATTGATAAGCTATTGTGACTTCATAGTTTGTTCATCGTAGAACTCCTAAGCTGTGTTCATTTTGAATGCCACCACATGAGATCTATTTAGCGTATTAAAAGTTTGGGCAATGGAAACAGGGTTGAGATTCTGCAAAATCCTCCCTTGAGGACCAATTATTCTGTGTGTGTCATGATCATAGTGTGTGGCACACTCAAGGACTAGCTCATAACACTACATTGTGGAAGGGAAACCAACTACATGTGACAAGCCTAATTCCATCATCCTTCTAGCCACCAAAGGAGGATCCTTTGCTGCCATTCTTCCTTTAAATTCTTCATAATCCCACAATCTGACATTTGTCTCAGTCACCTCTGACCAAACTAATGTAATTTTACTCTCAGGAATCTTGCTCTTAATTTCCATCTTAATCTTTTCTGCATCAAACATTAAAGACCTAGTCGCTGCCTTATTAGGTTCAGCCTGCACTCAACATGAAAATCATCGTAAAAACCCCAGGAAGGGAATGTTAATCCATCAAAACACCATTAGAATGAACCTCATATAACCAAGGTGTTATTAAATCTCATATAAAATGATCACAAAATTTTTTTGGGTTTCATAAGCATTTGCGAAATCTGAGCTAGAGAGGAATTTCGGGGAATTCAAGGCCAGACGGATTCCGGTGGAATAATCATGAAAACACTTACTAACAATTAAATATGATCATTTTCAATAAAAAACCACACAGGAGATCACAAGATAGGATGAATAAATCATAAAATGCAATAAAAATCACCAACACATCATGCTATTCCATACTTCTTCACATTTCACCAAATTTCGGGAAAATCCACTAGAGACGGATTTCCGCGAAGGTAGAGATACCTTGCAAATCCAGAAAAATAGTGAACCAAGGACTTCAGGAAAATCCAGAGTCAATGAAAATCCGTGGATAAGGTAAAACTCTAAAAACAATAGGGGATTCTGGGAAATAAGAGGAAATCAGGAAAATGGAGGAGGTCGGGAAAATCTTATAGAGATGGATTGTCTTGAGGGAACAAAAAATCCTGAACTGAGGACAAAACCCAGATTGCGACATAAAATCATGATTTTGCTCATAACATCAAATTGATCATGAATTTCAAAGATTTAGGCTTAGGGAAAGTTTAATATGGGCTTTCTATGGATTCTCTTAGCACCCTAAGCCAATTCAAGAGCATACTAAAGATAAATGGCAATGCCCTAAGTTTCAAACCCTATACATCCACCATTAACACACAAGAAAGCTTAGGATTCAAACAACTCAACCACTAAATCCTTACTAGGGAAAACTCATGACTTTTCAAGCATGACCCCTCACAATGCAAAGAAACAGATGAGCTCGGGACTCACTTGGAAGACCATAAATCAAACAATGCTATGCAACCCTAGTCATGAAAATGTTCAAATAACGAAGAGAATTAAACCCAAATAAGCTCTATAACTTCAAAGCGCTATCTGCAATCATCAATTGAAAGCAAGGCAATTGAAAGCATACCATTGTGAAGCAAAAATTGATCTAAAAAATAGTAAATGCAAAATTCAATGGTGTCCACAAAGAACAAGGGTAGGAATGCACAAAAAATCACCACTCAAATCCACATTTCACAAACTCAACGCCTCAAATCCAAATCTAGCACTCGCAAGAATGCACTCTAGAGCTCAATCAATGGCAAACAATAGCATAATGACATAAAAGACCTCAAAAATCAATTAAATACATTGCTTTCCAAAGGTACAGACAACATTAAATGCAATCGACAAGACAGTCAGAAAACCTGGGAACCCGACAACAAGACAGAATCTGGAAAAATTTGGCCCATGCAAAATTCCACGAAGACTGAAAATCTCTGAATCACAGTGCTCAGCTGGATTCTGAGCAGGATCCGGGAAAATCAGGCCAAGGTGGAAAGTCCCGAACTTCAGTGAAAACTCAAACTTAGGTCAAAACCAAAGATCTTCAATGAATAACTTAGGGGAATCACCAAGGAAATCAAAATAAACATTGAAGCACGTGCCCAAAATAAGACAAAACCTCAAAATGAAAGGGCCAAGACACCAAAACCAAAGCGAAAGAGGGTCCCTACTTTTAGCGGGACGTGTGTGCAAAAATTGCACAACAAATGGTGACTTCTATTGGAAAAATGCTCCAGAGCATTTGATGACGAATAGGAATCGAGAACCCAGAATCTCTGGTTTTAGTCCCACTACCAAACAAACAGATCATAATGCAAAGATTTAATGAATCAGAACCAAAGGATAGACCAAGCCTTCCATAAACCAAAAATCTAAGTGTGTGCATATGATTTCATTTCCCTCCTTAAGGTACTGCATAAACCAAGCTTAGTCAAGTCAAGCTATGTAAAGATTCTAACTTCAAAAGCAACCTGGATAGGGCCTCACTGCCAGTCAGGCATCCATAGCCTCGACGAGGTTATCGTTGTGACTCTCCTAAACATAGCTCTATTGCCAGCCAGACATCTATAGCCCCGATAGAGATATTCAGATACCCCTGATAAGTTGAACTCATTCTTTTGATTTTCAATATTTCACTTTTCTTTCTTTTGATATTCTTTCTGTGTCACTTTTCATTTCAACCTGTGAACAATTAAGTTCACACTCAGGGTTGAGAACCACAGTGGCATTGAAGCAGAAATAGGATTTTTCACTTGACAAAACTTCACAAGGATTCTTACAGCAACATCAGGATTCTTAAGATATATGAAAGATATAAGATTTTAGAATACTTCAAATTCAAATAAAAACTGGTGACCCATCTTCAATAAATCAAACATTGAGACTATTGGCAATAGAAAATACTTCTACCGTCCTTTCAAAATACAAGACTAAAGTCCACCAGTAAAATACTTAGAACAATTCCAGATAATGATATACTTGCTATGCAGGTGCAACACATCCAGGTGAAAATAGAGAAACTCCGCAAAACAAGAGCAAAGAAAAAACAAAAAACAAAACAAACCAAAAGAAAACCTACACTACCCAAAAGAAACACAACAAAGTGGGAAAGGAAACCTAATCTAACCAAAGCAAAGCAAAGCAAACAAAACAGAAAGGAAACCTAATCTAACTATATACAAGACAAGAGCTGAAAACAACTCAAGACTAGAAATAATGCTTCAAATACTACCCATTGACAGGCAGTGGGATATCCTCTCCAGTGAGAGTTTTCAAACAAAAAGCATTATCTCCCAGAATTTCTGAAATCTGGTAAGGGCCAAGACAAAGTTTATCAATATTTCCATGCTCCCCCTTACGGTTGTGGGATTTATCCTAGTAAAGAACCAAGTTAGAAATCCTAAAAGCTTTTACCTTGGCTCTTTTATCAAACCATCTCTTGACTACCCCTTGATTTTTAGCAAATTTTTCTAGGGCTTCGTCTCTCTTTTCCTCAAGGTGCAACAATTCAACAAGTCTGGCCTCACTTCTATCTCCCTCATTATAATAGTCATTAATGAACTGCAAAGTGGGGATCTTTAACTGAATGGGAAACACATGTTGTAATCCATAAACCAGGTGGTAAGGTGATGTTCCTATGGAAGTTTTATGTCTTGTGCGATCTGCCCAAAGAGAAAATCTAAGTTGGGTATGCCAATCCTTCAGATTTCTTTCTAACATTTTACGAATAACAGTCAAGAGATTTTTGTTGGAAGATTCAGCCAACCCATTACCCTAAGGATAATAGTTGGATGCAAATTTAATGATAATCCCATGATCAAAAGCCCAATTAGAAAATTTCAATGATGAAAATACAAGACCATTATCACAAACTAAAGACATGGGACATCCAAAATGATTAATGATACCCGATTAGATGAAGTTAATTATTACCTTTAAAGTACATTGCTTGCAAGTAAGGGCCTCAGTCCATCTTGTAAAATAATCAGTGATAGTAAGGATATACCTGTGACTAGCAGAGGAAGGTGGATTGATTGGACCCATGAAGCCCATCCCCCACTATGCAAAAGGTTTTACCTCAAAGACTGGCTGGAGTGGGAGTGCTGCATACTTCTCTCTGGCCGCCGCAGTCTGGCACACATGACAAGTTCAGATGTGGTTGTGTGTATTCTTGAAGAGTGTAGTCCAATAGTAACCAGATCTAAGAATCTAGTTCACTGTAGAAGGTGTTGATCCATGGCCTATGCCATATTTGTCATGAAATTTCAATATCACTCTGTCAGACTCTGCCTTCTCTAGGCACCTTAAGTAAACACCCTCATAGTTTTTCTTATATAGGACAACTCCCTTTAGCATGAAACTATGAATCTTTAAGCACAATGCCCTTCTTTATACTGCATTAAGATAATCAAGGCATCTTTGAGTTAGGAGATGATAAACAATATCATCGTACCACTCACCAGGAGAAACATCCTCTAAATTGTAACTCTGAGCTATAAGGTCAAGGCATGTCTCTGCCATTATCTTTGTAAGTCCTTTCCCTCTTACTAGCTTCATGGGCTGATTTTCAATATCATACTCTTGTAACATAGTTACCCACTTGGATTTATGTTCTCCCAGCTCATTTTGCATCAGCAACAGCTTAATTGCAGGATTAGGAACTATAGCAAAGATTTTTTTTATGAGGATATAATGCCTAAATTTCTTTACAACTCAGACCAAGGCATAGGATTGCTTTTCTACACTTGGATATCTTAGTTCTACATCCTTCAATGGTCCACTTATGAATGCAATGGGATGTTCATTTCCTTGGTCAGACTTCTGAGTTAACATAGCAACACAAGAGTGATTGGAAGCAAACAAATATATATAGAATGGCTTAGCATAGTCTGGACTTACCAACACAGGAGCTTCAACAATAGCCCTTTTTATCTCTGCAAATGCTTCCTTTGCTTCTACATTCCATTCAACTTTGGCCTTCTGCTTTAACATTGCATTCAGTGGTTTAACTATTTCTGTGAATCCAGTGATGAACTTCCTCACAAAGTTGATCTTGCCAAAGAATGATTTCATTTCTTTCTTGCTGGTAGGTGGTGGAATCTTAAGAATGGCCTCTATGCATTCTAGATCAATTGCAATTCATTTCTTAGAGAGAACATGCCCTAACAATTTACCTTCTATTACTCCAAAGATACATTTCTTTGGGTTGAGAGATATCTCAAACTCTCTACAATCCTAAATTTTTTTGCACAAATCTAAGATATAATCACCTCTCTTTTTGGAAAAGACTGTTAAATCATCCATATAAATGATTATGCACTTACCAATTATATCTTTAAAGGAAATGTCCATAGCTCTTTGGAATGTGGCTCTAGCATTAATCAAGCCAAAGGGCATCCTCCTATAGGAAAAAGTCCCCCACTTGGTGGTGAAAGCAGTCTTGTGCTTGTCCTCATATTGCACCATGACTTGGTTGCATCCTGAATAGCCATCCAAGAAAGACATCATCTGAGATCCATTGACAATCTCGAGTACTTCATCTAGTGAGGGTACTGGATAGTTATCTTTTTCTGATGCCCTATTTAGGTTCCTGAAATCTACACATAGCCTGATTTCATCATTTTTTTTTCACACTGGAACCAGGTTTGCAACCCAAGTAGAGTGTCGGATTGGAAATATTATTCTTGTAGACAACAGTTTCTTCACTTCCTTCTATATTATGGGTTCTAGTAACACATTGATAGGCCTTTGCCTCTATCTGAAAGGTTTTACTCCTGGATTGAGAGGGATAGTATGGGTTATGATTGATGTATCATAAGTCTTTAAGTCTTCATAACTCCAGGCTATCACATCTAGATATCTATGTAGTGAATCGATGATTCCCTTTCTTTCTTTTGGAGTGCACACTTTGCCAATAAAGATGTTTTTGGTATCCTCCTGAGTTCCCATATTATATGTCACACTGTCCACTGATGGACTCTTTCCTGATATCCTGTTCTTGCTCCCTGACCTTGTCTAGATCAAATATCCTTTCTAATTGTACCATTCCTCTGGGAATAGTGTTGGTCTTTAGATTAATTACCCCTTCCAGGTCCATCTTTGCTTCTTGGAGCTTAGTTTCGTCAATGATTTGAGAAGCAAAGACATCAGTATTAGTAATGAAATCTAAGATGTGCTTGTCATCTTCAAACATTTGGAAGTTGGTAACATTATCAGGTACTTAGGGTACTGGGGTCATCTCCACAGTAAACGTCTTTAGTCCAGAAAGGGACTGAGGTTGCAATGTACTGGCTGCCTGGGCCAAGGAGTTAGCTGTCTGGTTCTTACTTCGTGGAATCAACTGAATGTTGAAGGCATAAAATCCTTCAATAAGATCCCATACTCTGTGCCTATAGTTGGTCATTCTTCTATCATGACAAGAGTATTGTCTCCTAACTTGCTTGACTACTAACTCATAATCTCCAAAAAATTGCAAGATCTTAACCTTTTTCTTTAATGCCATTAACAATCCATGGACCAGAGCCTCATATTCTACTACATTATTCGTATAGTGAAATTGAAGTCTATGAGCATTAAAAAATGTCTTACCTCTTGGACTAATTAGCTTGAAACTTGCCCCAACTCCTTGTTTTGATTTGGACCCATTGAATCTTAAAGTCCAGCATCTAGCAACTATAGACTTAATTTTTCACTTGCACTGTTACTGCTAGATGACTCTTTAGAAAGCATCACTCCTTTTCCTTTGGGATCTTCTTGGAAATTTTGGATATTAATTTTGACTGCAGGAGTGGGGTTGATACATTTCTATATTTGTTCCACTGCAGCCTGGCATAAACAACAGTCTAGTTCTGAATGAGAGGCATTATGCACTCTGCACCAATTGGGAAAGAGTAGCTCTCCAAAGTTCATTCCTCTTCCTAACCAAACCCGATCTTCAATGCACTTCTGAATGAACTCTTGGAAACTATCTAGCAAAGCCAGCTGATTATCTTCCAGATCATCATTATTTTCAACTGGTTCATCATCATTTTCAATTGGTTCCACTAAGGCTTCAATACCACTAGATTCTGCTGTGAGGCCATTAGAAACTATATGCAATATGAGGACTTCCTCCACATCTGACTCCTCAAAAGGAATTGCAAGCACATAGTTACCCATACTTCTGATATCAAAATTTTGTTAGAGGTATTCTAATATTCTATAATCATGTATTTCATTATGGGTTCTCTTTCAATTCTAATCTGGTTTGGCACTCCCTTCTAGGGAAGCCACATGTGAGAGTGATCAATCGAGACATATCCATTCAAAGCTGTGGTGAAGTCTCTTCTCAAGATTAAGCCATAAGCATCAGGGATGTCAGCCACTTGTATATTGATAACCTGCTGGATTCTAGGATCAGAAGCAACTTGCATATGAATCATATTTAACTTCCCTACAACATTGAATTTAGTCCTATCTAATTGTGTAACTTTATTTTGTGAGTCAGCATGAGTAATAGCCATAGCTTTACACACACCAAAAGGCATAACATTAGTTGAAGCACTAGAATCCAGTAGACAATTATGCAAATTCTTACCAAAAATACACACAAAAATTAGGAATGGAGGTGTATTTGTTTTCCCTTGAAACAGAGTTAAGGGAGTATCTACTTGATCAAATTGAGTGTTGTATTTCTCCTTTCCCTTATCCCCAGGAGGCATATGGACCTGATTATGAGTCTGATTTTTCCTTCCTACTGATTGAGAACTAGATGCTCTATTGGCACTTTCGCTAACTGATTTATTTTGTGACATGGAATTTACATTAGAAGCTCCTAAGACTACATTCCTAATGGTTGGAACTCTTAATAGCTCAAATGCAGATAGGATTACCTTTAATTTTCTGAGTTCTCCAGTAACATACAGGGCCAATTGTTCTTCATTGAGATTAGGAGGGGTTTCCTTTGGGTATTCCATCACCCTATCCTTGTTTGCATCAACATTTCTCCCCTTTGGGGCATCAACATGCCCTGGATCTTGAGATAAATATTGCCTAGAAACTTGAGGAAGTGATGGATTATTGCTAGCATTAGGATCTGGAGGCATGTTGAAATTGTTTGGTGGAATGGACATAGTAAAGGGGCCTCCAACTTGTGGGCATCTATGTGGAAATTCCCTTAAGTCATACTTCTTGACAGGTCTCTGGAAAGTCTGCACTTCTTCAACATAAGCTTCTTCATCATCTCTGGGACCATTATCATTCATTGGACTCTCATCAAATAACTCTGTGATTTCATCCCCATTGCACACCTGGTCTGTTCCTTCCTCCAACTAATCAGGTTCCTCTTCGGGTACATTCTCCTTACCTTGAGGAAAAGGATCATGATTCAACACCAACACCGGTGAATCATAAGGATTGGATGGCACTATTTCCTAACTACCTACATTGTTCTCCACTTCGTACTGGAAGATGGAGGCTGCTTTTTGGAACTCTTGACAATCTAATTCAGAATGTTGACTTGTTTTATGGAGCCTACACCATCCTGATAAAGTAGCCTCAACTAGATATACACATCTAGGAGGCTTCTCTTTTAACTAGCTAGTTGATAGACTGATTGATAGGTTGATTAATTGGTTGATCTAATAGGGTGGGGACTCCTCTATTGTTGGGTCCTGTGTTCCAAGTCATGTTCTATCCTGGTGGTTGCCTCCTATTGAATCCTTGTCCACCACCTTGTCCTCTGTCAAAGCTCTAAACTGAGGATTTCCCTTTGTCATAGTTCTATCTTCTATCATTATTAAATCCCCTGTCATTGTTGTAACCTTTGTCCTAGTTATATCCACTTTCATTATTGTATCCTCTTTTATTATTATATCCTCGATCATGACATTGCCCTTTATCAAAGTGCTATCCTTGTGGATTCTCTCTATTTTGATTGGACTGCATATTTCTTTGAGCAACTTGCAACTGACTGTTCTGGTTCCTCAAGTAAGTCACCTCCATATTCAACTTCTTTATTTGTTTAGACAATTCATCCAGTGTCTCCTTGTCAGGATTACTATATGGAGGCTAATTCACATTATTCTGGAAATATCCTACTATAGCATTGGCATTCAGTGATTGATTCAAAACTTCAGAATTCTGTAGGTATGAAGGATAGCTAGCCTGAGGCTGGATATGCAGAGGTTGATTCACATTCTGCTAAGGGTAACCAATTGTGGACGAAACTTGTCTCACATGTGGTCCTGGGTGAGGGACTAGAGGCAACTGAGCTACTGGATTCATAATAGGAGTATGGTTGGCTAGAGCCTGATTGAGAGCTGGAACTTGTCTAGGGTGAGCAATGGGTCCTAATGAGGGTAAACGCCTAGAAAGATGTTTCCTTAGATTAGTGCTAACTTTCACAGCCTCTGCATATGCATTGAGTAGACTAGCAGGAGGATATTACTCCACTTCATAAAGGTAGCTATCAAACTATCAAGTCCCTCATAATAAAATTCTAAAGCAATGGGCTCATCAACAGCATAAGGGGCCTATAGTCTGGTATAAGCATGATGAAACCTATTGTTGAAAAACCATATAGGCTCATTGACCTCTCTCTTAACATTATTGAATTGATGATACAACTCATTGGAACTAATGGGGATTCAAAACTTCTACAAAAAGGAAACCTTTAGCTCAGTCCAATGCTCGATAGACCCAATAGGAAAATGGTTGTACTAATATAATGCATTCTCCCCCAATGAATAAGGAAAGAGCCTACATGCTATATCCTCATGGTTTATCCCCCTATCCTTAAGGCCAGTCTGAAAGATCCTGATGTGTTCCTCAGTAGTTCTATTGGGACCATTAACATGGAATTTTGAATATAAGTGTTCAAGGTTTTTGGGCATAACATTGTAAATGACAAAACTCCATGGAGATGGGTTGGTTGCTAGGAATGCCATTGGTGGAGGTGGGGGTGGTAATGGATGATTTATGATTGGCTGAGGTTGTGGAATGGGAATGTCCTTAGACTCATATGAACCTAGTGAAGATGGGAATGATGGAGATGATGGAGGTGGATGAGATGATGATGATTATCCCCTTCTATTGGTTCTTCTTGACCTAGTAGGGTCTAGTAATTCCTAAAATCCCTCCTCTCTTGGAGTGGATCTGGTTCTTCTTCTGAATCTCTCAGGAGAGATAGCATGAAAAAATCAATCTAGCTTGCTTATTCAGGCCCTCCTTCTAGCCCTAATCTGTTGTTGATGTTTTCTGCATAACACAACTCAGATAGAATACAATATCCTATCTCTCTTGAAAGGTAAATCTCTATCAGCAAGCCTCAAGAGATAACCCCAAGGTCTCTAATGTCAGGTCTTGACAATGCATAAACAACTCAGTGATAAATGTGAAAATGTTGGTAATCACAATGGGACCTTACTACAAGAAAAATACTAAATCTCAATTTATCAGATCTAACAATATGATGATACTTCAATCCTAAATCTAACCCAACAATCAAAAAAATAAAAAAAAGATAAGGGTTTCAAAAGATTTCTAAATTTAATATTAAACCTAAGATTAACAATGCAAATGACCAACACTGAAATGGACCAATCCCTCAAAAATGATCTCTACTTGACCCAGATAAATTTGCAATCTTATAGAAATAGTGCAATCTTCTAAGGTGTTAAGATTTTCAAATCATGAACATTCATTCAAACAACCCTATTGCAATTGAAATGAATAAACCCTCACAATTAAACTAAGCACAATGAATATAGAGTCTAGGCTAACTTTGCAAAGCAACTAACAATCAGTTGGTTACGAAAAGTATGGACCAGGGATTGCTGCAACACTTCAAATATCAAATCATAAACATCATTGAATCAAATCTAATGTAAATATCAATTTTCCTCAAAGAAATTCTAAAGATAGAATAACAAGAACCATGCAAGACAAAAGAACACAAGTATGGCACCAAATCACAATGTCATTACTTGCATCAAATTATCCACTTTAGCAACAATTCTAGCTTTTTGTTACAATATTTACTTGAGAATAACTACTTGCTAACTCCTTGCTCTACTAATTCGCCCCAACTAGCTCTTAATTTTTCTATGTCTAAAATTTCTTAACCCTTACAAATGAGGCAAAATGCCATATTTATAGAACCCCCCAAACATGTCAGCCTAGACAGAATTTTACAATAGTAATAAGGCACAACAAGTCAGCCAAGACAAATTCAAAATGAAATAAAATATGCATTAAATGCATGAAATTCATCCAGGTCGGCCTGGGATCTCCAATACAACTCAGACCAATGCATGGAAAAAAAATATGGAAGCACAAATCTCAATGTAGCTAATCATTAACTGCCTTCCCCTTTGTCCTTATTCCGATCCAACATTTCATGCACCTTCAAAAGCACCCTATCCAAGTTAGCCACAGGAGGTAAAGGCAAAACCCTAAGTCGTCTCTCAATTGATGCAATTTCTTCCCTTGACTGTTTTACTGACTTATCCCAATCCACCTTATATGTTAGGTATTTGTCAATGACAACAATGTAGTGCCCACATCATCCAACTGGTGCTCAAAGATGGAATCATCATTAATTGGGGCATAAACATCATGCCACCACTTCCTCAATAGTTCAAACTCAAATAATTGGGGGAAATCTTCCTTCTCCCTGTCATAATCTCAAAAAAGACAATGGATCCATTGTAAACACCAGCTAGGGTATGATCAATCTATCTCCTCTGTTTGTAAATCTTCTTTAACACCTTCTACCTGATTTACAATGCTTCAAACCACTCCCAAGGTTCAACAGCCATGGAGGAAGGAAGAATTTTATCAATTACTAGCCTATCCCTGGTGTACTCCATGATAGTCCTAGTTTTCTGCAGCAGGAGATCTGTATCTTCCTTATCCCATGTTAACACTTCCTTCAACCAATCAGTTGCCCTTATAGCATCCTTCCCAAATGAAAAAATATCTTTAATTGCCTCATTACCTTTGGTTCACACCCCTTGTAGCAAATTTGTAGTGGAAAGAGTAGAAGCCTTCATCTTTTCTAGCTCAGTGATAGTTTCCTGAGGTAAAGGATTTGCAGCAAAAACCAAAGGATTAATAGATTGCAGGGGCTTCATCAAATCTTCCAAGTATTTCCTGAGATTCTCATTTTCCTTCATTAGCTCCTGCTTGGTCTTTATTTCCTTCCTCAACCTACCCAAGATGAATGCACTAGAACCCTCATAATCTTCAATGTCCTGCTCAACAGATGTAGGCCCTAGATTGAAAGTCCGAACAATGCAATCCTTTCCAGCCACATCATCTCTATTTTTATTTGGAGCAGGGGTGGCAATGTGAACAACTCTATTATGAGCTTCATCCCTTTCAATCCTTGAAATCACCCTAGCCTTCTTTTTACCTTATCTTTTCCAATTTTGGCTAGTTGCTCATCCCAATTCAGTGGACTATCTTCCACAACAACTTGTTTTCTCTTTATCTCCTTGTCCAACCAACCGGGGACAATGGATTCCAATTGCACTTTTTTTTTCTTCCTACTATTCCTTAGGTGCCTCTTCACTCAAATTCTATTTCTTAGGAGTTTCAGCTGTCTTTCTTTCCTTTTCTTCAGCATGTTCTTCTTCATGTACAAGTGATGGAACCTTCACTATTTCTTCTTCTACTGGAGGTGATTTAACCTCTTCGATTCCAACAGGTGACTCTGCATAAGCTACCAAAGGAGACTGCATTACCTTTTCTACTTCAGCTTCTGCACTGTAAAGGTCACCTTCATGAAATTCTTCTCCTTCAGTATCTAGATGATCCTCAACATTTTCTGACTCACCTAGTTTGCTTTGAGCTTCATGAGTGGAAGACACATCATCATGCTGCTCTTCATGAGAAACAACTGGAGGGAGATCTGCTTTAGGCACACTATCCTTAGGAGGAGTCCTAGACCTCCTTGTATACACCTTGGCCTTCTCCTCTGAACTTTAAACATTTACCACTGGTGGTGTAACTTCTTCCTCTCCTACCTTGGAGCTTGCCTTCTCTGATAATTTTATGACTCTTCTCCTTTTTGGTACAAGATCATCAACCTCAGGATTCTTCCCTTCAGTTTCCTTCTGCCTAGACTTCTTAGTCCTTGTCCTCTTCTTAGCCTTTGGCTTTCTCTACTTTTCTGCTTCTTGGGCTTCTGTATCTTGAACACCTTTTATATTTATTTTGAAAGGAGAATCTAGCTTACCTTTTCCCTTAGAATCCTGCTCAGTCGATTCTTCAAAGGTGGAGTGAGGATCTAAATATCCCATTAGGTCATAGGTACATTTCACTCATTTTCCAACTCCCATAGCTTATGCCTTAGCCACATCTTGGTAAATTTGATAACTGGATCCACTAACTGTTTTAATTCTATTTTTTCTTCCTCTAACCAATCTACATCACCAATTGGCCAATCCTTTATTGCCTCATAAGCATGATCCTAGATAAAGTTTCCATCATCATCAAGTTGATCCAGGACTGCCCTCACATTGTATAGTTAGACTGATTCAATTGGGAACCGAGAAAACTTCTTCCTGACCTCAAATTCATCACTACAATTGGCCCAGTAGTCTTCCAAATCAACCTTATGGCTATACTCTCTACTAGCCTTCTTTTGGGCTTCTCCTATGATATCAAACCTGGATCTCTTGGAGTGGAAAGATAGGCCAAGAGCACTCATTTCTTCTTTTGAAGCCTAGGCAGAACCAATGGAAGGACAAACCTCTCTAGTGCCAATCCTTAATGGGAAATCCCCACAAAAACTAGTCTTATGTTTGTCCCTCTTGACAATGGCATCAAAGTCACAGATCTGTCTAGTGACTTCCAGAAGTATGATGTGATAAGTAGGGTCTCTTGGAAGTCTATATGGGGCCCTCTAACAACCATCAATCGGAATGTAGGAAATGGTGGGGAATTGAATAAACCATGCCCCATATTTCTTGATGAGTTCCTTTGCTTGATCTGAAATTCTCACATGCTCTATAGCTTGAAGCAATCTAGTGATATGCATGGTGTATGCATCATTCACCCTCCTATAGCTCAAGCTTCCTAGATGCAATTGAGGGTAAACCTCATAGATGATATTGTTTCCAAAGGTGCCCCTTGTACTCAATCCTTTGTAGGGGTGGAATCTTGCAAGTGCGTAGACAAAATATGAGGTCATTGTGAAAGTCTTTGTTTGCAACACACTGGACAACTGCTCGTGAATTGGTTTGCTAATGACCCCTGCCCAATGGTAGTTAGTCTTCTCCTTCTCCATCCTCGCAATCACATGGCACATCCAATTCTCAAACATTGCAACATTCTTCAATCCAACCACCCTGCTAAGAAGAGTTATGGCATCATAATATTCTTTCTTGAACTTTTCTCTAAATAGCCGCTTGGGCAGTTTGGAATAGTGAGACTTGGGCTTCTCCAACCAGGAATTGATAAGCTGTTGTGACTTTATAGTTTGTTCATCATAGAACTCCTGAGCTGCTTTCATGTTGAATGCCACCACATGAGATCTGTCTGGCATATCAAAAGTTTAGGCAATGGAAACAGGGTTGAGATTCTCCACAATCCTCCCTTGAGGACCAATTATTCTCTCTGTGTCTTGATCATAGTGCGTGGCACACTCAAGGACTAGCTCGTACCATTGCACCATGGAAGGGAAACCAACTACATGTGACAAGCCTGATTCCATCATCCTTCTAGCCACCAAAGGAGGATCCTCTGCTGCCATTCTTCCTTTAAATTCTTCATAATCCCACAATCTGAAATTTGTATCAATCACCTCTGACCAGACCAATGTAATTTTACTCTTAGGGATCTTGCTCTTAATGTCCATCTTAATCTTTTTTGCATCAGACATTGAAGACTCAGTTGCTGCCTTGCCAGGTTCAACTTGCACTCAACATGAAAATCATAGTAAAAACCCTAGGAAGGGAATGTTAATCCATCAAAACACCATTAGAATGAACGTCATATAACCAAGGTGTTATTTAATCTCATATAAAATGATCACAACAAATTTCAGGTTTCAGAACCATCCGCGGAATTTGAGCGAGAGGAATTTTGGGGAATTCTAGGCTAGACAGATTCTGACAGAATAATCATGAAAACACTTAAGAATAACAATTAAATCTGATCATTTTGAGCCAAAAAACCACACAGGAGATCACAAGATAGCATGAATAAATCATAAAATGCAATAAAAATCACCAACACATCATGTTATTCCATACTTCACATTTCACCAAATTTTGGGAAAATCTGCTAGAGTCGGATTTCCGCAAAGGTAGAGACACTTTGCAAATTTGGAAAAAATAGGGAACCAAGGACTTCAGGAAAATTCGGAGTCAACGGAAATCCGCGGATGAGGTAAAACTATGAAAGCAATAGCGGATTATGGGAAATTAGAGGAAATCGGGAAAATGGAGGAGGTCGGGAAAATCTTCCAGAGACGGATTGTCTCGAGGGAACAAAAAATCCTGAACTAAGGATGAAACCCGGATTGTGACATAAAATCATGATTTCACTCATAACATCAAATTGATCATGAATTTCAAAGATTTAGGCTTAGGGAAAGTTTAATATGGGCTTTATGTGGATTCTCTTAGCAACCTAAGCCAATTCAAGAGCATACTAAAGATAAATGGTGATGCCCTAAGTTTCAAACCCTATACATTTGCCATTAACGCACAGGCAAGCTCAAGATTCAAACAACTCAACCGCTAAAGCCTTAATAGGGAAAAATCATGACTTCTCAAGCATGACCCCTCACAATGCAAAGAAACAGATGAGCTCGGGACTCACTTGGAAGACCATAAATCAAACAATGCTACGCAACACTAGTCACGAAAATGTTCAAATAATGCAGATAATTAAACCTAAATAAGCTCTATAACTTCAAAGCTCTATCTACAATCATCAATTGAAAGCAAGGCAGTCGAAAACATACCATTATGAAGCAAAAATTGATCTGAAAAATAGTAAATGCAAAATTCAATGGTGTCCACAAAGAACAGGGGCAGGAATGCACAAGAAATCACCACTCAAATCCATAATTCACAAACTCAATGCCTCAAATCCAAATCTAGCACTCGCAAGAATGCACTCTGGAGCTCAATCAATGGCAAACAATAGCATAATGGCATAAAAGACCTCAAAAATAAATTAAATACATCGCTTTCCAAAGGTACATACGACATTAAATGCAATCAACAATATAGTCAAAAAACTTAGGAACTCGACAACAGGACAGAATCCAAAAAAATCTAGCCCATGCGGAATTCCACGAAGACTGAAAATCTTTGAATCACAGTGCTTAGCTAGAGTCTGAGCAGGATCTGGGAAAATCCAGCCGGGGTGGAAAGTCTCAAACTTCAGTGAAAACCCAAACTTAGGTCAAAACCAAAGATCTTCAATGAATAACTTATGGGAATCACCAAGGCAATCAAAATAAACATTGAAGCATGTGCCCAAAATAAGACAAAACCTCAAAATGAAAGGGCCAAGACACCAAAACCAAAGCAAAAGAGGGTCCCTGCTTTTAGCGGGGCATGTTTGTGAAAACTACACAATAGTACCTACCTATGTTTGAGTTTACAAAGGCTTAAAAAGATGTTGAATATACTTTTTCAATTCTTCTACATATTTTTGCAACCTATCCTTTGCCTATACCCCTTTTTCCAATCTCTTTAAAACATCTACACAACCCTTTAAATATTTTATCTCTTGTTTCTTTGTGGACGACCCTAAATTGATTGTTTTCCCACTATAATCCATAAGAATGGTCTCTTCTTTACACTTCTTAGTTGTAGGAGTAGCAATGTGCAACACTTGATTGTTGGATTCATCTCTTGTAATTCTTGAAATTACCTTAGCCTTCTTTTTCTCTTTTGGCTTTCCCAAGCCTGTTAGAAAATTGTCCCGATCTAGAACTACTTCTTCAAATAACACTAGCTTAGGCCTCAAACTCTCCTTTAACCAATTTGGAGCAATTGATTCTTCTATATTGGTATCAAGATGAGGACTATTTTGTCCTTGAAGGTCTTTTGACTCATTGATTTCAATATTTTTTAATTTTTTCCCCTCCTTGTTTATATCTTCTTTACCTGATTCTTGTGCATCTTCTTTCCTTGGCGATTCAACATGCACCTCTTTCATCTTTTTTGGTTCCTTTTCCTTCTCCTTCTCTACTTTAGAACCATTCATCTCAAACTGCTCCCCAAGATTGCTAAGGTCTCCATCTTTGGGAGTCTCTAGCTCCTCACCATATGATTCTTATTCTTTTTAAGCCTGTATTGTTCTTATTGTTGTCCCTCTTCTTTTTTTATCAAAATAATCATCTTGCTAGGGTGACTTAGGGGAGATTCTTTATGTGGTTACCATTCATGTAACCTCCTCCTTAGTAGCTTGTGACACCTTTGCAGTTTCCTCCATCTCTTTAGCTACCTTTTCTAAATTTTCCAAATTAGGAAATGGTATCCTAGTCTGAGGAGAAGCCTTCATGGTGTAGACTTGAGTTTTCTCTCTAGAACTCTCCACATCAATTGTTTCCCCAATTTCTTGTGGGTTCTCTCCACTTCCTCTATCTTTCTACTATTTCTTTGAAGGAGAAGCACCCTTAATCCCTCTTTAAATCAACTTCCTTCTTTTTAGGGGTTGAGGTTTAGGGGATAATTCTTATGTTTCTTTAGTGATCATTTTAGTAGGCTTCCTTTTCTTTGAAATTGGCTATCTTTTGGATTCTTCTACCTAGGCCTGAGCCTTGGATTTATCTCTTTCTTCTTTTAATCACTAATGGTCCTTCTTTGTCTGATCCTTCTTGCTAAGCAACAAGATCATTTTCTTCTGTCTTTTCTGAATCATCTTCTAAATAAGAATAGGATTCCAAGTCTCCCATTAGCTTGTATGTTGGATTTATCTCATCTACCTCCATTGTTTTGAATATTTGATGACATGGGCATTAATCTGGGCCAAATCTATTACTTTTTCCTCAACCCAACCTATAGGAGGTAGAGGCTTGTTCTAATATTGCATATAGTCATGATATTGAATCACTTCCTCCTCATCCTCAAATTGATCTGGCACTTGCACAACTTTATATAGCCTTATCATTTTCAATGAAAGCCTAGAGAAATTTATTTTGAAGACTTCAAAATCATCTTTACAACTTTCCCAATAGTCTTTAAGGTCATCCTTATGTCTATAGTCTCTAGAGGCTAATTTTTGAGCTAATCCATATGGATCAAAATTATACCTGGTAGAATGTAGAGCAAATGAAGATGTTCCTTTTTAGTTTCTAAATTTTGGGCACTTTAGATTAATGGAAAAACCTCCCAATGATTAATTGTCAAGGGGAACTCCCCACCAATTCTATCCATATGCATGCTCTTCAAAAACTAATCAAAGGCCATTAACTACCTCATCACTTCTAGTAGCACAAAATTTTCAGTTGGATACCATGGGAGCCTATATGGTACGGTAGGTCTACCTTGCATCTTGATATATGTAAACTTAGGAAACTGTAAGAACCAATACCCATACATCTTTACCAACTCCATAGCATTAATTGAAATTCTTACATGTAGTGACTCCTACAATGTTCTTGTGATATACATGGTGAAAGCATCATTCCCCCTCCTGTAATTAGAAACATTGGATAGATGGATTGTGGGTAAATATCATATACTCTATCTTGTCCAATGGTAGCTTTGCAAGTCAATCCCTTGTACTTATAATGCCTTACAAGCATGTAAACCACATAAGAAGTCACAATGAACTTCTTTATATCTTGCACAACTCTCAACTGCTTATCCAAGTTGTCACTAATCAAACCTACCAAATGGTAGTTCACTCCTTTCTTGATTTGAGAAATCACATAGAACATCCAATCCTCAAACATTGAATCCCTTTCCAATCTGATCACTCTACTGAGAAGAGTATTCATGTCGTTGTACTCATGTTTGAAATCACTTCTATGCAATTACTTGGGAAACTTGGAGTAGCGGGATCTAGGTTTATCAATCCATGAAGCATTTATTATCTCTATTTTTTGCTCAGGATCATCAATGTAAAGCTTCCTCACTATGTCTATATTGAACTTCACTAGCTTCTAATGGGAAGAAATATCAAATGCCTCTGCCAAGGACTCCTCTGTCATATTTTCTATTATTCTACCTTTAGGAACCACTATTACTCTTCTATCTGAATCATAGTGCTTAGAAAATTCCATGATCAACTCTAGAAATTGAACTGATGGAGGAAATCCTACAAACTATACCAATCTAGTCTTTATGAGCCTTTTTTCAAAATCAATAGGATCAGGGCAGTACATCCTCTTCTTAAAATATTCTAAATCGATATGCCCATGGTTTGTGTCTCCAACTCTTTCCCAATAGGAGGTGATCTTTGACTCTAGAAGTCTTCCCTTGAAATTGTACTTCATTCTTTCAGCTCTTGATCACTCCTTCTCAAGTTCAACAATCTTCTTTCCTTGAGTATCCTTGACCTTGCTTGACTTTGCCTGCATCTGGTTAGAAAAATACTATAATCACTTGATATGCATTACAAAATTAATCATTACATGTTTGTATCATTAGCAAAATCATCATATCCCATAAGCAATATATAAAATTTCATTATTCATCACTAGACTTAAGAAACCAAGCTCTAAATCCTCAAAAGCAAAGTCAAGACAACTTTCGGGTTTTCAAGTATATCAAGGATTTCAAGGATTTTGCTTGATCATTTATTTTTGAGGAATCCACCGCCCCACTGATTCCATGAAAAATAGTCCTTAAAAAAATCCATAGGCATACAGATTCTGCAAAGCTTGGGCATGGTATAGTCAAGGTGAACATTAGGCTCATATGAGTTCATTCATGACATGAATACACTTAATGGATAATATTTAAACCTTGAAAGCACAATTCATAACTTAAATAGAATCGTGACACTCAAAATGTTGCTAACCACTTAGTTTCAAAAAATCCAAACAAGCATGAAATCCTTGAAAGCAATATTTCAGGTAATGTAAGGGTCATGAATTAAGAAAAAATAACACATCGGGAATTCTAGCGAAGTGCAGATTTCATGAAAGGGCGAAGCTTGGGAAATCAGATTCATTAAAAATTTAGTGATAACTTAATCATCAAACAATTCAAGAACTCAAGAATTTAGAAATAAGATTCAAATCTTAGAGATTCCACACATCAAAGGATTACATGATGTACTTGTAACTCAAAGAATCCAAAGGACAAAAGATTTCAAGAAAGATAATATTTCAATGATTTCCAAGACACATAGATTCCACAAAGGGTATGCGAATCAAACTTAAGAATGTAACAAGAAGGATTCCAAGTAGGTTTTCAAAGCACTTTGGGGAATTCGATGATGAACTCAGAGTTCAAATAGCCATATTTCAAAATTTACATTATATAACTTTATGGACTTGCATCACAACAAGGGCACACTATGGTTTCAAAATGTATGCATCCAAGTACTTTTCATAATACCAATACAAGCAATACCAAATGATCCAAACCCTAGATTCCTTTGATTACCTAAATTTTTGATTAATTCAATCACATACCATCTATTAAGCACAAATTCTATTTGTTCCCTCATTATTCCTCGATTCATCTCTATGCATCTAGTCTTCATACAAGCTTGGGTTTTCAAAATGAAATGCATATGTTGTGATGTCCTAGATTATTTCTATCTAAATACAAACTATCAAAATGTGTTTAAATCAACAATTCAAAACATGAACCCAGATTCACACATACAATGATGCCCCAAACCATTCTACATTTCAAATGCAATAAAGAAAATAATAGTAATGATTTGAAATACAAAAGAAAACTAAAGCTAAATTGAAACCAAAATCAAACACCCAAATTTTATGCATAAATCAAAATGGGACTAGTTCATACCTTTAATCGAGGATGATAAAATTAAAACCACAACAGCGGATTCAAGCCCCAGGCTCCATTAGAAATCCCATGAACAAAAATTCACCAAGCCCTAGCTCAAAAGCACCCAATGCACTCAAATCCTTTATCGCCCAGGTCCTTTAAGAAAGAAATGCAATAATGAAAATGAAATAGATTTAACTTATGTTATAAAATGATTCAAAACAAAGATATTAATGGCAACCTACCATTTGCAAGGGGCAATAAATTTTCAATTTGACATTTCTATGGGTTTTAGAAAATCCACAAGGACAAATATTTCACGAAGACAGGGATTTCAAGAAATCCAAAGGGTCCTAGAATCTCTGAAAAGTGATGAATTTTGGGGAATCCAAAGGGTGTCATATTTTTTGAGCGTGGGTCTACTTGGTCATTACAGGGACTTAGCAATCATTCTAATTGTCCCAACCTAAAATACATTGTTGCAAAACACATTCACCTCCAATATAAATATGATCATTGAAAATTCAAAAGGTGATGTAATCTAGAGTGCAAAGGACCCATCCCTTAAGGTGAAAAGGAAAAAAACTAAAAATGAAAAAAAAAAAAAGGGTCCCTACCTTTGGCAGGGCATGTGTGTGAAAGATACAAAAGAAAACCATGAGTTGGATTATCTTCATCATGTATTCCTTTTGAATGGTTATAGCTACAAGAAAATCTCTCAAACCTTTAATCTAACTAAATCCAATTTCTTCTCTAAATCCAAATCTACCCAACCCTCCTTCTATGCCACCCTCCCCTACATTGAGGGTTTATCCCAAAAAATTGCAAAAATCCTTCAAAAAAAGGGCATCCATTGTACTTTCAAACCCCTAACTACCCTAAGAAACCACATCCCTTCTCTCAAAGGCCCCAACGACATTTTCCTAGATATTGGTGTCTATAAAGTCATTTGTTCTTGCGGTACCCCATACATAGGTGAAATAGGCCAATCCTTTAGAACCAAAATCAAAGAGCATTGTGCTAGCATAAAGCATGAGCGCATCCTCAAATCCACCCTAGCTAACCACTCATCCTCCAAAAATCACCTATATATTTCTTGAAAACACTCAAATCCTATCCATTGAAAACAATCTCTTTAAAATGAAGCTTAAAGAAGCTAAATTGCAATCCAAAACCACCCCTCTAACCTTAATTAGGATGAAGGATGAAGCCTAAGCTCCTCTTAGAAACCCCTTTTATTTAACCTCTATACCCTCTACCCACCCCCTCCTAGGTCCCATCCCTTCCCCCATCCCCTTCTATCTGTTCCCCCCCACCCCCTGCCCCAATGTCTCCCTCCTCTCCACTGCATTCTTAGCTTCTTCAACCCCTCCCCACTCCCCCTCCCCCTCCCCATCCTCCTCCTAGTTCCCCCCTTTCTTTCAACTCCCTGTCTCTTGCTTCCTAATCTTATCAAATTTTTCTTATCTTTCTTTTCTTTTCTAATTTGTCTTAATTTCCCCTTTACTTGACA
>VDFB02281492.1:716961155-716991271 GCA_007258455.2 Sequoia sempervirens
GCTAAGAAGAGTTATGGCATCATAATATTCTTTCTTGAACTTTTCTCTAAATAGCCGCTTGGGCAGTTTGGAATAGTGAGACTTGGGCTTCTCCAACCAGGAATTGATAAGCTGTTGTGACTTTATAGTTTGTTCATCATAGAACTCCTGAGCTGCTTTCATGTTGAATGCCACCACATGAGATCTGTCTGGCATATCAAAAGTTTAGGCAATGGAAACAGGGTTGAGATTCTCCACAATCCTCCCTTGAGGACCAATTATTCTCTCTGTGTCTTGATCATAGTGCGTGGCACACTCAAGGACTAGCTCGTACCATTGCACCATGGAAGGGAAACCAACTACATGTGACAAGCCTGATTCCATCATCCTTCTAGCCACCAAAGGAGGATCCTCTGCTGCCATTCTTCCTTTAAATTCTTCATAATCCCACAATCTGAAATTTGTATCAATCACCTCTGACCAGACCAATGTAATTTTACTCTTAGGGATCTTGCTCTTAATGTCCATCTTAATCTTTTTTGCATCAGACATTGAAGACTCAGTTGCTGCCTTGCCAGGTTCAACTTGCACTCAACATGAAAATCATAGTAAAAACCCTAGGAAGGGAATGTTAATCCATCAAAACACCATTAGAATGAACGTCATATAACCAAGGTGTTATTTAATCTCATATAAAATGATCACAACAAATTTCAGGTTTCAGAACCATCCGCGGAATTTGAGCGAGAGGAATTTTGGGGAATTCTAGGCTAGACAGATTCTGACAGAATAATCATGAAAACACTTAAGAATAACAATTAAATCTGATCATTTTGAGCCAAAAAACCACACAGGAGATCACAAGATAGCATGAATAAATCATAAAATGCAATAAAAATCACCAACACATCATGTTATTCCATACTTCACATTTCACCAAATTTTGGGAAAATCTGCTAGAGTCGGATTTCCGCAAAGGTAGAGACACTTTGCAAATTTGGAAAAAATAGGGAACCAAGGACTTCAGGAAAATTCGGAGTCAACGGAAATCCGCGGATGAGGTAAAACTATGAAAGCAATAGCGGATTATGGGAAATTAGAGGAAATCGGGAAAATGGAGGAGGTCGGGAAAATCTTCCAGAGACGGATTGTCTCGAGGGAACAAAAAATCCTGAACTAAGGATGAAACCCGGATTGTGACATAAAATCATGATTTCACTCATAACATCAAATTGATCATGAATTTCAAAGATTTAGGCTTAGGGAAAGTTTAATATGGGCTTTATGTGGATTCTCTTAGCAACCTAAGCCAATTCAAGAGCATACTAAAGATAAATGGTGATGCCCTAAGTTTCAAACCCTATACATTTGCCATTAACGCACAGGCAAGCTCAAGATTCAAACAACTCAACCGCTAAAGCCTTAATAGGGAAAAATCATGACTTCTCAAGCATGACCCCTCACAATGCAAAGAAACAGATGAGCTCGGGACTCACTTGGAAGACCATAAATCAAACAATGCTACGCAACACTAGTCACGAAAATGTTCAAATAATGCAGATAATTAAACCTAAATAAGCTCTATAACTTCAAAGCTCTATCTACAATCATCAATTGAAAGCAAGGCAGTCGAAAACATACCATTATGAAGCAAAAATTGATCTGAAAAATAGTAAATGCAAAATTCAATGGTGTCCACAAAGAACAGGGGCAGGAATGCACAAGAAATCACCACTCAAATCCATAATTCACAAACTCAATGCCTCAAATCCAAATCTAGCACTCGCAAGAATGCACTCTGGAGCTCAATCAATGGCAAACAATAGCATAATGGCATAAAAGACCTCAAAAATAAATTAAATACATCGCTTTCCAAAGGTACATACGACATTAAATGCAATCAACAATATAGTCAAAAAACTTAGGAACTCGACAACAGGACAGAATCCAAAAAAATCTAGCCCATGCGGAATTCCACGAAGACTGAAAATCTTTGAATCACAGTGCTTAGCTAGAGTCTGAGCAGGATCTGGGAAAATCCAGCCGGGGTGGAAAGTCTCAAACTTCAGTGAAAACCCAAACTTAGGTCAAAACCAAAGATCTTCAATGAATAACTTATGGGAATCACCAAGGCAATCAAAATAAACATTGAAGCATGTGCCCAAAATAAGACAAAACCTCAAAATGAAAGGGCCAAGACACCAAAACCAAAGCAAAAGAGGGTCCCTGCTTTTAGCGGGGCATGTTTGTGAAAACTACACAATAGTACCTACCTATGTTTGAGTTTACAAAGGCTTAAAAAGATGTTGAATATACTTTTTCAATTCTTCTACATATTTTTGCAACCTATCCTTTGCCTATACCCCTTTTTCCAATCTCTTTAAAACATCTACACAACCCTTTAAATATTTTATCTCTTGTTTCTTTGTGGACGACCCTAAATTGATTGTTTTCCCACTATAATCCATAAGAATGGTCTCTTCTTTACACTTCTTAGTTGTAGGAGTAGCAATGTGCAACACTTGATTGTTGGATTCATCTCTTGTAATTCTTGAAATTACCTTAGCCTTCTTTTTCTCTTTTGGCTTTCCCAAGCCTGTTAGAAAATTGTCCCGATCTAGAACTACTTCTTCAAATAACACTAGCTTAGGCCTCAAACTCTCCTTTAACCAATTTGGAGCAATTGATTCTTCTATATTGGTATCAAGATGAGGACTATTTTGTCCTTGAAGGTCTTTTGACTCATTGATTTCAATATTTTTTAATTTTTTCCCCTCCTTGTTTATATCTTCTTTACCTGATTCTTGTGCATCTTCTTTCCTTGGCGATTCAACATGCACCTCTTTCATCTTTTTTGGTTCCTTTTCCTTCTCCTTCTCTACTTTAGAACCATTCATCTCAAACTGCTCCCCAAGATTGCTAAGGTCTCCATCTTTGGGAGTCTCTAGCTCCTCACCATATGATTCTTATTCTTTTTAAGCCTGTATTGTTCTTATTGTTGTCCCTCTTCTTTTTTTATCAAAATAATCATCTTGCTAGGGTGACTTAGGGGAGATTCTTTATGTGGTTACCATTCATGTAACCTCCTCCTTAGTAGCTTGTGACACCTTTGCAGTTTCCTCCATCTCTTTAGCTACCTTTTCTAAATTTTCCAAATTAGGAAATGGTATCCTAGTCTGAGGAGAAGCCTTCATGGTGTAGACTTGAGTTTTCTCTCTAGAACTCTCCACATCAATTGTTTCCCCAATTTCTTGTGGGTTCTCTCCACTTCCTCTATCTTTCTACTATTTCTTTGAAGGAGAAGCACCCTTAATCCCTCTTTAAATCAACTTCCTTCTTTTTAGGGGTTGAGGTTTAGGGGATAATTCTTATGTTTCTTTAGTGATCATTTTAGTAGGCTTCCTTTTCTTTGAAATTGGCTATCTTTTGGATTCTTCTACCTAGGCCTGAGCCTTGGATTTATCTCTTTCTTCTTTTAATCACTAATGGTCCTTCTTTGTCTGATCCTTCTTGCTAAGCAACAAGATCATTTTCTTCTGTCTTTTCTGAATCATCTTCTAAATAAGAATAGGATTCCAAGTCTCCCATTAGCTTGTATGTTGGATTTATCTCATCTACCTCCATTGTTTTGAATATTTGATGACATGGGCATTAATCTGGGCCAAATCTATTACTTTTTCCTCAACCCAACCTATAGGAGGTAGAGGCTTGTTCTAATATTGCATATAGTCATGATATTGAATCACTTCCTCCTCATCCTCAAATTGATCTGGCACTTGCACAACTTTATATAGCCTTATCATTTTCAATGAAAGCCTAGAGAAATTTATTTTGAAGACTTCAAAATCATCTTTACAACTTTCCCAATAGTCTTTAAGGTCATCCTTATGTCTATAGTCTCTAGAGGCTAATTTTTGAGCTAATCCATATGGATCAAAATTATACCTGGTAGAATGTAGAGCAAATGAAGATGTTCCTTTTTAGTTTCTAAATTTTGGGCACTTTAGATTAATGGAAAAACCTCCCAATGATTAATTGTCAAGGGGAACTCCCCACCAATTCTATCCATATGCATGCTCTTCAAAAACTAATCAAAGGCCATTAACTACCTCATCACTTCTAGTAGCACAAAATTTTCAGTTGGATACCATGGGAGCCTATATGGTACGGTAGGTCTACCTTGCATCTTGATATATGTAAACTTAGGAAACTGTAAGAACCAATACCCATACATCTTTACCAACTCCATAGCATTAATTGAAATTCTTACATGTAGTGACTCCTACAATGTTCTTGTGATATACATGGTGAAAGCATCATTCCCCCTCCTGTAATTAGAAACATTGGATAGATGGATTGTGGGTAAATATCATATACTCTATCTTGTCCAATGGTAGCTTTGCAAGTCAATCCCTTGTACTTATAATGCCTTACAAGCATGTAAACCACATAAGAAGTCACAATGAACTTCTTTATATCTTGCACAACTCTCAACTGCTTATCCAAGTTGTCACTAATCAAACCTACCAAATGGTAGTTCACTCCTTTCTTGATTTGAGAAATCACATAGAACATCCAATCCTCAAACATTGAATCCCTTTCCAATCTGATCACTCTACTGAGAAGAGTATTCATGTCGTTGTACTCATGTTTGAAATCACTTCTATGCAATTACTTGGGAAACTTGGAGTAGCGGGATCTAGGTTTATCAATCCATGAAGCATTTATTATCTCTATTTTTTGCTCAGGATCATCAATGTAAAGCTTCCTCACTATGTCTATATTGAACTTCACTAGCTTCTAATGGGAAGAAATATCAAATGCCTCTGCCAAGGACTCCTCTGTCATATTTTCTATTATTCTACCTTTAGGAACCACTATTACTCTTCTATCTGAATCATAGTGCTTAGAAAATTCCATGATCAACTCTAGAAATTGGTGATTAGGCGATATCCTCAATGCTTATCCAAGTTGTCACTAATCAAGCCTACCAAATGGTAGTTAACTCCTTTCTTGATTTGAGAAATCACATAGAACATCCAATCCTCAAACATTGAAGCCCTCTCCAATCCCATCACTCTACTGAGAAGAGTGATCATGTCATTGTACTCGTGTTTGAAATCACTTTTATGTAATTGCTTTGGCAACTTGGAGTAGTGGATCTAGGTTTATCAATCCATGAAGCATTTATTATCTCTAGTTTTTGCTCAGGATCATCAATGTAAAGCTTCCTCACTATGTCTATATTGAACTTCACTAGATTCTGATTGGAAGAAATATCAAATGCCTCTGCCAAGGACTCCTCTGTCATATTTTCTATTATTCTACCTTTAGGAACCACTATTACTCTTCTATTTGAATCATAGTGCTTAGAAAATTCCATGATCAACTCTAGAAATTGAGCTGATTAGGGCAGTACATCCTCTTCTTAAAATATTCTAAATCATGGAATTTTATGAGCCATGAACAAAAAATCACTAAATCACTCTTCTATTTTCTAGAAATCCCATGAAGAAAAAATCACCAAGCCCAGCTCAAAAGCACCCAATGCACTCAAACCTTTATCGCCTAGGTCCTTCAAGCAAGAAATGCAATAATGAAAATGAAATAGATTTAACTTATGTTATAAAATGACTCAAAACAAAGATATTAATGGCAACCTACCACTTGCAAGGGGCAATAAATTTTTGATTTGACATTTCTATGGGTTTTAGAAAATCCACAAGGACAAATATTTCATGAAGACAGGGATTTCAAGAAATCCAAAGGGTCCTAGAATCTCTAAAAGGAGATGAATTTTGGTAAATCCAAAGGGTGTCATATTTTTTGAGTGTGGGCCTACTTGGTCATTATAGGGACTTAGCAATCATTTTAATTGTCCCAACCTGAAATCCATTGTTGCAAAACACATTCACCTCCAATATAAATATGATCTTTGAAAATTCAAAAGGTGATGTAATCCAGAGTGCAAAGGACCTATCCCTTAAGGGGAAAAGGAAAAAAACTAAAAATGAAAAAAAAAAAAGAGGGTCCCTGCCTTTGGCGGGGTGTGTGTGTGTGAAAGATACACAAGAAAACCATGAGTTGGATTATATTCATCATGTATTCCTTTTGAATGGTTATAGCTAAAGAAAATATCTCAAACCTTCAATCTAACTAAATCCAATTTCTTCTCTAAATCCAAATCTACCCAACCCTCCTTCTATGCCACCCTTCCCTACATTGAGGGTTTATCCCAAAAAATTGCAAAAATCCTTGAAAAAAAGGGCATCCATTGTACTTTCAAACCCCTAACTACCCTAAGAAACCACATCCCTTCTCTCAAAGGCCCCAAAGACATTTTCCTAGATATTGGTGTCTATAAAGTCATTTGTTCTTTTGGTACCCCATACATAGGTAAAATAGGCCGATCCTTTAGAACCAAAATCAAAGAGCATTGTGCTAGCATAAAGCATGAGTGCATCCTTAAATCCACCCTAGCTGACCACTCATCCTCCAAAAAGCACCTATATATTTCTTGAAAACACTCACATCGTATCCATTGAAAACAATTTCTTTAAAATGAAGCTTAAAGAAGCTATTGCAATCCAAAACCACCCCTCTAACCTTAATTAGGATGAAGGATGAAGCCTAAGCTCCTCTTGGAAACCCCTTTTATTTAACCTCTATACCCTCTACCCACCCCCTCCTAGGTCCCATCCCTTCCCCCCATCCCCTTCCATCTATTCCCCCCCACCCCCTACCCCAATGTCTCCCTCCTCTCCACTGCATTCTTAGCTCCTTCACCCCCTCCCCCCTCCCCCTCCCCCTCCCCATCCCCATCCTCCTCCTAGTTCCCTCCTTTCTTTCAACTCCCTGTCTCTTGCTTCCTAATCTTATCAATTTTTTCTTATCTTTCCTTTCTTTTCTAATTTGTCTTAATTTCCCCTTTACTTGACACTTGTTTCATTTATTTCGTTTTCAGTTATTATTTATTATTTCTTCCCCTAATGTTCTTTATTAGAAGGTTGTATTATTTTATTTTTTGCTTTTGGTTATATATTCTATTGTATATAATGTCTTACTTTTCTAAATTATCAATTTTTCTTTCTTTATGTTTTCTCAATTTATTTTTGTTTCTTTTTATTTTCTTATTTAACCTTTTTTTAACTTTTTCTCAACTTTTTAACTTTATATCTTATTATAGAGCACTCCTTTTAGCTATTCTTTTTATAGTTTATAAAGTTTGTTATGTTTTTATCTAGATGTTGGTTTATTATTCTTTTCTTAAATTTATTAATTTTATTGCATTTTATAAAGTTTAATTGAAGAAAATGATTTGTCTTTTAAATTTTTTTTTTTTTTGTTTTTGTATTGACACATACATTTGTGTGAGTTTGAAGAAAGATTGTGGTTTAGATGTATCATTTTAAAAATCATTGATTTAATGGGAGGCATTCATAAACTAATAATTTTTATGATGAATGGTTAAGGAATAAATTTGTTTTGTATTGGAGTAGCAAGTATAATTTGACCTTTTAGATTATAAGTATTTCTTTTTTTTCTTTATTGATAGATAAATTTGTGAAATGAAGAAATATTTTTGTCTAGGTGCATATCTATATTTTAAAACCATTGATTGGTTGAAATAACAATTTTTTTGTCCTTGTTGAAAAACGTGCCTGTTTAGAAAAAAAATAGTGAAACTTTAATTAAATAAATTACCCTTTTGAATTTTGTTTTTTCTTTGCATGGATAATTAAACTTGTGAGTAAGAAAGTTTTTGCTGTGGGAAAATCTCTTTGAAAATCTTTGATGAAGTAGAAGGTATTCACAATCTAAGGAGATTTTAAAGGTATTATATTTGTTGTAGGGTTCGTAATGTATTAGTGAGTTAAGTGGTTTTGATAATATTTGCATAAACTAAAAGAACAAATAAATAAATAAATATTATTTTTGATTGCAAAGAGAAATCAAAGATTTGATGACAAAGATAAATCAATCAAAAAAGAAAATTAGAGAATGATAACTCTCAACATATTTTATATATATTAATATTTAATATATGTATGCTAGTTTTATTGCATTTGTTTCCCTTTTATTTTGTTTCTTTCCTGTCCTTTGTATCTTTTAACATCCTTTTCATAATATTAATTGGTATTATAATTATATACAATATTACATTCATATTTGTTTTATGATCCTTGTTCATCCTTTTAAAGACATATTTTATTTTTATTTAACATTTTATTTTTTTCAATTTATTTATATAGATTTCTTTATATCTTCTTATATAAAATTTTTAAGCCCTATCTCTTGTTCAATTTATGAATTATTTTTATCTTGTAGATTTTTTCTCACTTCTTTAATTTTTTTTTTTTATCATTTCCTAGTTCCTTTTTCCTTTATTTTTATGGTTTTTGGAGGTATATTATTTTGCTTTATTTTTATGGTTCCTTTATTTTTAAGATTTCTTATTTAGATAGTTTTTAATATTATTTTGGACTATTTATATGGTTCCTTTTTCCCTTTTCCTAGATTATATTGCTTTATTTTTATTCATTTCTTTCCTCGTCTTGATATAATAATTTATATTACTTTATTTTTATTAAGTCTTTTTCCTTAAAATTATGTTTTCTCCTCTAATTTTTTTTGGCCCTCTTTATTATTTCATTGATTTGTTTTTGTATTTCAATGGTTTTTTGTATTAGTTTAGATTTTGGTTCTTTTCATTTTCTTCAATCTTATTAGTGTTTGTTATCTATTTTTTTCTCATGCCTTTCCCTTCTTGAGTTGTGCACAACTTTCTCCCTCCCCACCCTTTATTTATCCTTTCTTGGTCTGCAATCTCTCATTCTACTCCTACATTTCTTTTTCATCCTAATGATGAATCACATAGTGTGATTCAAAACATTGATGCAAAAAACAACACATAGTTGAATCTAGAAAAGAATCCTCTATAAAAATTTCTTTTATGGTAAGAACACTCCACCTAACCAAGCTTATATTGTAGTGCCACACTCTTCTTTAAATTTCATCTAGTATCCTTGCACCACACAACATAACTAATGATTCAATAAGCTTTTCCAATATGCTACAACTTATATTCCAAGACCTTGGTCAATTTCCACCCATATTACCTCTAGATACCAACCTCCCCTTCTAAAAATGTATGATCCTAAAGAATTTTTTCATATAAATATTTCCCTAGGAGTGACACCTATAGGTGCATGTTCTTGTGACATGATATATATGATCTTATTGATTCCAACATCTTCTATGTTAAGGGAGAAAATGACATGGGAAACCAAAAAATTACCCCTCCAAATAAAAATCTATATATATTTACCAACCTCTTTTCCAAATATTCCACTACCAATTATGTAAACTATATTACCATGAAATCTTTAGCCCAATTTCTAATCCTACTCAGTACACTTATGTGTCTAATTAGGTTCCTCTTTAGAATATCATGTCCTATTGAATAAACAATAAAAATAAGAGGGGGGTGAATAAGTTGAAAATTAAAACATCAAAACCCTCAATAGTAATCACATGCACATGCATTCATTAAACCCTTATTCTATTAAAGTGATTAATCATGAAATGAAAATAACAAAAATTGAAATAACAACACCATACACAAGAGAACACCCGATTTATGCTGAAAACCCAATGAGGGAAAAACCATGGTGAGGATTAGCTTACTATATAAGTAATTACAAACCGGTACAAGGGCTCATTACCAGAATAAGACACATTGTCCAAAAAGGCTCATAGTCATAGAAAGAATCAAAGAGATATAATAGAAATATTACATAGAGAACAACTTGTCAATGCAATAGCGAATCCACCACAAATTCTCCAACACTTTTTCAGCCTTGCATGAAATATTTCAAACACCTTAAACTCACTGCCTTCAGGAATCCAACACTTTGAAATTCACATTTCTCTACTCAAATTTGCATCTATACTTCTATAATTTGCATCACATTCATCACTCACATCTATCTCGCATCTATCTTTCCTCTCTCTTACATCTTACAACAATATCACTCTTATTTATATCAAGCTCAACCTTGAATACCTTCTCCAATGTTGGAAACTAACCATTACATTTAAAATTTAAAATTAGGTTGGAAACTAAACATTCTCGTGGTGTATAGGAATGAAGGTGACCCATATAAAACCTTAATTAGGACCCAAATAAATCCTAACACACCTCAACATGCTTTCACAACCTTTGGATGTAGTGTTAACACCAAGTCATCCAATACTCATGTTAAATACCATAAAACATTAAGCACACACTTTTTTAAATCAATCCAAAACTCTCAGACTTCAAAATTCACTTGAATATGATCTAGAATAATCCACGAAACACTTGATATCCAACAAAGACTTCATCCAATCCCACATCATAGAAATAATTCAACCCAAAACATTTGATTAACCTTATGCACACACTAATGCATGAAACAAACATTGTATTGCACCAAATCAAGTGAAACCTTGAATTCTAAAAGATACAAACATTATAAGAAACTTTCCAAATCCACATAGCCTGAAGCCAAACTATAGAGAAAGTACATTTCTCCTAGACCACAACAAATACTATTGAAAACCTGGTTCACACACTGGTAAAAATATCTCATTCTACACATCGATCCAGAAACCCAAATTCTTGATATAGAAAGTAATAACAACCTTGAAAAAAATATTAAATCCACACAAACATAACATCAACATAGAAGAAATGCAGAGCACATCCTGGTGCATGCTCTGAACACTTGCACAACACCGTTTTCTCTGTTTATCAATTTTTCTCAAAAGCACTTGGAAACCAAGTACTAGAGAGATCATCTCAACACATTAATTCATCACAACACATCTATAGACATTGAAACAAAAAGATAGCTCCATGTAATCACAACACTTTCTCAATATCTCCACTATACATGCACAACCTGCAACAACTTGTTTTTCTCTTTTTCACAATTTTCTGAATATCCTCGACATCTTCATCATGAAAAAAATTTCCTCAACACATAATTGACATTGATGACAACACCAACCTATTGAAATATTTTTGACATCAATGAAAACACCTTCATACTTGCAACAATATTCCCCTTTGTCATTAATGAAACACATAATGTGAAAAACCATTAAAGACAACACAACAACTTTGAATACAATTTCTCATGATTTTATTTCTTTTCTTCCCTTAAGTAGTGTCGGTTTCCCAAATCAACAGATCCACTAAATCCTAGAAGTAAGCCACACTTCATGCTCATACCTAGTGTAGGATTTGACCAACTGATAAGAAATGAGATTGAAACACATTTCCCCTACACTTCAAGCTTTGTAGGACCTAGGGGGTGACCGTTTTAGCAACACGTAAAGATTCAGACACACACTTAATAGGGTGTTTCTTAAAAAATAATGCTCTCACAATATTATTCCAAGAAACATGAAATATTACTCAACGTTGGCTAAGATATTGGGAAAATTTCATTGAATAGCATGGAGAAGTCGGTAGTTATGAATAACTCATAAAATATAATTGAAAGGTTTGAATTGATTTTAAGTTTTGGGACCAAACTGAAAACAAAAGATGCATAAGGATTAACCAATGCTAAGAGAAGGGCTACAGAGTCATATAACTAGCATTTCATTCTACAATGTTGAATATGTTTTGAAGTTCTTTGAAAATATTATCACATTATGATAACAAGACCACTAAAGCTTTATTAGATGACCATTCTTACAAATCCACCTGGAACACAATACTCCTACTACATTCACTAAAGAAATTACTCTATTCTTTGAATATATGACAATAACAAATGAAACTCAAATGCAACAAATGTGCATGAAAAAACCCAAGTAATCTTTGATTATTGAATTCAAAAAAGTATTACATCTCAGCTATGGAGACAATCATTAGATACAATATATTCATGAAGGATAATTCAGAACACAAAAACATCCCAGATGAATGACTAACAGTAATATAAACCATCCTAATTTGGCACTTTACAATTTTTACAAGCCTCTATTTTCCTTGCAAAAATTTTCAAAAAATGGAACCCCCATAAATGAGAAAGAATGAGAAGATAAAGAAGAAGAAACAACCCTAAGATGTATCCGAAATTGACAACTGGTAGCTTGCTCTCCATTGATCAACAACAAGAAATTGGAGAAAGCTTCTCTGATCTCTCTTCATTTGCAATAAAGCCAATTTTTTCTAAAAACCAATTTGTAACTAAAAAAAACCACTTCTCCATACAAAACCTTTATCTCCATTTACCCATTTTTCCCTTTGGTTGAAAAATGGCTCTTCCCATGAAAATAATTCTTTGCCTTTAATTTTCCCTGTAGTGAAAATTTATCATTTCTGCTTGGAAGTTTTTCAATCTGCCTTTACCTTGCTGCACAATTGAAGAAAACATTTGTTTTACAATTGAAATGGCCTTTTTCCAGCAAAGAAGACTTATGCTTATATAGTGAATATTTTATTCACTTTATCAAATTATCCCCTATGCCATTTCACATGCTACTTCTCTCTTAAAACTTTACTCTTAAAAGGTTGTTTTTTTGATTAATTTATACCAGGCCTTTTGGAATATTTACCTATTACTTGTGCACATTATTTTCACCTATATTAAAAGCCTTGCTTGTAAATAGTGAAAAACTCCACTATTTCACTAGGCATTCCATGAAATTTAAATTTAAAATACTCTCACCTTTACACAATAAAGGATTTTGAATAATTACTTTGGGCCTTTAGAAAATATTTTACCGACACTCGCATTTTATCCAACCTGACAAACAATTTATGTTTAAAGTTTTTATTCAAAATGAAAGCCTTTAAAATATTAAAACCCTTTAATTTTTTTAGTGAGCAAGTTGAACCTCTTATACTATTAATTACCATAGCCTTGAAGATGTATTCCTAGACCACCATCCATGTGGCACAAATTCACACACCTCACAACATTTAGGAAATATTATTTTATTAGATGCGAGGTAGGGATTTGATTTGGCCACATTGCCTTTTCTTGTCTTCTGTTCAATTTGATTTCTATGTTATTTTACCTAACTCCTCCTTGCCTTTTCAATTTTTGTAAAACCCTTTAGCCATGGCGGAAAGCAAACAAATGTTTACAACAATCATTATGTAGCTCCTCCTCTCCTCATCAGTGCCATACGAGTATGTAGACCTGACATGCTTAATCATATGTTCGAGCCACATGTTAGACATTGACTAAAGATGTTTCCTACAATGATATCACATTGACCCCTTAAGGCCTACTCAATGGTGCCCCACTTACAGTACAAAAATTTTCTGAGCAATGCACCAATTTCAGAATAGGCAAGTGAGATGCTGGAAAAGGGGTGAATTCTAGCTCTTCATTTGTGAATTGCATTTTCTTGAAATTTTTTGAGGCCTTTTCAACAAAACCATTTTGTGTATATGTCGCAATCATGGCATTCCATGTCACTACATTTATTTGGGGAACAAGTTCACATGCCTTGTCAATGTTGGTGGCCATGTCCAGTTAGCATAATGGTGCCTTCATTTTGTGGATCCCTTTTCACTTATTAGAAGTTGTAGAATGATTCCACCTTACAAGTGAAAGGTCATCATGAGATTTCATTATACTCCATTCACTTTCAATAGCTTTAAATTTTCCTGTTGCTTCAAGCTAATCATCTGCTCTTTGTTTTAAGTTACAAGCTACCAAGCTTACATACAACATTCGATGAGTGCTTACCTAGCTTAAATGTGTCCCCCATAAATTGAGGAATAGTTGGATCTCATTCCCCAAACCCAAGCCATGACTACTTAATAACACATCCTTTGAACCAGCAAGGCATGGTACACTCATAGGTGTGGGAGTAAAAATAGGACTAACACCATGATGAATGTAAGTAACAATCTTGATTCTTTCATTTTCAACATTTGCAGAAATTTCCAAACTTAGTTGCCACTTTCAAGAGGCAAAGATGGTACTCGAGGAGAAGCAACCATTTCTTCATGGTTACTACCATTATAAATTTTCACTTGAGCCCTATCTTTTATATCCTACTTCCTCAACCTTTTGGTTTGTTGACTTTGAAATGGTTCTTGTTGTATAGGAGTGAATTTGCACCCCTTATGCAAATTCCCTTTTTTTGCTTCTCCGCTTTAGAAAAAAAGTTTGGATGCTTAATTCCACATAAGCTCATTGCTTGCATCCCACTTGGTGCCTATTTTGAGCATCAATGGAGGTGTTTCTATCAGGGATTCCTGTGTGGCTCGCTTACATCCTTGGAAGATTCCTATCGCTGAACCTACAAGGTGTTACACTTCTCATTGGGAGTCAAGTTGTAACACCCTCTTCGGCCAACCAACCAAAATATGACTATTTTTCTTCATCTCCTCTTCAAATTCACTCCAACAAGCATTTCATATTCCACAATCACTCCACAAGATTTAACACACTCTTTTGCATCCACCTCAAACATTCTAGCAACATTTGTGCACCTTAGTGCAACAAATACATCACTCCATCACTTTGATAGAGCAAGTTTGGGACAAAAACCATTGCAGTGGAGGCTCGAGTGCTCTCATTTTCTCCCCCAAGCAACCTTGAGTGCTCTTCCTCAGGGTGGTGAGCTTCCCTTTCTTCTCCTCTATCAATTGGTTGATTAAGCACCCTTACTATTTTGTAGTGATCTAGTGCTCTTTACTATATTATTTTATTTATCTCACTTTCTTAGTTGTCCATAGAGGTGGAAACACCTAAATGAGGGTCTGACTGAGGCAGGCCCCTATACATCCACCCAACATTTTCCTCTTTCTATGTGTAGGTGTATGCATTTTTTGGAGCTAGTTGGCAAATAGGCTCTTCTACGAAATCATCTTTGTCACCCAAACTTTAGTATATTTTCTTTATCACATTCATTTGTACTTCTCATATTTCATAGTGTTTTTTCTCTCTTTTAGAAGTTGCTAGCTAGGTTGCTAGCTTGTTTTCTGATAGTTCATGTTGTACTTTTGGTCCTCTAGTCATACAAACACCAATGCACCTGAGAGACACCAGTGTGCCACACTGTCGTCCCAAAATTGTGCTCTCATCCCCAGAAAGAGAGCTATCTAGATATAGTGTTGAGCTCAAAAACTAGCTCACCTAGCCTCATTTCAAATCTCAAGATTTTAGAGTGATTATAGGAATTTATAGTCCTCATCATTCTCATCATCATATCCTAACACCCTATTTAGCTAAGGTAAGTTAGGGCATCCTTCTGCATCTTGGCCCTCTATGACTTGGGGCCTTGCATGTGGTGGTCCCCCTCTCTTTCATTTTTGGTGAACTCAACGTGAACCAACGTCTATTCATATGTTGGTGTTGAGACTTCTCCTGTGTACTTCATGACTGTTGTGTTCTAGAGTGTTGTGAAGGTTTATGAGAATAACAACCTAGTCTATAGCTTCCAAGTATATCATTAGAAGAAGTATATGAAACTTCCCGATGGAAAGGACAAAGGTCTCTATTGGGTTATCTAAAGTCCTTTTGTTCGGTCCCACCGCTAGTGTGGCCATGCAAGAGTAGTTGTCAAGGAATGAGATGGGATTCATTGACGAGACCAATCATGTCCCAACTCCCTTTGTGTCTCCTACACCATCATTGGCAGATGAGTATGAGGCCTTTTAGATCCCTATTGAGTATGTCTCTTCCCTCACTAAAGGACTGGGTGACTTATACAATCACTTGGAAAGAAATTTGAAGATGGCTAGACCCACTCAAGTTGTTAGTGAGTTAAAACATATGATGGATAAAGATCAAATAGGCATAAAACTTCTTACTAGCCTCCTCGGTCTCATTGAAGCATGCACTCCTTCAAACAATCCTAACTTTGCACAAGGAGTCACCTTCGAATAGCACAAAGGACAGTTAGGAGTATCAATGCTTCACATGTTTGTTTACATGGCTGACATGGTCCCTCTTTCAATATCGCTTATGTCTTTGAACAACCTGAAACTATCAAAGTAAACAGGGTCCCCTTGGGCTTTAGCTTCACCTCCCTATCACCTCTAGTGGCAGAGGATTTGGCAGGATGAGTGGTGGGGGATTTGGTAGCCATGGTGGATTTGGAAGCAGCGGTGGTGTTGGTGGAGGCAGCTCCAATGGAGGTCATAGTGGTGGTTCTATTGAAGGCCCTATCAGTGGTGGTGTCTCTAGTAGTGGTTTTGGTGGAGGTCACACTGGTGGTGATTCTGGAGGTGGTTTGGTAGTGGTTTTAGAGGAGGTTCCTCTGGCCCTCTATCTTCTAATGACCCCATTCTAAACACTCTTCTTTAGAATATGTATAAGATGCAGAGCCAATTATCGAGTCTTTCCCAAGCCTCTGCTCAGCCTATCTTCTAGCCCTTCTTCTGACACAGTCCATTATCGGTTGCGATCTTAAACACTCCCTTCCCCCAAAGAATGGAGATACCTAAGTTTGAAAATTATGGTGGTAAAGGTGATCCATAGACACATGTGTCCACCTTTAATGCCCTATGCACATACTTCTTCTATCACGATGCATTGATGGCCAAATTGTTTCCTTGATCTCTTAAGGATACACCGCTCGGGTGGTACTATTCCTTGCCTAAAAATTCCATTTTCTCATTTGACCAACTTGTAAATCATTTCATTAGACCATTTCAAACAAACATCAAGCTGAAGATGACCTTTTTGGATTTCATTTGATGTAAATAAGAAGATAACGAAAAAATTACCAAATTCATAGTGTGCTACCAAGTGCTCCTTTCACAAATCTCATATCAACTGCCTGATTCTAACGTGCAGAAGGTATTCATAGGGAACTTACAAAGGCCTTGGCAAGAGAAGTTCACCCTTATGAAATACCCTTCTTTCATGCACTTTTGTGCGACCTTACAAGAGTACCAATAGATGATTGTTCAGTATGGGTGATCCTCCTTGTGCTTCCATTCTGAGGGAAATTCCATCATATCAATCTATGGGAAAGGTAAGGCCATTACAAATTTAGTTTATGCTATTGATAACAACGACCTCAAGGATAACTAGAAGTTTACAAAGTTATCAAAATATTATTCTTCTATCTTGCAGAAGCAGTTGAAGGATAAGATTGTAACCTTGCCAAATTTGAAGCCTATTAAGGAGCCTTACCCTAATTGGTATGATGAAAACACTTATTTTCAGTACCATTAGGTTAATGGTCATGATAGCGAACACTGTATGTGGTTGTGTCATGAGAAACAAGACAACATCAAGCACAGTACCATTCACCTTGATGGGAGTAAACAAAATGCTAAAAAATTAGTGGTAAAAGTTAATAGTGAATTATAGATATACACAGACCCATTTCCATCACACTTTTCTAACATGATTGTAGATCCCACTGATTTTGCTACTCAACCCAGGGCCTATGTTAACATGGTCACGATGACTTCCACTGCTCCACCTACACCTAGTTCATCGGACATTACATTCACATCACAAAATTTTCCCATAAATAATAAACCATCGCCTCTCTACATTCCCACTCACATCAATGGTAACATTGTGACAGGGTCTTGGTAAACCCTACAAGCCATGTGAATGTTATAAAGAAAGAAACATTAGTACTAATTCATTACAAAAGGAAGAATATGAAGAAACAAAATCTACCATTTGTACACATGATGGTATGTGCCTTAAACCTTATGGCTCAATAAATTCTTCCATCCTAGTTGGACCCAAGGCTATTGACATGGTTTTTGATGTTATCCCAGAGTCAAATCTATTTAGGTTGAAGCTAGGCATACATTGGTTAGCTTCCATGAATGAAATCAGCTTCATTATTAACAAGTGTTTAAAATTCTCCCATGAAGGTGTCGTGCATGTAGTGGAAGGCACTTGATATCAACCCTTGGTGTCCCGTGGTGGATATACATTGGATCACTTTTGGCCCTCCCCAATTGGTCCACTTCCTCCAAGAACAAACCTACTTTACAAGAATTATGTAAAGTATAAAACTAGGGGCCAGGGACAACCGAAATTGATCCTTCCCATGATAAAAAAAATAGGTTGCCTCCTCTTCCCAAGAGGAAAAGGAGAAGCTTCTACCAATTACTGCCTCCTCCCAAAAAGGAAGAGAGAAATCCATGCTGACTCCCTCTCCTTCCGGTAAAGGCAAAGAGAAGGTCACCTTCTCCTGGACATCCTCATCCTCTCCCCTTTCTTGTGAAGAGTATTGGATGAGCTAGCCCGGTGGCTATCCCTTGAGTCTGATGATTCCTCCTTGGCATAGGCCTAAGCTCAGGATCATGGATCTCCCTAATGAATACCCTAGATCGTGGTACTACTTATATGAAAAAAAGAAAGGTTCCCAAAGGGAATTCAATCCGCATCCTCCTACCACTCCTACTCCTAAGGTAGTGAATGAAAAGAGGCCCACTGCCGAGGCTCTTGAGCTAACTCCCCCTACTACTCCTCAACTTGTTCCTCCTACTCCCATTTAGGAATCCATTCCTCTGCCAGAAATGGCTGTAGTGGACATTCCCATGGTTGAGCAGGACCCTTTTTTTCCTTTGCAACCTCTGGCGTCTAGCTCAAAGAGTCATAAAAAATTCCTTATGTGCAAGCATAGGCGTCGATGAAAGGATCTCTTGGACAAGTAGGCCACCTTGCAAAGAAAGGAGGAAGAAGTGACCGCCCCTACTTTAGGGAATCTTGTAGTGTTGCCCTCTTCCCTTCCTTCTGCTTCTCTTTAGTCTAGTCTTGCACCGCTTTCGGCTTCCGCCGCAAGTATGAATGTGTCTAACCCCAAGGGGGTACAGGTTTTCATTGCCCCTTCGATGGAGCCACCTTTGCTGATGTCTATTTTAGATATCTATCCTTTCCTGAAACTTGTGGGTATGATTAATACCTCAGTTGTAACCATTGTTGTTCTTTCCTCCTCTTCCTTTGCACCCCTCACCTTTTTTGTGGGGAGTTCATCTCCTACGATGAAATTAGTTCCGGCCTCCTCTGAGTTCATCACCACTCCTAAGTCATTCAACGAGCCTATAGATGAATCTCAGGCATAACTTGCCCTGCCCATTGAAGTTAGACATAGTGCTCCTATGGGGTGTATGTTTAAATCTATGGATAAATTCTTGTCCTTGTCAACAATCTTCATGAAGTCACTGACCTTAGCTCCACAAGATCTTGATGGAGAGGACCTCAAGGGGCCTTATTCCTTAGCCCTTGTTGCGGGAGGGCTAGATGCTCCTCCTCTTAACATCCCACCACTGCAGGCTCATCCTCCTTCTCTCTATGATGACCTAGAGTGGGAAGAAAATGACCTCTTGGTCGATTAGTGTTAGGAGGAGACCTGTTCTTGATCTTGTGTGTGTGTGTTTGTTTTGTGATGTATTCCCCCATGATCATGCTATGTGTGCCTTAATGACCTTTGTCACCCCTGTTGGTGCTTAGATACAGGTGTAGATTTTTGTGTCATAAACCTTCTTCTATTTGTATCATCATTCTTCCATGTTTATACTTTATTTTCAATAAATTGGGGATGATGCAAAGTGTTGGGGGCATTTCAACTTTGCTTCCATGTTAACCCAATATTTTATTTTACTTTATTTTTTGTGTATTCTTCTAGATATGGTTGGGGATTGATGATATTTTTTAATAAAAGGGGTAAAAACTTTATTAATAATCAGAGAACAACCTTACAACACCTCAACAGGCCAGCGCCCGAGAGCCACCAGAATCATACAAGAACCAAAAATCCACATCACTCAGCCTCCCTAGTATTACCATCTTCAGAAAGAATCCCCTCCAAGTCGTGGCGGAGCTCCCGAGAAACTTGTCCCAACTCATCAACATTCCAACCCTCAGCGTGCTCAGAAGCCCACCGAGCCAAACAATCTGCCGCTTTGTTCCATTCCCTCGAAATGTGAACAAAGGACACCATCTCCATCATGGAACTAATCCACAAAATCTGTTGAACCAACCTAGCCAACTGCCAGTGAACACCAGAAGTCTTCCTTTCCTTTAGCAAATTTATCAAGACTTGTGAATCAGACTCACAGATAACCTTGCGCCACCCCAAGGCAAACGCCCACTCGAAGGCGTATAAGATTGCCAAACCTTCCATCAAATTAATGGGCTGCACCCCCTCATGAACAGAAAAGAAGAAGATCGTTGACCCCCTAAAGTCTCTGCCAATCCCCCCAACCCCAGCAGGCCCAGGATTACCCCGAGAAGAGCCATCTGTGTTGATCTTCAAGACGCCAGTCGGAGGGGGCACCCATCTACCCATCCTAAGAACCCTTTGCCGCTGGCTCCGACCACGCCTAAGACTAGCATACGCCAAAGCCGACCCTTGAATCCCCAATCTATCCACCACTATAGCATCCCCTTTCGCCAGGGGAAACCCAACATCACATTTAGCCGCCACCGTTTCCTGAATCATACCCAAAATTCTTTGCCAAACTTGCTGCACAACCATTTTCTCCCCACGGAAAATCCTACGATTTCTCTCAAGCCAAATCTGCCACAGGATGAAAGTAGGCCCCACATACCACACATCCTGCAAAAAGGAGGCCACCGAAGGAGGCCTACCCAAATTGCTCCAAAAGTCAACCAAAGAGGAGGCATGAACACAGGGACTGTTCCACACTCCCCACCAGAAATGCCACAGCTGCGTAGCAAAGGAGCAACGAAAGAACAAATGAGCAGACTCTTCTTCCCCTCCCCCACAGAGAACACAAATAGAGGGGCCCTGGAATCCTCGCTTCTGAATGTTGTCCCACGTCAAACATCTGTTCCGGGCTAAGGTCCAGACAAAACAATTACACTTTGGCCAAGAAAAGTTATTCCACACTCTCCTCCACCAGGGAACCTCCACCTCTTCCAGCTTACGAGCTAACAAAACCTGATACCCAGAAGCAACAGAATAGACCCCCTTAGGATTAGGAGACCAAGAGAGGACATCCCCATCCCGGAGGGAACTGCACCGCCTTCTAGAAAGGATATTATGAAGCTCTGTGCATTCTTCATTCAATCCAACATCCGGCCATTCATCAGGTCGCTTCCATCTCGCCAACCCCAGTTGGTCATTATCAGAGAAGGCCATAAAATCACTCACCCTAGACCAACCAGCCGCAAGAAACCTCTGGCACAGCATCAACAAATGAGGGAACTGAGAAGTAATGGGAGGAAATCTGTCCCAAGAATCAGACCAGAAGTGAGCCGACGACCCCCCCTACATATCCAGAAAAGGCCATCCTTAACAAGTGTAGCACCTTTCTTAAGCGTACTCCATATCATCGAGCCTCTCCCCTCCAAAGGAAATCTGGGAATATCCTGCCAAGCAGCCCCAGGGAAGTACTTATGAGATAAGATCCTAGCCCAAATTTGATCCTGCTCCACACACCATCTCCAATACAGTTTAGCAGCCAGAGCCTCCCCGGTCAAGGACGACTGCCTTAACCCGAGACCACCAAACTGACGCGGGCTACAAACAGTATCCCAGCTAACAAGGCTCCACTTCGAAGACAACAAGCTACCAGCCCAAAGAAACTTCCTTGCTAAAGCGTCCAAATCCTTAAGAAATCCCATCGGGGCCACCTGAAGCATACACCTGTATGTGGGAAGAGCCTGCACCACCGACTTGAGCAACTGAACACGGCCAGCAAAGGATAGCCACCTATGAGTCCAGTGGTTAACTTTCACCCGAAATTTATCCAAAATATTCTGCCAAGAATCCTTAGGCAGCCTACCAGCAGAGATAGGCACACCAAGATAGATCAAAGGAAGCCTTCCAATTTGAAATCTCAGGATATGTGCAATCCTCCGCTGAATGGGCCCAGGGGTGTTAAAGAAGAAGATGGAGGACTTGTCCTCATTAATCCGTTGGCCCGAAGCAGCAAGATACACATCCAACACCTTACGCAAAGTGGAAGCTTCCCTAATAGTAGCCATACCCATCAGAGCCGTGTCATCCACAAACTGTAAATGGGATTGCGGAGGCAAATCGCCTCCCCACCGCCACCCCTGAATAATACCCAAGTCGACATTCCTTCTTATCAGACGCCCCAAACCTTCTGCAAGAAGAATAAATAAATACGGCGAAAGTGGATCTCCCTGACGCAACCCCCGAGAAGCTCCAAAAAGTTTAGAATGCTCCCCATTCGTTAACACAGAGAAGGAAACTGAGGTAACACAACTCATAACCCACTGAATCCATTCATTACCAAACCCAAAAGCTCCAAGCATCCGCTGGAGGAAAGACCACCGGACTCGGTCATAGGCCTTAGCCATATCTAACTTGATGAACATCGCCTTATCATTGGAGCTGGCCATTGAGTGAATGGTTTTAGAAGCGATAACCACCCCATCCAAAATTTGCCTGCCTTCCACAAAACCACTCTGATCCTCCGAGATCAACATTTTCAACCACTTTTTTAATCTCTCCGCAATCAGCTTGGAAATGATTTTGTAAATCACGTTGCACAAGGAAATAGGTCTAAATTGACTCAACCTATCCGCCTCATCACATTTAGGTATGAGAGCAAGAAAAGTAGCATTCAAAGCCCGTAACATCTGCTTGTTCTTCTGGACTCCTGAACAACAGCCAATAAGTCCAACTTAATAATATCCCAGAATTCTTGAAAGAATTCAATCGGGAAGCCATCAGGGCCAGGAGCCTTCCCTTTCTTCATCCGGAACACAGTCGCCTCCAACTCCTCCAAAGAAACATCACCCATGAGATGCTCATTCATTTCCCTTGTGACCAAAGACGGAATACAGGAAAGAACCTGAACCTCCTCAATAGATCCACCATGCCCATCCTCCCTAAATAAAGATTCAAAATACTGCACAGCTTCATTCGAGATTTCCTGAGAAGAAGAGAGCTGCTCACCTCTTTCATTAACCAGAACTGAAATGGAATTACCTTGCCTCCTGGCTTTTACCGAGTTAAAGAAGAAAGCAGTATTTTTATCTCCTTCTTGAAGCCACTCAATTCTGGCCTTCTGCTTCCAAAATATTTCCTCTCTCAACTCACATTCCTCCAGCACCTTAAGAGCCCTGGCTTCATCCTGAAGCAAGCCAACCGTCACTCCCTCTTCCCTGATCACCCTTGTGATGCCATCCAAATCAGCTTGAGCACGAGCCTTATCGTGGAAAATATTTCCGAAGCATTGTCTATTCCACCGTTTGAGCTGAGATTTGGTAAATTGAAGTAATTTAGCAAAAGTATACATCGCCGTACCATATGAAGGTCTGCCAGCCTTCCACCAATCCGCCACCTGGGCATGTAAAGAAGGGTCCCGCAACCACATGAGCTGAAACTTGAAGGAAGGAGTACGGGGCACACGAGCAGAAGAAATATCAAGCTTAATGGGCCAATGATCCGAACCTCTCCAATCCAAGATTTCAGAGCAAGAGGACCACAAGCCACCAATCCAATAGCATGAAACCAGGAAGCGATCCAACCTTTCTGAAATGCTGTTATCCCCTGTCCTCCGGTTGTTCCAGGTGAACCGACCATTACTGGGCTTGATGTCAACCAAATTCAAAGCAGAGATGTTTTCTTGCAGAAGAAGTGCCGAGGGGTCCAACCTTGCATTACCTCCACGCTTCTCAGCCAACTCAGCAATGGCATTGAAGTCACCAGCCATAATCCACGGATGAAGAGGAACCATGCTACGCACATACGCAATATGGGACCATAGCAACTGTTTGCCAAGAAGATCAACAGGTGCATAAATATTAGAGAAAAGAACAGACTCTCCCGTTTCAAACCAAGAAGCCACCATAGAAATAGAAGACTTAAAGGACATCCACCAGAGAGGGCGAACCTTCCGGGGGTTCCATAAACAGGCCACACCCCCAGCAGAACCACTAGCCCCAACACACTGGCACTCACCACTCCCCCATAACTTGGGCATCATACCTATCATATCCTCAATCGATAACTTAGTCTCCTGCAGGAAAAGAACATCAGGAACTTTACTTCTAATCAACTCACGAACAACTTTTTGTCGAGGGCCACTGTTCAAGCCCCTCACATTCCATGATAAAACAATCATTTCAGGGAGTTCAAGAAGTGAGAATCCAGCGTCTTGACCGACCCCGACTCCACCAAGTTTTCCCCTGTTAATTTAATCTTTTCCAAGTCCTTCTTACGACCAAGCTTGGAAGATTTCTCTCCCCCCCCTTTTTTTAGGTCCTTTTGGTGAATACCCAAAGGGGATGGAGACTTGACACTCCTCCCGATAACAACACCGTCACTTGACCCCGAAGGAGGCCCATCGCCACCAACCTTCTTCAACTCAGCTATAGGAACTGACTCCGCTAAAACACCCAAATGAAGATCCGTGACCATCTGAGAGCCATCACCCTCCATTGCATCCTGGGCAGCCTCAGGGACTAGCCCCTTCTGTCCTGTACTCAGAGTTCCATGATCAAGGTTTACCAATCCTGGATTCACTTCTTGCTGGCTAAGATCATCTAACACCTCAAATCTATTAAAAGTATCCTCCTCCTGTCTCTCTTTCAGGGTCCTCTTTTGACCCCTATTCCTGTTGCGCCCCTTGACAGGTACAAAACCATCTACAGCTTCCCCATCACCAGTGATATGATCCCTCCCCTTGTCAGTCATAGGAGGGTTGCGAGGAACCTGAGGAGAAGGTGGCTCCACAGGCCTAGCCTTTGGACACCGACGCAACAGGTGACCATATTCATGACACAGACGACAACGAAATGGAAGAGTCTCATAATCCAAATACTGCACCCAAGAGTGAGAGCCTACACACATATCTATAGAGTCTGGCAAGGGTTTACCCAAATCAATTTCGACACAGATGCGGGCATAAGTCATTACCTTTCTATCCAGAGTTTGTTGAGAGGAACCGACAGGTTTTCCAAGCAAAGATGCTATCAGTTGCAGAATATCATCACGACAACATTCCACTGGAAGTCGAGGAAGTCTGACCCAAACCGGAACCCGATTCGGAAGCTCCACCGAAGGGTTGAAACCTGCATGCCAGGGTTTGATAAACAACCCCACTTGGTTAAGAAAATAGGGACCACCCTCAAAGACCCTATTCTGATCCACCATGCAGTCAAAAGTAACCATAAAGTAATTGTTAGCCAGCAACATAATGTCCATTTCACCCTCCGGCGACCAGGTCCGTCGGGCCCAAGACACCAAAAATTGAGGAGAAACCCTCATCCCCAAAAATTTGCAGTATAAGGAATGTCTGGAATAATAATCAATATCTTCAGCTAACATCTCCGGAGGAATTACCAGCGTAGGTCTCTCTTTACACCGCTCCAGGCATCCATTAACTTTAGTGATGCGGGATCCCCCCGTCATGCGAACACCGCCATCTATCGAGTCATGAGAGAAAAGGCTATTGTCAATAACTTTTGTTGCATGCACTGGCGACTTTGAGCCGATCGCGGAACGAAAGTCCATGCCAGAAGGGCCCTGCGAGGCCTCCCCCATAGACATTGAGGCAGCAAAGCCGAACACGATCCAATAAGGCCCAACACCAACCCTTCCACCAAACACCAAACCTTCCTCCAACCACAACGCTGCCCACACCACCCTATCACGCAGCTTCAAAGGAACAACCACAACCCCTTCCCCGCCGTTCACCCCAAAAACCCCTCCTCACCAACCAGACCAAGCATACAAGGGCACTCACCACCACCGAGGCCCCAAGAACTAGCGCCCAACACAACACACCGAGGAACCACGGTCGGACAGAAAACGTAGGTCCAAGAAAAGCCCTGGCCGCGAATCCCTGCCACCACACCACGGCCCGGACACAGATCAAACCGCACTCAGAAATGCCCCCCCCCCGAAACGCCCAACAGACCCACCCCAGCCGCGCAAGAACAAAGAATCAACGCTCACGAGCTAGGGCTCGAATGCCCTAGCTCGGTACTTCACTGGCAGATGCCTTTCGCCATCAATCGGGATTGATGATATTTTACCTTGCATTGTGGTTACCTATTATTCATATGATCTCAGATAGATTTGACCTCGCTAAACTAGATCCCCCTGTGCCCTTTTTTGTGTTGTTTTCTCTCTTTTTCTTTCTCTTTAACTTTTAATCATATTTTTTTGAGTTATCCCTCTCATGTGTGACAATGCCTTTCTTCAAGATTTCAATTTTTAGAAAATGCATTCATTGCCAATGAATCTTTTCTTGAAAGTCTTCACAAAGCCTTCTTTAGAATCACATTCACAACTTGGAACCCTAACAAAATGTGTTTCCTTTAGCATGGGTTCGTAAATAAAGGACTTGGAAACTCTCCTCTAAAGTAGGAATAGTTTTGACCTTCCCCTTGCATGGGGGTTATATTCTTCCTTTTGAATTCCTTGATGAAGTGAACATCTTTCAAAAGGATCCCTTGATGATGGATCTCTCTATGAAAGAAAAAATATGCTTTTCAAATTTTGTGTCCCTTGAGTGGACCCCTCTTCTTCACGATGGGTCCCTGAGGGACTCCCTTTTTGAAAGATCTTATCATGAAATATTTCGTATCTAGCTTCGGGGTAGCCTGACTAGACCTTGCTTTTTAAAAAACACATCCCTTGAGTGGACCTCTCTCCTTATGAAGGGTTCCTGAGGGACCCCTTTGAATGTCTTCTAAATTATTGGCAGCCTATGCAACTATACACTTACTTTCCTACTTGGTCACCTCCTAACTCTATGGAGTCCACTTTCTGAGGTTTCCTCCATGTGAGAGGTCTTGGAGGATACCTCCCTGTAGGCCTGAGAGCCTGTAGGGCGCTTCCTTTGGGTTTCCTCCATGCTAGAGCTTTTGGGGGACACCTTCCTTGTAGGTATTTGGTCGTGTAAGGTGCTTGCTTCATGGGGTATCCTCCATGCTATATTTTTTGGGAGACACCTTCCTTGTAGGTTCGCGGGCTCGTAAGTGCTTTCTTCCTTCAACTTCATAGTTCCAAGCAACTATGAAGTCCTTCACTTGCCTTGCACCTTCAAGTTCACTAGATCATGGTCTACTTCTTCCATGGTTCAAGTATAAATTTCTAACCTTACTCCTTCCTTTATCTACTTTACCGAGCACTCATCAATACTCATGCTTGCTAAAGTGGGGGAAAAATGTATAGGAGGGAATTTGCAACCCTTATGCAAATTCCCCTTTTTTCCTTCTCCACTTTTGAAAACAAAGTTCAGAGGCTTAATTCCATATAAGCCCGCTACTTGCATCCCAATTGGGGCATGTTTTGAGTGTTGGTGGAGGCGTTTCTATCGGGGATGCCTACACATCACACAAATGTCTACATGATGCACTTACGTCCCTAGCAGATTCTTGCGGTTGAAACTATAGAGGCATTACACTTCTCATTGGGAGTCAAGTTGTAATGCCCTCTTCGGCAAACTAACCCGAATATGGTCATTTTTCTTCATCTCTTCAAATTCACTCCTTCAATAAGCATATCAACTTTGACAATCACTCCACAAGCTTCAAGACACTCTTTTGCATCCGCCTTAAACATTCTAGTAGCATTTTTGCACCTCATTGCATCAAATACATCACTTTGCCACTTTGCTAGAGAAATTTCGGGACAAACACCATTACAACAGAGGCTTGAGTACTCTCATTTTATCCCCCAAGTAACCTTGCATGCTCTTGGTGGAGTTGGTAAGCTTCCCTTTCTTCTCTTCTATCACTTGGTTGAGTAAGCACACTTACTATTTTGTAGTTCTTTAGTGCTCTTTACTATATTATTTTCTTTATCTCGCTTTCTTTATTTTCCTCTTTCTGTGTGTAGGTTTACATGCTTTGTGGAGCTAGCTAGTGAATAGGCTCTTCTACAAAATCATCTTCGTCACCCTAACTTTGATATATTTTCTTTATCACATTTGTTTGTACTTCTTGTATTTCATAGTGTTATTTTTCTCTTTTAGAAGTCGCTAGCTAGGCTGCTAGCTCATTTTCTGATAGTTCACATTGTACTTTCAATCCTCTAGTCATACGGATGCCAGCACACCTAAGAGACGCCAGCATGCTGTGTTGTTGTCTTGGAACTGCACTCTCATCCCCAGATAGAGAGCTATCAAAGATATAGTGTTCAGCTCAAAAAATAGATTGCCTAGCCTCATTTTGAATCTCGATATTGTAGAGTGATTACAAGACTTTATAGTCCTCATCATTCTCATCCTCATATCCTAACAGCTCGTTTAGCTAAGGTAAGTTAGGGCAACCTTCTACATCTTGGCCCTCCGTGACCTGGGGCCTTGCACATGGTGGTCCCCCTCTCTTACACTTGCATCTCCCAATCTTTTAAATTTTCATCATCAATTCAAAAAACATCATCCTCGTAATTAGGCCTTGCTTCTTAAGGAGGAATAGTGAAATTTAATGTATGTGTATTAGAATTATTTGGCCTTATTCGGTTGTTTTTCAGCTTCAACATCCAAATTTCTAATTGTCTACAATTTTCCATCCATTACTAGCACCTGACCTGGAGAAAACACATCATGGAATACCTTGGTAGACCTTATCTGATGTACAAGCTAGGAACACTTTGTGGGAAAATCAATATCACCACTCAAGAATGGACTTTCTTTCACCATATAAATCTTCAAACTCTGACATATATTCCTTGATGTTTGATGACTATCATTTGAATACACTCATGTCAATATTGACTTATGATCATTTGATCTCTTCATGCTTGGACCTATTTCATCAATTTCTTCCCTCATATGGTAACATTACAACACTTACAACTTCATGAATGTGCAAAGCATGTTGGGTCCCTATGTGGGCCCAACAATTTTTTTTGTTTTGAAACAAATCTCATCTTGTACTAATCAAAGGCTATCTCTGAATGCGTTTAAGGTGAAATAATGAACTAGGTATTCAGTAAAATCTACTTTCAAGCATGTTTGCATAATGGTCAAAACTAGTCCAGTGGCCTTTGGAATCGCCTTAGAAATCTAGTTAAATGACCTCCGGGAGCCATGAAAATCCATAGGAATGTAGATATTTGAACCAATAATGCAATGAAATTACAAGCATCTCAGCAAAATAGATCAAGAGGTGCAAGATATTCAATTTTAAAGTTGCTCAATGAGACTTTTTTGCAACTGCACCTATTCAAAACCAATTAGAGCTCACCAAGTCACCACTTCAAAAAAAGACTAAATCACCTCCTGGGAAGCTACAATTAGAAACATTATATAATTTAGGTCCAATGATCATGTGTACAAGAGGAATTTCCTTCAATCATAATTATTCACAAGATATTAGGGGTCAAGGTTGACCACCTTGAAACATGTTGAAAATGTAGATGTAAAAGTAGAACAAACTGCATTTGCTTTCGATCTCAAAAAACTATCAAGTCAAATCGTAAAACTCTAAAAAAGGACCAAGGATCATATCAATGTATGGATAATACAGGGAAATAATCCATTTTTCTTGAAAATCATCCATCTATGAAACATGAACTTGAACAAGAGGCCACTTTGTAGGAGATAGAGTTTGCAAACAAAAAAATAGTCCCAGAAGCCTCCAACTATGCATATAAAAACCTTTTCAAAACTCATCATGAGAAGCTAAAAACTGGCATGAATGTACACATATGTCAATTGAATATGCTCAACAAGGGGTTTAGCTTGAAATTTAACTAGCTCTAAATTGTGACCCTCCAAAGTAGGTCACTTGGGTAGATTTTTCAAGTGTACCTCTGAGTGTGCAAAGAAAAATGTTTAACATAGGGCACTTCAAATTTGAAAAATTTGAAGGTGCCACCTATGGCTTTGACTAGGGATGTATGCCCTCTTGTGGGAATAGAAAGAATACAAATCCTCTTGGAGAAGCAGACCGAGTGCCTACTTCAATGGGTGACAGAGTTAAAAGGTCATCTCTACCCCGTATTGCTCGAGTTTGACAAGTCAAACAATATCTGATGGCCCAAGGCCACCAAGAACTAAAGGTATTTTCTTACCTCTATCATAGATAAAGTTCTCATCACATTTCACCAAAGTCAATATGATAATGTCAATACAATTTTCCTGATTAAATATGCTGGCATCTCCCAACAGCCCATCATATACAATATTATCAATATATTCACAATTATCATGCATACTCTAAAAATACTGGTTATCA
>VDFB02281492.1:716991371-717034945 GCA_007258455.2 Sequoia sempervirens
TGTACCCCCGAGCTCCTTGTGATCATAGTACACAAGGGCACCAACCACTGGGATACCTAATATCCTGTATACATCCTCCGGAGTCACTGTCACCTCACCAGTCGGCATATGAAAGGTGTTGTGCTTCGAATGCCATCGCTTTGCCAGTGCCGTCAACAATCCTCTGTTGACCCAAATCGGCGGCATAGCCAACAAGGATCTCAAACCACATGTATCTATCAAAGCTACATCAGCAGGTGTCAACTTAGGTATCCTATCCCATCTTGCCGAGTGCCGCTCTCTAATCTGGAGGTTTTTGAAAACCTCCTATTTTCATCACAAGGATAATTAATCAGAATCATACCAATCATTCAACTAAAATCAATTAGACTCATATCTATCAGTGACCTATATCAAGTGACCTATATCAGTGAACTATATCAGACCCATATCAATGACTCATATCAATGCATCAAATCAAGGACCCATATCACACAATCAATCCTATCAGGGAAACCAATACACAATCTATCTAGCTGGATATCATATCAAATCTGCTCTACGATCAATTACTATTTGTTTTCTATTGCAGAAAGAAAATTTATCAGAAGTCATATCGATCATTTATCTAACATTTACTCTTTGTTTTCTACTCTAGGAAACAAAGTTATCAGTTCAATCTACTCTTTGTTTTTGAAACAAAGTTATCAGACAATTAATCTTTGTTTTCTACTATACGAAGCAAAGTTATCAATCAATCATTCGATTATTCTATCATTTCTATTCATATTAGCATGATGACACGACAATCTATTGACTAAGGAAGCAATATATAAATCATCATTTTCACATTACTATCATCCAATCACCAATTCTGCCTATTTTTACGATATGTGCTACTTTGTGGATTCTATGCGCTAAAACCCATATGCGTCGTTCTTTTCACGGGATGCGCTAAAACCCTTATGTGCCGTTCTTTTCGCTCGATGCGCTCAAATAGATCCCCTATGCGCATTTTCCCTATATGTGCAACTTTAATCAACCTAAGCACTACTTTAATCATTGGATGCACATTTTCCCTATATGCGCCACTGTTTTTCCTATATGCACTTTACTCCTAAATTTTCCTATCATACCCTATATGCACTACTATTTTTATCGAAAGTGCTAAATTGATTTGACGCTAACTATTCAAAATCTATCCTATATGCGCTATTGTTTTTACCCTAAGCACCGGAGAAATTATCGAAAGCGCTCAAACTATCCTAAAAGAGCTAAAACGTCATTTTCAAACACAAAATCCGAGGAAAAACAGTAAATTTTGATTCAAAAGCGTACCAAATTTGAAAACACGAATTGGTTGATCAACTCACCCGATTGAGTGCACGTATCTTCTTGGCCTCTGGTATGGGCAAGATCTCTTGAATGCGGTGATGATGATAAGGAATCTCCATGTTGCTGATAAGGAAAAGGGAAACCTTTTATCTCCCTCTCCACTTTCAAAAATCTTCCACCGTCCATTCGAACAAGCTTAATCTAGGTCGTTAAATCGAATCAGCCAATCGAATCCTCTCGAAAACTCTATAAATGTCGGTGCAAATCAAGCTTTGGTTACCTACGCATACATATGAAAATGCACGAACATACATGCAATCAGCTTTATGCAATCACAGCCTTTTAGCATCACAGCAATACTTTCATCTTAGCATAGCCTTGCATTTAGCATAATATGCATTTTTATTTATATCTCGTTCTTCAGCTGTCCATTTTGTTGAAGCTTGATCTGCTGATCTGAGAGCCATTGGAAACAACAAAACATGCTGGAGTTAGAGAGAGATAAGACGATTTCGAGGAAGCTACAGTCACAGTTTGTTCATTCTGTTTTTCTTTTTCAGCTTTCTTGATTTAATGTTTTATTAATATGTGTTTGAATTTCATTTACATTGATACATTTTTCATTCACACACTAACAATTATAAATCATCCTAATTTGACACTTTCAGTTTTACAAGCCTTTATGCGCCTTGAACTTTTTAGAAAATGGAACCCTGTAAATGAGAAGAATGAGAAGATAAAGAAGAAACAACCTAAGATGTATCCACAATTGACAATGGCAGCATTTGCATTAATCATCAACAAGAATTGGAGAAGCTTCTCTCATCTCTCCTCATTTTCAATAAAACTAGTTTTTTTTAAAAACCAATATGTAACTGAAAAAACCACTTCTCCATGAAATTTTTTTATCTCCATTTACCAATTTTTACCTTTGGTTGAAAAATGGCTCTTCTTGTAAAAATCATTCACTCTGCCTTTAATTTTCCCCACAATGAAAACTTATCATTTCTCCTTGATTTTTTTTCAATTTTCCTTTACCTTGCTGCATAGTTAAAGAAAACATTTATTTTACCCATGAAATGGCCTTTTCCAGCAAAGAAGACTTATTCTTATATAGTGAATATTTTATTCACTTTATCAAATTATCCCTCATGCGATTTCACATGCTACTTCTCACTTAAAACTTTACTCTTAAAAGGTGATTTTTTTTTAGTAATTTATACCAAGCCTTTTGGAATATTTACCTGTTACCCGTGCACATAATTTTCACCTATATTAAAATCCTTGCTTTTAAATAGTGAAAAAATCCATTATTTCATAGGGCATTCCATGCAATTTAAATTTAAAATACTCTCGTCTTTTTAGAATAAAGGCTCTTGAGTAATTACTTCGGGCCTTTAGAAAATATTTTACCGACACTTGCATTTTATCAGACTTCACAAACAATTTACATTTAATTTTTTTATTCAAAATGAAAGATTTTAAAATATTAAACCCTTTAATTCTTTTACTGAGCAAGTTGAACCTCTTATACTCTTAATCGTCGTAGCCTTGAATATTTATGCTAGGAGCACCATCCACGTGGCACAAATTTGCACACCTTGCAGCATTTAGGAAACACTATTTGATTTCATACGAGCTTGTGGGGTAGGGTTTTGATTTAGCCACGTCAACTTTTCTTATTTGTTGTTCGATTTTCTTTCTATGTTCTTTTCCCTAACTCCTCCTTTCCTTGTATTTTTTGCAAAACCCTTTAGCCATGGTGGCAAGCAAGTGAATGTTTACAACAATGATCATGCAACTCCTCCTCTCCTCATTGGTGCCATCGGAGTATGTAGACTTGCCATGCTTCATCATGTGTTTAAACCACATGTTAGACATTGACTGGAGATGTTTCCTACAACAATATCACATTGACCCATTAAGGCCTACACAATGGTGCCCTACTTACAACACAAACATTTCTTGAGCAATGCACCAAGTTTGGAATAGGCAGGTGAGATGCTGGCAAAGGGGTGAAGTCTAGCTCTTCATCTGCGAATTGCATTTTCTTGAAAAATTTTGAGGCCTTTTCAACAAACCCATTTTGTGTATATGCTACAATCATGGCATTCCATGTCACTGCATTTATTTTGGGAACAAGTTCACATCCCTTGTTAATGCTATCGACCATGTTCAGTTAGCATAATAGCGCCTTCATTATGTGGATCCCTCTTCACTAATTAGAAGTTTTAGAACAATTCTACCTTCCAAGTGAAAGGTCATCATGAGAGTTCATCATACCCCATTCACTTTCAATAGCTTTAAATGTTCCTCATGCTTCGAGTTTCTCATCTGTTCTTTGTTTTAAGTTACAAGTTGCCAAGCTTACATACAACATTAAATGAGTTCTTACCTACTTTAAATGCGCCCCCATAAATGGATGCTTAGTTGGATCTCATTCCCCAAACCCAAGCCATGACTACTTCATAACACTTCCTCTAAACCAACAAGGTATGGTACACTCACAGGTGTGGGAGTAAATATAGGACTATCACCATGATGAATGTGAGTAACAATCTTAATTCTTTCATTTTCCACAGTTGCAAAAATTTCCAAGCTTAGTTGTCACTTTCAAGAGGCAAAGATGGTACCCGAGGAGAGGCAACCATTTCTTCATGGTTATTTCCATTATAAATTTTCACTTGAGCCCTATCTTGCATATCCTACTTCCTCAACCTTTTGGTTTGTTTACTTCGAAATGGTTCTTGCATCTCCCAATCTTTTAAATTATCATCATCAATCAAAAAAACATCATCCTCGTAATTAGGCCTTGCTTCTTTAAGAGGAACAATGAAATTTAATGTATGTGCATTATAATTATTTGGCCTTATTCAATATTTTTTCAACTTCAACATCCAAATTTCTAATTATCTGCAATTTTCCATCCATTACTAGCACTTGAAATGGAGAAAACACATCATGGAATACCTTGATAGAACTTATCCAATGTACAAGCTGGGAACACTTTGTGGGAAAATCAATATCACCACTCAAGAATGGACTTTCTTTCACCATATAAATCCTCAAACTCTGACATAGATTCCTTGATGTTTGATGACTATCATATGAATACATTAATGTCAATATTGACTTATGATCATTTGATCTCTTCATTCTTGGACCTATGTCATCAATTTTTTCCCTCATATGGTAACATTGCAACACTTACAACTTCATGAATGTGCAAAGCATGTCGGGTCCCCATGTGGACCCAAAAAAAAAATTGTTTTGAAACAATTTTCATCTTGAATCGATCAGAGGCTATCTCTGAATGCATCTAAGGTGAAACAATGAACTAGGTTGTCATTAAAATTTTCTTTCAAGCTTGTTTGCATAATGGTCAAAATTGGTCTAGTGGCCTCTGGAATCACCATGGAAAACCAATCAAACAACCTCCTAGAGCCATGAAAATCCATAGGCATGTAGAAATTTGACCCAAGAATACAATGCGACAAGCAGATTAGAGAAAAAGATCACGAAGTGCAAGATATTCAATGTCAAAGTTGCTCAATTAGAATTTTCTGCAACTGCACCTATTCAAAACCAATTAGAGCTCACCAAATCAGCACTTCAAAAAATACTGAATCACCTCTTGGGAAGCTACAAATGGAAGCATTAGATCATTTAGGTCCAATGAGCATGTGTGTGAGAGTAATTTCCTTCAATCATCATTCTTCACAAGATATTAGGGGTCAAAGTTGACCACCTTGAAACATGTTGAAAATGCATATGTAAGAGCAGAACAAACTACATTTATTTTTTATCTTGAAAAAATATCAAATTAGATCCCGGTAACTTTGAAATTGGACCACGAAGAATATGAATTTGGGGAGAATGCAGGGAAACAAATTTTTTGTCTTGAAAATGATCTAGTTGTGAAATATGAGCTTGAACAGGAGGCCACTTCAAAGGATAGAGAGTTTTCAAACAACAAAACAGTCCCAAAACCCTCAAGCTTTGCATTTCAAAACCCTATCAAAACTGATGGGAAGATAAAAATTGGCATGCATGTACAAATATGTCAACTGAATATGCTCACCAAGGGGTTTAGTTTGAAAGTCAACTAGCTCTGAATTGTGACCCTCCAAAGTACATCACTTGAGTAGATTTTTTAGGTGTACCTCTAAGTGTGCAAAGCAAAATGTTTAACATAGGGCACTTCAAATTTTCAAAATTTGAAGGTGCGACCAAGTAGATAAAAAATTTCACATGATTATTTCTCCCCTTTGACATCAATGGAAAATGATATAGTGTTTTGCATTATTCTCCCCCTTTGACATAGAACCAAGATACTTTCTCTAAATACCCCCCCTTAAGAGTACACCCAACTAGATCACGAACTTTGCACAATGACAACATTCCTTGGTACAACAATGATACTATCTAACACTAACTACTCCCCTTGAAAGGTAGCCACCAACATCAGTCTAGAAAAGAGATGAATCCATAGATCCACTGGACTAATGCATCTCCATATGCATCTAGTTCAAAGGAGGGGCAATAACCCCCAACTTCTATCGAAGATACTCAAAAGTATTCCTAGAAAGAGCCTTCGTAAATATGTCAGCAATTTAATCCTTTGTAGGTACATATTTAAGCTTCACTTCATTCTCCATAACCTTCTCTCTCAGAAAGTGATACCTAATTGATATATGCTTTGTCCTTGAATGCATCACATGATTCTTTTAAATTGTAATTATACTTGTATTATCAAAAATATAGAAATAGGCTCACCATACACTACTCTGATATCCTTCAATGTCTGTCTCATCCATAATACCTATGTACAAAAATATGTTGTAATATACTCAGCCTCTATAATGGATATAGAAACTAAATCTTGCTTCTTACCATGACACCAATCTACATCCAAGAAATAATGCACCACCACTTGTACTTTTCCTATCATCAATACAACCAGCCCAATCTGCATTTGTGTAAGCACTTAATGTGAAATCAGTATCTTAAGGATACCATAGGCCATAATCTAGAGTGCCTTTTAAATATTTGAATATCCTTTTCAATGCTGCAACATGTGTTTCTTTAGGATCTTTGTGAAATCTAGCCACAAGACAAACCGCATGCATGCATGATATCTAGTTTAGTAGCAGTTAGATATAATAGTCCAATCATAGATCTATATTTTATCCGATCAACCTTAGGTGAATCATCATGTTTGCTCAATTTACAACCAGTCACCATAGGAGTGCATACCAATTTGGAGTCTTCCATTCCAAACTTCTTTAACCTTTCTTTGACATATTTGGACTGTGAAATGAAAATTCCTTTATCAGTTTGATTGATTTGTAGCCCAAGGAAGAAATTCATCTCCCCAAAAATTGACATCTCACAATATTTTTGCATCTCTTTTACAAATTTCTAGCATAGCTTCATTGCTTCCAAAGATAATATCATTCACATACACAACCACTATCAATATTTTATCTTCCTCAATTTTCAAGTAAATATTACTATTTTCGATGCCTTTACTAAATTCGTGATGTATCAAATAATTGTGCAACCTTGCATACCAAGCTCTAGGAGCTTTCTTCAATCCATGTAATGCTTTCATCAATTTACACACCATATCTGGTTGATCTGACAATTGAAATCCTTTTGGTTGTTCCATGTAAACCTATTATTCCAATTCAGTATTTACGAAAGCAGAATTCACATCCATCTGATAAAATTTAAAGTTCTTGTATGCTACAAATGCTAAAAACAATTTGATAGCTTCCATCCTAGCCACCAGAGAAATTTTTTCCTCAAACTCTATTCCTTCCACTTGTGAGTAACCCTTACACACAAGTCTTTCCTTATTTCTTACCACTTTTCCATTCTCATTCAGTTTGTTTCTGAATACCCACTTAGTTCCAATTATGTTTGTGTTTCCAATCTAGAAACCAATTACCAAGTTTTATTTTTCTTAATCTGCTTAAGTTCTTCAATTTCCTTCATCCAGTGTTCATCTTTGCATGCTTCACTCATTGTTTTAGGTTCAACTTTGGGAAGTAAACACAAATTTACCTCAACTTTAGTAGCTCTACTTCTTGTCAATACTCCTTTCCTCTTGTCTCTAATGATCCGCTCTTTAGAATGATTCTTTTGCACATACTTAGGGGTCTTAGGGTTCTTCTTCAGATCTTCTTCCTCTCCATTTTGCAGTTCTTTTTCTTTATATTTTTCTTCTTATTCTTGTCTTCAATCAAATTCATCTAACACATCCATCTACAACAATTGAATTCTACAAATTTTCATCAACCTTAACATTTTCACTTTCAACAATCTTTCTCAACCTTTTGTTGTAACATCTATAGGCTTTTCTTTTAGTAGAATATCCAAGGAAGATACTGTTGATGATGTTTTCTGCATAGCAACAACTCAAACAGACTATGAAATCCTATCTCTCTTGAAAAGTAAATCTCTATCAACAAGCCTCAAGAGATAACCCCAAGGTCTCTAATGTCAAGTCTCAAAAATATATAAAAAACTTAGTGATAAATGTGAAAATGCTGGTAATCACAATGGGACCTTACTACAAGCAAAATAATGAATCTCAATTTATCATTTTTAACAATATGATGATACTTCAATCCTAAACTTAATCCAATAATCAAAGAAATAACAAAAGATGAGAGTTTCAAATATATTTCTAAATTTAATATTAAACCTAAGATTAACAATGCAAATGACCAAACACTTGAAATGGACCAATCCCTCAAAAATAATTTCTACTTGACCCAAATGAATTTGCAATCTTATAGAAACAGTGCAATCTTCTAAGGTGTTAGGATTTTCAAATCATGAACATTCATTCAAACAACCCTATTGCAATTGAAATGAATAAACCTTCACAATTGAACTAAGCACATTGAATATAAAGGTCCAGGCTAACTTTGCAAAGAAACTAACAATTAGTTGGTTGCGAAAAGTATGGACCAAGGATTGTTGCAAAACTTCAAATATCAAACCATAAACATCATTGAATCAAACTAAATTCTAAATATTGATTTTCCTCAAAGCAATTATAAGGATAGAATAACAAGAACCATGCAAGATAAGAAGAACACAAGTATGGCACCAAATCACAATGTCATTACTTGCATCAAATTATCCACCATAGCAACAATTCCAGCTTTCTGTTACAATATTTGCTTGAGAACAACTACTTGCTAACTCTTTCTCTACTTAATTCGCTCTAACTATCTCTCTATTTGTCTATGTCTATAACTTCTTCTTAACCCTTACAAATGAGGCAAAATTTCTTATTTATAGAACCCCCAAAACATGTTGGCCTAGATAGGATTTTACAATAATAATTAGGCACAAGTCGGCCAAGAGAAATTCAAAATGAGATAAAATATGCATTAAATGTATGAACTTCATCCAAGTGGGCATGGGATCTCCAATGCAACTCGGAGCAATGCATGCCAAAATAATAGGGAAGCACAAATCTTGATGTAGCCAATCATTAACTACCTTCCCTTTGTATTTATTCTGATCCAACATTTCATGAACTTTCAAAAGCACCCTATCCAAGTCAGCCACAGGTGGTAAAGGAAAAACCCTAAGTCACCTTTCAATTGATGCAATTTCTTCCCTAGATTGTTTTACTGAATTATCCCACTCCACCTTATATGTTAGGTATTTTTCAATGACAAGGTGGCCACATCATCCAACTAGTGCTCAAAAACAAAATCATCATTAATTAGAGCATAAACATCATGCTACCATTTTCTCAATAGTTCTAAACTCAAATATTTGCGAGAAATCTTCCTTCTCCCTGTCATAATCTCAAAGAAAGCAATGGATCCATTGTAAACACCAGCCAGGGTATCATCAATCTACCTCCTCTGTTTGTAGATCTTTTTCAAAACCTTTTGCCTAATTTGCAATGCTTCAAACCTCTCCCAAGGTTCAACAACTCCGAAGGAAGGGAGAATTTTATCATTTACTAACTTATCCCTGGTGTACTCCATGATGGTTTTGGTTTTCTGCAATAGGAGATCTATATCTTCCTTATCTTGTGCTAACACCTCCTTCAACCAATCAGTTGCTCTCATAGCATCCTTCCCAGTTGACAAAATGTCCCTGATAGCATCATTTCCTTTTGTTTGCACCCCTTGTAGCCAATTTGCAATGGCAAGAGTGGAAGCCTTCATCTTTTTCAGCTTGGTGATATTCTCTTGAGGTAAAGGTTTTGCAACAAAAGTGGAAGGGTTAATAGATTGCAAGGGCTTCATCAAATCTTCCAAAAATTTCCCGAGATTCTCATTTTCATTCTTCAGCTCATGCTTAGTCTTTATTTCCTTCCTCAATCTGCCCAAGATGACTGCACTAGAACCCTCATAATCTTCAATATTGTGCTTGACAGAAGTGGTCCCCAAATTAAAATTCTGCACATTGTAGTCCTTTGTAGATACCTCATCTCTATTCTTATCTTGAGCAGGAGTTGCAATGTGGACAACTTTTTTGCTGGCCTCATCTCTTTCAATCCTTGAGATGACCTTAGCCTTCTTTTTACCTTTATCCTTTCCCATCTTGGCTAACAACTCATCCCAATTGGGTGGAGTATCTTCCACAACAACTTGTTTTCTCTTTATCTCCTTGTCCAACCAATCAAGGACATTGGATTCCAATTGTACTTTAGTCTATTTCTCCTCTTCCTGCTGGTCCTTAGGCACCTCTTCACTCAAACCTTGCTTCTCAGGAGTCTCTGTCTTGCTCTCCTTCTCTTTGGCATGTCCTTCCTTATGCTCAGGGGATGGAATCCTTTCTGCCTCTCCTTCCCTTGGAGGTGATTTGACCTCTTCGGTTCCAATAGGTGACTCTGCATATGCAACCAAGGGAGATTGCAATACCTTTTCAACTTCTACCTCTACACTGTAAAGGTCACCCTCATGAAATTCCTCCCCTTTTGTGTCTAGACAATCCTCAACTTTCTCAGACTCACTTGGTTTGCTTTGAGCTTCATGGGCGGAAGGAACATCATCATGCTACTCCTTATGAGAAACAACTGGAGGAAGGTCAGTTTTAGGCACACTATCCTTGGGAGAAGGAGTTCTAGACCTCCTTGTGTACACCCATGCCTTCTCTTATGAGCTTTCTATATTTACCACCGATGGGGTAACTTCTTCTCCTAATTTGGAGCTTACCTTCGATGACAGCCTTATTACTTTTCTCCTTTTGGGCACAAGAACATCAACTTCAAGACCCTGCTTTTCTATTTCTTTTTGTTCAGACCTCTTAGTCTTTGAATTTTTCTTAGCAATGGGATTTCTCTATTTTTTCTGTTTCTTGGACCTCCTCCTCTTGAACACCTTTGATCTTGATTTTGAATAGAGAATCCAACTTACCTTTGCCCTTAGGATCCTGCTCAGTTGACTCTTCAGAAGTAGAATGATGATCCAAATCCCCCATCAACATATTTTAGTTTTGTCTTTTCTTCCATCAGTTCTATCTCTTCCTCTAACCAATCCACATCACCAATCAGCCTGTCCTTTATTGCCTTGTAAGCATGATCGTGAATTAGGTTTCCATCATCCTCAAGCTGATCAGGCACTGCCTTCACATTGTATAAATGAACTAATTCAACTGGAAGGTGAGAAAACTTCTTCTTCCTAACCTCAAATTCATCACTGCAATTGGCCCAATAGTCCTCCAAATCAATCTTATGGCTATACTCTCTATTGGCCTTCTTTTGGGCTTCACCTATAATGTCAAACCTTGATCTCTTGGAGTGGAAGGATAAACCAAGAGCACTCATCTCCTCCTCATAAGCCTAGACAGAACCAATGGAAGGACAAGCCTCCCCAGTGCCAATCCTTAATGGGAAATCTCCACCAAAACTAGTCTTATGCCTGTCCCTCTTGACAATGGCATCAAAGTCACATATCTATCTAGTGACTTCCAGAAGTATGATATGATCAGTGGGATACCTTGGAAGTTTGTATGGAGCCCTCTGACAACCATCAACCTGAATGTAGGAGAAAGTTGGGAACTAAATAAACCAAGCACCATATTTCTTGATCAGTTCTTTTGCTTGATCTAAAATTTTGACATGTTCTGCACCTTGAAGTAATTTGGTGATATGCATGGTGAATGCATCATTCACCCTCCTATAACTCAAACTTCCCAAATGCAACTGAGGGTAGACCTCATAGATAATATCCTATCCAAAGGTACCCCTTGTACTCAATCCTTTGTAGGGGTGAAATCTCACAAGTGCATAGACTAGATATGAAGTCATCATGAAGGTCTTAGTCTGCAACACATTGGATAGCTACTCATGGATCACTCTGCTAATGATACCTGCCCAATGGTAGTCAATATTCTCATGTTCCATCCTCACAATCACATGGCACATCCAATTCTCAAACATGACAACATTCTTCAATCCAACCACTCTGCTAAGAAGAGTGATGGCATCATAATACTCCTTAAATTTTTCCCTAAATAGCTGTTTAGGCAATTTGGAATAATGAGACTTGGGCTACTCTAGCCAGCAATTGCTAAGCTGTTGAGTTCTAACAATCTGTTCATCATAGTACTCTTGAGCCACCTTCATGTTGAATGCCACCACATGAGATCTGTCTGGCATGCCAAAATTCTGAGCAATAGAAACAGGGTTGAGATTTGCTACAACTCTCCCTTGAGGACCAATAGTTTTGTGTACCTTGGTCATAGTGTCTTGCACACTCAAGGACAAGCTCATAACACTGGACTATGGAAGGAAAACTGGCTACATGTGACAAACTCAATTCCTTCATCCTTCTAGCCACCAAAGGAAGATCCTGTGCTGCCATTCTTCCTTTAAACTCTTCATAACCCCACAATTTGACATTTGTATCAGTCACCTCGGACAAGATTGATGTAATTTTACTCTCAGGGATCTTGCTCTTGATGTCCATTTTAATCCTTTCTACCTCAGATACTGAGGATCCCTCCACTGTCTTGCTAGATTCAGCTTGCACTCAACATGGAAATAATAGTAAAAACCACAAGAAAGAAATGTTAATCCATCAAAACACTGTTAGAATGAACCTCATACAATCAAGGTGTTATTGAAACTCATATAAAATGATCTTGATAAACTTTAGATTTCAGGACCATCTGCGGAATCTGAGCCAAAGAGGAATTTTGAGAAATTCTAGACTAGATAGATTCCGGTGGAATAATTATGAAACACCTACTAACAATTAAATATGATCATTATCAATCAATAAACCACATAGGAGATCATAAGATAGCATGAATTAATCATAAAATGCATTAAAAATCACTAACACATCATGCTATTCCATATTTCCTTACATTTCATCCGATTTCGGGAAAATCTACCAGAGACAGATTTCCGCAAAGGGGAAGACACTCTATAAACTTCAGAAAATCTAGGTGACACAGGACTTCAGAAAAATCCGGGGTCAACGGAAATCCGCGGAATATATGAAACTCCGAAAATGATAGCGGATTCCAAAAAAAAGGAAGGAGATCAGGAAAATCCGCTAGAGACGGAAAATCCCGAGGGGACTGCGAAACCCGAACATCAGTGTTAAATCATGATTTTTCTTAGACTCATGAATCAATTATGAATTTCAAGGTTTTAGGCTTGATACAAGTTTGACATGGGCCTTCCATAGATTTTCTTTGCATTCTAGGCTAGTTTTAAGGTGAAATAAGGTGGAATGGTGTTGCCCTAGGTTTTGAACCCTATACATCCACCATTAACATAAAGGCAAGCTCAGGATTGAGGTATTCCAACTACCAATTCCTTACTAGGGGAAAATCACGGCTCTCAAGAAAGTTCATCAAAATGCAAATAAACAAACTCAAAAATTACTTGGGAAACCATAAATTAAACACTGTTATGCAACCCTAGCCATGAAGTGATCAAATATTCAAGAATTTGAGCCCCAAAAGTTCTACAACATCAACGTGCTATCCAAAATCATCTATTAAAAGCAAGGCAATTGAATACATACCATTGATGAAGCAAGGATCGATCTCAAAAGTAGCAAATGCGAGTCAAATGACAGCCAAGAAAGAGCACAATAACAATACCCCAAAGAAATCACTAGCAAATCAAATAATTCAAACTCGATGCCTCAAATCCAATCAAACACTCACTAGAATGCACTCTGTAGCTCAATCGATGGCAAACAATAAGTATAATAGTGCAAAAGACCTCAAAGACTAGTTAAATACATCGTTTAAAGCTCATATGAAAACATTAATGTCGCTGACAAGATAGGCTGGCGAATCCGGAAACCCGACGAAAGGACAGAATTCAGAAAAAATTGACCCACGTGGAATTCCACGAAGACTAAAAATCTCTAAACCACAGTGCTTAGCCAGAATCCGAGCAAAATCTAGGAAAATATGGCTGGGGTGGAAAGTCCTGAACCCCAGCAAAAACCCAAACTTAGCTCAAAACTAAAGATCTTCAATGAATAACCTAGGGAAATCACTTAGGCAATCAAAATAAACATTAAGCACATGCCAAAGCAAGACAAAACCTCAAGATGAAAGGGTCAAGACACCAAAAACCAAAGTGAAAGAGGGTCCCTGCCTTCAGCGGGGTGTGTGTACGAAAACTGCACAACAAATACCTTCATCAAACCTTGCATCAAACTTTACTATGTTAAATTCTTTATCTCTTTTGATATAACATTTGCTTTCAAATAATCTAAAGTACTTAACAGTAGGAATACTTCCATACCATAAAGCATAGGTCTTTGTGTTGTTAGCTTTTGCTTGAACTTTGTTAAGTATGTCAATAATAGTGTGAATTGCTTCTCTCCAATAGACTTCTAATAGGTTTGCTTCTTTCATCATAGTCCTAGAAGCTTCTTGAATAGTTTTATTTTTCCTTTCAACCACTCCATTATACTGAGGAGTTCTAGGGGTGGAAAATTTCCTCTTTATTCCATGAACTTCAAAAAACATGTTAAACTCATTACAGGTGAATTTTACACCTCTGTCATACCTCAAAATTTTGATTTTAAAATCCATTTCATTTTCAACCATAGCTTTAAATGCTTTGAATCTATCTAGTGCATCAAATTTCTCTCTAAGAAAAGTAACCCATGTCATTCTAGAGTAATCATCAATCAAAATTATGGAATACTTGTCACCTTGAAGACTTCTCACCCTTGTAGGACCACAAATATTTGTGTGTATCTCCAAATTTAACTAATCCTCCATCATACTTTTCAAGTTTAAAAAATTTACTATTGTCTCTGGTCATATGATTAGAGTAGCCACTATCAAAAACCTAGTAGTTCTTATCCTATTTGACATAAAAATCATAAACTAATGTACCTTCAATCTTATCCTTTTTTTTCGAAACACTTTCCTGCACACAAATTTTAAAGTTAGTAGAATTAGATTCATCTTTTAAAGCCAAGAACATACATTCATTTTCATCAAAATCTTCATTATTAGATTCATCATTAGAAATACCAGTATATACTCTAACATAGTAACTTATTTTAATCATCTTTCCTTTATTCTCCTTACTCTTATTGTTCATGACTCTGTTTGGACATCTTGAAGCATAATGACCTACTTTTCCACAACTAAAATTTTTGAAAGGTAGTTTACCTTTGTACTTACAGATTCCCTTTTCATCCTTCTTACAATGTTAGCTTCCACATAATCAAGATCTTCTCCATCTAAATCTTCAACCTTTTCTGATTTTCCAACCTTGAAAGCAGTCTCTACTTTTGCACCATTTTTCAAACCAAGTTTTCTCATTTTGAATGACGTTAGTGTACCAATCAATTGATCTCTAGAATAGCTGTAAAAAAATTTCACCCTAGGTTCTTTAACTTGTGTACCAAGAACTCTCATTGCACTTACCAACTCATCAACTCTTTTCATGTAGGTTGTAATTGTTTCATCTTTAGTCATTCTTAAGGTCTCAAATTGTGCCTTTAGATTTTGTAGCTTTTCTTGTTTAACCTTTTCATCTCCTTCATAAACAATTTCAAGCTTATCCCAACCTTCTTTAGCAATCTTAAGATTGATAACTTTAACCAATTCAAAATTCGAAGACTATTCATAAGAATAAATCTTGCCTTACCATTTATTTCATGTGCCTTGATCTCATTACTTGTTCTTGGACCATTTGGAGGAGAAACATATTGAGTCTTTATTTCCTTTTCAATTTCAAATTTAGGGAAATCAATTTGTTTTTCCATCACGGATCTATCATACATTGTTAATCTCTTCTCTAAGGAACCTCACTCTAATACCAATTGTTGAATTAACAAGACAATTGAGAGGAAGGGGTGAATCAGTTGTAGCAAATTAAAACATCAACACCCTTAATAGTAATCAGATCCACATGCATTCATTAAACCCTTATTTTGTTAAAGTGATTAATCATGAAGTGTGGATAAAAAAAACTAAAATAATAGCACCATACACAAAAGAACACCAGATTTATGTGGAAAACCCAATGAGGGAAAAACCATAATGAGGATTATCTCACTATATAAGTAATTACAAAATTGGTACAATGGCTCACTACTAGAATATGACACATTATCCAAAAAGACTCACAGCTAGGGATCACTATGACATAAAGAAAAAAAGAAGATAAAAGAGAAATGTTACATAGAGAAAAAATTCTCAATTGAATAGGAAATCCACCACAAATTCTCCAACACTTATGCAGTCTTGCATGAAAGATTTCAAACACCTTCAACTCACTGCCTTCGGGAATCTAACACTTTGAAATTCACGCTGATCTGATCAAATTAACATCTATACTTTTGTAATTCACATCAGATTCATCACTCGCATCTATCTTGCCTCTCTCTTACATATTACAACAATACCACTCTTATTTATATCAACCTCATCCTTGAAAACCTTCTCCAAGGTGGGCAACTAATCATTACATTTAAAATTTAAAATTAGGTTGAAACCTAAACATTCTTGCAGTGGATAGGAATGAAGGTGGCCAATATAAAACCTTAATTAGGACCCAAATAAATCCTAACACACCTCAACATGCTTTCATAACCTTCACATGTAGTGTTAACACCAAGTTAGCCAATACCCGTGCTAAACACCATAAAACATTAAGTACAAGCTTCCTTAAATAAATTTGAAACTTTTAGAAAACAAAATTCACTTGAAAATGATCTAGAATAATCCATGAACTACCTAAGATCCAACAAAGACTTCATCCAAGCTTGCATCATAGAAATACTTCAACCTAGAAAATTTGGTTTAACCTTATTCGTACACAGATGCATGAAACACACACTGTACTACACCAAATCAAGTGAAACCTTGAATCATGAAAGATACAAACATTATAAGCATCTTCCTAGATGCACACAACCTAAGGAAAAACTATGAAGAAATGCAGAGCAAGTACATTTGTCTCAAACCACAACAAATACCACTAAAAACCTAGTTCATATTGGTTAAAATATCTCACTTTGCACAGTGATTCAGAAACCCAAATTTTAGATATAACAACTATTGATAAACTTGAACAACATATTAGATCCACACAAGCATATCGTCAACATAGAATAAATGTGGAGGACATCTTAGAGCATGCTCTAAACACTTGTGCAACACTATTTTCTCTGTTTATCATTTTTTCTCAAAAGCACTTGGAAACCAAGTACCAGAGACATCATCTCAGCACATTACTTCATTCCAACATATCTCCAGACACTACAACACAAAGATAGCTCCATGTACTCACAACACTTCCTCAATATCTCCACTATACATTTAAAATCTATAACAACCTGTTTTCCTCTTTTTCACAAATTTATCAATATCCTTGACATCTTCATCATGCAACAAACTTCCTCAACACATAGTTGACATCAATGATAACACCAACCCGTTGACATCCTATTGACATCAATGACAACACCTTCATACTTGCAACATTTCCTCACAATTTATGGGTGCTACAAAAGTTGTTCCTTCTTCCATTTCTAAGTCCCCTTATTTCCCACATTTGTGTACTATTCTCAAGGACTACAAGTAAATAGTTAGCTAGTTTTAGGTAATTACTTAAGCTTCCTTACTGAACAATTTCAACGAAGCATAAATTTTCACTAGGATATCAAAAAAATTCAAATGAGATATCGACCAAAAAGATGGTTTTATGTACTTCACAATGGTACATGTATTTTTGCAAAAAAAAAACTTTACATTTTATTGTCGATTGAAGTCAGATCTTTTTTTTGGCTCCTAAGCTATTAAAATTTTCCACAATCCCTAATTTTTGTGATTCTTGTGGCTTTGGAAAGGTATTGAAAAGCTCTATATGAAAATCCATGTAATTTTTCTATTTCTATCCTAGGTATATTGTGATTTCAATTCTTCCTTGGTGAGTATATTGGATATTACTCACATATTTTGGCAGTTGGGATGGTGTTGCTTTGATCATTGTACTTCATTTCAACCATATTTCATGTCTTAGTCTTATATTTTATCATTTGAAAAGTGTATCATTATTGTAATCATGGGTTATGCAATTCATCCTTCTATAATCATTCTTACTAGGGAAAATTATGAGTCTTGGTAAAAAGGCATCCTAACACATTGCAAGTGGCTCAATCTTTTGCCTCATTGAAGCAAAGAAAACATGGAATAAAATAGTTTGAGGTAATAGGAATGATCATATCATAGGATTGATTAGTTATATTTTTAGTGCAGTCATCTTCAAAGAGACCTATCATCATATTTTAGGAATCTTGTTTGTGCCCACACATAGTTTGGACCAAAATTTGGGAAATTTTTGGAGGGTATGTGTAGGATCATGATGGGCCAAAAAGTGGCGATATTATGGGTATGTGGCTGGCGACTTTTTCTTTTCCCAAAATTGATGAAACAAAAAGTGGTTTTAAAGGAGATTCTTAGCTTTCCACCAATATAAATTATTCTTTACTTCAAATTTAATAAATAATTATTATTCATTTTCTATTTGAATTATGACTAAAGTCCTGATTGATAGGCTGATTGAAAAACATCTATAGCTTTCAAATGGCATCACATTTTTTGAATCTGAAACATGCATCATTTTCTATGCTTCACATACTATAGGATTAAAAAAAATGAATTCCATGAAGTTTTGACCAATTTAAGGTGCTCAGACATACAATTTTTATATTTTTTAAAAGTTGTAATAAAAAATTCATAATTAGTTATTTACTTGGGAAAAAATTATAAAAAAATATGCATCACATCGTGACATGAGTCCTCTACGTATATCTAAAATCTTATTAAAAATATTATCATTTCATTGTGGTTAGGGTGGTTAGACAGACACCTACTTATTTTTTCCTTGAAATTTAAGTACTACTGCATTGAAATTTCAAATTTTCACCAAATAGATTTAAAAAATAAAAAATAAACCTAGTAGTTTAGAAACTACATTCAATTTGCTACATATTCTATTCTTACATATTTTTGAAATAATATAGATAACTTATTCAATGTTTTACGTCAAATTTACTAACTCTAATTTTTCTGAATTTTTTTCCCCTTAAGACCATGTTTTTTCCACGATGATCTTGCACATACCTTGTAGATTCACATAATCCTCCATTACTAGATGATCCTACATTAGATTGCCTCATTCCACTTGATGATGAGACCTTAGAGTATTTTGAATATGATGTAGAACTTGAATGTCTTGATGATCCTAAGACCTCTCTTGAAACTCCTACTTCTCCAATTGAGATCACACATTCATCTTTTGTTAATTACTCATTGAGAAATCCAAGTGAGTCATTGCAACACGTATCTAATTGTCTTCCTAATTGGGATTCCTATTCATCAAATATTTTTTCATATTGTGGAGTCTCACATTTCATATTTGGAGGACTAGTTTGAGGGTTTATCTCTCCTATTTGATGAAATTCATGGTACAACTAATGCCACTCTATCTTTTTATTTGGAGTTAGTTCTATAGGATGCTAAATCTGAATTTGGTTAGTATTTCAACACACAACATTAACAACAAATAAAATCTTCACATCCATATGAGATAACCCAATCATGTTTTAAAATGCAAATAAATAACAAGATGATTAAAAAAAAAGCACATAAAAACATGATGTCCATTCTATCTCATATTGGATTGGTGCTTCTATGGAAAGAAGCCCTTTCCCAATCCTTGCTTAAGCTTGATGATGAAATTGATATGAATATGATATGAAGATGGTGTGGACAAGATTAGCTCCCCATTGAAGAGATTAACCTTGTATCAAATTGTGGAGGATTTGCTTGAGGATGAAGCCTCTATTTGTAGATTTTCAAATGTTGAGTGTTGAAAAGGGACCAATGTGGGACAAAGATCAAGCCAATAGGAAGAGGCCACTTGTCAAGTTGTTATAGGCTTGAGGATGTGCAAGATTTGGGAAATGTGCCCAAGAGAGGGAGTTTCAAATTCAAATTTGTGCAATGAATGTTGAGTTTGACCTTTGCAAGGGGACATGTAAGAGACATGTAAGACTTATTAAATGCCCTACTGGATGTACATTTCAACTTGCCTTTTGAATTAAAACCTGATGGAATATTCCTCATGGATGCCATGTTGAGTGAAAATGATGATTTAATAAATCAATAAATTGATTTATTTGTGCAAGTGGCATAATCTAGAGAATGCAAGTGGTTAGGATTAGTATTTAATCATGGTTAGATTAGTTTAATGATGATTAGGATGTTTGACCAATTTGACTCAAATATTTGATTTATTTAAATCAAAAGGGATGATGCAAGATAAAGGTGGATTAATTAAATGTTAGGATTTGATGTATTTAAATGAGGTAATGGTAGGCTTAAATCAAATAAAGTTAATTTATTTAATTTAAATGGATGATGAACCTAATTTTCCTACTGAATGGATCAATGTGAATTTGATTTATGAATGAGCGGATGCATATGCATAATGTTAATTTGATGTGTCTATATTTTTCCCCTCTTTGAAGCAATGTACTTGTTGTATTGGTTCAAAGAATAAACTTGCCGCGATCAAAATTTAAAAAGTCCTAATTTTTCGGATGCCCCAGCAGAAAGAAGTACATTGGTACATTGCCCCCTCGAGAGATCGAGTGAAAAGATTCAATTTGAGGGTCGATCTCATGATAAAGAGGTCAAAAATGGATGGTTATGGATGATGATGCAAATGAGGTGATTTTAAGATGCTTAGAATAACAAATCTATATCATCCTAAACAACTTAAATGATGATATGATGTGATGATGGATCATGTGATATGCTATGATTATGCAATGGATGATTTATGTAGATGCTTAGACTAATAGATCTATATTATGATGATGCTATTTTGTGATTATGTAAATGTATGATTTATGCAGATGCTTAGACTAACAGATCTATATTATGAAGATGATGCAAATGCAATGCATGTGAAATGATTGATGTTTCCTATTATGTATGATATGACAAATATGTGGTATGTTGATAGTTTGTGGATGGAGGATGGATGCATGATGGATGCATTGGTGATGATGATGTTAGTGTGGAAATGAGATGATGACAAGAGGATCCCACAATTCCATGATCTGACGAGACTTTATTAGAGATGATGATGATGATGATGATGATTTGCTTATCAAGGATTGGGATTTTAAAAGGGCTACTTACCTTATGTTTGATTACACATGTAGATACGATGGATCAAGGTATAAAGAACCAGGATGGCATTGTACCTAGTGTGATGGAATTTGACTCGATAAACAGATAGGAGTATTCTTGTTCACACTTGACATACATAAACCTTGTTAGGGTGTACCTAACAAAGAAAGTATTCACCAAGTTATTTTACAAGAACATCCAACAAGCATAGCAGACAAGAGGATAATGATCGTTGCCCCATTCCTATCTCTCTAAATCCTTCGTTTGGATATCATCGAGAGTTCCTTGGAATGAGCACAATAAGATAAATCAAAAGAAAAGATCAAGTACACAAACAAGCCAATGTTCTTCATACCTTCAGCCAAAGTGATGTGTTTTGATAGGATAAGAATCCAAGTGATATCCAAAATGATGCCCATTGTCGGAACGATGTATCCTAGGACATGCATTGTAAAGGATGATGATGGTTTGATAAGTTGATTGATAGGCTGTTGATATAAGGTTGATTAACATGTTTGAAAATGATCAAGAATTTGATTTTGCATTTTAAAGATTTGTTGTTTGCTTTTGATTTTATGATTGAAGATTAATTTTGCTGATTGTTGTGATTTTTTCTATTTGCGTTGCCAAAGGATGAAGGTGATGATTAGTTCATTATGGATGATTTATTATTTCAAGTGAAAGCGAGATGAGATGGATGGATTTTTTCAAATATTTGGATGTTTTTGATGTTTTGCAATGTTTTGAGGCTGTTTTTGGTGTTTTCAAGATTTTACAAATGTTTTGATTTTTGATTTTTTGAATGATTTTGGATTTTGATTTTTTTTGAATGTTTTCGGATTTTGATGTTTTTTGAATATTTTTTGGATTTTGATGTGTTTTGAATGTTTTTGGATTTTCTAATTTTCTGATGTTTTTAGATTTTTTGGATGATTTTGATGATTTGGATATGGACATGTGTGTCAATATCAGTGCTCTATTTGAGATTTTTCTAGAAACCAAGCTAAGGTTGATTGATCAGATCGATGGATTGATGATGATGATAACATTGTTGAGGATGCACAACAATGCAAGGATTGGATTGATTAGGATTGATGACGATAACATTGTTGAGGATGCACAACAATGCAAGGATTGATTGATCAGGATTGATGATGATAACATTGTTGAGGATACACAACAATGCAAGGATAGTGTTTAAGCAACACAAGGATATCCCAAGATGATGATTTTTGGATTTTATTTGATTGATCATGATTGATGAAGCTTGATTTGGAAAAAAAGTTGTTTCAAATGATTAGATGTGACATTTGAAGGGTGTGTTAGATGCAACTGATATTGATTGTTTGGATTGATGTTCCATGAAAGATGAAGACTGATAAGGAATGTCTTCTCATCAAAATGTGCCACAGGCTAGTGATTTGAATTTTTGCTCACAAGTGATTTGACCAATTTGATTTCACATTTTCCAATGTTTGGATCACCATATAAGGCGAAGGATATAGATCAAGATTTATTCCTAAAGCAAGATGTAAATATCTACCCCCAATGTCTAGCAATGTATGGAATGTTATGGTGGATGCTTAGATAGGTGTATGGATGGATGGATATGGTAAGAATGCAAAGGATGCCAAGGATTATCTTGTGATAAGATAAGGTGAACAAAAGATGCTCATTTGGATAAAGCTTCATGGCTCAGATAACACTGCATAGGATAGGATCAATGAAAATGACCCATGTCAAGATGTTTACCAAAAGCAAGTGTAAAGGGTGCCCCAAACTTCATCAAGATCAAGATAACTGAGATAATGGATGCAAATGGATAAAGATGGATTAGATAAATGGTTTATGGATGAGTGGATTTATTATGGATAAGACAAATGGAATGTTGGCTTTATTATGGATGGGATGAGATGCTTTCATCTGAATTGGTGCATGTAGGTGCTCGATTCCACACATGATGCCTATTCGTGAGGTTTTCATCATGGTCTTTCCCAAAGCGCCGCTCATGCGGTTTTCACTAGAGGACAATTTTTTTCTTTACTGTTTTCAATCCTTTTTTTGATTTTCATATTTTTTTATTTTTTTATTTTTCTGAAAGATTTTAAGCTCATGCTGAATCACAAGGTGTTGCTGATATAGATGCCCCTATCATAATGTGCCATCAATATCCTTCTTGAAGAAGTTTCTTTGCTAAGATACGTGCACTTGAATACAACTTTTGAGATTCTTGATCTGCTTCATCGATACTAGAGTTAACTTTGTCTTTGTGTGTACATCGCGATAGAGTGACTTTTGAATCCTTATAATGAAGGGTCTTTGCCAATACATGGTCAATTTGAGAATTGGATATCATGTGTGGAGGCGTGGATGGAGTGTGTTTATAGATATGAGATGGATTGGTTGACAACTTGGAATCTTTTACTCTCCAAACTTGGGAAGATGAGCAATGATGGGTGGATACGAAAGTGTGCATGGAATTAGGACCAACTGCTTGATACACTTTGTACGTCACTTGAAAAGCCTACTTTTAATTTTGCGGACATCTTTGATGGATAATTTTTCCTTTTTGATTTTTCCCCATAGTTTCTTTGACTAATGGAGTTTGATAGGGATAATCTTTCTTTGTATTCTTTTGTATCCATATGTATTTGATTTGTCCATTATGCTTCTCAGCTTCTCTTGTTTTGATAACGTTCTTTGTACTTTGATTCAATTCTTTCTTTTGACATTGGTCCCAATTCATGGATGGGTTGATGGGTGGATGAAGATTCATGACGTGGCTGGTTGTAGTATTGAAAGTAGTTTCATCATAAGGACTCTTCGTGCTCCCTATGTTGACATTTGCTTGAGACACAGTTGCCCCCAGTATTGTGAAAGTTGTACCTTCATGCCTTGATTCTTCCTATTCTGAGAGCTCTTGTTTACAATGCATTCTCTAATAAACAACCACTATAGATGATGTTATTTCTATTTGTTGCTCTGCTAACTCTAGAATATCCCGTTCTATCTGGATTGTTTCCTTGAGTGGATAATGTTGGATATCTTCATACATGATTTCTTCATTCTAGATTTTGGATATATTTGATCTTGATGTTGATAACTTAGTTTTACTGTAGGAATTGATAATCTGCTCTTTTTGTGTAATAGAATCATGTTTAAGATGAAGACCATCTACATGTCCATCCATAGAAAGCATATCATGGGTAGATGGAGGAGTATGTGCTACATGGATATGATCATCTTGCATAGATAGGAGAGTGTCCATTAGATTGTTGTAGTATCTTGAAGATACAAATTCTTGATCTTGAATTATTTTGGAGTTGCTTTTGACATGCTTTATATCAAGTTCCTGACATGGATCAGTTTCAAAGGATGGATTTCTTATAAAGGTTTCTTGGATGTTGTCATTAGACATGGGGAATAGCTCAATATCCTATTGATCTTTGAGTGAATTTGGATCAAGTGTTGAGTTCAGGGTTCCTTCAGTATCTGTAACCATGAGGTCAAAGGGGGTCAACATATCTTGGAGGGGACCATTGCTAGACCTTGGTAAAAAATTTTGATCATGCTTTGGAATAAATTCTTGAGATATTTCCTCTAACTCATTAGGTGATGTAGAGACATTTTCAACATGATCATAGGTCAATGGATCATGCATTAGGTCAATAGGATCAAATAATCCTAACACTCCTTGAAATAGATCACTAAAAAGTGGCTCTTGATGTATGGTGAGTTGATCATCGGATGGGGTGGAAACATCTCCAAGTTGCTCATTAATGGAGAGATCTTGATCATTGTTTTTAACAATTGTGGTGGAGGAATTTTCAATTCTTCCAATCATAGGGTCAAGTGATGTTTTCATTTCTTGAATTGGATCATTGTTGGGCATTGTTGGTGGATTTTGATCATGATTGAAAAGTGACTCTTGATATATGTTGATTTGATCTTTGGATGAGATAGAAACATCTTCAATGTGCTCTTTGATGGATAGGTCTTCATCATTGTTTTCAACAATTATCATTTTTTCTATTTGTGCTTACGTTTTTTGGGCAGCTTGAGAGGCTTGTTGCACTTGTTGAGCTTTTCTTGCTTGTTGTGTGGCTAGATATTGTTGGTTGGCCTTTTGGTAGGCTTGGTGAGATTTTAGCACAATGTCATATTGTCTTGTTGTGTTTGGTTTTGGTGGTAGTGGTGGTGGATTTGGAATCATGTTGTATGTAGTGACAAGTGGTTGAGATATGCTTGGAGCGATCATGGTAGTGAGGGGTTGAGATATGATGGGTGTGGTAGGGGTTTTTGGAGTGATCGAGGTAATAGGGATGGTTGGAATGATCGAGGTGATAGGCTCTTGGGAGACTGTGTTTTGGTTTGTTGGGATCAACATTGTTGCTTGATTGAATACCATTTGTTGGTGCGATGTCGATGGTATTTTCAAAGGATTTGATGTGATGGCTTGATTGGTGTTAGGTGGATTGATTTGGATGGAATGATTAATGCTAGGTAAAGGGGGAAGCCCTAAACCAAGGAATGATGTTGATATGGGTAATGGTGGTGGAGATGTCTCTTGGTGTAATGACTCAACTATTTTGGTAAGTGTAGCAATTTTATCTAGCCAAATTTTTTCTTGATTTTGATCTTGACTCCCTTGATATAGTTGATTTGGCTTGTGTTTAAGCAGATTTGGAGTGTGTACTTGTGTTTGATTTTGGAAAATGTTCTAATTTGGGATGACACTAAAATTTGGCATGATAGGTTGAAATTGACCATTGTTCATGTTTGGAATATTCGTATGATTTGCGAATGTATCCATCCCAAATTTTTCTGGATTCATGTTTCAAAAACTTGTGCTTGGTACATTCTCATTTGGCTTGTAGGGATTTGGTGGGATGATGTTGTTCATTTGAAGGCTCATGCTTTGATTGTTCAGTTGACATACTTGAACATTTGGATTTAGATCTATCATCAGGAAATGTGTTCCAATCTTTGATCTGGGTATACTCACACTTGTTGTTCCATTGACATTTGTAGAAGGTAATGATCCCAACCATGGTTTGTATAAGTGCGAGTTTCGATAATCAATCAGCATTGGAAGAATTTGATAGCTTAGTTGACTTGGATTACTCATGATGTATGGATCAAGTTTGTATTCCATGTTCTCCTTGTGTTTTGACCTTGTTGCGAAAGTGACCTCTAAGGTTCTTAGGACTAATGACGAGATGAAGGATGAAAAGGGGAAATGATATGAGTGTTGAATGTTTAGGGACTTTGGATCAATGTTAGACTTAAGGTTTGATTTTGATTGTTTGATTTGGATGATGAACTTGTAAACCCTAATATGTAAGATGTTATCTTAGGATGAACTTGTTCAAAGGATTTCTGATTTAATTATAGGTATGAGAAAGGATGCATTCCCACACACCTAAATAAACAAATGATTTTGATTGTGATGATTTACCCAAGTCTAGAATGATGTTTTCAAAAGCTCTAAAGTTGTTTGGTGGGATGGGATGATAAATGTTTGGATGGATGAAGTGTTTGATTTGATCCTAATTGGTAAGGACTTGTTTACTAGGCCAAGATAGTGAAGAACATGCCTTTCTCTAAAAGTAATTCAAAATCAAAAGATCAATGTTTGCATGAAAACCATATGACCAAAAGATGCCAAGCACATGTGTGGGGTCCAATAATTTAATCTTTGCTTAATGGATTCTTTTGACCACAAACACACTCTTGATTAGGTTTTTGAATCTTGATGTCTAATGTCTCAACTTTCCCCTTATCCCACAAAGTGTATTATGCAGAAACCAAGGAAATTTGAGGCAAGAGTTACCTTAAGTTGACTTTAGTAGAAGCAAATTGAGATGAAATCCAAATGTTTAGATGCCTCTAAGGACACAAATCCCAAGGGAAAGCAATAACATGTGAATTTTTTCAAGGATATTTTCCTCTCCTAAAGGTTTTGCAATTTTGATGATTCATTGAATGTTGGTTTCCCAATGTTTTTGATAAAATCACTGTGTTTTCAAACCACAAGCAATATGACGTCCTAGCTCAATTGGTACATTTTTCTTGGTGGGCTTGCCTCATGCCCTTCATGGAAGAGATGATTTTACATGCAACCAAGGAAAAAATATAAAGGTATGTCAAGAATGAATTCTTAACCTCTATATTTCAACCAAGATTGAACATGGCAAGTAACTTCTTGGAATCTAAGTTCCAATGCACCACTTTGATAAACTCATTGGATGGACTATTGGCAACTATAAACAAGGTTCTTAATGACACAACATTAGGGACATGGCACCTTGCAAGTGTCCAGCAAGCCACTAAATGCTTTAATCAATCCTACTAGGGGCTCTTATATGTTTTACGGTAGTACCCCATTTTGAAAGACACTGTATGGCTAAGGCCTACATACCATGAGGACTTGACAGTTTAGTCTTATCCATTTATATACCAGCCCGAATGAAAAACCGGTTGGAGTTTCCTTCGAGTTCTCCTTTCGGATGTGTCTCTTAGGCAGGCCCCTCTAAAGGTAAAAAATAGCGAGCAAGCACATCCGTAGTTTGATCAACCTTCATTTTGAAACAAAGGGAGAACACACGCGATATACCTAACTCACACTCACAAAGTGTGTTGTTCAATTTCAAACTCAAATCAAAGTGTGTATGGGAAATTATTTACGCAACTTAATATCACCAAAAGCCTTTTGATTCTTAAGATCGTCGTGAGGCATGAGAGAAGCATATACATCTTTTGATGATATTACTTTGTGTAAATAATTACAAAACAATAAAAGAACACATTCATTTTATCCTTTAAAGCAATGATTTGATTCATTTTAAGCACCAAAGGAAAGATGAAGATTTGATTGTTCGATTTTAAACCTCAAGACCCAAATTCTAGTGAATTTATAACATTCAATTTTAATCCGATATTGAAAGAAAACAATGATCTAGTTGGCTTAAAGAAAAAAATTAAAGCAATAAATGGAGGCTCTAGGCTATTTCAATAATCATTTAAAAATTCTCTTTTAAATTTAATGTCCAATCCTCCAACTTAGATCTATTTGTTTGATTCTCATGAGAGAGACCACCATTGTTTATTGATGCAAATCCCACGAACGCACGAGCCTATGAAAAGAAAGTTTGTAACTTCAAATGTGTGCCACACATTATTTGGAAGCCATCCTGCATTTATAGGTCTACCAAATACAAGTAGAAAAATAAGCAAATAAACGCAAATCTAAGAACATTTATTGCAACTAAAGAATTACTCCTATAGAATTTCCCTTATTATGAAACATAGCAACCATAGCTATTTATTGTCATAAAATAAAGCAAATAGTAATCATTTAAGACAACATTATCACAAAAAGGAAAGGTAAGCCTATTTGTAAAATTTAAGACTTCCCAACATGATGCCCATAGAAGACATTGCTCCATAAACTTAGGTCTCCAGTATGAGTAGCGCGCCCAATGCTTGAAGTTGATCCATTTAATGCATTAATATGTGCTTGATCTACACTAAGATTAAAAGAAATATACGCTTTTAAAAGGAAATTTCACTGTCCAAGACGCTCATATTTCTCCTACATCCACATGGTTCATTCTTTGCCTCACTTGATGCAATCTACAATAATAATTTCTGATATGCCAGAGAATTCAACCCTTGTCAGAAAGCAGCCCACATATACCGATAGCCACCTTTAATTCACATTAGAAACAACTAGGTCTAGCTGGTTGGTGAAAGAGTGCTCCCCTACTCACTGACATGCAATTATGTAGAAGCTAATAATAAAGAGAACAGATTAGAAGTTAATATGTTTTGCTTAATATACACACTCCCAATGTTGTTCGCACTTAACATCACGGACTAAAATCAAGGTGGTTTTATATTTATCAAAGAATTGGAGCTAATGTATTTTGCAGGTGAACAATAAAATAAAATTTATTAAGAAAAAGTAGTTAGTGGGTATGAGGTCAATGCCATAAATACTAAATAAGAAACTTTCAACTGGAACACACTCCAACAGTGGATTGATGAGACCTTAATTTGAATGAGAGGACACGGACAGGTAGTTTTACTTCTCCAACAGATTTATGAGTTGATTACGGGGTCTCCAATTGAATGAAAGGATGTAGACTTCTCCAACAGATTTATGAGTTGATTACAGGGTCTCCAATTGAATGAAAGGATGCAGACAAAGGGGTCTAAGAACACAGCAAGCCCTTCACAAAGATGATAGCTATTTTCCTACTAGAAATTGCACGGATTCATGGCTTCTAATGGTGATGGGTCAGTGAACACAAATTGATGTTGTTACCAACTATCTTGACCATAGAAAGATAGCATTTATTCCAGAATACAACCAATGGCTGTCTATCGTAAGAGGATCTAATGAAAAGTGTAAAGAAACTTTCAAACAACTGCTAATTACTAGGCATGCATAGAAGATAAATGAATAAATATTTTTACAAAATTTCAAGCAAAAATAGTGCCCCAATGTCAATAAAGAAAAGCTTTCAAACTATTACAACTAGCAAGTGTAAATTCTTCAAAAAAAGATAAATGATCTTGTTATTTGTTCAGTGTTCACTAATTCAATTCAGTAAATGGTTCATTTTGATTTGAGTGTGAGAGGAACCTAAACATCTGATTGAGTGGACCAACCAGTTGGTGCAACATCTTATCACAAAGTTTTAAACAATAAGGCTAGAGCATTTCAGCTAGTCAGACAGAGGATCTGAAACACGCCCTCCTTCTAGCGCCAATTGTAGGATGCTAAATCTGCATTTGGTTAGTATTTCAACACACAACATTAACAACAAAGAAAATCTTCACATCCATATGAGATAACCCAATCATGTTTTAAAATGCAAATAAATAACAAGATGATTAAAACAAAAGCACATAAAAACATGATGTCCATTCTATCTCATATTGGATTGGTGCTTCTATGGAAAGAAGCCCTTTCCCAATCCTTGCTTAAGCTTGATGATGAAATTGATATGAATATGATATGAAGATGGTGTGGACAAGATTAGCTTCCCATTGAAGAGATTAACCTTGTATCAGATTGTGGAGGATTTGCTTGAGGATGAAGCCTCTATTTGTAGATTTTCAAATGCTGGGTGTTGAAAAGGGACCAATGTGGGACAAAGATCAAGCCAATAGGAAGAGGCCACTTGTCAAGTTGTTATAGGCTTGAGGATGTGCAAGATTTGGGAAATGTGCCCAAGAGAGGGGGTTTCAAATTCAAATTTGTGCAATGAATGTTGAGTTTGACCTTTGGAAGGGGACATGTAAGAGACATGTAAGACTTATTAAATGCCCTATTGGATGTACATTTCAACTTTCCTTTTGAATTCAAACCTGATGGAATATTCCTCATGGATGCCATGTTGAGTGAAAATGATGATTTAATAAATCAATAAATTGATTTATTTGTGCAAGTGGCATAATCTAGAGAATGCAAGTGGTTAGGATTAGTATTTAATCATGGTTAGATTAGTTTAATGATGATTAGGATGTTTGACCAATTTGACTCAAATATTTGATTTATTTAAATCAAAATGGATGATGCAAGATAAAGGTGGATTAATTAAATGTTAGGATTTGATGTATTTAAATGAGGTAATGGTAGGCTTAAATCAAATAAATTTAATTTATTTGTTTTAAATGGATGATGAATCTGATTTTCCTACTAAATGGATCAATGTGAATTTGATTTATGAATGAGCGGATGCATATGCATAATGTTAATTTGATGTGTCTACAAGTTCAAGATCAATTTCCTTTTTTTCTTGGTTTATCACTTTTTCTTATGTATGTAAATGTACCTTACTGGATTGTGGTATCATCTTAAAATCTACCACAAACTTGGCAACACATGAGCATGTTTTAAAGACACAATATTTATATATATGGGTTCATCTTCCTATAAATTCCTATCTGTAATGGGAAGAATTCATGCATTTTTACTTGGTTTATCTTCTTCCCAAGGTGAGAATTTTTTTTTTATTAACATATAAAAAGTTTTTGAAGGGGCCCTAAAACCCTTTAGAAAAGAAACATACTACAAAATGGATAATACTGGGAAAAACAAGCTGCCACTAAGATGAAGCTTTAGAAAGCTAACAAAAAACCATCAACTAACAAACAACAAAAAAGAAGACAACAACAAGAAACTATTGTAGGTTCTTCAAGATCTTTGCTTCTTCCAGGTCCTTAGAAATGACCTGCTCATCCATCTTAACAACCTCTACTAGTTCTTGATAAGGAATCATAATGATTTTCTTCATCTTGCTCCTTGTTTGAGTGTTAGGGGCAACATCCATACCCTTACCATGCCATCCCTTTAGAACATCATCCTCCACTTCATCGTCATATTTCCCCTTAATGATAAATTCCCCCATCCATTTACATGCCTTTTTATTCAACAAAGTCAGCCCATGCACACTTGTTTATAGGGAAGCTTGACTAGCTTGCACCAGTGTATTCATGTCATCATGAATCTTATTAATCTTCTTCTCAAGAGAAGTAATTTTTGATTCATGATCTTTCCCTAATTCTAATGCATCATCAACAACCTTGTTAAGGACTACATTCATATACTTGATCTGATTATACATAATCACCTTAATTTTACTATTATTAATAATTATTGCATTTATATTGGCCATCAGGCTTAACTTCATGTTTATCTATTTCACTTCAAAAAAGAGCCATTTGAAAAGTTTAAAAATATACCTAGTCCCATCTTTCACCATCCTCAAAATAGCACTAATATCATCCTTAACATAGTTGATAGTCTCATTTGGTAAGTTGTTGAAACATGTTAAACCCCAATTGTGTATTTACTATTTACTATTACTATGTAGGGTAAATGCAAATTTAATTTTAATTCTGAATGGGAATAAATTGTACATGCACTTTGTTATCAATGAATTATGAATGAATGTTATTTCATTTAATGTTATATGATGATATGTGAAGAAATGCGTATATGTGAAATGGATGGTTATTGAATTAGACATTCTAACTATGCAGAAATATTATGTGTAATGCATATTTTGTTGAATAGATGACTACTATGGGAATGCATTAGTTGGATACAGGTATATGTTCAATCCTCCAAGTGTGACAAGAAGTATATCACTTAGGAGAAGATCTTGGTCGGGTAACCAGTAACGTAACTTAATTGAGCTTACACACACACTCATAGTAGAATGGTTGAGTCAAGTTATTATGTCAGGAATAGGTAGTTATCCTTAGTATGATGTGTTTGCATTAGTAAGGGTCTTGATTACTATTGAATGCATGTTTGGATGATGTTTTTATGTTTTGATCTGATGAGTTCTTTCCTATATTACTATGCTTGTATTGATGAGGAGAACACATATGGAAGTATGTATATGTATACATATGCATATCGACGATAGATCATACACATGGAGGAACATGTACATGCGAGTACATAGGTAGATGTACCTATGCACACTTGTGAATGGGTTTCTTATGAGCATGGAGCTATCATATGGAACTTACAAAATGTATGTGTATATGTATAAATACATCACACATTTATTCCCTATCAACACAATAGTAATTTTGTATGTGCTTGATTATGCAATCGATTGTGTGTATATATATAAGGTATATACATATATCCAAATGTATAAATGTATCGATACACACATATGTTGGGAAAATGGACATGCCCATACGAAAGTATCAATATATGTACACATACATATACATGTACATAGAGGAATATATATATATATACATATACATAGTTGATATGATTGTTATTACTATGTGAATGTTAACTTGTTTGTATTAATCTGTATATCGAATGTATACATAGTTTATTGACATAAGATATATATATATTAATATATACACATATACATATATATGTGTTGGTGTAAATAAAGTATTGTACCTAGTTAATTCATTACTAGGGGACTTATTTACACATGTTAAGTTTAGTTAGGTCATAGGAAGGAATCTTTCTAGAAGGTGTTAGTTGTCATTAGTTGTTATCTTATCCTTTGAAAACTACTACATGTGAACCTAGGTAAGTGTGATTAGTTGTCTCATGTCATATGATTAAGACACTTGTCATAATCTTATGACATCTTGTATCTCACCTTGGCTATATAACCAAGGGGTTTTTCTCATTTGTAATCAATCAAAATCATCTCATATCATTGACATTGAATACAGTTTATTCTAGTCATAGTCATCTCTCTTCTTTTGTGCTTTCCCTTTGGTCTCTAGATCTTGGCATCCATAGCCAATTCTAACATTTTATCAGAGCGGGTTGGGTGCCATTGGATAGTCTTTTTTTGAAAAGAGTTATCATATTTGGGGGTGTTCCAGTTTTGGATCTTTATTGCAGGTTCATATAAGAGCTTGTTGGTGCAAATCTAAGCTCACCATTGTGTTTGGAAGGTTCGAGAAAGTTTATTTTTCCTTTTGTTTCATCCAAATTGGACATATGAGGCCAAATCTATGAGGGTTTGAAGCTGAAGTGTAGTTGCCAGATCTAGAAGGTAGCTACAATTTTGGAGCATTTTGGGTCAAACACGACCCTGCGATCGCGTCCAGAAGAGCCAAAAACCCTAAGATTGACTGTCAATTCATCCATTTTGGAGCAAGTCATCTGGTGAGGCAAAAAAAATTTCCCAGAGAGTCGTACAACCCTCTAGGTCATCATAAATGCAACAATATGATTTCAGAAAATAAAATATTCTATTTTGTTTTCAAATATTTTTTGAAAAATTTTGTGTAAATTTTTTTTATCCGTCGTAATATATTTTGAAATATTTTATTGAAAGCAGGTACTATAAACCTCATGGTTGTACTTGTAGGGCCCACAAGGAGCCACGTGGCCTATCAGCCATGACCGCCATGACCCCTGCCATTCACTCTTATGATGTCCTTCAAAAATAATTCTGGCTTCCAAAAAAAGCGGGTTGATCATCAAAATCTAGTGACATTCATAAATCCAACGAAGATTTATAATCGGCAGCAAGTCAATCCTGCAATGAAGGAATCTGGAATATTCTAACAAGTCATAGATTCCTCAACCAGATTCTGCCGACCATGTGACGTGTAGGAACCCGTCAAGTTTAAGCAAATAAAACAAGAATATTCCAGGCAGAGGGTCAGACATTCTTTTGATGGGCTAAAAGCCATCAATTTTAATCCATTGTTTTGTTGACGATAGCTCTACATTAGCATGACATCATCAGTTTCTAAAAAAAATTCACCCCCTCTCCATTTGTATTTTGGTTTTTTCAATCAATCTTTGAAGGCTAATATCTCAGCCATACGACCTCCTTGTTTAGAGCAATTTTTTTTTGGGGCTAATTTTTCATGCTTTTCATAGTGGTGCAATCAGTTTCTGGTTTTGGTGCCTAGTTTTTCTAGAATTTGCAAATTCTCACAGGTGTTGCTACTTCATCCTCATTTTGGGAACTTTGGGAGCTCATATCTTGCTCCTATGGCAACATTTTTGGGTGCATTTTTTTTTTTTAAGTGCATGATTTTTCGTGTACTTTTCAGTGGTATGATCAGATTGATCTCATTGTATATCAAAAATTGTACTTGATTCTGTTGCCTATTTTGGTTATTTGCATGTACCAAGATCAAAGTCCACTTCATTGTTTTTGGCAAGTGGCAACTGTAAACAAACTAAATATAAAGTGCCAATTTAGATATTGCTTGGGGGGTTTCTTGATTGAGTGATTTGGGGGGGTCTCTAGGTGTATTGTTTTGATCTGTTTGCTTTTGCTCTCTTTTTTCATGGATCATTCTAAGGTTCCTTTGCTCACATCATATAATTATTCAACATGGCATCAAAATGCATGGAATATTCTAATGACAAAAGGTCACTCTCTATATGTTGAAAATAAGGTACCTGAACCTACAGATGATGAGAAAAAGTTAAAATGGATGATCAAACATACCAAAGCTCTTGGGTGTCTTCGTAGACTTGTTTCTCAAGATTTGTTGTTCCAAATTGAATCATGTAAGAATTCTCATGAAGCTTGGAAAAAATTGAAAAAATTGTATGGTACTATAGATGAAGTAAGAGGCTATCAAATTAATAATGAATTGATGAATCTTGATCCTAAGAACTTTGACAACATCCAGGACTACATCACTAAGGTTAATGATCTAAGAGATAAATTTAAAGCATGTGGAATTGATAAGAAGTACATTCAATTGGTCTACAATACAATGAAAAAACTTGGTCCTGATTATGCTTCTTTTGTTTCTAGCTTTCATACTCATAGATTGACTATGGGGTTTGCATACACTACACCTTCATTTGCATCATTTTGTGAGATGTTGATACATGAGCAACAAAAGCTTATTTCAATGGGTCTCATCAAGAATTCTAAATCTCAGGCATTGTTGGTTAGTCAGGTGAAAGAATCAAAATCAGATTAGAAACAAAAGAAAGCAAAGAATAATCAACATTCATATCAAGCAAAGAAAAAATCCTCTTCTAAAGGGGAAACATCTAAGAAGGAGAGACCTTTTTATGCATATTGCAAGAAGGATGGACATGAAGAACACTATATTTACAAGAAGGATATTGATGAGTTGAAAAATCTTCTCAAAAAGAATCACATTGATTTGCCTTCTAGAATTTTTGAATCACCTCCTTCTCCTTCTACTTCAAAATAGTCTAAAAAGGACAAAGGTCAAGCATCTTCATCAGAAAATAAAGGACAAGCTCTTTGTGCTCTTTTAGGTCTAGAATTAGGGAGATGGCTTCTAGATTTAGGAGCATCTCATCATATGACATCTTCGTAGTCTATACTTTCCTCATTTCAGCCTTGTACTATGTCTCCTAGATTGATGGGAAACAATACATACATGAGTGTAACAGGGAAGGGATCTATTAGTTTTTGGGACAACACTTTTCAAGATGTCTTATGTGTTCCTCCTTTTACGAACAATCTTCTTTCCATTTATTAGATTACACATGGTGGATATGGGAGGTCTATGGAGTTCACACCTGATTTACTCATCATTCGAGACTTGGAGACTAGAGAGATCATTGCTACTGGGGTGGTTGATCATTCATCTCAGTTGTATACCTTTGCACAATTTTCTTCTGATGATGACAATGTTCCTTTGACTATTGATCATATGAACCATGATTCAAAGGAGACATTTGGCTTCTTGAAATTGGGAGTTCTCACATAAGATCCAATACTTGAGCAATGTATTTCATCTCCTCCACCTACTATTGCAATTGATGATGCTTGCGATTCAACAATTTTTGCTCCTAGTGATTCAGTGCAACAGGATATTCATAGTCTTCCAAATATGGCTTCTTTGGATGACTTCTTGATAGGTATTTCAAACTTGTTTGTGGAGTCTCATCTTGTTGATTTGGAGGACATCATTGATAGCATTCATCCTCTCTTTGATGAAGATGCTCCTTCTTTAGTTGTTGTGAGGGAACACCTTGACCCTCTTGTTCATTCTCTACATGATCATTCTTCACAGATTGATGTGACTATGGATACTTTTGGACAATATTTGGAGGAGGCTTCTTTGTCTTTAGAGGGGATATTTCTATCTTTGGATCATGTTCTACATTCTTCTCTACTAGATGTTGGATTGTCCTCTTCAACAGTGTGGCCTAGAACGCTTGTTTAGAGTGTGTCATCTTTTGGCATCGACATGGAGACACTTGAGCATGCTTTAGAGACATCATCAAACAACATCCATGTTCCTGATATCCTACATACATCCATGGTTTTCTTTCTTCCTAAGGGGAGGAACGTTGTTCGACAAGATTGGATCATCTTCAACATTCAATGTCGAGCTTCTACCATCATTGCATGAGACTCAACATTGAGGGGGGGCTACCTTGTCTCTCTTCTACTTCTCTCTTATGGGGGGGTCTTTTTCCTCACATGGGATTTTTACCTTCTCATGCATCATTGAGATCATTTATTTTTGTATTTCATCTCTCTTTTGGTAAGTTTTTTCCCATTGGGTTTTCTCTTTTTCTCTATTTGTGAGAGATTTCATTGCATGTGTACATGGGTACCTAACATGGCCTAGTAGTCAGGACCCATTCTTGAATTTTTGTTTCATTTGCATAATAATCTGCTACTCCCTAAGTTGCACTTAAGGGGGGGTGTTGGTGTAAATAAAGTCTTGTACCTAGTTAATTCATTACTAGGGGACTTATTTACACATGTTAAGTTTACTCAAGTCATAGGAAGGAATCTTTGTGGAAGGTGTTAGTTTTCATTAGTTCGGCATCCTTCAACAATAATTTTGGCTTCCAAAAAAAGTGGGCTGATCATCAAAATCTGGTGACATTCATAAATCCGGCAAAGATTTATAATCGGTGGCAAGTCAATCTAGCGGTGAAAGAATATGGAATATTCTGACAAGTCATAGAGTCCTCAGCCAGATTCTGCCAACCATGTGTTGGTGTAAATAAAGTCTTGTACCTAGTTAATTCATTAATAGGGGACTTATTTACACATGTTAATTTTACTTAGGTCATAGGAAGGAATCTATCTAGAAGGTGTTAGTTTTCATTAGTTGTTATCTTATCCTTTGACAACTACTACATGTGAACCTAGGTAAGTGTGATTAGTTGTCTCATGTCATATAATTAAGACACTTGTCATAATCCTATAACATCTTGCATCTCACCTTGGCTATATAACCAAGGGGTTTCTCTCATTAGTAATCAATCACAATCATCTCATATCATTGACATTGAATATTGTTTATTCTTGCCATCTTCATCTCTTCTTTTGTGCTTTCCATTTGGTCTCTAGATCTTGGCATCCATAGCCAATTCTAACAATATGTGATAAGGCATTAATGCTACTAATTGAAATATATATGTGTGTGTGTGTGTGTATATGCATATATATAAATATATGCTTGGAGGTCAACTAATATATGTGATGCTTAGAGGTCAATTTATATATATAAACATAGGCCTATTTGTATATAATATGTGAAAATAATTTAAAGGATGATACAAAAGCAAAGTATTTCACAATAATAAGGTCGATATGGAAAATAAACCATAGTCGATACTATGGAAATGCATATTTAAATTGCTAACAACAAATTACTCAAACATGGGACACTTTATTATAAACTGATAGAGTATTTATCAACTATAAAATGAAGTGTCAACACAGGAGAATAGGAAAATATACAATAGGCTATGAATTGATCAAAATACTAAACAATACGCTATTCATAAGGATTGTCTCATCTCCACTGTGTTGCTCAACAAAATATGACCAATTCAATATGATATAGTTTTTTCTGGTAAATAATAGAATATTTTAAAGTAGATAATCATGCCAAAGGAAAAGTAGGCTGGTTGAATACAAAACGCCAAATTAAGAAAGCTCTATTTCCTATAGAATTCTATTTTGTAGAAAGTCGATTATCATCATTTGATCATGTGTAGATTGAACTAGTCTTTTGTTGTTGTCAACCATAAAGGTTGATCTATGGCATTATATGCTGAGTATACTCTTTGATTTTTTCCACATTTTAGCTTAGTAGAGCGAGTTGATTTGCTTGGTAAAAGGTGTCAACTAGCATGCATCTTCTGAAGGTTGCAATTTGTCTAATTTTTTTTGTATAAATAGAGAGGCAATCCCTCTTATTTAGAACACATTATTTTGCAAACTTATTCTGCTATAATTATTTTATGAGTTGAGAGTCATAGTGTGAGATTTGTGAAATACTTTGTGAGTGAAAATTATTCTTGATAGGGAATTCATAGTTGAGTGTTTCTTTAGAAGGATTTAGTGAAGTTATCAAGCTACTATTGGAAGGTTGTGCATCAAGTCATTCAATTGGATTAAGCATATAAAAGCATGAGGATCTAGTAGTCTCTTATTTATCTTTATGAAAAATTGTTATTTGAATGCTTTATTTGATCTACTTGAGATTTCTTGGATTAGGGAATCATAGTATTTGCTTTGGAAATTAAAAAGAAGCTATTTTATGATGTATGTGGAAGTGCTTGTACTTACTCCATAATAGGAGGAATTTTTTGTCATTAGTATAAGTATACTAGATTTGGTAGAGCAAGGATAGCTTATGGGCTATTCATAGCTAAGTTATTTGATTAAATTAGATAGCTTATAGAGTTAGACCAATGGTTTGATTATCCTTGAAGAGAGGGTAACTGGTATTTATGATTTATAAGTAGATATATCATTAAGTAGTGGGAAAATGGAATAGGATGTCTCTAGGATTAAAGACTACCCATTGAAGGAAAACCTATGCATAGAATATAGTGGCCTTAAGTCAAATCAATCTAGAGTAGTGTATGTGACTAGGATTACTATCACTTGAAGTATTGGGTGAGAACACTTTGGCCAAAGTAGTGTGACTACCTTTGGATCCATTGTCAATGCACTGTGATCTATTTATTTGCATGCTAGTCTTAGATTATGGGTTTACAAGTTCTAGTCATGTAGGACACAACACTAAGTTTATATTGGTTGTTGTTATGAGGTTACTCTACCAATCTCTTCATCAAAGGGTAGGGCCATATATCAAATCATAGATGTGCAAGGGATTGCATATGAGTCCATGGTTGGTGGAAAAGTGCTTGAGTGATGCTTCTCCTCCTCAGCAGGTGACAAGAAGACCAAGATTTAAAAGGAGGTTCCTAGACTATCTATATCTATTGTTTGAAGCTTAGTTGACCTATGTATGTACTCTGTACACATTCTTTGGAATATTCTAATTTATGGAATTATTATTGAAATGGAATCATTGTTTATTATTGTTGTGACATTTATGTTCATTTATTCTCTATAAAATAAAGAAATTTTTTATGACAATAGTTTTAAATTACATAATTTATTTACTTGCAAAGTGAAAATTTAGGAAAAATTACTTCAATTAATGGTTGAAATATTAGATGTGGTATCAGAGCTACCAGGTTTAGCTCTTGACCCTATGACCTCATCAGAATTTATTTATGATGTTATCTAATATTTGGAAATTCTTGTGCTAGGATGGTGCATCTTAGGTTAACTGCAAGAAATTTAGTAATCGGAAATTATCACTACCTAAAGGAAAAAAAGGAAAAAGAGGTCATCATTCAAAAAATTGAGGGTACCAACTACGACAATGCCATCTGTCTAAGTGACACTGAAACCTTCAGTCACACACTTTCTTGAAATAGTGATGTAAAGAGAAAGATGAAAATGGAGGCTTAATAGAACTATTTACCTTCCATCTCACCAAAGAAGTCTGAGTCTTTATCACTTTCCAAGGATATTCCCTTGGAAGGGAGTGTCAGCCTAACATTTATCCTTAGGGACCCAAGATTTCTTCCAATGGTGGAATCAATTGTAATTTTGTTGGCCCTCATAATTGTTGTTGCATTGTTTCCCTTGATGTCAAAGACACAAAAGACTGATGACAATTTGATAGGAATACAAACATTTGAATTGATATGGTATCACATTTGATACATAGGTATTACAGACTGATAGTAATACAAACATTTGAATTGATATGGTATCACATTTGATACATAGGTATTACAGACTGACAGGAATACAAACATTTGAATTGATATGGTATCACATTTGATACATAGGTATGACATGTTTGGGTTTAGTATGATAATGCATTATACAAGTTATTGGCATATTCCCAAATTTGATTCAAATGATATTTATATTGTGTTCTATTTTATTCATGTGGTTTATCATTCACATAATACATGAGACATTTATTTTCTAATACAAACAATATCAATTTGTATCTTGTAATAAGGTATCATTACAAGATCATGTTTCACCTAGATGGCATATAAAGCACAATATTTTGGTTATCTTCAAAGGTAATGTGTTTTCCTTGATTATCATTGGCATATGGAATTAAATAAGTGTTGTTTTGGTTTTACATGGTTGGCACCTTTGTTTTGAGTGGACATCATACTCCTAATGAGTATCGAGCACATGACACAATTGGCATCTTTTGGTTTAAATCATAGATTTCATTCCATGTGAAAAAGGCATAAAAAACAAGGATAACTTGGTTGGTAAGTTTTGGGGCCTTGATACATGTTAAAGAAATTGTTTCATATTCTATTTTTGCCATCTCTTTTAGGGCTAATTGGTTCAGCAAGATAAGGGTGTATAGAGTGGAGAATAAAAAGAATATTGTGTAATATGAAAAGTTCAACATTGGTGAATGGATCGAGCAGTTTAGGGTTTCACCAAGCCATGATATTTTCAAGGGATCTTTGAAGACAAAGAGCTCTCTTGAGCTAGGACATGGAAGAACAGTTAGAATAGTAGTGGAGGTGTTGAGGCAATGACTGTGGTGAAATGAAGCAAGGGTGAATAGGTGTTTTCATTCCTTAACCTTGATAGATCTCGATTTATCTAAAATTTGAACTATTGTTTGGTTTGATAAATAGTGTTGGGTTTTCTTTAAAATGGTTCTTCATTAATTTGTAACCATTTATTTTGAAACCTTAGTCAGTTTTTAACAAAATCACAAAACCATTTTATGGTGTAAGGATTAAAATGCATACAAATCAGTTATGAAGATGGCAGTTTGTTTTCAGTCATAGTTTGAATATAGCTTTCTTGTTGGTTATAAGCTTGAACATGGGTAGTTTTGAAGGAAATTAACATCTGGAATTATCTAAAAGATAGTTGTTATTGATTAATGGCTCTTTCAGTTATGTGTTCACATATGAACAACCCTAAAGGTTATAAGTTTTTTTCTGGATTCCAAGTTCGGTTGGTTGAACTGAATACAAAAAACACAGTCTATATATGTGATTTTTATCCTTTGTAATTGTTATGTAATAAATATCTTGAGTAAAATGAAAAGATCTATTTTTGAAAGGATTGTGCAAAAAATAGTAAAAAATACCTAGTATACTATATGTTCTAAAGGTTCCATCTTATGAATCTTTGGGACATAAACTATGTTAGTGTAAAAGTGTTGTAATGTTTTATAGAGAAACAAAGTGATCCTCTGTAGTTAAATTCTTTATTGAGAAATGTATGATGAAGTGTATGCGAGTGAGGAAGATGTTTGTATGCTAGTGAGGAAAATGTGTAATCGGTGAGGTTCTTTGGTTAGTGAGGCCATTTTTTCCAGTGAGGCATTGTTTTATAGCTAGTGAGGCATTTGAAATTTATCAATGAGATGGTATAGCCAGTGAAGCATTTAAAATATATTAGTGAGATAGTATTGCTAGTGAGGCATTGTAAGTAGATTTTTTTTTTGATTAAGCCAGCAAGGCATCATTTATAGAGTGGTTTTTCTACCCCTAGAGGGTTTTCCACTCGTCAAATTCTTTGTCTTATGGTATCATTGCTTTGATGTGATAATGTTTCAAGACTGTGATGATCTTTGGTTTGCTTTAATATTTCTTATTTCAGTTCTTTAATGATTGCATTCAATTCATGAATGTATTTATCATTGAAATGTTAAGAGCATAAATTATTCAATGTTGTTTTAAGGAAAAAGCTAAAATTTATCTAAGAAACTGATTCACCCCCCTCTCAGTGTCTTCTTCACTCCAACAAGTGGTATCAGATCCAAACCCTTGTTTTAACAAGCCTAATCGGCTTAAGGGTCCCCAGTATTGGAGTGTTGTGTCTAATATGGAAAAAATTAGTAGGAATAAGAACAAAAAATAGCAGTTTGCAAAAGTAGAAATTCCTAAAGAAAATCCAAATCCCATGGAAGAGAAGTTTTCTAATATAGAACTTGATGAATTTGTGGTTGACATGAATGAATTAGATATAGAAGAGTGTGAAATTGATTTTGTGGGAGAATTATGTGCTGCCCTAGATGAAATTAAAAAACTCAGGAAAGAGAACCAAATTTTAAACGACCAAATTCAACAAGAAAAAGCCTCTGAGAACAAGACAAAGATAAAAGAGTACAATTGTAAAAGATTAGAATATGAAATCAGTTCCTTGAAAACTAAGATTGACGATTCTAACATGTTAATCATCTCTTTGAAAAAAGAGGTTCAAGAAGGAAAGAGAATAGTAGAGAAAACTATATCATATTTGAAAGTTAAAACTGTTGAATGGCACAAACTTGAAGGAGAAATAGTCTATCTTAGAATATATCTCGAGACTATTAGAAAGCAGTTAGAAAAGAGTCAAAAGTTTGATAATAACATCAACAAGTTAAATGAAATTTTGCTTCGATAGGGGAAACTTCTTCAAATGAAAAGGAGCCAAAACATGAGACAATCTTTGTATCTGTAGATGGAAAAGTGCAGAATTTTAAAGTTAGACAAACTCCTAGAAATAAAATAGACTTGAGTTATCATTCTATTGCTCTCAAGGAAGACAAGAGGAAAGTAGAAGATAAAGTTATTGATGTTGGAAGAAAAAGAATAGATAGATTCTGAAGACCTCCACCTTCCAGGCAATATTAGTCAATGAGGTACAATTATACTCATTTTCAAGGTTATTGTTATATTTGTAACACTTATGGTCATAAGGTTGTGTCTTGTAAGTTTGTTGATAAAAGGT